>CM060912.1:57560242-58798992 GCA_030737875.1 Allium sativum
AAATCGCCACGAACGCAATGACGCTAATTTCGTGACCAAATTCCTGAAGCTCTTCAAATTTTCCTTTTTATTTCTATTTTATTGTTCGCATGCATTTCTTCGCATTTCATGTATTGCATTTAATTTCTTTTATTAATCTTTTTCCTTCATTTCACTACATGAACTTATTACATGCAATTTTATTGTCATTATTTAATTTTTATCTTAAATATATCTATGTATATGATATATATACATATTTCCACATTTTTAAATTCATTAAAAATGCGGGGTGTTACAAAGACGAAGGTTGAAGACCGGAGTTCTTCACATCGTTTGGATGATTATTGATGTCTTGATTGGGCTGTACACCCAAGACAAGTTATTCAGTTGTACTTGGAGATTGACGGATATGCGAGGGCCTCTCCCCTGTATTGGACATATGGGATGAGAAATAAGGTGTCTCCGGTTTCGTTCAGACCCAGAACGGACTTGTAAATGGATGTGTGTATGACATTGGATTTCATTCTGTGCTAATTGATTTTTATTAAATATATATCTGTTTGGTGGTGGAGAATTTATTCACTTGTTTAACACCCTTCTCAGAGACGTACGAGCTTAGAGGTTATATATTGATAGACATCAGTTGCATGGTGTGAATTGTCAGTGTGGCATGCTAAGATGCAAATGATCAAGGCTTTTGTTGAAAAGCAGAGTCTTGTGGATGATGATCAAAGCACAACTTTAATTAGCATATCTTTGTGTTGTAGCGTTAATTCGCGAGCCTCACACCCGGTATGAACCAAAAACGGGAGAGGACCCCAGGGAGAACATGCGTTTCTTTCTAGTTGGAAGTGGTGTCACTGCATAAATGGCAGATGTGACAAGGTAGACAAGGTAAGGTATATACACTTCTCTAATGATTACTCTGCACTATTACTAGTGTAACCAGAATGAGATGATCCCATCCATTATAAGGTGGTAGACTTAGGGCATATGTCCAAAATATACCCTAACCACTACCCTAATCGATCGGCTCCCTACTCCGTAGATACTCTGTGCCGGCCCCACAGTAGGATGTACCACGTCCTACAGTGGCAACCCTTCACTGATATGCACAACCCCATATCTATTGGTGTCACGGTCGTCTTATCCCCCTCTGACGGCTCATGCACGCACATGGCCCGGTCGGTTTGCGCCGCCCACACAATCCTCCACGTTTGGATCTCTTATAATCAGTCAGTAAGAGTGTCCCCTCTCCGCCTAGTATGGAGTGTTTTATTTGATACTAACTCCGGGTTACTGACTGAAATGGTTCCCACACAATATGATACAAGCTCTCCCCTTTGTCTTGTATCCCCCCACTAGGTTTTTCACTGATTATATACCGCTAGGTATCTTTAATTACATAGCCCTATTCAGTTATGCTTACCCTAAAAGGTGTCTTTAATTAAAGAACTTTATTGTTTTCCCTGGTTATGTATACCACTAGGTGTCTTTAATTACATAACCTTATCGAGTTAAGTTCGTGGGCCTATATGTAAATATTACCCACCCCCTCCAGATTTACTTAACCCATCCACTATTCCAATCAATTTACTTAACCCTAACCTTAGTTCAATATCACACGATCCCTATGGATTAGATTTGGTTAAGTAGTCCAATTCATTACCATGTCCATTTATGGTTTATAATGGGCTAAACCTCTCACATTAGGCCTACAATGTGTGGATGTTGGATATATCGGTCGGGTCCGGGCAGTCTTATTCCATGGTTGGGCCTAACCTCATGTCTTAGCCCGATTCATATGAGCGTACTTAGGCCTCCCATATTAGGTTTAACATTAGTGGCTGCTGGATATGCCGGTTGGGTCTGGGCAGACTTCCACCAATTATGCAACCTAACCTCGTGTCATAAGTACAATTACAATTCCTAATTATAATCACTAGACATTCCATTATTAATTATTTAATCAATTAAATAATCAATTAGTTAAGCCTTTCCCTTTATAGGTGTCAATGCCCGCTTTACCCAATAATTTGAATTATATGTCCAAAAATGTTCATATTCAAATTATGCCATTATTAACCCTTTTTCCCCCGTTCCTTAACTAGCGCCCTCACAAATTTGGCAGCATACCTAGGCTAGACAATAGCCTAGTCATAAACGATAATAGGGAAAATAATGGGAATATAACCAAAGTGATCATCTTGGCATAAACATAAACTAGCATGATAATAAGATGAACATACATACTGGCATGGACATGAAATTGTTATCATAACAAGGTGGACATAAAATTGATGAATGTTTAGCAGTTAATTGATTCTAACATAACTATGATGTCACAATAAGAATAGTAAGATCTAAATTAGCAATTTAGATGTCCAATCGGTTTAGATCTAACATGATAACACAAGGTGATAAATTAGATCACGTAATTCAGATCTAGAGGTTAAAATAGATCTAACATGATAACACAACGTATAAATTAGATCACATGATTCAGATCTAGAGGTTAAAATAGATCTAACACCACTAGGGTGACATAATAGCATGTTTAGATCTAAATATGAGTTCTCATGTCCAATTTACAACATATCTAAGTTGATCGCAATATGACATGTGAAAGGTGATTTACATACAAAATTAGATCCAAGCAATGTTGCAATTGTCAAAATTAATAGATTTATGTTCACCACAACATAGTTACAAGTCAAGATCCACATAGGCAATATAATATAATAACCACAATTGCATTAGATCTAAAGATTTAGATCTATCATAACATAGTAAAAGATCTAACAATAGCATAGATTCAAGGTTTACAATGTATCCAAATCACAGTCTTTCATAATTTACTTCTATTCATTTGAACCTAAAAATAACTAGAAACTCACAGCATTAGTTTTAGAGAATAGAGAAAGAATGGATTTGGATTTATGGATTTGATTTGCCTTAGTTGATAGAAGAAGATAAGGGATCTAGTTCAATTCATACACCAGCAGAGTTTGGCCGCCATTGATTCTTTGTGAAGAAAACAAGAGAATTGAGGTGTATTTATAGCCGTAGAACCCTCTGGAACCGACTGCCACGTAAGCCCTAGGGTGAATCAGGTTGCGGATCTCCTCCCACCTGGAAAAAGGCCCGAATGCCCAAAAACTCCTATGGGCGCACTTTACAGGTGTGCCAGTGTAAAATTACCTTTGTGCAATTGTAAAGAGCGCCAGTTATGCCTAGTTTGATTTTCAAACTTTTATCGTTCGTAACTTCTTCATGTTATCTGTTTTACGCAAACTAGGTGTCTATCCTGACCAAAATTTCGAGACGGACGTAATGACGTAGTCTGTTTCCATGAATTCTTAATATTAAATTAATTATTATTTAATTTATCCTCTTTGATGTTAACAAAATTACGGGGTGTTACATTCACCCCTACTTAAAGGATTTCGTCCCCGAAATCTCCAAGTTGAGAAGAATGCATATCCTGCCATCCATCATCCATCTACTCATCCATCAATTACTGGCATCCATTGTCCTTAAGGATTTCTAATGATTACATGAATATATGCAAAGGTGTGTATATGTCCCAATACTAATGCAAAGAGGCGGTCTACTGATTCAGTTGACCTCCTTAATGCAATATATGTTAGTTCTATGAATCCAATATGTATGCAAATAAGCCTATTATAACATGTAAGCTCTATATCTGTGCACACTCATTCGTCCAAATGCAACATCCATATGCTAGTTAATCCATTTCCATCCATAAAAGAAAAGAAAATGCACACACATCCATATGCAGTATGAGAGTGATTGAGCCGATCCAGTTCCTAATGTGTGTGTATATGCATCCACTGGCAACCACTAGCAAACACTTGCATCCACTTGCATCCATCAATCATAACATGCCTCAAACACATGTTTACATCCATAGGATTCCTATCTAAAGGTTGAAAATACTATTGATTGGACATATTCAAATGATAGAAAAAAGTACTGATAAAGCTTTGCAAAAAAAGGAGTTAAGAACATACCCTCGAAAAGAAAAGGGTACAAAGCACGAATCTTGTCTTCAGTCTCCCAAGTCGCATCCTTTGGGTTATCTCCCCATTGAACCTTTAGCAACTTGATCTCTCTATTGCGTAGCTTCTTAACTTCTAATCCCAGAATATGGGTTGGGACTCACCTAATTGTCACCTCCTGTTCCACTTCGACTTCTTCCAACACACTCGGCTCAAAACTGCGGTGTCATGCAGGCACTTTCGTAGATGGAAAACGTGGAAAACATCATGAACACTGGATAGATTATCAGGGAGTTTTACTATATAGGCCATTTGGCCAATCCTCTCGGTTACGGGAAATGGTCCCGCAAACCTAGGTGCCAACTTCCCTACTGATCCAAAGCGAACCACATTCCTCAGAGGTGACACTTTGATAAAAACCAAGTGTCCTACTTCAAATTTTAGGTCAGTCCTTCTCTTGTTTGCATAAAATTTCTGCCTATATTGACATGTCTTCATCCATCGTCGAATAAGGTCAATCTTCTCAGACGTTTCCCTAAACATATCTGGTCCAAGTAATAATCTTTCTGTAGACTCCCACCAACAAGTTGGTGATCTAAAGGGTCGTCCGTACAATTCTTCGAAGGGTGCCATGTCGATGCTAGCTTGATAACTATTATTATAGGAAAAATCTACTAAAAAAAGATACTCTTCCCAAGTCCCTCCGAAGTCTAGGATACACAGCCTCAAAAAATCTTTGAGAATCTTGTTCACCCTCTCTGTCTGTCCATCGGTCTGAGGATGATAAGTGGTGCTTAAACACAACTAAATACCTAATGCTTCTTGCAAGCTCATCCAAAATTCGTTGGTAAAGATGGGGTCATGATCGCTCACGATGCTGGAAGGTACTCCATAAAGATGAACTATCTCATGCACATAAATTGCTGCCAACCATGGTGCCGTCCTTTTACTCTTAACTGGAATAAAGTGAGCGCCCTTAGTGAGTCTATCCACGACAACCCAGATACTGGTGTTGCCTTTCTTCGATCTAGGCAAACCATCTATGAAATCCGTAAAGACGCTCTCCCATTTCCACTGTGGAACCTCCAACGGATGAAGTAATCCACCAGGCTTCTTTTGCTCAACTTTGACTTGCTGGCATACTAAACATTAAGAAACAAATTCGGTCACATCTTTCTTCATCCCAGCCCAAAAGAAAACAATCTTCATGTCCCTGTACATCTTATCACCGCCTGGATGAATGGTTATCTTAGAATGGTGGGCTTCTTCTAGGACTGTCTTTATCAAGCTTCCAGTTTGAGGAACACAACGCCTTCCATCTCGTCGCAACCACCCCTTTTCATCTATGGCATATCTGCTGAGGTGACTAGAAGTCTTCCTTCTTCTGAGCTTATCTATGATGTCTAAAATCTATGGGTCTCCTTGTTGCAAAGCTCCTATTGGTCCATAAGAGTCAGTCGTATCTCCAAGGATGCAAACAAATCAGGAAAAATCTCGATGGAGGGTCTAAAATCAAAAGCTGATATGAACTCCAAGTTCTTTCTTTCCACAAACAGAGGACTCAGGGCCACCCTCCGCCTACATTGCGTTTGCCACCACATTACCCTTGCCAGGGGTACAAGAAATCTCAAAATCATAAGAAGCTAGAAACTACCTCCACCGTTGTTGCCTTAAATTGAGATCCATCTGCGAGAACAGATACTTGAGAGATTTATGATCGGTGTATAACTCGAACTTCTCTCCAAGTAAATAATGACGCCACGTCTTTAACGCAAACACTATAGCAGCTAGCTCTAGATCATAGGAGGGGTAGTTCTTTTCATGAGCCCTTAACTTTCTACCCCTATAACACACTCTTTCCCTTCTTGCATTAGAACTGCACCAAGCCCTGTACCATACACATTAGTGTAAACAGTAAACACCTTATTCCCGTCAAGCAATGTCAAGACTGGGGCTATTGTCAGAGCCCTCTTCAGTCATTGGAAAGCAACGCCACAGTCTATATCCCATGAGAATGCAAAGTTCTTCTTTGTCAGCCTGGTGAGCGGGGCTGATATCTTTGCGAAGTCCTTAATGAACTTCCTATAGTAACCTGCTAACCCAAGAAAGCTTCTCACGTCAGTTGCATTTTTAGGAACCTGCCAATTTTGCACTGCAACCACCTTCGGGGATCTACAGCTATCCCTTCTTTGGAAACCACATGCCCTAAGAATCTCACCTCTTTTCTCCAAAATGGCATTTGGAGAATTTTGCTTTAAGATGATGGTCACGGAGAGTTTTCAAAACTTCTCTCAAATGTTGGGCATGCTCATCTTCGCTCTTGGAGAAGATCAAAATATCATCAACAAAGACTACGATAAATTTATTTAGGAACTCCCGAAACACCCTACTTATCAAATCAACAAAATAGTTGGGTGCATTCGTCTTCCCAAAAGGCATAACTAGCCATTCAAAGAAACCGTCCGGAGTCCTAAAGGCATTCTTATCTATGCTTTCCTCAGCCACCCTCAACTGATGGAACCCCGTGGCCAAGTCTAACTGAGAAAATACCGAGGCACCAACAAGATGATCAAATAAATCATCAATCCTCGGAAGCAGGTGCCTATTCTTCTTAGTGAGTTTATTCAGCTCTCTATAGTCAATACACAAACGAAGCGAACCATCCGCCTTGGTCGCGAATACTACTGGAGCACCCCATTCAGATATGCTTCATCTGACAAACCCTCTTCTCAAGTAGCTACCCTACTTGCTTACTCAGCTCCCTTCTTTCCCTTGGAGCCATGTGGCGCACTGGCAATGCAACTGGCTTTGCATTGTCCAACAAATATATACGAAAGTCGATCTCGCGCCTCGGAGGTAAACCCCGAACCTCTTCAAAAACATCGGAAAAATCGCGGACTACAGGAATAGATTGTAGATCGTCGATAGATGCATCAAGAGACTCTAGGAAACTAAGCAAAACCGACCCTTGTGGGTCACACGAAATCTCGAGGGTTCTCCCATGACAAGTCAGAAGCCTAACAACCCTCTTATCACAATCCAGAATGGCACCATACATGGTAAGCCAATCCATTCCTAGAATCAACCCATAGCCCATAAATCCAAGCACATACGTGTTGCATTCAAACTCGACGCCTAACACAAATATTTTCAAACCCCGAAAAATCATAGATAAATGACCCGAACCACCAATGGGGTTTGAAACAACTATAGGATCCACTACCATACTAGTAATTAAATTTAGAGATTCAACTACAGAACTTGATATAAATGAATGTAAGGCAATAGAATCAAAAAGTGTTCTAATAGGATGGTTTGAAAGAGAAATTAAACCTTCCACGGAAATTTTTCTGCCTCTATTAGGAGCACTGGTCACGAGAGCATGCACCCGCCCGCCAGAATTTCCTACCCTTTGACCTTGTCCCTGTGATCCCCGTTTCTTCGGGCACTCTTTATCAAAGTGTCCGGCCTCTCCACAGTGGTAGCAAGAGTTCTTCCTTCGCTTACAGTCTTTAACCAGATGACCTTCCTTCCCACAATGGTGACGTTTTCTCTTTTCTTTGCCTATATCATTCTTCCCTCCTTTCTTCTGCTGTTTCTGCTACCCCTTCTTGGGCCACACCTTCCTATTTTGCGATGTCTCCTCAACCTTCTTTTCTCCCTTGTCTTCCTCATGCATTAGGGCCATATTGACAAGCTTTTCAAAAGTAGCCCCCATTGGAATATAGGACATGGCTAAACCATGCAGATGCTCATTCAACTATTTAGTAAACCGCGAAGCCCTTTTGTGTGGCGTATCCACCAACTCTAAACCGAACCTTGCTAGCTGGTTGAATTTATTCATATACTCTTTTACCATCAAGTTTCATTGTTTGAGTGCTAAGAATATCTCCATCTGCATGTTGCTTTCGGCTTAGGAAGGAAATTTCATTTCGAACCTTCGTCTAAAATCTTCCCACGTTTCCACCGGACGTCCAGCCTGAGTAACTCCCCACCAAAATGAGGCTTCATCCTTCAGTAGCTAGGCGGCTAACTGAACCTTCCTTCTATCCTCTACTTCAAATATTACAAATAAATCCTCGGTCTCCTTGAGCCAATTTCGAGCCTCTGCAAATGTATCACTCCCACGGAATGGCTTCCCTCCCATAGCACAGAAGTCCTTGCAGATCTTGGCGAAGTTATCTGCTCTTGGAGGGGGAGAAGTAGGAATGACTGGTGCAGCTCGGGGAGGAACATTTCGTTGGCCTTCGGTAGGTGCCATGGCCTCCAAATACCTATGGAACCATCCGGGTATTGTGATGCCCTCTGGGATATTAGGAATGTTTTGTTCCTCAGACATGCTGAAAAGGGAAAAAGGAAGAAATTTAGATAAAGGACCGAAGGATACTACATACGGCTTTTTGGGGAATGTTTTTCAAAACAGACTTTTCTTTATGAAAATGCTTTCTTTCAAAACCTTTTTGAAAATAATTTTCAAAAACTTTTATCTAATCTGGTAACCTTCAACTTTGATACCAAGTGTGACACCCCACATCCGTTAATGTCACTCGGGAAGGGAATGCATTAAGTTTCCTGAAGCGTTATAGGTAAACAGACACAGAATAATTACAGGATAGATATAAATAAGAAAGCAACGGAAATTTAAATTTTTATTTCAACATAAATCGTAATACCGTGGCCCACAATACCATAAGTCACAAAAACCATTACAATAAAATAACTTCTGTCTTGCTTCAACAGAGTACATAAGAATATAAAAACATAATTCCCCAATTGAAAGAGTTAAGCCATAGTAGAGACAAGAACTTCAGCCATACTTCAGAAGTAGCTCCTAGCAAGATGATATATGAGTCCTGACTAAGCCTGAGTGTTTCCTCCCTAAGAACCTAGGGGGAATGGAAGAAAGAAGGAGAAACAGAAGGGTTAGACATAAAGTCTAGCGAGTCTAGTTACTTTTACCCAGTAAATAAATAAAAGTAACATGATAGGCATATAAAGTAGATAAGAGAAATCACTACATAAATGGCAGGTGTGACAAGGTAGACAAGGTAGACAAGGTAGGGTGTATACACTTCTCTAATGATTACTCTGCACCATTACTAGTGTAACCAGAATGAGATGATCCCTTCCACTATAAGGTAGTAGACTTAGGGCATATGTCCAAAATATACCCTAACCACTACCCTAATCGATCGACTCCCTACTCCATAGATACTCTGTTCCGGCCCCATAATAGGATGTATCACGTCCTACAGTGGCAACCCTTCACTGATATGCACAGTCCCATATCTACTGGTGTCACGGTCGTCTTATCCCCCTTGCTCGGCTCATGCACGCACATGGCCCGGTCTGTTTGCGCTGCCCACACAGTCCTCCACCTTTGGATCTCTTACAATCAGTAAGTAAGTGTGTCCCCTCTCCGCCTAATACGGAGTATTTTATTTGATACCAACTTCGGGTTACTGACTGAAATGGGTCCCATAGAATATGATACAAGCTCTCCCCTTTGTCTTGTATCCCCCCCACTAGGTTTTTCACTGACCATGTATACCACTAGGTGTCTTTAATTACATAGCCCTATTCAGTTATGCTTACCTTAAAAGGTGTCTTTAATTACATAACTTTATTATTTTCCTTGGTTATGTATACCGCTAGATGTCTTTAATTACATAACCTTATCGGGTTAAGTTCGTAGGTCTATATGTAAATATTACCCACCCCCTCTAGATTTACTTAACCTATCCACTATTCCAATCGATTTACTTAACCCTAACCTTAGTTCAATATCATACAATCCCTATGGATTAGATTTGGTTAAGTAGTCCAATTCATTACCATGTCCATTTATGGTTTATAATGGGCTAAACCTCCCACATTAGGCCTACAACGTGTGGATGTTGGATATGCCGGTCGGGTCCGGGCAGTCTTATTCCACAGTTGGGCCTAACCTCGTGTCTTAGCCCTATTCGTATTTGCGTACTTAGACCTCCCACATTAGGTTCAACATTAGTGGTTGCTGGATATGCCGGTCGGATCCGGGCAGACTTCCACCACTAATGCAACCTAACCTCGTGTCATAAGTACAATTACAATTACAATTCCTAATTGTAATTACTAGACATTCCAATATTAATTAATTAAGCAATTTATTAATCAATTAAGTAAGTCTTTCCCTTTATAGGTGTTAATGCCCGCATTACCCAATAATTTGAAATGTATGTCCAAAAATGTTCATATTCAAATTATGCCATTATTAACCCTTTTCCCCCTTCCTTAACTAGCGGTCTCACGAAATTGGCAACATGCCTAGGCTAGACAATAGCCTAGTCATAAACGATAATAGGGAAAATAATGGGATTATAACCAAAGTGAACATCTTGGCATAAACATAAACTAGCATGATAATAAGGTGAACATACATACTGGCATGGACATGAAATTGTCATCATAACAAGGTGGACATAAAATTGATGAATGGTTGGCAGTCGATTGATTCTAACATAACTATGATGTCACAATAAGCATAGTAACATCTAAATTAGCAATTTAGATGTCCAATCGGTTTATATCTAACATGATAACACAAGGTGATAAATTAGATCACATGATTCAGATCTAGAGGTTAAAATAGATCTAACATGATGACACAAGGTGAAAAATTAGATCACATGATTCAGATCTAGAGGATAAAATAGATCTAACAAAACTAAGGTGACACAATAGCATGTTTAGATCTAAATATGAGTTCTCATGTCCAATTTACAACATATCTAAGTTGGTCGCAATATGACCGGTGAAAGGTGATTTACATACAAAATTAGATCTGACCATCGTTGCAACTGTCAAAATTAATAGATTTACATTCACCATAACATAGTTACAAGTCAAGATCCACATAGGAAATATAATATAATAACCAAAATTGCATTAGATCTAAAGAATTAGATCTATCATGACATAGTATAAGATATAACAATAGCATAGATTCAAGGTTTACAACGTATCCAAATCACAGTCTTTCACAATTTACTTCTATTCATTTAAATCTAAAAATAACTAGCAACTCACAGCGTTAGGTTTAGAGAATAGAAAAAGAATGGATCTTGGATTTCTGGATTTGATTTGCCTTAGTTGATAGAAGAAGATAAGGGATCCAGTTCAATTCACACACCGACAGAGTTTGGCTGCCATTGATTCTTTGTGAAGAGAACAAGAGAATTGAGGTATATTTATAGCTGTAGAACCCTCTGGAACCGACTGCCACATAAGCCCAAGGGTGAATCAAGTTGCGGGTCGCCTCCCACTTGGAAAAAGGCCCGAATACCCAAAAACTCTTATGGTCGCACTTTACAGGTGCGCCAGTGTAAAATTGCCTTGGCGCACTTGTGAAGTGCGCCAGTTATACCTGGTTTGATTTTTAAACTTTTATCATTGGTAACTTCTTCATATGTTATCTGTTTTACGAAAACTATGTGCCTATCTTGACCAGAATTTCGAGATGGACGTAATGATGTAGTCTGTTTCCCTGAATTCTTAATATTAAATTAATTATTATTTAATGTATCCTCTTTAATGTTAACAAAATTACGGGGTGTTACACCAATTGTCTCATAAAATCACTAAACCCAATTAATAAAGTAAACATGTACCTTTTGTCGAGTATGCAATTTTATTCCTCTTCTTAGCTTCCATATACTAGCCTGTTCAACACACACACACACACACACACACACACACACACACACACACACACATATATATATATATATATATATATATATATATATGCAACTCCAACTAATTTTCAAATCAGTTAATCATTAAATTTAACCTGGTTCAATTTAACTTCCACTCTCATATTAGTTTTATCATTCCAATATTTTTGTTAGTTAAACAAATTATCACGCATCACAACCAACAAACAATTGGTTAATTAACTTTCGAAATTTATATGTTATCAAAACATGTATCTTTTATATACTCAAAGTATATTTTCAAAGTCAAATCACAAACACTAATCTCTAACTAAGTTCTTGGTCCTCATACCAGTCAATTGGAATTATATAGATATCCCACTTTCGAAACTCGAAAATAAACACTGGTGATGCAGTTGTCATCAATAGAATTATTCTCAAGCGTCTAAAGTGTGACTCTATATCTATCCAATATATTTGAGACTTCAGATATACGTTCGTGAAGCATGTATGCAAAATCTTCTTATACTCGATAATCCAAACTCAACATCAAATAAAATATCAAATTCTTATTATCAAATATAATTTTTTTAAACTAATTCATTTTTATATTCACTAATTCGTTTTAATTTATATACAATACTCTTTAAACTCATTCTAGGGCATTACTAACCCTATCTTTAACGAGGTATTATTATAGGTTATTACTAATCTTATCTCGATGAATTCTTCCATCTTGTTCTAAAGCGTCGTAACCCCAAAGCTTTGTAAACCAAAGATCTGATACCAAATACAATGACCCGAAAATCTCCGCCTTTCGAATCGACCATAAGCCATAGGTCCAATCTAAACGGCAGAAATCCTCGAACCGTTATGGTATACAACACATCAGAACAAAACACAAAAGAACATTACAATTCTATTACAATAATTTTACATCAAAGTACAAAATATATCAGAGTACATCGCAATATCAAAAAATTAATATAATAAATTATAATTCACAGCGGAAAAGTATCAGAGGATAGTAGACTACAACATAGAGGAAAATATATCAAGTTAAAAATGTTGTTTCAATGCCTAACTCGAATTCACATTTTGAATTTACTATTCAAAATCTAATTTGAATTAAAACAAGATGTTTTTAATCCAAATTTCGTTTAAATCCATTTCAATCATTTCAAAAGTTATTTGAAATTACATCAACTCCATTTTCAAATCAGTTTGGATTTAAAAATCCAATTTCTAATTTTCTTGTCAAATATAATTTAAATGAATATAAAATTCATTTAAAATTCCAATAAAATGAAATTCAATCAATTTTCAAATCTCTTATTCGTGATGTAAATTTTGTGTTAACCATATAAACACATCCATATCCACTACAAGAAAAAGATGATTTTGCAACAGCGTAATCTGCTGGTAATTCGTTGCTATATAGGTCTTAGCGACGAATTACCAGCGAATAAGTGTGGTCGGTAAATTTCAAGATGGTATCTGTGTCAAACTTTTACGATGGATTTTAGCGTAAGTTCTCTGACAATTTTTCGTTATTTCACTCAATATAAAATTTTAATTTTGAATTAATTTATAATTTATTTACTGATGTTTTAGTGACGGATACATATTTTTTAGAAATTATTATTTATAAATAACCGTCCGTAAACCCTTGCTAGTTAGCAACGGATTTGTGATAGAATACTATTATGGGTAATTTGTCGGTAATCCCTTATAATTTAGTAATGGATTAACGATAGATTTTAATTTATGTAAACATTTAATTTAGTACTATCTATTGGTAATCCATCATTATTCCCCTTTTGAACTATATGTATGTGTATATGTATATGTATATGTATATGTATATATGTATGTATGTGTGTATGTGTATTCATAGCCACATCCATATACACACTACTTATTGAGCTAATATCAATCAACTATGAACACTGAAATAAATAGCATATCTAAAAAAACAAAGATAAATTTGCAGTTGTGATTTATTTCTTCGCTCAATGCATTCAACTTTGACAACTGTGTATTGTCTTGAATTTTTTAATACATCCAAGCATATACTGGTAGTATACATTTAAACAAAAGTAGTTTGATCGGTAACCACCTAAAATTACAAGAGACTACTGTATTACCATCCAGAGAAGTTACTATACTAAAAATAGAGGCTTCTACTTTCCTCTTTGTGATAGAAAGTTCAAGTGAAGCTATGGCATCGTTTTCTCCTAAATCGGTGTTCGTGCCACTCCTTGATTTAAGGTTCGCCACATCCTGTTGTTATGCCACTTGCTCTTGTTCCTGGATTACTGAACCATAGATGTGAAGGAACATTATTTAGCACCAGTGATAAACTTGCTTTTCACCTAAATATTTGTATATAGTCCCAGTCTTGGTATAATAGCTACAGTACTAAAAATTCACTTATGGATATTACCATTGAAATTTCCATTTGCACAATTCAACATAATTTTCCAAACCCTACCATCACTATTAAGCAATAATTAATAACTCCGAATATAATTTACTAGTTCACTAAAGATGCTACTGAAGTCTAAAGAAATAAAATTTACTAACAAATTGATATATCATTGCTTGAATGGACTAAAAAACATTTCAAATGGAAGGGGGACAAAATACATACAAGTGCAACCCTTTCATTGTGTGCTTGAATGGACCACATAAAATTTACTCTCCTTTTTCTGATTGTGGGTCCTCTTTGACTCGGGATCTTGCTTCTGCAGCTCTTTCATTTTGTGCTTTCGTACCCCATCAACATGTCAATCTATCTGTCTCCCTTTTTCGGTCCCGGTTTCTTGAAGCATTTGCTTTATATCACCTATAGAAAGGTAGTATCATGTCAACTAAAGCTAAATTCACAGTGAATTCACACAGTTATGCAATGTGCTTTGTCTTTATACTCATACACTTGCTTTTTTTTTTCAAAGTATCAAAAGTAAGACATTATTAATTGCCATAATATGCAGACTTTCCTTGGACATGTGTATCAAAATATATGTACATACATGTCTTTGTGAACAAGAAATATGATAGATTTATAAGTTTATAAGCATGAACTAAAGCAATGGATAATGAAAATAAGGTGCAATATATATGTAGAAGGCTGCTAATAGTAAAGTTTAATATTGCCAATGAATTCACCTTTAATTCAAATATTGGACGCATCCGTTTACACCCAACTATCAGTAACCAAGTGTTACTCGCATATACCCATTCTAAAAAATGGAGACTATTCGATTAAGAAAAATTGTTTAGAATAGTTCAAACTCTATCCAGTATAAATCAGAACTAGCTTGCGCTGATGATAAAGTGTAAAGAATGATACATTCTTTATAGTGTCGGCATATCGTTATTGGCCACAGTAAGGCTGTAGGATTTTAAATTTTTTTTTTTTGAATTTGTTCCGGAGGGAAACCGACCGGAGTCGTAAAACCCTCCCTAGTGCACCTAGCCCGGTCCGCGAGCACCACATAAGTGGCTGATCTTAGCGTATGCACATGGTAAGCTCTTAGCATACCATTCCGGATTACGACCCTGCACCAAGGATTTTAAAAATTAAATGCTAATCGGTATATTTCTATTAATTTTTTGATCTAGAGTTGCACAAATGATTTGATCAAGATAAGAGAAAAGCAAAAAAGGTAATTAACATGGAAGAAGTATAGTAAGACATAACATTCCAATGCATTAATGATATTGTAGAATTTCATAAAACCAACATGTAAATGAGAGAACTTGTGAGTTCGAACAAAAGGCTTCAAAAATCAAGATTGATGTTAAATTGTCCATATTGGATACTCTGTCTTTCTTAAAATTCGCATTGCTTGGAGTTCAACTACTGGTTGTGCTTTGTGAGTAAGAGACCAAGATCATTAAGGCTAATTGCTATATAGAAGTAGGAAAATGTAACCCTATATGGTAAGGCCTTTAATGAAGAAGAGAGAAAAAAAGCATGAAAACGGAATTTATTAGTTAATCCTTGGTGGATTAACATAATATAAATCTTGTGGATTTACTTAATGAAACTTAATTGTGGACTAACTAATTAATCCCGTGGATACGAAAAAAAATTACTAATAAAAAATTGATAGCAACTCTGATAATTCATAAAATAAATCCGCTCTTATCATTAAAACCATTTACCAGGTTCCATGTTTGTACTTACCTTAAACCACTTTTAGTAATATGTTACAACTAATTTTCCTATCATAATGAAGAAGGTGATTTTTCATTGTATTCATGGGATACAAATTTTGTTATCAACCAAAATACAAAAGATACATATACATGTACGTATATATAAAATTAAACTATGTGTTTGTCATTATAAAGTATAAACAAAGAGTATTTAACAGGCTTGAAAAATAATTTCAGCTATGCATCTGATCGAACCTTAACTTTAACAGAAGAAATTGAACATTATGTCTTCTTACTCTTAGCAACTCATCACATGGAAGAGAGCAAAATAAGCCATCAATAAGTGGGAACTAAATGCAACGAAACAATGATGAGTCCCTATAAAATAGAAGGCAACCTGGAGACAAACTTTCTTCATGTCCCTCGCCCACTGGCGGACCAGTGATGCATCACTCGTTGACCAGTGGCATTTTTTCTTGAAGCACTTTGGTTTCAGGAAACACTCGCCAGTCATTGCACTTAAGAACAATGACATTTCATCGATCTTCTACTGACTGTTTGTAACCTACTACATGTTGAGTATGCTTGAATTCATAGATTAATGACTGATATAATCAACTTTTGATTTCCCAAGAATCATTTTATAAAGCAGCCTTATGATACAAGGTTGAAATTCCAAAATAGCATTACACTTATTTTATCAAGACATTAATTCATCCATAGTAAGCACTAACATATTAAACAACATAGACATTCAATTTGATTTAGAGAAATTTTGCATGAGGGTAACTCATCTTGACAATCAACTTCAAATCACCATGAATCAAAAGTCAACTTACAACTATTTCGTGATTTACCTGTATTGTCGCAATTATCAACTCTGGCATGAAATAAGCAGCGGAACACATCGGACTTTAGTATCGCGTTGAAGATCTAGACTTCAAACCTGAATCAGTAAATAGAATAGAAATTAAAACAACACAAACATAAAATATTATTAGTGAAAATTATATCGGCGTTGTTTTATTTTTAATGCAATGATACTAGCATACCTCTCTAGATCTATAATCACCATAGTCAAACATCGCAACATCCAATCGATGCATGACTGTTAACATCGTGACATCAATTCATCGCGACCAATTTGGGTTCCAGATGACGTAGCACAGCGGTGTTGTTCATGTCTGGATAAGATTATTCAAAGTAGTGAGTGGAGATGGGATTAAAGAGAGAAAAACTGTGGATCTAGGGATTAGGGAATTTGAGAGTTAGGTAGCGTTTGATTTTCGGAAAGGGCACGTTATGTTCGCATTGGCGTCTGACGCGTGAGACTCGTCATGCATGGGACCTACAAGAATAGGCCGTTGAGCTTAACAGTTGAAAATCAAGCTATAGCGTCAGACGCCTTCGACGCGTCGGACGCCAATAGAAAAATTTGCAAACGACTCTTTTTTCCCAACTTTATAAACCCAACCCCATCCCGTCAATAATCCACACCATTTTCTTCAACAATCCACAACTCATAAACATAATTTTCAAGCGACAATGGCTGAAGTAAATCGACTGAAAGCAACATTTCGTCGTCCTCCGAAAGTATGGTCTTCGTTTGCAACCTCATAGTTTTTTCGTTTAGCTGTTGAAGCTTACCAAGCCGCTGGAAAGAACAAAAAAGGGATACATAAGAGGATTACAGCTACTCTAAACGAGTCTTTAGCTACATCACCGACCGAGATACAAGTCTCTGTTGAACAAGCAACGGCCAAATACGATGCTTATAAGAAGAAATGGACTGTATGGCGCAATTTGAATGGGAAGACGGGCACCAGATGGGATCCTAAATACGGAACAGTCAGTGGAAGCGAAAGTTGGTGGAGTGATCGAGTAGCGGTAAAACATCTATTTTACTATGAAGTTGTAGTTTACATGTTCGGTACTGTATTTAAGCAACAAGTTTACAGTTTAAACGTCTATTTAGGAGTACGGCCCTATGGTGTTAAAGTACAAGACTGACCCAATCGAAAATTTGACCGAACTAGAGCAAGTTTTCGGCAACTGTGTTGCAACAGGTTCTGGCGCTTACACTCCAGACTCTACAAGTCAGAATGTACAACCAGAGCCATGTTCTCCTCCACCCGAGTTTGTACAACCTACGTTTTTCGAAGATTATCAAGTGCCACTAGAAGACATTAAGACTCAGCAAACATTTCATGAGCCTCCTATCCATCCACGGGCTGTAGGTTCTTCATCTAGACCTCGTACTGGCAAAATAGGAAGAACTGAAACTTCTTCGAAGATGGAAGAAATTGTTGATATGATAAACTCCAGGCAATTGAGCAAGAAATGTAACACCCCGCCTCCGTTAAGGTCACTTACAAAGGGAATGCCTTAACTTCGGTGGAGCATTACAGGTAAAAGATGCAGATAAATTACAAGACAGACAAATAAAGCAGCGGAAAATAAAGTCATTTTATAAACAACTTAATTCGGTAAAGCTTTTACAACAATTTTCTCAAATCATACTTAAAAGTAATACATAGAACTTCTGTCTTGATTTAATAACTTCCAAGTGTAAAAGAAGCACAAAAATAACAATGATATTCCCCAATAAAGCATGAACCAACCATAGTAGTGGAAGAGAGAGTCCAAAGCAAAACATCGACCATCTTCGAGCTTGAAAAGAAAACTGAGCTAAGTGGTAACATTTCCTCCCTGTGAACCTGGGGGGGGGGGGGGGGAACGGAAGAAAAGAGGTGAAACAAAACTAGGTCAGACATAAGTCTGGTAAGTCCAGTGATTATTCAGCATATAAACTGGTAAGAGAATCATGACATGAATAAACTGGACGCATGACAATAACAAAGAAATAAGGTAACATAGGATAAGCATAAGGTATGGTAAGGCAAGATAAACTGAATGCGCTCCTACTCTTTCTCTGCTACGCTACTACCTTGTTATTCTGATTTTGATACCTATCTCTGCACCACCTAACTAGCATCCCAACTAGAAATCTATATAAAATGATAATGTGATCCCAATCCCCGTAATTGTGGTAGCCTTCAGGTGTACATCTATCGTGAGGATTCCACCTCAGTCAGCCTAATTGCCATGAACATGTTAGATGTACCCTTACTACCCTATCGATCAGCTCCCTACTTGTATTCATTTCTCTTGTGTTTGTGTCAACCGGCCCTCTTTTGCATGTAGATACCCTGTGCTGGTCCCACCATAAGGTGTATCAATCCTTATGATAGAGACCCGACACAATTCAAGATGCACAGTGTATAACTACTGGTACCCAGTGCCTGCTTTTTCCCACTCCAGAGTACGTGCACGCCCGTAAACCGTCTGAACCTACACTGACATACCCCCTGCCGCTGCTTTGACCGCTTACAATCAGCCCAGTAATCGTGCCCCACCCTGCCTAGTTCAGGGTACCGTGATCCATTTATGTGGGTTACTGCTGAAATGGGTCCACGTTACTAAGGTTTCCTTATTGGTTAAGTTTGTGGGCCTATATATACAAATATTATCCACCTACACGAAATGTACTTAACCCTCCCACCGGTTCTAGCATGTTTACTTAACATTTAAGTTCGTGAGCCTATATGTACTAATATTACCCACCTACATGAGATGTAATTAACCCACCCATCGATTCAAGTATGTTTATTTAACGGTTAAGTTTGTGGGCCTATATTTACAAATATTACCCACCTACACGAGATGTACTTAACCCACCCATCGATTCAAGCATGTTTATTTAACGGTTAAGTTTGTGGGCCTGTATTTACTAATATTACCCACCAACCCGATATGTACTTAACCCTCCCGCACATTATGCCATATTGGTTAAGTGTCGCCCGTTCATGTTAACTTAACCCACCCATTAATCATGTCATGTTGGTTAAGTGTTTTTTATTAACTTAACCTTCCTCACTTATCATGTTGGATTGGTTAAGTGTTTCCTATTAATTTAACCCCGTTCGTCCATCAAGTTATATTGGTCAAGTGTTCCTTGTTAACTCAACCCCACGTGTTCATCATGTTGTATTGGTTAAGTGTCATCAATCAATTCAAGTTAACTTAACCCACCTACTTGTCATATTACTTTGGTTAAGTGTTGCCTTCTTGTGTTAACTTAACCTTACCACAAATCAAGTTATATTAGTTAAGTGTTGCCCTCTTGTTTTAACTTAACCTTACCACAAATCAAGTTATATCGGTTAAGTGTTGCCCTCTTGTTTTAACTTAACCCTACCACAAATCAAGTTATATTGGTTAAGTGTTTCTTATTACTTAACCTTACCCATTCATCATGCTATACTGGTTAAGTGTTTCCTATTAACTTAACCCTAGTCATTCATCTTGTTATATTGGTTAAGTGTTACCTTAATTAACTTAACCCTACCATTCCTGTATTAGTTTTAATTCATTCATTAAAGCACCAACTACTCACATTAGATAGGTATTGTTGCGGTTACTGGATATGCCGGGCGGTTCCAGGAAGTTTTACACCACAACTCAGTCTAACCTCGGATTCTTTTGGGCTTGATGGACTAACCTCTCACATTAGATATATACTGTTATGGTTGCTGGATGTGCCGGGAGGTTCCGGGCAGTCTTACACCGTAACTCAATCTAACCTCGGGTTAGGAAAATTTGTCTTTTCTAAATTTACTTATTTACCTTCTATATTTATATGTAAATTATTGTCAATCAAGTCATGCCCAATTTCTCTCTAAATCATGTTCATAATTTTAGGTATATAAATTATACCATTTCAACGCCACTAATCATTTAAAATATGCCAATAACATGTAAGTTCATGTTTTTCCCAACGTTACCCCGCTAAACGTTCACATAAATTTCATAGAATGTTAGGCTTTGAAATTTAGCCTAACTCAAAATCAAGAGGGGAAAAGGAAGAGACACGTTGCATTCAAGACAAGCATAACATGGATCCAATATATGTCACATAAATTTGGCATAGAATAAATATATGTTTAATTATGAACTTGCAATTTTGACCCTAATCAACATGAACCATAAGAATATGGATGGAAGTTTACATAGAACTACACAACTCCAATTAGTCATATAAAGGTGAACATGCATTTTTGAATCTAATTAACATGGGTCTTAAACATACGAACTTACCCAAATCCAACTAGGCATGTATATGCAAACTTTTATTTTGGGTCCAATGAACAAAATCCTTAAGCATATAGAATTGCACAAGTTCAACTAGACATGTGAATGTAAACTTTAATTTGGATCCAACAATCTTGAATCTTAAACATATGGAATTTCACAGGTTTAACAAGGCATGTAATATGAACTTTTATCTTGGATCCAACAAACATGAATCTTAAGAATATAGTTTTACACAAGTTTAACAAGGCATGTAAATATGAGCTTTAATTTTTAAATCCAATTTTCATAGATCTAAATGTGAATCTAAACATAATACATGTCTTAGCCTAACAACTTGCATCATTCAATAAACATATATCTAAATCTAAACATAATACATGCCTTAGCCTAACAACTTGCATAAACATAGCAAAATTCCCAAATTGACATACAACATATAGGTGTCATCATGATATGTTATTGCCAAAATTATACAACATGGTATGTCACCGCCAAATTACACAACATGATATGCCACCAAATTATAAAATAATATGTCATCGCCAATTTATTCAGCATGATATGTCATCGCCAAAGTATACAACATAATATGTCATCGCTAAATTACACAACATATATATATTTGCCAAGCATTTAACATTTATCATCAAATCACATACAACATGCTCATGAGTCATAGTCTTAATCAATTCAGTTTAACCAAAAGGATAGGCATAAATTTACGTAGGGCGTTGTTCTACAACCAGTTATTTAGTCACAATTCTAATATCATTTAGGTCTAAATGATAACTGGACTTACAAAAAGGAAGCTAGTCTTGAGTTCTAGGATCTGTATTCTGAAATTGAATAGCTCTCCTTTGTTATAGACGTTGAATTCTCTTAGTTGAATTAGATTTGATTTGTAATTCCTACTTGCTTTCTAGTTCAATGAGAAAGGCGGCTACTCTAGGTTGAGTGTTGACAACATGACAGTCTTAGGAATATTTTTGTGTGGCTTATGGTTTAGATTTAGGTTGCTTATATAGAAGTTTGATTTAATAGGAGCCGTCAGATTAACTTAGAGCAAATCAAAGCCATTCAAACCTAAGAGAACCAATCAGAACATGCCACACAAGCCCTAATGACACAACAATTCATCACAGGAGAAAACATGTCAGATTTCAGATCTGGCCCGAGGGGGGGTCGACCCCCAGGTCGACCTGTATATAGGGAGGTCGACCCCCTGGTCGACCCTATGGTCGACCTTGCCTGGGGTAGGTTGACCCCCAGGTCGACCTGCCTTGGTATTTAATTTTCTGAATTGTTTTATATAATTTTCTGAAAGTTCTGAGGGCCGTAACTTCTTCATACGAAGTCCGATTTTTGAAAACTTGGACTCTATTCCAGGCAGAATTTTGAGACAAACGCAATGGCGTAACCCATTTCCCTTATTTCTTACATTTGAAATTAATTATTCTTTAATTTGTTATTTTAATATTATCAGAAAATATGGGGTGTTACATTCTCCCCTCCTTAAAGGATTTCATCCCCGAAATCTTCAAGTTAAGAAGAATGTATATCCTTCCATCCAATCATCCATCTACTCAACCATCAAACATAGGCATCCATTGTCCTTAAAAAGATTTATAATGCTCTCATGATCATATGCATAGTTGGTATACATGTCCTTATCTAATGCAAAATCAGTCGGTCTACTGATTCAGTTGACCTCCTTAATGTGAATTATGTCAGTGCCATGAGTCCATCATGTATGCAATTATTCCTAATCATACTTTATAACTTCTACATGAGTGCACAATCATTCATACAAATGCAACATCCATATGATAATACATCAAGTTTCAGTACATATGTATAAAAATTCACTCATGTATATGCAATATGAAAGTGACAGGGCTGATCTAGTGCCTAATGTGTGTATATGCAACCACTTGCAACCACGAATCATAACATGTTTCAAACACATGTTTACATCCATTGGTTTCTACCTAAGGATTGAAGATATGACCTAGAGGATATTCCTAAAAAATATAGAAACAAACATGCATAGAATTCCTAGAAAAAGAGATCAAGGATATACCCTCAAGAAAAAGGGAATGATGCGCTTTTCTTTTCTTCAGTCTCCCACGTCGCGTCTTCTTGAGCTTCACTCCACTGTACCTTAACTAATTTAACTACACAGTTGCAAAGCTTCTTGACCTCCATTTCCAAAAATCACTAGTAAAGATAGGACCTCGATCACTTATTATGCTAGAGGGTATCCAATGTAGTCGAACTATCTTTCCAAGATAAATAGGTGTGAGCCAAGATACCAAGTGTATATACTAAGATGATTAGAGGTCTCTCCTCTACTTAGCTTATCCATTATGTCACGAATCTGAGGGTCGATATCTCTCACGCAAACCATTCTAGTCGAACTTGACGTCCCTCAAGTACAAGCCCCAAAGGCCTAAACCAATACCAGACAAGCTTCCAAGGAATACCTCCTTCGAATTTGGACGACTTATGTGAGATGATACTAGCAAATCAACCAAACAATTGAACACTTAACCGACTTTGGCTATCCTCACCAATCTTGCTCCAAAACTATCGTTGGTCGCATAACTGGCTTTGCATTGTCATCTAGATATATGTGGGAGTTTACCTCACGTTTTAGGGGACAAACCCCTAACCTTAATCAAAAACATCTACGTACTCATGGACCACTCCAAGGAATCGAAAATCGTTGATAAATACATAAAGTGATTCTAGGTAGCTAAGACAAACTGATTCCTTAGGATCGCACAAAATTTCGAGGGTATTCCCGAGGCAAGTCGAAAGTCTTACTACCCTCCTTTCACAATTACTAACTAACCAATCCTTGCCTAGAATCAACCCATAGCCCATGAAACCCAGAAACATAAGCATCTCAAACCCTTACAAACCAAAGATAAATGAGCCGAACCACAAATTGGATTTGAGACGATAATGGGATCTTCTACTAAGGTGCAGAGACTCAACTATGGAAGCAGATATAAACGAATGTGAAGCGCTAAAATCAAAAGAGTACTAACAGGATGATCAACAAGAAAAACTAAGCTTTTCCAACCGAAGCCATTCTACATCTCTCTCAGGTATGCTGGCGGTGAGAGCATGCACTTTCCCTCCTGAAAATCCTGTCCTTAGATCTTGCCCATGTCCTTAATTACACGACCCGTTATACCATAATAAAGATACTTTCTCTCGTCTTAGATTTTACTATTCTTTCCTCCGCTCCTTTGTGAACCAAGTCTATATCCATGAGTTCTTCATCCTTGGGTTGTTCTCCTTAGCCAAACTCCCTCAGTCTCATCTTTACTATCCTTGTGTAAAACGTTGACAAGTCTCTCGAAAGCTGCCTCCATCGCACGGAGAATCCTACAAAGCTCGAAAGGAAATTAGCCACAGGTGAAACTACTACGACTATAGATGGAAGTTGGGCACTTATTTGCCCTTGACAAGTGTCGTAGTCTCGTCGAGCCTACGGAAACATGCCACGATGAGGTTACCTCCCAGAAAGCCAGGAGCCCCGGAGACTCAGGAAAGAAGGAAACAAGAACTCAAACAGAGGATCAAAAGATAGTGCATATGACTTTGGGGAATATGCCTTTAAAACAAAACTTATCTTTTTGAAAATGCTTCTTTTAAAATCGTTTTGAAAATAATTTTTCAAATCTTTTATCTGATCCGGTAACCTTCAACTCTGATACCAAGTGTAACACCCTACCTCCGTTAAGGTCACTCACAAAGGTAATGCCTTAACTTCGGTGGAGCATTATAGGTAAAATATGCAGATAAATTACAATACAGACAAATAAAGCAGTGGAAAATAAAGTCATTTTATAAACAACTTAATTCGATAAAGCTTTTACAACAATTTTCTCAAATCATACTTAAAAGTAATACATAGAACTTCTGTCTTGATTTAATAACTTCCAAGTGTAAAAGAAGCACAAAAATAACAATGATATTCCCCAATAAAGCATGAACCATCCATAGCAGTGGAAGAGAGTGCCAAAGCAAAACATCGACCATCTTCGAGCTTGAAAAGAAAACTGAGCTAAGTGGTAACATTTCCTCTTTGTGAACCTAGGGGGGAGGGGAACAGAAGAAAAGAGGCGAAACAAAACCAGGTCAGACATAAGCCTAGTAAGTCCAGTGATTATTCAGCATATAAACTGGTAAGAGAATCTTGACATGGATAAACTAGACGCATGACAATAACAAAGAAATAAGGTAACATAGGATAAGCATAAGGTATGGTAAGGCAAGATAAACTGAATGCGCTCCTACTCTTTCTCTGCTTTCCTACTACCTTGTTATTCTGATTTTTGTATTATCTCTGCACCACCTAACTAGTGTCCCAACTAGAAATCTATATAAAATGATAACGTGATCCCAATCCCTGTAATTGTGGTAGCCATCAGGTGTATATCTATCGTGAGGATTCCACCTCAATCAGCCTAATTGTCATGAACATGTTAGATGTACCCTTACTACCCTATCGATCGGCTCCCTACTTGTATTCATTTCTCTTGTGTCTGTGTCAACCTGTCCTCTCTTGCGTGTAGATACCCTGTGTTGGTCCCACCATAAGGTGTATCAATCCTTATGATAGCGACCCGACACGATTCAAGATGCACAGTGTATAACTGCTGGTACCCAGTGCCTGCTTTTTCCCACTCCGAAGTACGTGCACGCCCGTAAAACGTCGGAACCTACACTGACGTACCCCTGCCGCTGCTTTGACCGCTTACAATCAGCCCAGCAATCGTGCCCCACCCTGCCTAGTTCAGGGTACCGTGATACATCTATGTGGGTTACTGCAGAAATGGGTCCCTGTTACTAGGGTTTCCTTATTGGTTAAGTTTGTGGGCCAATATATACAAATATTACCCACCTACACGAAATGTATTTAACCCTCCCACCGGTTCTAGCATGTTTACTTAACGGTTAAGTTTGTGGGCCTATATGTACTAATATTACCCATCTACACGAGATGTACTTAACCCTTCCATCGATTCATCATTCAAGTATGCTTATTTAACGGTTAAGTTTGTGGGCCTATATTTACAAATATTACCCACCTACACGAGATGTACTTAACCCTCCCATCGATTCAAGCATGTTTATTTAATGGTTAAGTTTGTGGGCCTATATTTACTAATATTACCCACCAACCCGATATGTACTTAACCCTCCCGCACATTATGCCATATTGGTTAAGTGTCGCCCGTTCATGTTAACTTAACCCACCCATTAATCGTGTCACGTTGGTTAAGTGTTTCTTTTTAACTTAGCCCTCCTCACTTATCGTGTTGAATTGGTTAAGTGTTTCCTATTAACTTAACCCCGTTCGTCCATCAGGTTATATTGGTCAAGTGTTCCTTGTTAACTCAACCCACGTGTTCATCATGTTGTATTGGTTAAGTGTCATCAATCAATTCAAGTTAACTTAACCCACCTACTTGCCATATTACTTTGGTTAAGTGTTGCCTTCTTGTGTTAACTTAACCTTACCACAAATCAAGTTATATTGGTTAAGTGTTGCCCTCTTGTTTTAACTTAACCTTACCACAAATCAAGTTATATCGGTTAAGTGTTGCCCTCTTGTTTTAACATAACCCTACCACAAATTAAGTTATATTAGTTAAGTGTTTCTTATTACTTAACCTTACCCATTCATCATGCTATACTGGTTAAGTGTTTCCTATTAACTTAACCCTAGTCATTCATCTTGTTATATTGGTTAAGTGTTACCTTAATAAACTTAACCCTACCATTCCTGTCTTAGCTTTAATTCATTCATTAAAGCACCAACCACTCACATTAGACAGGTATTGTTGCGGTTACTGGATGTGTCAGGCGGTTCCGGGCAGTTTTACACCGCAACTCAGTCTAACCTTCAAGTTATGCCCAATTTCTCTCTAAATCATGTTCATAATTTTAGGTATATAAATTATACCATTTCAACGCCACTAATCATTTAAAATATGCCAATAACATGTAAGTTCATGTTTTTCCCAACGTTACCCCGCTAAACGTTCGCATAAATTTCATAGAATGTTAGGCTTTGAAATTTAGCCTAACTCAAAATCAAGAGGGGAAAAGGAAGAGACACGTTGCATTCAAGACAACCATAACATGGATCCAACATATGTCACATAAATTTGGCATAGAATAAATATATGTTTAATTATGAACTTGCAATTTTGAACCTAATCAACATGAACCATAAGAATATGGATGGGAGTTTACATAGAACTACACAACTCCAATTAGTCATATAAAGTTGAACATGCATTTTTGAATCTAATTAACATGGGTCTTAAACATACGAACTTACCCAAATCCAACTAGGCATATATATATATATATATGCAAACTTTTATTTTGGGTCCAATGAACATAAACCTTAAGCATATAGAATTGCACAAGTTCAACTAGACATGTAAATGTAAACTTTAATTTGGATCCAACAATCTTGAATCTTAAACATATGGAATTACACAGGTTTAACAAGGCATGTAAATATGAACTTTTATCTTGGATCCAACAAACATGAATCTTAAGCATATGGTTTTACACAAGTTTAACAAGGCATGTAAATATGAGCTTTAATTTTAAAATCCAATTTTCATAGATCTAAATGTGAATCTAAACATAATACATGCCTTAGCTTTACAATTTGCATAAACATAGCAAAATTCCCAAATTGACATACAACATATAGGTGTCATCATGATATGTAATTGCCAAAATTATACAACATGGTATGTCATCGCCAAATTACACAACATGATATGCCATTGCCAAATTATACAATAATATGTCATCGCCAATTTATTCAACATGATATGTCATCGCCAAAGTATACAACATAATATGTCATCGCTAAATTACACAACATATATATATTTGCCAAGCATTTAACATTTATCATCAAATCACATACAACATGCTCACAAACTTAATCATGATAAGAGTCATAGTCTTAATCAATCCAGTTTAACAAAAAGGATAGACATAAATTTACATAGGGCGTTGTTCTACATCCAGTTATTTAGTCACAATTCTAATATCGTTTAGGTCTAAATGATAACTGAACTTACAAAAAGGAGGCTAGTCTTGAGTTCTGGAATCTGTATTCTGAAATTGAATAGCTCTCATTTGTTGTAGACGTTGAATTCTCTTAGCTGAATTAGATTTGATTTGTAATTCCTACTTGCTTTCTAGTTGAATGAGTGTAACGACCCGCATTCTATGCATTAGAGGATAATAGAATATTGATTTATTTTTTCTTTTTCTTTTATGGTAAGTCGTATGGTTATGTACTTTTGGGGAACGACTAGAGGGGTCATTTGCCATGTTCATGATTTTTGTCGATTTTTAAATAACCGTTTTGTCCCTAGATGATATTGTTTCGTTCATAACTTTTGATTGGTAAGGAGTTTTGACCTGAAACCACTTCCATTAGATCCCTTTGATGGTTTACCTTTCCGTAGAGTGGTCACATTAGTCAAACAGATTTAACGTTTGGGAGATATGGCTGAATTAAGGTTTAGAGGGTGAAAAACAGCTTAATTGGGCTTAACCGGGTGATTAGTAGCTAGGCCCATTGGGGGTTTTCGGGACTAGGAGTATATGAGGGCGGCTAGGGTTTAGAAAACATTCCTTTTCGGTATTTTTCAGCCGCCACTAACCTCCTATGAACCCTAGCCATGGCCTCCACTTTCTAAATCTCTTCTAAACACGTCTAAATCACTTTCTTATCAAGGATTAAGCTAATCAACATCAAACCAAGCCAAGATAGCATCAAATCAGAGTTCGGGCTGCTGCTAAGCATTGTGATTCGACCCAAAACATAGGATATTTCAGATCTATAGTTTAATTTGTGGCAAAGGTGAGTGATTTGCATTGTTTTTCACTAATTATGGCTAATTAGGGTAATTAGCGAAGATTAGCGAAATTATAACTCAGAAAAATCTAGAAAAAATTGTAAAATTCCAGAATATTATTTTATGCCTTTGATACGAATTTGGGTTATTTTGGACTAATTTTGCTAATCCCGAAATTTAGGGGATTAAGGGGTGATTAGTGATAATTAACGAAATTTTGCATCATAAAAATTTGGAAAAATTTGTAAAATTCTAAAATACTATTTTAGGGCTCTGATAGAAATTTGGGTTGATTTGGTTAATTTTTACTAATCTTATCATTAGTTGTTGTTAAACATGCTTAAGGGGAAAATAAGGGTTTTTGGGTATGTTTGATCCGTTTTGATATATCATATTGTTGTTTTGCTATTTTTGGATGTTTATACATGTTGCTATGGCAGTATGGTATGCTTTGTGATTGTTTAGAACAGTTAGAATGGTCAAAAACGCCGTCGTGTGGCGTAAAACAGTCGCTGGAAAGTTGCAGGAAACCAGATCGGATCGCCCCCCTATAAACGAACCGCTCGTGATGTACTTTGGCCGATCCGAAACATGATGAACCAGAAGCCTCGACCCGATCCGATGGAGGGATCTCGGCCCAACCCAAATCGCCTGCATAAACTCACAAACACCAACCACGAACTGCCTGAAGAAGCAAGTCACGATCCGATGCTCTAGAGCTGGCACCACTATCCGAACTGATCGAGTGAAGAAGCCCAATCCCGAACCGGAGCATCCACGAACTGAGAAGCTGAACTGATCCGATGTTCTAGAGGCGTCATCGCGAGCCACGACCCAACATGAGGAGGAACTAGTGACCCGATCCGAACAAGGTGGATGACCAAGGACCGAATGAGGAGAGGAGGATTGATCCAAACGGAAGCTGATTTCTGAACCGATCCGGAGATGATGACCAAAACCCGAGATGCAAAGGTAGTCCAAATGGGAAGTTTGTACTCGGGATCCAGTTGGGAACCAACGAGTTAACTTCACGATTGGACTTTGCTACGGTACGTGTGCAAAGGGGTTGTCGGTATTCATAACTTTGGTTCACTACTAAGAGACGGATAGTGGGCTTGTAGTGATAGTTGTACCGGGTTGGACTCCGTCAAGGCCCAAAGGATTAGGTGACCAAATAGTGGATATCGTATGCTTTACGCACTGAGTGAGAGATGGTTGCTGTGCTTGATCGTTTGCCATCACTATGACATGCACACCCCTCCCCGTATCTTTACACCATATGTTAGTGGCACCTTAGAGTATTGTACGGTGTGTAGTGCTAACTCTTTGGTTGCAGGTCCAGGTTCAGGTTTGATTGGATTATACCTGTTATTGTTTTTTTTTATTTCTTATCGCTCATACCAGAATTTTTTTTGACCCAGAGTTTTATGTCTCTTCTTATTACTCTGGGTGTTCCTAAACGAGCAGACTAGAGACAGGTTAGGTGGTATGCACGAGTAGCTGTACCAGAGACATGCAGGAGGCTCCCACGTATGATATATAGATATTCTCCCTGTGTTGTTGAAGGTCACTGCTTGGGCATTAGTAGTGTACCTCCTTCTTTCATTTCTTTTGCTTTAGAGACAATTTTAAAGTTGTAATAATGAGGTTGGATCATAAGCTGTATTTTGGATTTCCGCTGCTATGATGATGATGGTTTTAATTTACAGCTTATGCATTGTCTCGCCTGTTTTATGTCAAGTATGTTACTATTATATTTCATTTCATGCGCTGTGAGATATTCTATAGGTTTCTTTGTTAGTTCTTTCATCTTCTTTCCTTTGTTTGACGACCGTCCCGTGCTAGCGGACATGTGTACAGCGCACTTTCGGAGGAAATGTCGGTTAATGCGGGGCGGGCCATCACACTTGGTATCAGAGCTCTAGGTTGCGTAGTTAACCTAGGGAGGTCATCAGGGAGAGATAGTACACGTATATGAGAGCGCGTATTTGTGATTATTTTGGTTTTCAAAAGTTATATATTTACTATTAGTATAGCTAAGGATGAAGTCGCATTGCACTAGCACCACTATGGAGATGGTTAATCGTTTTCTCTTTACAGACTGAACGATGAGCCGATATACGAAGGGTACTGGTAGAGGAGCCAATAATGCGAATGCTGCTGAGATGAGGACGATGTTTACTGGTCTCATGAGAGAGATGCTTACGGATGCTGGGGAATCCGTTCCTAATGCTGCTAATGGTGGTGGTGCAGCAGTGCAGGCGCCTAGGGTCGATTTCGCCAAGCTAAACAAGGATTACACTAGAGATGGTGGGACGCCGTTCCACGGAGTGGAGTCAGCTACAGAAGTTCAAGATTGGCTAGATAGTTGTGAGCGCATCGTCGAAGATTTGGGAATCAAATACGCAATGAAGAGGAAGCTAGCATCGCGTCAACTACAAGGACAAGCTATGAATTGGTGGAATCCTATTAAGGCAGCTACTCCTAAGGATCAAGTTACTTGGAATCAGTTTAAGACTCGCTTTTGTGATAAGTTTATTCCAGCTGCTTATAAATTAGAATTGTTCAGGAAGTTCTTGGAGCTTAAGCAGAATGGTAGACCAGTCTCAGAGTATATCGCTGAATTCGACACTTTATCGAAATATGGATTGTCCCTTATCGTTACAGTCGAAAAGAAGAACGAAAAGTTCATAACTGGTTTAGATGGGTACTTGGGGGAAAGACTAATAAACCATATCGATGAGACGTTCGAGTCTATTGTAGGAAAGGCATTAAGGTCAGAGAGCCTTTTCCCTAAGTCAAAGACCGAAGTTGCTACTGCATCTACACAGGAACCAAAGCCGCAAGCAGGCGGTGAAGGCAAGAAGAATTCTCAGAACAAGAGGAAGCATAACCTGACCAAGGATGGTCAGAATAAGAGGAATAAGAATGGTGGCGAGTGCTTTAGTTGGGGAAAGAAGGGCCACTATGCCAGAGATTGTCGAGAAAAGCCTAGGGAAAGGAAGTGCTTTAACTACGGCCAGGAGGGACACCACAAGGATGATTGTCCACAACCTCCTAGGGAGAATTACATTGTGAAAGCGTATGCTATCAACACTGTTCCTTCTTCTTCGAATGCTCCAACTGCGGCGCAGAAGGGAAAAGGCGTTGTTATCAAAGGTATGCTTTCTATTTAAGATGTTTCTGTTTGAGTATTGTTTTACAAACCCGAGATAGTCGATAGACCTTTAGTAGTGACGAACCCGGTTGGTGGTTCGACTAGCCTTAGTATGATTTGCCGTAACGTGGTCTTATCGAGTCATGGATGTATGTTTGTGATTGCTTTGTTTTGGGATTTACTGGGTTTAGCATTATTTTGGGGAGTCGATCTGCTCTAAAGGAATAGGGTGGTAATAGGTACCTACCTAGTGATGGCGATAGTAACTGGAGTTAAGGAAGCTAAGAGGTTATCGTTGTAATAAGTTCTAGTTGTCTCTGGGAGGCAAAGGAGTGCTCCAGTTCTTAGTTGTTTTTCTAGTATCACCTCACGTGGATTGTCCAAATTCGGAGGAGATGTTCCTTGGGTGCTTGTCTGATATTGGTTTAGGCCTTTGGGCTTGTGCTTGGGGAATGTCGAGTTCGACTAGGATGGTTTGCGTGACAAATAAATAGTTGTTGCGATTCTTCATTGGATGATATCTTGGTTTACTCGAGGAGTGATGGGCATCCATAACATGGTAAGACTGTTCAATGGTATAGACTGCCCCGAGTTAGACTCGATAGGGTTATGAGATGGCTCGACTGGGACTCGAGAAAGATGCAAAGTAATGGATTTTTTAGGACCCTATGCTGATGTTCTCTTTGGATAGTAGAACTTTGAAGAAATAGGATGTGTTCGTTGATCATGGAAGATGCAACGAATATTAGGACGATTCAAGTTGGACTTGAACTCGTAAAAGAAAATGGATGTTCATTGATCTTGTAGATGCAACGAATAGGGAGACGACTCACGTTGGACTAGAGTTTGTCGGTAATGGATACTAAAGACTGGGTCTGAGTTATAGATTGACTCGAGTTGGACTCGAGAAGGCTGCAAAGAATTGGATTTGGCTCGAGTTGGACTCGAGAGGGCAGCAAGATAATGGATAGACTTGGGTTGGACTCAAGTATTTTAGGCGGACTTAAAGCAGGGGTATCTGGGGACGTCCGTTACCTTGAATCCATTGGACGTGACTTAGTTATCCTTGGAGGATAAAACGTACGTTGGACGTACGGTAGTCCGTTTGGAGACTGGGCTTCCATTAGTTCTTGATGTTGGTTGGACCACACATACAAGAATCAACATATTGGGATTGGTTAGACCAGTCATGTAGGTGTCGACGTGTTCATGGCTTTAGCAGGTGATAGGTAGGACTTGTTTGATGGATGTTATGGTTGTTATGTTTGTCCCTATCTTTCTTCTCTTGAGTAGACTATCACCTGTAGGGTTCTAGCGATGGGGAACAAAGAGATGGTAGTATAGACGGACATTAGGCTATGTATCAGTGCAGTGAAAAAATCATTACTCCATGGGGCAGAGTGATCGTAGCAAGGCAATGAGCCAGTGCAGTGAAGTTGTTATGACTTCATGGGGCAGAGTGGATGTAATGACCCGTATTCTATACATCATAGGATCGTTGAATATTTATTTCTTTCCCATATGAAGTTGTATGGTCATGTAACTCTGGGAAACATCTATTAGAGTCATTTTCCATGTCCATGATTTTTGTCGATTTTTAAATGACCATTTTGCCCCTAGTTGGTACTGTTTTGGACATAACTTTTGATTGAAAAGGAATTTTGACCTGAAACCACTTTCATTAGATTCGTTTGATGGTTTACCTTTCCGTAGAGTGGTCACAATAGCCAAACGGACTTACCGTTTGGGAGATATGGCTGAAACAAGGTTTGGAGGGTGAAAAACTGCTTAACCGGGCCAAATCGGGTGATTAATGAGTAGGCCCATAACCCATTTCGGGATTAGGGTTATGGGAGGGCTGAAATGAGATGGAGAATCATTCCATTTCAGTTTTCTAGCCTCCACTTATCACTAAGGAACCCTAAAAATGGCCTCCAACCTCCAAATCATCTTTTGGTCAAGGATTTGGCTTAGCAACCCCTAATCAAGGAAGATCTCCACCAAATCAACAAAGGAGCTGCTGTTTGGCATTGAGATTCACATCAAATTAGAGATTCATTTCAGATCTTAGTTTATTTTGTGGCTAAGGTGAGTGATTTGCATAGTTTTGCACTAATTATGGCTAATTAAGGGTGATTAGTGTTAATTAGCGAATTTAAACATAATAAATTCTGAAAAAATGTTTATAAAATTCGGAATGATGTTTTAGACCTCTGATATGAATTTGGGTTAATTTGGTTAAGTTTTGCTAATCATATCATTAGTTTCACCTAAACATGCTTAAGGGGAAAATATGGGATTTTGGGTATGTTTGATCCATTTTATATGCTATGATTTATGTTTTGATGTTTGGGATCGATATTACATGTTGCTATGACTGTATGGTATGCTTTGTGATTGTTTAGAAGAGTTAGAGTGGTCGAAAACGCCGTCGAATGGCGTAAAAACAGTCGCAGGAAACATGCAGGAAATGACCCAGAATCCGGATCGGATCGGTGGGGGGGAAGCGCGACTCGACCCGTTCCAGCATGGGCGTCACGATCCGTTTGAAGGAGTTGGTCACGACTTAGCTAGGTGGCACGATCCGGTAGTAGGAGCACGATCCGAATCAACAAGTATTCACGATCCGAACCAGAAGAGGGTGGGGAGCTTACGAGTCGATGGGTACTAGGGCGAGACGACCCGATCAGAAGACACGACCCGACCCGGATGAAGCAACCCGATCCGACCCGAAGTGGTGACGCCGATCCGAACCAGGAAGAGGAGCCACGAGCTGGAGGATCACGACCCGATCCGATGCAGGAGGCGCGACCCGATCCGAATGCCTAAGGCCGATCCGATCCGATGAAGAATGTGAAGGCTGATCCGATCCGATTCGATTGTGATGACCAATAACCCGAGATGCAAAGGTAGTCCAAATGGAAGTTAGAGCTCAGGATCCCGGAATCAGTTGGGAACCAATGAGTTCACTTCATGGTTGGACTTTGCTACGGGACGTGTGCTAAGGAGTTTTCGACGTTCATAACTTCGATTCACCACTAAAAAGGAATGATGGGCTACTTATCAGTGCAGTAGGGTCATTATGACCTGAGGGGCAAGGTGATGGTAGCAAGACTACGTTATCAGTGCAGTAGGGTCATTACGACCTGAGGGGCAAAGTGATGCGTAGTAGGACTATGAGCCAGTGCAGTGGGGTTTTTGTGACTCCATGGGGCAGAGTGGACATAGTAAGGATTAGTATGGCTATGAGCCAGTGCAGTGGGGTTCTTGTGACTCCATGGGGCAAAGTGGACATAGCGAAGGATTTGTGGCTACGTTATCAGTGCAGTGAAGCCATTTATGACTTCATGGGGCAAAGTGATCGTAGCAAGGTATGTTGGGTGATCGAAGTGGTGAATATCGTATGCTTTACGCACTGAGTGAGAGATGTGAGGATGGATGCTATGCTTGATTGTTTACCATCATTTTGACATGCACACCTTCCCCACCTCCGTATCTTTACACTGTTTGATATGATACCTTAGAGTGTTGTACAGTATGTAGTGCTAACTCTTTGGTTGCAGGTCCAGGTTCAGGTATGTTTTAGTCTACCTGTTATTGTTCACTTTAGATGCTTATCGCTCATACCAGGCTTTATGTTTGACCCAGAGTTTTATGTCTCCTCTTATTACTCTGGGTACTCACACGAGCAGACTAGAGACAGGTTAGCTGGTGATGCGCGAGTAGCTGATTCGGAGGCGGGCAGGAGGCTTCCACGTATTATATATATACACATTCTCCCTGTGTCGTTGGTGGTCGCTACTTGGGCATTAGTAGTGTACCTCATTTACCTTACTTTTGCTTTGAGACAGTTTGAAAGTTGTAATAAGCTGTATTCTGAATTTCCGCTGCTATGATGTTTAGTTCTGATTTTCAGCTTATGCACTGTCTCTCCTGTTTTATGTCAAGTATGTTGTTATTATATTTTATACTATGCGCTGTGAGACATTCTACAGGTTCTTTGTATGTTCATTTCCTTCTTCCTTTTCCTTCTGACGACCCGTTCCGTGCTAACTGGACATGTGTACAGCGCACTTTTGGAGTAAATGTCGTTGGTGCGGGGCGGGCCGTCACACTTGGTATCAGAGCTCTAGGTTGCGTAGTTAACCTAGGGAAAGACACTAGGGAGAGTTAGTACGTATATGAGAGCGCGTATTTGTGATTACTTTGGTTTTCAAAAGCTATGTATGTATATACTATTAGTAGTATAAAGATGAAGTCGCACTGCACTAGCACCATTATGGGGTCGTTAATCGTTTCTTTTTTTCAGATTAACGATGAGCCGAGACACGAGAGGTGCTGGTAGAGGGACCAACCAAGGGAATGCCGCTGACATGAGGGCTATGTTTACTAACCTCATGAGAGACATGCTTAGAGAAGTTCAAGGGGCAGTTCCCAATCCCGGAGTTGGTGTTGGCCCAGTAGTGCAGGCGCCTAGGGTCGATTTCGCCAAGTTGTGCAAAGATTACACTAACCTTGGTGGGAAGCTGTTCCACGGGACGGAGTCGGCCACGGATGTTCAGGACTGGATGGATAGCCGTGACCGTATCTTTGATGACTTGGGTCTCGAGGATGCGATGAAGAGAAGGCTAGCGTCTCGTCAGCTGCAAGGGCGAGCGATGAATTGGTGGAATGCCATTAGAACAGCTACTCCAGAGGATCAGGTTACTTGGGTTCAGTTCAAGGCTCGCTTTAGCGAGAAGTTCATTCCAACTGCCCAGAAGTCAGTGTTGTTTAAGAGGTTCTTGGAACTCAAGCAGGGCGGCAGGGCAGTTTCTGATTATATTGCTGAGTTCGACACTTTGTCGAAGTATGGACTGTCTCTCATTGATACTCCTGAAAAGAAGAATGAGAAGTTCATTACTGGTTTGGATGGATACTTGGGGGAAAGACTTATTAATCACATCGATGAGACTTTTGAATCGATCGTGGGGAAAGCTTTGAGATCAGAGAGTCTTTACCCTAAGTCAAAGACTGAGGCTGCATCTGCAGAAGGGCCAAAGCCGCAAGCAGGCGGTGGAGGCAAGAATAGCTCTCAGAATAAGAGGAAGCAGGACCAATCTAAAGGTTCCCAGAAAAAGAGCAAGAAGGATGTTGAGTGCTTCAGCTGTGGAAAGAAAGGCCATTATGCTAAAGAATGTCGGGCCAAGCCAGCGGAAAGGAAGTGCTACAACTGTGGCCAAGTGGGACATCATAAGGATAAGTGTCCGCAACCTCTTAAGGAGAAGCAGATTGTGAAAGCATATGCTATTGATGCTGTTCCTTCTTCGTCGAATGCCCCAACTGCGGCGGAGAAAGGAAAGAATGTTGTTATTCAAGGTATGCTTTCTATTTATGATATACCAGTTCGAGTTTTGTTTGATACTGGGGCTTCCCGTTCCTTCATATCTAGTGACCTGGTAGATAGGTTGGGACTGGAACCCGAGATAGTCGATAGACCATTGATTGTGACGAACCGATTGGTGGTTCGACTAGCCTTAGTATGATTTGCAGGAATTTGGTCTTATCGAGTCATGGATGTATGTTTGTATGTGATTGCTTTGTTTTGGGCTTTACTGGGTATGGCATTATATTGGGAGTCGATTGGCTCCAAAGATACGGGGTGGTGGTAGACTGTGAGGGCTTTTTGGTGACAGTGAGGGCGGATGATGGGCGGAGGGTAGTGTTTGGTAGTCTACCTAGTGATGGGGTTATGGCTAGTTTTGTAAATTCCCTCGACATCCCGCAGGATGAGTTGTCAGATGTGCCTGTGGTTGGCCAGTATCCGGACATCTTCGAGGAGGTGACCGGGCTTCCACCACACCGAGAGATTGAGTTCCGTATTGATTTAGTGAAAGATGCCAGACCTATAGTGATGCCACTTCGTCGTATGGCACCAAGGGAGCAGCGAGAGCTCGGGGTGCAAGTCAGCAATCTATTGAAGAAGGGATTAATAAGAAGGAGTGTCTCCAAGTGGGGAGCACCAGTTGTGTTTGCCACTAAGGCAGATGGTTCCCTTCGTTTGTGTGTGGACTATCGCGAGTTGAATAAGGTGACGAGGAAGAATAAGTATCCTCTACCGCGTATAGATGATTTGTTTGATCAGCCGGAAGGAGCCAGAGTGTTCTCCCAGTTGGACCTCGTAACAGGATTTCATCAGCTTCGAGTAGCAGATGAGAGTGTTCCGAAAACGGCATTTATGACGCCATCTGGATTTTATGAGTGGTTGGTCATGCCATTTGGGTTGACCAATGCACTAGCCTATTTTTTGGATCTTATGAATCGAGTATTCAGAGATTAGTTGAATAAGTTTGTTCTTGTGTTCGTGGATGATATCCTTGTTTACTCAAGGACAGAGGAGGAACACAAGGGACACTTGAGGATAGTGATGGAGGTGTTAAGGAAACACCAATTGAAAGCGAAATTCTCTAAGTGTCATTTTTGGAGAAGGGAAGTAAGATTCTTGGGTCAAGTTGCTTCAGAGAGTGGTACTGCCGTGGACCCTGCGAAGGTGGCTACGGTACAGGATTGGCCTACGCCCAAGAATGCAACAGATGTGAGAAGTTTCTTGGGATTAGCTGGATATTATCGTAAGTTTATCCAGGACTTCTCCAAGATTGCAGCACCGTTGACTTAGTTGACTAAGAAGAATCAGTCCTTCGTCTGGGACGGAGTGTGTGAGGATTCCTTCAAGAGTCTAAAAGAGAGATTGACGCGTGCGCCAGTGTTAGTCATTCCTAAAGGGAATGAAGAGATGATGGTATACACGGATGCTTGTGGTACCGGACTGGGTGCAGTATTCATGCAAGGAGGTAGGGTTGTAGCTTATGCTAGTCGACAGCTAAAGCCGCATGAGAAGAAGTATCCTACCCATGATTTGGAATTAGCAGCGATCGTGTTTGCGCTAAAGATGTGGAGACACTATCTCTTGGGAGAAAGATTTGAGTTGTTTACCGATCATAAATCGTTAAAGTATCTCTTCTCTCAGAAAGATCTGAATCTCCGTCAGCAGAGATGGTTAGAGTTCTTGGCTTCGTATGATTTTGATATCGCATACACACCTGGGAAGGGTAATGCGGTAGCCGATGCCTTGAGTAGGAGACATGCCAGCTTAGGGGCAATGTTTCTTGAATGGAAGCAACTGGAGTATATCGCGGGATTTGATTTCAGACCAAAGTGCGAGTTGGATCCAGTTATGCTAGCTAGTTTGACGATCAGACCCACTTTGATAGAGTGGATTGGTTCTAGCCAGAGGGACGATCCTAATCTATTGTAAATCATCTCCAAGTTAGAGATGGGTATCGATGAGGAGATGAATGTGTATGGGCTTGATCGGGATGGATGGCTTCAGAAGAATGGAAGACTAGTTGTGCCCAACGTGAATGGTTTGAGAGATGAAGTGCTTAGAGAATGTCATCACTCAAAACTGACTATACACCCCGGTGGTAATAAGATGTATCGAGACATGAGACAGACCTACTACTGGGAAGGGATGAAAATAGACGTTGGGAAGTTTATATCCAAATGCATGAATTGCCAGCTAGTTAAAGCCGAGCAAAAGAAGCCTAGTGGGTTGTTGCAGCCATTAGAAATTCCCGAATGGAAATAGGAGCAAGTCTCGATGGATTTCATCGATGGCCTACCAAGGACTAGATCAGGATATGATGGCATTTGAGTAATTGTGGATCGATTGACTAAGAGCGCAAGATTTATACCAGTCAAATCGACCAGGACGGCAGCCAAGTTGGCAGAATTGTATATGAAGTGGGTAGTGAGATTTCATGGAGTACCCAAAAGCATTGTGAGTGACCGAGACCCGTTGTTCACTAGTGGGTTTTGGAAGAGCTTACAAGAAGCTCTAGGGTCAAGATTACATCTCAGTACCGCATATCATCCTCAGACCGACGGTCAGACGGAGAGGGTGAATTGTATACTGGAAGATCTCTTGAGAGCGTGTATATTGGATTTTGGTGGATCATGGGATGACCATTTGCATCTAGTAGAGTTTGCATATAATAATAGCTACCAATCCAGTATCGGTATGGCTCCATATGAAGCTTTGTACGGAAGACCGTGCAACTCACCATCATGTTGGATAGAGACTGGCGAGAAGTTTGTACTTGGACCAGATGTGGTGAGAGAAACTTCCGATAAGATTAAGATCATTCAACAACGAATGAAAGCTGCTCAAGATAGGCAGAAAAGTTATGCTGATAAGAGGAGAAGAGACTTGAAATTCTCCGTTGTTGACTTGGTGTTTGTCAAGATCTCTCCGTTGAAGAGCGTGATACGATTTGGCAGGAGAGGCAAGTTGGCACCAAGATTCGTTGGCCCATTCCCTGTTCTTGAACTAGTCGGGAATTTGGCATATAGAGTTGGCTTACCAGAGAAAATGGCAGGAGTTCACAATGTATTTCATGTTTCCCAACTAAGGAAGTTCGTTCACGACTCAGATGTGACTATTTCACCTGATCAGTTAGAGGACTTCGAAGTAGAACCCGAGGCGGTTGGGAACCGCAAGCCGATTCGTATTGTGGGGCACGATACGAAGCAACTTCGAAGGAAGGCGGTGAAGCTAGTCAAGGTTCAGTGGGGCGCGGACGAGAATGATTGTACTTAGGAGACAGACGAGAGCATTAGGAAGGCAAATCCAGAACTCTTTGCCTGGTAAGATTTACTTTGCGATTTAGTTATTCCGCATGCTAGGATAGACTTATTTTACTTATCTTGCATGATTGATGCTTGTTTTATGGTTGATAGGCATGCGGGACCTTTGTGTGTGTTTGGATTAGGGAATTTCGGGGGCGAAATTTCTTAAGGGGGGGGGAGAGTGTAATGACCCGTATTCTATACATCATAGGATCGTAGAATATTTATTTCTTTCCCATATGAAGTTGTATGGTCATGTAACTCTGGGAAACATCTATTAGAGTCATTTTCCATGTCCATGATTTTTGTCGATTTTTAAATGACCATTTTGCCCCTAGTTGGTACTGTTTTGGCCATAACTTTTGATTAGAAAGGAATTTTGACCTGAAACCACTTCCATTAGATTCGTTTGATGGTTTACCTTTCCGTAGAGTGGTCATAATAGCCAAACGGACTTACCGTTTGGGAGATATGGCTGAAACAAGGTTTGGAGGGTGAAAAACTGCTTAACCGGGCCAAATCGGGTGATTAGTGAGTAGGCCCATAACCCATTTCGGGATTAGGGTTATGGGAGGGCTGAAATGAGATGGAGAATCATTCCATTTCAGTTTTCTAGCCTCCACTTATCACCAAGGAACCCTAAAAATGGCCTCCAACCTCTAAATCACCTCCAAATCATCTTTTGATCTAGGATTTGGCTTAGCAACCCCTAATCAAGGAAGATCTCCACCAAATCAACCAAGGAGCTGCTGTTTGGCATTGAGATTCACATCAAATCAGAGATTCATTTCAGATCTTAGTTTATTTTGTGGCTAAGGTGAGTGATTTGCATAGTTTTGCACTAATTATGGCTAATTAGGGGTGATTAGTGTTAATTAGCGAATTTAAACATGATAAAATTCTGAAAAAATGTTTATAAAATTCGGAATGATGTTTAAGACCTCTGATATGAATTTGGGTTAATTTGGTTAAGTTTTGCTAATCATATCATTAGTTTCACCTAAACATGCTTAAGGGGAAAATATGGGATTTTGGGTATGTTTGATCCATTTTATATGCTATGATTTATGTTTTGATGTTTGGGATCGACATTACATGTTGCTATGACTGTATGGTATGCTTTGTGATTGTTTAGAAGTGTTAGATTGGTCGAAAACGCCGTCGAATGGCGTAAAAACAGTCGCAGGAAACATGCAGGAAATGACCCAGAATCCAGATCGGATCGGGGGGGGGGGGGGGAGCGCGACTCGACCCGATCCAGCATGGGCGTCACGATCCGTTTGAAGGAGTTGGTCACGACTTAGCTAGGTGGCACGATCCGGTAGTAGGAGCATGATCCGAATCAACAAGTATTCCCGATCCGAACCAGAAGAGGGTGGGGAGCTTACGAGTCGATGGGTACTAGGGCGAGACGACCCGACCCGATCAGAAGACACGACCCGACCCGGATGAAGCAACCCGATCCGACCCGAAGTGGTGACGCCGATCCGAACCAGGAAGAGGAGCCACGAGCTGGAGGATCACGACTCGATCCGATGCAGGAGGCGCGACCCGATCCGAATGCCTAAGGCCGATCCGATCCGATGAAGAATGTGAAGGCTGATCCGATCCGATTCGATTGTGATGACCAATAACCCGAGATGCAAAGGTAGTACAAATGGAAGTTAGAGCTCAGAATCCCGGAATCAGTTGGGAACCAATGAGTTCACTTCATGGTTGGACTTTGCTACGGGACGTGTGCTAAGGAGTTGTCGACGTTCATAACTTCGATTCACCACTAAAAAGGAATGATGGGCTACTTATCAGTGCAGTAGGGTCATTATGACCTGAGGGGCAAGGTGATGGTAGCAAGACTACGTTATCAGTGCAGTAGGGTCATTACGACATGAGGGGCAAAGTGATGCGTAGTAGGACTATGAGCCAGTGCAGTGGGGTTTTTGTGACTCCATGGGGCAGAGTGGACATAGTAAGGATTAGTAAGGCTATGAGCCAGTGCAGTGGGGTTCTTGTGACTCCATGGGGCAAAGTGGACATAGCGAAGGATTTGTGGCTATGTTATCAGTGCAGTGAAGCCATTTATGACTTCATGGGGAAAAGTGATCGTACCAAGGTATGTTGGGTGATCGAAGTGGTGAATATCGTATGCTTTACGCACTGAGTGAGAGATGTGAGGATGGATGCTATGCTTGATTGTTTGCCATCATTTTGACATGCACACCTTCCCCACCTCCGTATCTTTACACTGTTTGATATGATACCTTAGAGTGTTGTACAGTATGTAGTGCTAACTCTTTGGTTGCAAGTCCAGGTTCAGGTATGTTTTAGTCTACCTGTTATTGTTCACTTTAGATGCTTATCGCTCATACCAGGCTTTATGTCTGACCCAGAGTTTTATGTCTCCTCTTATTACTCTGGGTGCTCACACGAGCAGACTAGAGACAGGTTAGCTGGTGATGCGCGAGTAGCTGATTCGGAGGCGGGCAGGAGGCTTCCACGTATTATATATATACACATTCTCCCTGTGTCGTTGGTGGTCGCTACTTGGGCATTAGTAGTGTACCTCATTTACCTTACTTTTGCTTTGAGACAGTTTGAAAGTTGTAATAAGCTGTATTCTGAATTTCCGCTGCTATGATGTTTAGTTCTGATTTTCAGCTTATGCACTGTCTCTCCTGTTTTATGTCAAGTATGTTGTTATTATATTTTATACTATGCGCTGTGAGACATTCTACAGGTTCTTTGTATGTTCATTTCCTTCTTCCTTTTCCTTCTGACAACCCGTTCCGTGCTAACTGGACATGTGTACAGCGCACTTTTGGAGTAAATGTCGGTTGGTGCGGGGCGGGCCGTCACAGTGGACATAGCAAAGGATTTAGGTGCGGTAACAGTTGCATTGAGTAGAAGGCATGCCAGTCTAGAGGTTATGTTTCTGGGTTGGAAGCAACTAGAGTATATCACAGGATATGATTTCAGACCCAAGAGTGAATTGGATTCAGAAACGCTAGTAAGCTTGACAATTAGATCGATTTTGATTAAGTGGATTGGTTCTAGTTAGAAGGATGATCCTAACCTATTGGAAATCATCTCTAGGGTAGAGATGGGTATCGATGGAAAGAGAATGATCAAGCAAGGATTTGATCGAGAAGGATGGCTTCGAAAGAAAGGGGGACTAGTTGTACCCAACTAAATGGACTGAGAAATGAAGTGCTTAGAGCATATCATCACTCGAAACTGACTATACATCCCGGTGGTAAGAAAATGTATTGAGACATGGATCAGACCTACCACTGGGAAAGAATAAATAAGGACGTTGGGAAGTTTATGTCCAAATGCATGAATTGCTAGTTAGTTAAAGCTGAGCAAAAGAAGCCTAGTGGGTTGTTACAACCATTAGAAATTCCTAAATGGTAATGGGAACAAGTCTCAATGGATTATATTGATGGTTTACCAAGGACTAGGTCAGGTCATGATGGTATTTGAGTGAATCGTATACTAGAGGATCTTTTGAGAACTTATATATTGGATTTTGGAGGGTCATGGGATGGTCATTTGTATCTGGTTGAGTTATAGTTATTAGCCCAGTATTGGTATGGTTCCAATTGAAACTTTGTAAGGAAGACCGTGCAAGGCACCATCATGTTGGTTGGAGAATGGTGAGAAATTTGAGCTTAGACCAGAAATAATAAGAGGGGCTTCAGGCAAGATCAAGGTTATCCAATAGAGAATGAAGACTACCTAAGATAGGCAGAAGACTTATGTCGATAAGAGACGAAGAGATTTGGAATTCTTCGTTAACGACTTGGTGTTCGTAAAGGTCTCTCCGTTGATGAATGTGATTCGTTTTGGTGGGAAATGTAAGTTAGCACCAAGGTTTGTTGGTCCATTTTCAATTCTCGAGCAAGATGGGAATTTGGCATATAAAGTTGAGTTACCGAACAAGACGGCGGTAGTTCACAACGTATTTCATGTTTCCCAGTTAAGGAAGTTTGTGCAAGACCTAATGTGACTATTTCACCAGATCAGTTGGACGATATCGAGGTTGAACCCGAGGCGGTAGGGAACCGCAAGCCTATGCGTATTGTTGGGAATGATACGAAGCAGCTTCGAAGGAAGGCAATGAAACTACTCAAAGTTCAATGGGGTGATGATGAGAAAGGCTGCACTTAGGAAACAGGGGAGGACATAAGGAAGAAGTATCCAGAACTCTTTACCTGGTAAGGTTTTGGTAGTGATAGTTCTACCCTTGTTAGTAAACCGCATGCTAGGATAGGCTTGTTGTGTTGTTTTGTATGTTTTATTGTTTGAAAATGATTGATAGGCATGTAAAATTCTTTATATGTTTCGGTTAAGGAATTTCGGGGACGAAATTTCTTAAGGGGGGGGGGGGGGGGGGGAGAATGTAACGACCCGCATTCTATGCATCAGTGGATCATAGAATATTTATTTTTATTTTTTATTTTTTCTGGTAAGTTGTATGGTTATGCACTTTTGGGGAACGACTAGTGGGGTCATTTCCCATGTTCATGATTTTTGTCGATTTTTAAATGACCATTTTGCCCCTAGCTGATCTTGTTTCGTTCATAACTTTTGATTGGTAAGGAGTTTTGACCTGAAACCACATCCATTAGATCCGTTTGATGGTTTACCTTTCCGTAGAGTGGTTACATTAGTCAAACGGATTTAACGTTTGGGAGATATGGCTGAATTAAGGTTTAGAGGGTGAAAAACAACTTAATTGGGCTTAACCGGGTGATTAGTAGCTAGGCCATTGAGGGATTTCGGGATTAGGAGTATATGAGGGCTGCTAGGGTTTAGAAAACATTCTTTTTCAGTATTTTTCAGCCGCCACTAACCTCCTTTGCACCCTAGCCATGGCCTTCACTTTCTAAATCTCTTCAAAACACCTCTAAATCACTTTCTTATCAAGGATTAAGCTAATCAACGTCAAACCAAGCCAAGATAGCATCAAATCAGAGTTGGGACTGCTGCTAAGCATTGGGATTCGACCCAAAACAGAGGATATTTCAGATCTATAGTTTAATTTGTGGCAAAGGTGAGTGATTTGCATTGTTTTTCACTAATTATGTCTAATTAGGGTAATTAGCGAAGATTAGCGAAATTATAACTCAGAAAAATCTAGAAGAATTTGTAAAATTCCAGAATATTATTTTATGCCTCTGATATGAATTTGGGTTAATTTGGACTAATTTTGCAAATCCCAGAATTTAGGGGATTAAGGGGTGATTAGTGATAATTAGCGAAATTTTGCATCATAAAAATTTGGAAAAATTTGTAAAATTCTAAAATATTATTTTAGGGCTCTGATAGAAATTTGGGTTGATTTGGTTAATTTTTACTAATCTTATCATTAGTTGTTGTTAAACATGCTTTAGGGGAAAATAAGGGTTTTTGGGTATGTTTGATCCGTTTTGATATATCATATTATTGTTTTGCTATTTGTGGATGTTTATACATGTTGCTATGGCTGTATGGTATGCTTTGTGATTGTTTAGAACAGTTAGAATGGTCGAAAACGCCGTCGTGTGGCATAAAACAGTCGTTGGAAAGTTGTAGGAAAATATGCAGGAAACTGGATCGGATCGCCCCCCTATAAACGAACCGCTCGTGATGTACTTTGGCCGATCTGAGACGTGATGAACCAGAAGCCTCGACCTGATCCGATGGAGGGATCATGACCCGACTCGAACCGCCTGCATGAAACTCACGAGCACCAACCACGAACTTCCTAAAGAAGCAAGTCACGATCTGATGCTCTAAAGCTGGCGCCACGATCCGAACCGATCGAGTGAAGATGCCCGATCCCGAACCGGAGCATCCACGAACTGAGAAGCTGAACTGATCCAATGTTCTAGAGGCGTCATCGCGAGCCACGACCCAACCTGAGGAGGAACTAGTGACCCGATCCAAACAAGGTGGATGACCATGGACTGAATGAGGAGAGGAGGATTGATCCAAACGGAAGCTGATTTCTGAACCGATCCGGAGATGATGACCAAAACCCGAGATGCAAAGGTAGTCCAAATGAGAAGTTTGTAGTCAGGATCCAGTTGGGAACCAACGAGTTAACTTCATGATTGGACTTTGCTGCGGGACGTGTGCAAAGGGGTTGTCGGTATTCATAACATTGGTTCACCATTGAGAGACGGATAGTGGGCTTGTAGTGATAGTTGTACGGGGTTGGACTCCGTCAGGGCCCAAAGGATTAGGTGACCAAATAGTGGATATCGTATGCTTTACGCACCGAGTGAGAGATGTGAGGATGGTTGCTATGCTTGATCGTTTTCCATCACTATGACATGCACACCCCCTCCCCCGTATCTTTACACCATATGTTAGTGGCACCATAGAGTATTGTACGGTGTGTAGTGCTAACTCTTTGGTTGTAGGTCCAAGTTCAGGTATGATTGGATTATACCTGTTATTGTTCTGTTTTGTTGCTTATCGCTCATACCAGACTTTTGTCTGGCCTAGAGTTTTATGTCTCTTCTTATTACTCTGGGTGCTCATAAACGAGCAGACTAGAGACAGGTTAGGTGGTATGCACGAGTAGCTGTACCGGAGACGAGCAGGAGGCTCCCACTATGATATATAGATATTCTCCTTGTGTTGTTGAAGGTCACTGCTTGGGCATTAGTAGTGTACCTCCTTCTTTCACTTTCTTTTTCTTTAAAGACAGTTTTAAAGTTGTAATAATGAGGTTGGATCATAAGCTGTATTTTGGATTTCTGCTGCTATGATGATGATGGTTTTAGTTTTCAGCTTATGCACTGTCTCGCCTGTTTTATGTCAAGTATGTTACTATTATATTTTATTCCATGCGCTGTGAGATATTCTACAGGTTTCTTTGTTAGTTCTTTCATCTTCTTTCCTTTCTTTGACAACCATCCCGTGCTAGCGAACATGTGTACAGCGCACTTCCGGAGGAAATGTCGGTTAATGCGGGGCGGGCCGTCATAATGAGAAAGGCGGCTACTCTAGGTTGAGTGTTGACAGTATGACGGTCTTAGGAATATTTTTGTGTGGCTTAGGGTTTAGATTTAGGTTGCTTATATAGAAGTTTGATTCAATAGGAGCCGTCAGATTAACCTAGAGCAAATCAAAGCCATTCAAACCTAAGAGAACCAACTAGAACGTGCCACACAAGCCCTAATGACACAACAATTCGTCACAGGAGAAAACACGTTAGAGTTCAGATCTGACCCGAGAGGGAGGTCGACCCCCAGGTCGACCTGTATATAGGGAGGTCGACCCCCTAGTCGACCTGGACTGGGGCAGGTCGACCCCCAGGTTGACCTTCCTTGGTATTTAATTTTCTGAATTGTTTTAAATAATTTTCTGAAAGTTCCGAGGGCCATAACTTCTTCATACGAAGTCCGATTTTCGAAAACTTGGACTCTATTCCAGGAAGAATTTCGAGACAAATGCAATGGCGTAACCCGTTTCCCTTATTTCTTACATTTGAAATTAATTATTCTTTAATTTTTTATTTTAATATTCTCAGAAAATACAGGGAGTTACAAGAAATCTCGTTCTGACTCCGACAGTCCGAATTCACATCCATCTACAAATGCTAGTAATTCTCCCTCGTCTAATGCAAGCCCACTTTGTACTCAAATTCCGATGGTGAAGCAGGCAATAGACCGTGCAAGAACATTTGATGGTATTCACATGCCCCTTGCAACATCAGTTCTTACAGCTAAAGAAAATCAAGATACGTTCATGGTTCTTCCTGATGACAAAGCATGCAACTGGTTGCGTTTAGAAATCGAGGTGCGCAAGCAAGCACTACGATACAAACAGTTTCAGATGACTTTTCCACAATATCCACCTCAGTATGCTCCCCAGTATCCACCCCGGTATCCATCTCAGTATCCACCGCAGTAGCCTGTTTTATGTATTTTGTGTCTATGTAATTTGTATCCTACGCGTCTGTATTATGTAATTTTTATTCTGAGATTGTAATTCTGCAATTTGTATTCTGCAATTACCTCATGCGTTCTATTCTTTTCAACAATAAACACAAACAATTAGAAATAATATACACAAAAACAATAAAATAATAAATATGCCCCTTTCATAAAAAAGAACGCATTCCCCGTTCGCAACAATTCCCCTTCAAATACCCCTTCCAAAAAACCCTTCCAAATAACCCTTCCCGTTCAAAATCAAAAGGAACCTTAGGGATGAAAAATAAAAAAATTAAGGAAACAACATGGTGGGGTAGTAATAACATTAGCGGGAGCCTAAAAATTTTAGCTGGAGCCAAGAATTCGAAGTGGCGCTAAAGTTTCTATCAATAGATACGCAATACAAATGCGTATTAAAGTGAAAGTTGGAATATTTTGCAAAATTTAAATTTATTTAAAGATTTAATTTCCTATTGGACATTTTTAAAGCGACATCAGAAGCAAATAATGGGGGCTAAAATAATTCAACAAGACGTATCATTTTTGAACAATTCTGTTTTTATTGTATTTCCTCTAATTTTTATTAAACAATTACATTATTGATTTACAATTTAATATTAAATTAATTTTTTAATTTAATATTTAATATTAGTCTATAACTTATATCAATTTCAATATAAATCTAAAAATACTAACAACAATTATTATTCAACAAAATACCCCATTCGAACACATATTATAAATTAATTCATACAAAATATAGTATTAATGATTTTTTATTAGCAATTATTGATTAATTATTGATTATTATTTATTTATTTATTTATTATGAGTATAAATTATTATATATTTCAAATAAATTATTGAATAATATCCTGTAACTTATTAGTACTACTACTTAATTATCATCATTTAAATTATTTATATAATTATTGATTTTCTAATCAATCGTTCATATGATAAATATTAAATATTAGATACTGAATATGATATCAATTATTTAATAATAATTATTAATTAATTAATAATTTCTAGATCGATTTCAATTCTTATTTATTAATTATTATTATTAGGTTCTTAGTTGTAATCGATATCACTAATTAAGTGTTAATGAGTAATTACAGATTATCAATAACTAATTATTAATAGTCGATATCAATTACTAACTATTATATATTTAATATTAACTATTACAAGTAAATTATTAAGTACGTAATAGAATTTAATTTATAATTGGTAATTTTTAGATATATTAGTTATTATTTGTTATATGTTTAAGGAAAAACAGTTTTAAAAAATAGGCATAATTATTAACTAATTCAGCACAATTGTAAACATATTCAACACTTACTATGTGAGAGAGAAGATAGTTACATGTAAAAGAGATAATTAGAGAGAAGGATAAAATTTGCTGAAAATTTAGGCTGAAAGACACTAAGTTTTATTTTTAGTCTGAAGGACAAACTTTAAACCAAAATTAAGCTGAAGGAAAATGCTAAGTGTAATTAGCATTATATTCAGTTTTTTACACAACACGAAAATGCTAACTTTAACTAGCATTATTCAGTTTTACACTGCAGAAAATGCTAACTATATTTAGCATTGTCCTTCAACCTAAATTTTTTCAAAGTTTGTCCTTCAGTCTAAAAATAAAACTCGACATCTTTCAGACTAATTTTTTTTCAAAGTTTGTCCTTATGGCTATTTTCCACCATGTAAAAGCCTATAATTGGGCATGGAAATATGGTAATATTTGTATTCGTTGAATTTCGGAATTCTTTCATATTCATAAAATTTGTTTTTTTTAAATTTCGAACAATTTACAAAATTTTATACATATTTCAAAATTTTGAAAACTTCAAAGGTTTATATTTATTATAGAAACTACTAAAGTTCTAATTTTCTGAACTAATATGCATTAAACATGATTATCAAATATAATTATTAAATTTTAGATACTAAATAATAAATTTTACGTCTTAGTTATCAAAACTTACTTAGTAATCATTGATTATTAAAGATTTATTATTAATCTATATTATTAATTATATTACCTCTTTATTATTTGGTAATTATTAATAAATCAATAATGACTACTGAAATGTATTTACTTTTAATATTAATTATTTATTTTTATTATTATTAACATTAATTATTTAAAAATTATTTTTACTTATAAATTACTTATTGAAAACATAAAAGTAAAATTAATTATCAAACCTCGACGGTAATATTTTAAAACAAGTCGAAATAAAAAATCCTAGATAATATTCCTTACAGATTCCACGAATATCCGTCGCTAATTTATGATGGAATTTTCCGCTGGTAAAATCTATCGGTATTTATCGTTTTTCTTGTAGTGATCAACTACCATCCATCAACCAATAATTATAATATAAGCGTTTCTTTCAATAATGCTTATATCCACAGTTAAATAATAATAATAATAATAATAATAATAATAACTGCAAATTTCATCCATCAACCATGAAGCAAACATTACAAACACAAGCAATTAATACATATTCAGATATATTTATAATAACTTAAAAAAATCAGTGAGTGAGAGTTCTCACATTGATCGGCTCGAAGTTATTATAAAATGATTATTTTAAATTAAGTTAAACCGAACGTTTAATTTAATTAGAAATTGCAGCTAGCTCCAAATCTCTCTAGATTAGTATTATTGCGAAGCTCTTGTCCTCATAGTTCCAACGTGTCTAGTTTCGTTGAAATTCGTTTCCGTTTAAACAAGTTATGGTAATTTAAACATTGAACAATTAGATAAGTAGTTAACGAAAATAATTAATTATTAATTAACCTAATATGTGATAACCCCAAACTCTCGTACCACGGAAGCAAGGACAATCATTGGAATATAACACATTAATTACATCAGCAGATACAGATAATAGCATAAACATGAAATAGAATAATTTACAACAATATGACAGCGGAATCATAAAATGTATAAACATCAGAGTGACACATTTATAGGATACAGCTTAGTGCATAAAGGTAATGATCAGTCTACATCGAGATCAACGGTACATATACATCAGATAGTACATAATAGAAATAATCAGTCTACATCACGATCAGCGGTACATATACATAAGATAATACAGGCTGTAATGTCAATAGTCCAAAATACAGATAAAAGCTAGTCTTCGCCATCAGCCAAAAATGCACTCCAAGCTATAGTGCTAAGCCAAAGTAAATCCTACAACCTATTACTTGGATGCTGGTGTAAAATAAGGGCACCCGAGTTTGCAAGTGAAACAAACTTCGAGTCAGTCATGAGACTGGTATGAGAAATCTACTTAACTTATTTAATAATAAGGCTAATCACAGGACCACGCCACTAACGCGGAACGGGTTTACTCCATTGCATTGCCAGTGCATAAAACAAGCAAACCTGTTAAACAACGCAATGCTTTTTAGAAAAATGAAGCCATTATAAGACTCAAGTCCCATCACACAATGCAACGCAAGCCGGAGGATAGAGTTTTACCTTATAATGGCCAAAATATGCTTGATACGTATAAAACTAAAATGACCCGAACTTCCCCGCGAAGGAAAGAACGAATTGCTTTGAGAACACGACAGATCAGAACCCAAACAGAAGAACATTTCATTACTTATTACAACAATTTCATCAGAATACAAGAATATACAGAGTACGAATATTTATTACACATTTACAAAATATCAGAGGTTTACAAATTACAATGCAGCGGAAAAATAATACAAAACACAATTGAAAGTAATACACGAATACAGTGCTTTCCGAATATCATTTCAGCTGTAAACCAGGATCCTGTGAATATAAATCTGCAAAACCAAAACTACTAGCTGCCCGTGTGGAAAATAGGGGCACCCAGAGTTTAGCCTAAAACAATAAACTCCAGGTCAGTCATGTGACTAGTGTGAGAACTAAAACAGTTATTAATCTTTATTTTAAAGTTAGGTAAATCAAGGGACCACGCCGTATAGCACGGAACGGGTTTCCTCCCAAGAATACTAGTGCATAAAACAAACAGCGCAATGCTAAATAAAGAACAATGAAGCTATTATAGGACCCAGGTCCAATCACACAATGCAACGCAAGCCGGAGGATAGGGCTTTACCTTATAATAGCCAAAGAATGCTTGATACGCTAAATTTCATCTTTTGTTTTTACTATAAGTGAAGAAAACAACTTCAAATATAAAGGTATCAATCATAGACGGCATGGGTACCATATATCATGTCGCCCTACTAGTTCTACAATTAAAATCACAATATGTCGTATTGGAAGTTGGATTTCCATCGTGAACCAAGGCAAGGGATCGTCCTTACCGCTTTGAGACGCTCTAGCCCTCCCTTCAGGATCAGAACGCATCGACCCTTGGATCTTCAGGGCCGGTCCACACGGAGTGGATTAAAATGCCAGAACAATGCGTTTCCCCGCCCTATGGGGCGTTAATGAGCCAAATGACTCCATCGGTCCCGAATCGACCGATATAACCAAGACGCCTCGCTATCCATCATCCACACAAGTTAAATGCCAGGGCATGTAAAACGTTGACACCACTCCTAGCTAGAAGGAAGCGCATGCCCTCACTGCAGTCCTCTCCCGTTTCTGGTTAACACCGGGTTATGAGGCTCGCGAATTAACGCTACACAAAGCTACGCTATATTAAAGCTGTGCTTTGATCATCAACCACATGACTCTGATTTTCAACAGAATCCTTGATCATTTGCATCTCAGCATGCCACATAGGCAATTCACGCTATGCAACCGATGTATATCGATCACACAGAATGAAATCGGATGCCAGACACACATCCATTTACAAGTTCATTCTGGGTCTGAACGAAACCGGAGGCACCCTATTCCTCCCCATATGTCTAATACAGGGGAGAGGTCCTCGCATATCCAGTCGATCTCGAAGTACATCTGGACGATCACCACGTATTACCTCGCCTTGGGTGTACAACCCAATTAAGATTTCAGCAATCATCCAAATGATGTGAAGACCTCCGGTCTTCAACCACCGTCTTCATCCTCAACACATCGTCGAATCAGTTATTCAAAATGGGATGAACCCGGTCTTTCTGAATAACTCGCGTATATAATAAACAAGTGCTATAAAAACACAACATACGCCTCATTCCAATCTAGAATATTTCTTTATCCAAATATTCATATACTTTGGGAAAGGTTCCTATTAATTTTATCAAAGATAAATTCTTTAAATTTATTTTTTAATCTTCCTTTGGATATCAATTCAATCTAATTAAAGATTCATTAAAACTCCACTTGGTTTTAATCTTCCTAAAAATCAATATTAACGATTGTTTAACTTGGGAAACCATATCCTATCTTTAAGTGGGTTAAAGAACCAATGTCAATTAAATCACGGTTCACGATAAACCCAAAATCACATTCCATATCATCAGCCTCTAACCGTAAAGTAGCAAGTGAACAATCCCCTAAGTATTAACCCCGAAGGCCAAAACCAACATCAAATCAATACCCAGGAAACCATTCAACTTAACTAATCTCCAGTTAGTTTCTGATTTTCTTAACTCCATTGGGTCTAAGAACAATATTATTAAACATACCATTCTCGACAACCCAAATCTTATTCATGTCTTTAACTGGGTTAAAGAACCAATGTCCTTTAAAACACGGTTCATGATAAACCTAAAATCGCATTCCATTCCATCTGCCTTTAACCGTAAATTAACAAGTGAACAATTCCCTAAGTATTAACCCCGAAGACCGAAACCAACATCAGATCAATACTCAGAAAACCATTCAAGTTAACTAATCTATAGTTAGTTTCTGATTTTCTTAACTCCATTGGGTCTAAGAATGGTATTATTAAAGATACCATTCACGACAACCCAAAATTACATTCCATTAACAATGGAATCTTCATGGAAAAAAAATCGATATATATACTCAATATAAACTTCCATATCCAACCGATAATATAAATGGAATAACGACAAGGCCTTTTAAATTCCATATATATTAACCGTCTTCCTTTACAGAAGCTTACTTCGATTATTACCAAATCGAATCCCATTCAATTCCAATTTAATATGTTAAATTGGAAAACTTTGCTTTGGAAAATCTCCTTTAAATCTTAACAAAAGATTTATAAATTCCAAATCCCATTTTACTGTAACTCGGGTTAAAGAACGAATGTCACTAAAACACAGTTCACAACAAACCCAATTCACATTCTATCAGTCTCTAACCGAAAATTAGTAAGAGAACAATTCCCTAAGCGTTAACCCTGAAGGCCGAAACCAACATCAGATCAATAACCAGGAAACCATTCAACTTAACTAATCTCCAGTTAGTTTCCAATTTTCTTAACTCCATTGGGTCTAAGAACAGTATTATTAAAGATACCATTCACGACAACCCAAAATCCAATTTGATATTAAATACAAGGCTCTGAATAGAAAATATATCAGCTTATATTCAATATCAAATTCTAAAATCAACAAATATCGTATTGGAAATAACGATATATATATATATATCTTTCAAATTTCCATAACAATATCTGTATAATCACGAAATCTTACATCGAAATATTCTGTAGACAATTTCGATTCAAATCCACTTCCAATTTATATATTGGAAATCCTGGTTATTTTAAAAACCATTTCAAACTAATTTATTTATTTTAAAAAAAAAAATTGGATTATAATTCAAGTTCAAAACTAGTTCATTTCGATAAAAATCTATTTTTTCCTTTTCAAATATGGAATTTTTCATCCCAATTCTTTCCAAATCATTTATTATGATTTTACACTAATTATTGATATTTTAATAATTTTATCAAGGTCCGTACAGTCGATTTCCATAAACGGCCATCGAACTGCACTTACAACGACCTTTTCCAAATTTGATTTAGACATAATTCCAAATCCAACCGCTATATTTCAAATCTCTAATATTCGTTGGAAAGCTCTTTTCGATACGAACCCAACGGTTCCGGTTTTAGGAGAATCTGACGGTCGGATCTCCCGTAATGTCTATTCGAAGTCAATGGTCGAAATTTGCAAACTACCGCAGCGTGGTGCGTTCTATTCAGGCCATTATATTATATATAATATATAATATTTATTTCGTCGATTTCCATTTAAAACATATTTTATAAATCGTTTTAAATTCGTTTTCAAAACGATTTCAACTTCCTATTCAATTTCAAATCAAAATTGAATATTCTATATCATCGATATATAAATGAAAGTATTTTCAAAATATTAGATTTTGAAATCAATTTCTTTTCGATATTCATTATAAAATGAATAAAATCGATATAAATATTTTTTACGTCAAAATGGCGTTAATCTAATCAACACGGCTTTATATATTTAATTATATTCGTGTTTATCCCAAATCGGACATCAAAATCAAATTTTGATCTTTTACTGAATATTATTTTAAAATATTCGTTATTTTAAAATATTCATTCTTTCTGAACTGGAATCAGACACTGTCAATTACCATATAATTTGATTTATATGGATTTCATACACACATATACACAACAACAATCACACACAGTCAACCATCATCCAAAGTGTATTCTACACTAAATAAGCATCAAATACAAATATTTAACGCTTACACAGCTTGTCAACCAATCGATTGACATACAACTAAATATTGGGATTAGTGTATGTACAATATCATCCTAATACCCGAGTGGGGTTTCAAACAATCAAAAACAGGTTTTATTTGTGTAGTTGGGCGATGTGTAAAATTTATCGTCCCAATCAATATCAGGAAAATGTGTGTACATAAACAAATCGTCCAATTTGTTTATAAATAATTATTTTATATAAACGTTAAAAATTATATTTTTAACTATAAAATATTTTATTCCACATCACACAATCAATTTTCACAACACATCAATTAAACAAACAAGTCATCCATGGTCTGTGGACGACGGGTGAGACGACCCAAACTTCCCCATGAAGGAAAGAACGGATTGAATTGAGAACAAGACTAATCCGAACACAAACAGAAGAATATTTAATTGTTAATTACAACAATTCCATCAGAATACAAGAATTTACAGAGTACGAATAAGTATTACACATCAGAAAAATATCAGAGATTTAAATTACATTACATAGCAGCGGAAAAATAATACAATACACAACTGAAAGAGATAAACGGTTACAGAGTTTTCCGAATATCATTCCAGCTATGAACCAGGATTCTGTGAATATAAATCTGAAAAACCAAAACTATTAGATGCCCGTGTGAAAAATTGGGGCACCTAGAGTTTAGGTTAAAACAATAAACTCCGGGTCAGTCATGTGACTGGTGTGAGAACTAAAACAGTTATTTAAAACTTTACTTTAAAAGAGGGTAATTCAAGGGACCACGCCGTATAACACGGAACGGGTTTCCTCCCAAAAATACTAGTGCATAGAATAAACACCGCAATGCTTTTTGGAAAAATGAAGCTATTATAAGACCCAGGTCCCATCACACAATGCAACGCAAGCCGGAGGATAAGGTTTTCCCTTATAATAGCCAAACATGCTTGGTACGTTTAAAACAAACTATTTTGATACTATTATATTGTATAGTGCCAAAACAACTTCAAATATAAATGTATCAATCCTAGGCGGCATGGGTACCATCTATCATGTCGCCAATACTAGGCTCTATAAATAAAACCAAAATATCACGTATTGGAAATTGGATTTCCGTCATGAGTCTAGGCAAGGGATGTACTCCTAACCGCTTCAAGATACTCTAGCAAATGCCTCGGGACTACACACTCTAGGTAACCCCTAGATCCTGCAGTGTCGGTCCTCCGTTATGTTTGAGGATTGGCAATTCCTGAACACACGTTTCCCGGTCCTAACAGACCTTAACCGAGGCGTCTCACAATCCAACAACCATATAGGTAAAAATAATATAAATGTCAGGGCTTGTAAAACGCTGACACCACCCATAGCTAGAAAAAAAAACGTCATGCACTCACTGCTTTCCCTTATCCCGTTTTTGACTCATATCGAGGTGTGAGGCTCGCGAATTAGCGCCATACACAAAGCTACACTGTATTAAAGTCATGCTTTGATCATCAACCACAAGACTCTGCTTTTCAACAAAAGCCTTGATCACTGCATCTCAACATGCCACACAGGAAATTAATGCCATGCGACTGATATCTATCGATATATAGCCTCTGAGATCATACGTCTCAGAGAAGGGCGTTAAGCAAGAGAATAAATTCTCCGCCGCTAAACAGATATATATTTAATAGAAATCAATCAGCACAGAATAAAATCCAATGTCAGACACACAATCCATTTATAAGTCCGTTCTGGGTCTGAACGAAACCGGAGGCACCTTATTCCCTTTCCATATGTCCAATACAGAGGAGAGGTCCTCGCATATCCATCGATCTCCAAGTACGTCTGGACGATCACCACATATTACCTCGGCTTGGGTGTACAGCCCAATCCAGACATCAGTAATCATCCAAACGATGTGAAGACCTCTGGTCTTCAACCACCGTCTTCATCGTCGACATATCGTCGAATTAGTTATTCCATATGGGTATAAACCCGGCCTATTCGAATAACTCGCGTATATATTAAACAAGTGTTATAAAAACAAAACATACGCCTCATTCCAATTCTGAATATTCTTTTATTCAAATATTCACATACTATGGGAAAGGTTCCCATTAATTTTATCAAAGATAAATTCTTTAAAATTTATTCTTTAATCTTCCTTTGGATATCATTTCAAACCGTATTCTGTCTTTAACTGGGTTAAAGAACCAATGTCATTTAAAACACGGTTCAGGATAAACCCAAAATCACATTCCATTCCATCAGCCACTAACCGTAAATTGGCAAGTGAACAATCCTTTAAGTATTAACCCCGAAGGCCGAAACCAACATTAGATCAATACGCAGGAGTCCATTCAACTTAACTAATCGCCAGTTAGTTTTTGATTTTCTTGACTCCATTGTTAATCGGGTTAAAGAACCAGTGTTATTTAAAACACCATTCACAATAAACCCAAAGACCAATTTCAATTCAATTCCAATTAAATATGTTAAATTGGAAAACTTTACTTTGGAAAATTCCCTTTAAATCTTAATAAAAAGATTTATAAATTCCAAATCTCATTTCACTGTAAATCGGGTTAAAGAACGAATGTCGTTGAAAACACAGTTCACAACAAACCCAAAATCCAATCAGTCTCTAACTGTAAATTAGTAAGAGAGCAATTCCCTAAGTATTAACCCCGAAGGCAGAAACCAACATCAGATCAATACCCAGGAAACCATTCAACTTAAATAACCTCCAGTCAGTTTCTAATTTTCTTAATTACATTTGGTTCAAGAACAAAATTATTAAAGATGCCATTCACGACAAACCCAAAATTCAATTTGATATTAAATACAAGGCTCTGAATAGAAAATATATCGGCTTATATTCAATATCAAATTTTGAAACCAACAAATATCGTATTGGAATAACGATATATATATCTTCGAAATTCTTCCACAATATCCATATAATCACAAAATCCAATATAGAAATATTCTGAAGATAATTTCGATACAAATCCATTCCATTTCATACATTGGAAATTATGGTTATTTTTAAAACCATTTCAAATCCAATTTATTTATTTTAAAAATATTGGATTTATTATTCTATTTCAAAACTAGTTCATTTCGATAAAAATATATTTTTATCTTTTCAAATATGGAATATTTCATCCCAATTCTTTCCAAATCATTTATTTTGATTTTACACAAAATATTGATATTTTTAATAATTTTATCAAGGCCCGTATAGTCGATTTCCATAAACGGCCATCGAACTGCACTTACAACGACCTTTTCCAAATTTGATTTGGACATAATTCCAAATCCAACTGTTAGATTTCAAATCTCTAATATTCGTAAGAAAGCTCTTTTCGATACAAACACAACAGTTCTGGTTATAGGAGAATCCGACGGTTGGATCTCCCGTAATGTCCGTTCGAAGTCAATGGTCGAAATTCGCGAACTGCCACAGCGCGGCGCGTTCTATTCAGGCCATTATATATATATAATATATATATATATATTATATATATATTTCTTCGATTTCCTTTTAAAAACGTATTTTATATATCGTTTTAAATTTGTTTTCAAAACAATTTCAACTTCATATTCCATTCCAAATCAAAATTGAATTTTCCATTATAAATTCGTTTTAAATTCACTTCAAATTGATTTTAATTTAATTTCAATTTTAATTCAATTTTTTTTAATTCACTTTAAATTGATTACAATTCAATTTCAGTTCGTTTTGAATTCACTTTAAATCGATTTCAATTCAATTTCAGTTCGTTTTGAATTCACTTTAAATCTGTAAAGACCCGAAAATTCCCGCCCTTTGAATCGACCATAAATCACACAGGTCTGATTCAAAGGTTAGAAATCCTCGAGTACTTTAACTTCGGGCATACAACACATCAGAACAAATACAGAAGACTTTTATTACATCATGATAATATAATCATGTTACATCAGAATACAGAATATCAGAGTACATCGAATAGAATAAATGCAGCGGAAGATAAATATTGCATTAAATATAATACAGTGCAACGAAAGGCTATCAAAAGCTCTGGACACAGCTTTAAGCTTCGATCCAGGATCCTGCTAAAGAGATAAATATCTTCAAAGCAAGCAACTCGACTGCCCGTGTGGAAAATATGGGCACCCGAGTTTGCCAGTGAAACAAACTACAGGTCAGTCATGTGACTGGTATGAGAAATCTTTACTTAACCTATCTTATAATAAGGTCAATCACAGGACCACGCCGCTAACGCGGAACGGGTTTACACCATTGGATTGCCAGTGCATATACTACTACCATAAATTAACATATGGATAAAAATGCATCAATCAACATGCAATTCCCAATCTACCCTTTTAGATTAATCACCACACTTAGATTGGCCAAATCCAATTCAATTTACAGAAATTATTCCTTTGGACTTTATTTCCCAATTTCTTTTATTTCAAATCATTTGAAATATATATCTAGCTTTTATAATATCAAAGTAGATTTCACTTCGGGATTTGAAAACAAAACATTTGGAAATATGAATTCCAAAACATAGCAATGCATAAAAACAAGTATGCAACCAAATATCGGTCATGTTCCCTCAGACCAGGCAGTGCGCGCCCTAACCAATATATATATATATATATATATATATATATATATATATATATATATATGCACCTCCCATCTAGGGGTAGGCTACTCTAACGATGCACCATCCCACCTATGGGGGATAACATGCACCGTCCTCCACTTCTAGTCGCTCTTGGGTCACCCGATCTCTAGCCACATACTTGCTAAATCATTTTATATCCCGAAGTAGGGAAAATCATTTCACAACATAATCACAAGAAAAATCAAATCTATATAGATTTCTACTTTCAAATCATTTCGAAATCATCGGGTGTAGTCCTCGAAATCCTTTCTATTTTATAAAATATTTTATAAAACATCCCCTGTCCAAAATCGGGAATAATTCTTCTTTTTACTTAAGAAAATCACTTTTCAAAATCATTCATTAATTTTTGAAATAAACAACATCGCTAAAAACCTTATAGTCAAATCGTGAAGTGTTTCACAAGGTGTTAGCATACTTATATTTCTACCCACCCAATGCTAAATGTAAAACATATTTTGCTCATAAACTGGTCGAGCACAATCCATTCAATCAATCAACCATAACATGTCAACTTTATTGTTTCAACATTTTTAGTCATATAATGAATATTTTATATATATTCATTCAGTACATTAAAAATGTAAATTTTAATTTTTCAACATTTATCTCAATAAAATGAATATTATATATATATATATCCATTCATTACATTAAAAATGTAGATTTTAATGTTTTCAGCATTTCTATCTATGCAATGTATATTTACATAAATAATACCTTACATTAAAAATAGAATTTTTAATGTTTTCACATTTTTCTCAATATAATGAATATCTCATTTCATTCTTACATTAAAAATATGATTTTTAATGTTTCAATATTTTATTTCAAACAAATGATCATTTTCCATCTTTTCTACATATACGATAAAAATGTGAATTTTATCGTCAACATATTTTCATATATTCATGTTTCTTTTTATTTGCAATAAATTTGCAAATAAAAATGTACTTACTTTTCTATGGTTTGAAATCTCTAAACATCTTATAGTCAACATATTTTCATATATTCATGTTTCTTTTTATTTGCAATAAATTTGCAAATAAAAATGTACTTTGATATTATAAAAGCTAGATATGTATTTCAAATGATTTGAAATAAAGGAAATCGGGAAATAAAGTCCAAAGGAATAATTTCTTTAAATTGAATTGGATTTGGCAAATCTAAGTGTGGTAATTAATCTAAAAGGGTAGATTGGGAATTTCATGTTGATTGATGCATTTTTATCAATAAGTTAACTTATGGTAGTAGTATATGCACTGGCAATCCAATGGTGTAAACCCGTTCCACATTAGCGGCGTGGTCCTGTGATTGACCTTATTATAAGATAGGTTAAGTAAAGATTTCTCATACCAGTCCCATGACTGACCTGTAGTTTGTTTCACTGGCAAACTAGGGTGCCCATATTTTCCACACGGGCAGTTGAGTAGCTTGTTTTGCAGATATTTATCTCTTTAGCAGGATCCTGGATCGAAGCTTAAAGCTGTGTCTAGAGCTTTTGATAGCCTTCCGCTGCACTATATTATATTTAGTGTAATATTTATCTTCCGTTATATTTATTCTATTCGATGTACTCTGATATTTTGTATGCTGATGTAACATGATTATATTATCATGATGTAATTAAAGTCTTCTGTATTTGTTCTGATGTGTTGTATGCCCGAAGTTAAAGTATTCGAGGATTTCTAACCTTTGAATCAGACCTATGTGGTTTATGGTCGATTCAAAGGGCAGGAATTTTCGGGTCTTAACAGCTGGTATCAGAGCCAGGTTAGCTCAAATCTTTGGGGTACAACTCAATAGAACTGAACAAAAGACTCATCAGAGATTGGATTAATAATATCCAATAAGAATACTCATTAGAGATAGGATCAGTAGTATCCTAGAATGAGAGAACTCATTAGAGATGGGGTTAGTAATGCCCTAGAATGAGTTCAGAGTAAAAAGTTTATAATTAACGTATGCGGGTTTTGAACAATTTTTGTCGATCTATCGATCAATTAAGGTCGGGAAAAATCCATGTCGTTACAAAATCGATTTCAATTCTATTTCAATTTCAAATCAAAATTGAATATTCTATCACTTCAATATTTTCAAAACATCAGATTTTGAAATCACTTTTCGATATTCATTATAAAATGAATAAAATCGACCAAATTCCCATTCGTCTTAAAATGGCGTTTAACTACTTAACATGGCTTCACATTCTAATATTCACCGAAAATCATTTTAAAATATTCGTTAATTCTGAACTAGAATCAGGCTCAATCAATTACCATATAATTTCAGTTATATGGAATTCATCTAATACATGTATACAATAATGACGATAAACAATCATTAAAAATTCAAACAACATCCAGAGTGCATTCTACAACCGTATAAGCATTAAAATAAATATTCTAAGCTCATACAGCCTGTCAATCAATCGATCGACATACAGCTAATTATTGGACTAGTGTATATCATATATCATCACAATACCCGTGTGGGGTTTCAATCAACAAATAACGAATTTTATTTGTGCAGTTGGGCAATGTGTAAAATTTATCGTCCCAATCTATATTAGTCAAAGGTGTGTACATAAACAAATCGTCCGATTTGTTTATAAATATTTATTTCAACTTATGAATATTTTATTCATTCCATATGTACAATAAAAATGATATTTTTATTATTTAAATATTTTATTCAACTTGAATATTTTATTTACTTCATATACACAATAAAAATGTGATTTTTATTATTCAAACTATTTATTCACTAATGAATATTTTTAACACTTCATTCCACATCACAAAATCAATTTTCACAACACATCAAACAAACAAACAAGTCATCCATGGTCTGTGGACGACGGGTGTCGGGTGCTGCTAAGCACCGTCTGATCCTAGTAAATATTTTAATTAGAAAATAAAATAAAAGCGAGAAGTTCTCACCTTTGGGTTCCACTCCTCTATTTCATTTCTGAATGGCTTGGATTTGCCCAAAATTCCAATGCGACCTTTTCCCGTTGTTCACATTAAAAATCATTTTTAATATGATGTTCATATATTTGAAAATCGCTATTTTTATACTGCTCCTCATATAAAAAAATTATATTTCTATAACGCCCTCTTCCGAATAAAAATCATATTTTTATTTAAAAACAACATATATAAAAATCGAATTTTTCTATAATGATTCATGTAATGAAAACCACTTCATATGTAAAAATCGTATTTTTATCCTATCGCTACCTATATAAAGATCAAATTTTTATTTCGTTACATATATAAAAATCATATTTTTATTATCTATATAATATAAAAATCATATTTTTAATTCACTACTCATATAAAACCCGAATTTTTATATCTTTGTTATGCACACAAAAATCACTTCTTTATATCGTTGCAAACATATGGAAGATCATATTTTTGTTAATCTACATAATTAAAAATTATATTTTTACATCATTAAAAATCTAACCCTTTTAGCATTAGAAATCCAACCTTTTTGTTAATAAAAATCAAACTTTTTGTTAATAAAAATCAGACTTTTATCATTTTAAAAATCAACTTTTCGCTTTAAAAATCAATTCTTTCTTCTTTTTAAAATCTATTCCTTCTTCTTTTTTAAAAAAACTATTCTTTCTCTTTTTTAAAAATCTATTCTTTCTCTTTTTAAAACTCTATTCGAAGTTAAGAAAAAAAAAAGAAATGAATAAAAATAAAAATAATGAAAACTTACAGCACTCAGAGGGGGGTGTCGCTGAGGAGGAGCGGTGGCTCTAGACAGTAGAGGAGGAGGGTGCGCTGTCTTCGGCGATGCATCTGGCTGTGGTGGAGCGCGACCGCTATTCTCACGCTCGCGGTCTTCAGCGGACGCGGGGTTGGGCTCGGAGGGGATGGCGTGGAGGGTTGGCGGCCGGTGAACGGAGGTGGAGGAGGGGCGCGACGTTGGGGGTGGGTGACGGGATTAGGGTTCCGATCGATTTTTTTTAATAAATCTGGTTTGAACGAAATGAGGGGGGTTGACTGAGTAAGAAGAGAGAGGGTGTGAGGGAGTGCTTTATTTAATTAATTTATTATATTTTATTACCCAAAAAGCAACTTTTTATTTCGGCCTCTAAACGAAACTCACCGCCTGTCATCCCTAGCTAATTACCCCCATTCCGAACACAATGGGATATGTCCGGTAAGCCGATTCGACGGTTTCGATCAGTTTCCATCCAAATAAAAATATAAATCAATATATTCAATTTTAAACGTACATTTCAATTTCCCGGGGCCACATGCTGATTCTAAAAATTTCAAACAAATTATTTCTAGCTTCGTATTGATGATACGGTCCTAACAAAACTAATTACGTCAAATTTGGAGACCGTTTGAAAAATGACCATTTTCTGGTCGATCCAAATTGGCTGAAACTGTCAAAACACATTTTACTTCGCCACGCTCACATATTGACCCCAAAAATTATGAATTTTGGAATCTTGCAATAACTTGACATCCCAGATCCAACTAAAGTGGTTTCTCGAAAACGGAGGTTGTTTGCCAAATTTCCATTATTAAGGGCTATATTTTCCATAGCAACTATTCTGAATTTTCAACTAAGTATAACTTTTTATTCCCGCTATGAAATTTTGATTTTTCAGATTCGTTGGAAAGATATTTTCAATTAGATTCTAATATTTTTGGTTTTGCTAAAATCCGGTTTATTTTGAATCCTGTACATTCATTTGAAATCGAATTTTCGAACTACCGCACCATTTTCATTTCCTTTTATAATTAAAATAAAATATTTATATTCTAACGTCGATTCAAATAAATATATATGTTCTAATTCTATTCAAAATAAATTTCTCATCGTTATTATTTAAAATAAATTATTTTGATTATTCAAAATTCATTAAAATTTCCAAAATAAAATTTTTAAATTGGTTCCTATTTTCCGGGTTGCTACAATCTCCCCCACTTAAAATCTTTTCGTCCTCATAAAGGAATGGAGCTAAAAGTTGTTTAACCAACTAACTCAACTTTCATTATTTCCATTATGGCTTAAGTTCTTCAACTTTTCAGTTTCTAAGAACTTTTCAAAATTTCAAAAATTTGGCTAACACCCTAAATTTTCGAAAAATTTCGCCATAACCTCCCCGGTACGGGAGCACCGGGAAAATCCCGAAATTGCCATACAAGTGTCTATAATCCAAAAAAAAGAAACAACCAAGATTCTAGCCAATTGGCTCATAAAATCATCCAAACCCAAGAAATTAGTAAACATGTATTTATTTGTCGGGCAAACAATTTTACTCTTCTGCTCTAGCCTGTTTGCAATGACATGTTCAATGGATACACATGTATATGCATACAATTACGAACAATTTTCAATTCAGTTCAATATTTGATACAATTTGGTTATGTGTACCGTTCTTTCACATAATGGTTTTATTATATAACAAATAATCATACAACACAACCATCAATCAATTAGTTGGTTAACGTTTCAAATTCATAATTTTGATACATATACAGAAAAACATGTTTTTGATGCCAATTCACACAATAGCCCTATCTAGTTTTTGGTCCTCACACCAGTCAATTGGAAATATATAGACATCCCACTTTCGAAACCCGAACATAAATATTGGTGATGGAGCTCCATCATCAAAATCATCTCCGAGCGACTAGAGTGTGATCCTATATCTGTCCAATATATTAAAACTTTGAATGTACGTTTGCAAGGCGTATATGCAAAATCTTTATATATTGGATTGCCCAAATCAATTTAAAATAAATATTCAAATACATGTAATACGATTTAAATTTTCAAAAAAAAGCTTGTTTTTCATTTTAAAAATATACTCTACACACACGTTCTAGGATACTACTGATCCCATCTCTAACGAGTCATTCCCACTGGATATTACTAATCCAATCTCTGATGAATTCTTTCGTTCGGTTCTAAAGTGTCTTGTTCTCGAGCTTTGTAAACCAAAGCTCTAATACCAAACTGAGACGACACGAACTTCCCCATGAAGGAAAGAACGGATTGAATTGAGAACAAGACTAATCCGAACACAAACAAAAGAACATTTCATTGTTAATTACAACAATTCCATCAGAATACAAGAATATACCGAGTATGAATAAATATCACACATCAGAAAAACATCATAGATTTGAATTACATTACATAGCAGCGGAAAAATAATACAATACACAAATGAAAGAGATAAATGGATACAAAACTTTCCGAATATCGTCTAGCTGTGAACCAGGATCCTGTGAATATAAATCTACAAAACCAAAACTACTAGCTGCCCAAGTGGAAAATAGGGGCACCCAGAGTTTAGGTTAAAACAATAAACTCCAGGTCAGTCATGTGACTAGTGTGAGAACTAAAACAGTTATTTAAAACTTTACTTTAAAAAAGAGTAATTCAAGGGACCACGCCGTATAACATAGAATGGGTTTCCTCCCAAGAATACTAGTGCATAGAATAAACAACACAATGGTTTTTGGAAAAATGAAGCTATTATAAGACCCAGGTCCCATCACACAATGCAACGCAAGCCGGAGGATAGGGTTTTCCCTTATAATAGCCAAACATGCTTGGTACATTTAAAACAAGTGAATATTAGGCTCACGTCCCTATTTTGAAACTTAATTAGGCTCACATCCGGTCATAAACTTATTGTAAATTAGGTCCCTGTTTTCAAAACTTATAAAATAATAATTAAAAAAATAAAAAAAAATCCTAAATTAGTAATAAAATAAATTACGCATTATAAAAAAAATTCAGTTCAAAAAACAACAAAAATAATGTCAGAAAGAAGAAAACAGCAAAAAAACAGAAAAAACTGCAGTTAAATGCATAATATTATGCACCTTTTTGATTTTATTGCATGCATATATGCAATTATTGCAGTTCTTCCAACGGATAGATTTAACATAATTTTTCAGTTCATTTTTATTTGCATCCAAATGTGCAAATTTCTCAAAAAAATGCACACATGTGTGCAACATTTTTATAGGATAAAAAGTAGGGACCTAATTTATAAAAAAAATCAAAGTTCTGAAAATTTTTAAACCCGCCCCCTATTTTATTTTTTCCGCCTTTTTGTATTTTTTTTAAAAAAATGTGCGTACGTTCATAAATTTTTTTTTCTAAAATATGGAAATAATGTCAGGAATCTACGGAAATCAAAAAAAAATAGTTGCATACATTTATGCAATTATTACTGATAATTGCATATATGTATGCAACTTTTCTGTAAGCTGTTTTCAGATTAAAATCTGAAAATAAACCTGCACAAATGTATGCAAGTATTTGAAATTTTTGCGCATATGTATGCATTTATTTGCATGAATAAAAATCAACGAAGATGTATGTAGTGAAAAATATGCACGGATGTATGCAGGAAAGTGATATATATGCATACTATTATGCATTTAACTGGAAATTTCGTTTTTTTTTTTCTGTTTTTTTAATTTTTGACGCCTTATTTGATGGTTTTTTGTTCTGAATTTTTTAGTGTTTACGTGTTTTATTTAAATACGAATTTACGTGATTTTTTTTTTATGACTTTTCAAAAAATAGGGACCTAATTAACAATAAGTTTATGACCGGTTTTTTTTTATATTTTGAAACTTAATAGGGACCTCTAAAAAACGCACCCTTAAAACAAACTATTTTGATACTATTATAGTGTATAGCGTCAAAACAACTTCAAATATAAATGTATCAATCCTAGGCGGCATGGGTACCATCTATCATGTTGCCAATACTAGGCTCTACAAATAAAACCGAAATATCATGTATTGGAAATTGGATTTCCGTCATTATTCTAGGCAAGGGATGTACTCCTAACCGCTTCGAGATACTCTAGCAAATGCCTCGGGACTACACACTCTAGGTAACCCCTGGATCCTGCAGTGCCGGTCCTCCGTTACGTTTGAGGATTGACAATTCCTGAACACACGTTTCCTAGTCCTATCGGACCGTAACCGAGGCGCCTTGCAATCCAACAACCACATAGGTAAAAACAATATAAATGTCAGGGCTTGTAAAACGCTGACACCACCCATAGCTAGAAAAAAACGTCATGCACTCACTACGTTCCCTTATCCCCTTTTTGACTCATACCAAGGTGTGAGGCTCGCGAATTAACGCCATACACAAAGCTACATTGTATTAAAGTCATGCTTTGATCATCAACCACAAGACTCTGCTTTTCAACAAAAGCCTTAATCACTGCATCTCAGCATGCCACACAGGCAATTCATGCCATGCGACTGATATCTATCGATATATAGTGAAACGACCCAAAAATCGCCCTTGCGGGAAATCGCCGGATACGCTTACTTTGGGCTACAACACATCAGAATAACAACAGCAGACTTTTATAACATCATAAGAAATGTTACATCAAAGTACAGAATATATATCAGAGTACATTAAATAAATTTACAGTGGAAGATAATTTTACATTACTTAAATACAGTGCAGCGGAAATAAAATAACTAAGACAGCGGAAGACTTTTCTATGCTCTGGACATAGCTTTGAGCTTCAATCCAGGATCCTGCTAAAGAGATAAATATCAGCAAAAAGCTACTCGACTGCCCGTGTGGAAAAGAGGGCACCCGAGTTTGCAAAAGTGGAAACAAACAACGGGTCAGTCGTGGGACTGGTGTGAGAATTCTTAACTAATATAACTAATAATAATAAGGCAAATCCAAGGACCACGCCACTAAAGCGGAACGGGTTTTATTCCAATGGATTGTCGTGCATAATTTAAGTAAATCGTCAAAACAACGCAATGCTTTGTAGAAAAATGAAACCATCATAAGACCCAAGTCCCATCACACAATGCAACGCAAACCGGAGGATAGGGTTTTACCTTATAATGGTCAAACATGCTTGATACGATAAAAAATATATTATTATTAGTATGTATATGTTTTAAAACATTTCAAAGTAAATGTATCAATCCTAGGAAGCATAGGTACCATATGCTATGCCTCCGTACTAGTAATACAATCAAATCCGTAAGGTCGTATTTGGAATTTGGATTTCCATCTGAGTCAAGGCTAGGGAGGAGCTCCTTACCGATTCGAGACACTCTAGCTAATGTCTCAGGGTTCCCCGCAGTTAACCCTTGGAAAGCTGCAGGGCCGGTCCACACATACAGCTTCGTGGATTGGCAATTCCTGAACACACGTTTCCCGATCCTATAGGACCTATCTGAGGCGCCTCATTCCATCATCCACATAAGTAAAATGCCAGGGCTGGTAGGTCACTGACACCACTCTAGCTAGAAAGAAACGTGCTGCTCTCCCTGCGTTCCCTTCTCCCGTTTTAGACTCCGCCGGTGTGTGAGACTCGTGAAGTCACGCTATACCCAAAGCTATGCCTAAACAGGCTATGCTTTGATCATCCCATAAGGCCTGCTTTTCAACAAAGCCTTGATCATATTCATCTTAGCATGCCACATCGTCAATCCATACCATACCATTGATTTCTACCAACATATAACCTCTGAGCTCATACGTTTCAGAGAAGGGTGTAAAACACCAAACAGATATATGTTTAGCAGAGATCAACGAATACAGTATAAAGGAATACAATGTCAGACATACAATCCATTTACGCGCTTATGCTCTGGGTTTGAGCGAAACCCAAAACCATGCAATCAACACTACGTCCGGACGGCTACTATTGTCGCCCCTTCAAGGTAGCTATTCCCATCATGGGTCTCAATAGCAACACACCCATTCGATGTGAAGATCGTCGGTCTTCAATCACCGTCTTCAACTCTTCGAACGTCGTATCATTATTTGGAATGAGAGTAAACTCGGACTTTCCAAATAATTCTCGCATATATAAATTTGAAAACAATTTCATATCGTTAATATTAATTTATAACGATCAGTCTTTATTTTTATTTATACAAAAATAATTAAATTCTATTTATCAATAGTTCATGCAAACAGGAGACCTTGGTGTTGTTTTCACCCAAATTTGTTTTACACATTTCTCTAAATCTAACCATTGGATTTTGACATAATTCATATCACTGGAAAGACCTTCCCAAGTCTAACCTAACGGTTTCAGTTTTGGGAAATTCCGGCGGTCGGATCGTACAGTATAATCAATTAAAAGTACGATCCTAAAATGTGAACTACCACGCTCGATTCAAGTACTTTTAATTTATATATATATATATATATATATATAATTTATTTAAATATAATTCCTCGTCCATTTCATTATTGTGATTATCATAACAAGTAAAGAGCACTTGGTTTCATAACATTTTGATATATAACATAACACACAATAATGTTTTACTTTAATTTTCAAAATATTCATTTTGAAATTATCCCTCCTTTAATATTCATTATAAATTGGGTAAAATAAATCGATAACCTCGTTCGCGTTTAAAAATAGTGTTGCTATATTTTTTTTTAAAATGGATTTAATAGCCCAATTCATTATCTCATCCCTTTATATTTTTATAATGGGCTAGACCCCTCACATTAAGCCTACGACTTGTGGATGCTGGATGTGCCGGTCGGTTCCGGGCAGACTTATTCCACAAGTTGGGCTTAACCTCGTGTCATGGCCCGTTTCGTATTTGCGCACTTGGACCTCTCACATTAGGTTTAACATTTGTGGCTGCTGGATATGCCGGTCGGGTCCGGGCAGACTTCTACCACAAATGTTACCTAACCTCGTGTCCAAGCACAATTATAATTTATAATTATAATTAATTTTTCTAGACATGTCATTCTTTAAATAATCCTTTCCCTTAAAAGATCCTACTTCTAAGGTATTCTTTATTCTTAAATATCCTGATTTCAAGTATTTAATATAAATTGTGACTTTCCCTCTTTTTATGATTTTCTAAAAAAAACAATCTTTTCAAGATGTCCAATTTTGAAACCATATTTTTTTCTCTAACATATTTACATCAAAGATGTAATCTTTCTACATCAACGTCAATTAATTTCATTAGTTGAATATAAAAAACATTCCTTTAATTCAAAATTGATAACATTTTGGAAACAAATTCTTCTTAATTAAACACCAGGACAATTAAAACGGTAAACTTTTTAAATTCCGACTTTTTATACTATCATAAATGACATACCTTATATTAACCTAATTGACATGACATATTTGTACTTATTAACAACCAAAATGTAACTTTCAATTCATTCCTTTTAATGCATAGAAAATATTATTAAAACCTCTCTTTTCCTTATCTATTTAAAACCATAAGTAATAAATGTCTTCCTTTTTCTTTTCCTTATTTATTTATTTACCTAAATGTAAATAAGATCCTTTTTCTTCTACATCTCCTATTTACATGAAAATGTAAATGAAAACATCATCTAAAATAATTCTTTTTATTTACATAAGGAAATGTAAATTTCTATTTCATTTACATTCCTTAATTACATTGAAAATGTAATATTTTATTTTTTTCCTCTTATTTTATTTAAAATGTAATATTTTCTTCTTGTTCTTTACACTATAGAAAAACGTAAATTTTCCTTTCCATTCTTTACATTATATTCTCTTTTATTACATTATAAAGAATGTAATTCTCCTAACTTCTTTTATTACATTATAAAAATGTAATATTTCTTCATTTAATTACATTAAGAAACATTATACTGTAAAATTCCTATCTTTCAGTTGCATTGTAAAATTTCCTTTTTTTTTATTACATTGTAATGTAATTAATATTACAGTGAGAAATCCTAACTTTCCAAGTTACATTAAAAATGTAATTTTCAATATACTGTAAAATCCTTCTTTTTAAGTTACATTAAAAATGAAGTTTCATAACAGTGCAAATTTATCTCTTTTTAAACTACAAAAAAAAATGTAATTTTATTTTACGATGCAAATTCATACCTTAATTACATATAAAAATGTAATTTTTTATTTATACAATGCAACTCATATTCTAATTACATAGAAACAATGTAATTTTTATTTTGCAATGTAAATCTCATCTTAAGTTACATATAAAAATGTAATTTTTAATTTACATTGCAAGTTCAAATAAAAATTACATATAAAGATGTAATTTTTTTATTATCCGTTGCAAGTTCATGTCTTAATTAATCATATAAAAATGTAATTATTTCATGACAAAATCATACCTTCATTTTATTACATAAAAATGTAATTATTCATTACATGACACATTTTATCCTTTCATTTACAATGTAAAAATTCCCTTTTAATTGCATTAAAAATGCAATTAACATTACTATGTCAAGTTTTTGTATCACCTTCTCAATGAACAAATATAATGGTTTTTGCTTAATCATTGTCTAATATCACAAAATGTTCAATTTCTAAATTACCACATAACGGTGTGAAATTAATGTCAAGTTCTAATTTAACTCATAACAGTGTACATAATGTCAATTACCTATTCTAACCAAAATTAACATAAAAAAAATGTCCCCTTTCAACTTACGCTCAAAAATGATGCTTTTATACTTTGTTTCATGACGTATAAAAATAAGAGTGACATTCTTTTGAATGACAAAAATAAAAAGGGAATTCTTCTTATTTAAAATCCAAAGGTGTAATTCTTTTTTTTTTTTTGTGTAAACAAAAGTTAAATCTTTTGTAATTGACAAAATCGGTGATAAATAATATGGCTTTTCATTTTAACAAAGGAATATTAAAAATGTTCTTTTTTTTAACTTTCACCAAAGATGAAAATTGTTTGTCTTAACAAAGGAATATTAAAAATGTTCTTTTTTTTTACTTTCACCAAAGATGAAAATTGTTTGTCAACTTTCAAAACATGAACAAAAATGAATGTTTCTTTTTATTTCAAACAAAAATGATTGTTTTCTTTTTAAATCGACCAAAAATGTATATTTTTGGTTTTACTTTTTTTTTTTGTATTTATTCTAATAACATATGAAAGAACATTTTATATATTTACATTCTCTAAGGACTGTAATACCATATAAAGAATATCATGTATATTCACATTTTTCTATGACTTCTAAGAACATATAAATGGTCACTTATAGGTAATCAATATTCTATGTTATCATATAACATAATATTTTATATGTAAAACATTCTTATGAATTCTAATGTCATATAAAAATGATATTTTATATGTTCACAATTTCAATGATTCAAATGTAATAAAAAATGATATGTGAACAATTTCAATGATTCTATTGCATTCTTTACATTTGACAAAATAAATTTTGCCATTCAATCTTTTTATCAACCATAAAATGATATATTCCTTTCACCTATTTTATGTTAACAATAATGAGATATTGGTTAACAACAATTTTATAATAACCAAATTGACATATTTGTCTTTCAATTATTCTATCTTAACAAACAAGATATATATGTTTTCAACAAAACCAACATGAAATGTTTAATTTCGACTATCCTATAACAATCAAAATAATTTAATCCATCAACAGAACGACATAAGAGGATTCATCAATCCACACCAAATCACGAATAACACAAAATATTACAGCGTGTGTGTAACACTAAAATTATAATTAACAAATTTAAATTATAAAATTTAAAGGAATAGAATTTCTCACCAATAGCTTTCCACCCCCTCAGTCCTAGCCAACTCGCAAGTGCCTCCTACCCGCAAAACTGCTCCGACGCTGGTGGCTTTGGAGAGGAAACTTGGCGACTGTAGTTGATAATTCCCGATCACACCTTTATAGTTTTAAAGATCTCGCAATGGCCCTTTGTTTTAAAAAAAATCTTTTTTTTTTGAAGAGACTGATAAACTCCAGGAGAGAGCAGAAAGGGAAGAAGAAAATGGAGGAATGAACGCATAGAAAGGAAGGGGAAAAGATGTAGTGGTTTGGCAAAAAATGAATGAAGAATGGATAAGAATGGTAGAATAAATAGCAAGTAATACGAAACGTATGGAAGTGAATGGACAAGAGTGGCATATGAAAGGAAGAGAGACAATAGAGTATTTATGTTTCATTATTTTAGTAAGCTACACTCTACATATATGGTTTTGATTACTTAAATAATTGCCAAGCATTTACTATAAAAAAAACAAATTCACATATAAAAATTCATCTTAGTTATTACAACGATTTTCAATTAGATTTTATCAAGTATATGTGTGTATATATATATATATGTATTTAATTCCACTGAATTTGGTTTGATTTAATTATGTCAATGAGTTACAAGAAAAAAAAATTAGCAATCCAAATATGGCTATATGTTTATTATATATGGACAAAAGAAAATGGTTGCATATGTAAATCAATTATTCTATTGTAATAAGTCTTCTACCGTTACCTTATTAATTCACTTTAATGGACTTTAATTGCAATTAATTGTAGCTTATTACCAATATAAAATTCTAACCTTTATTGTTTACCTATATAAACAAAACCACCCATTTATATGCAATCAATACACGTCACAAATGTCAGAATATGTTAAATGATTTAAAAAAATATATATTCTAAATTCATTAACAATTCGCCATAAATCCCCTATTTATATCATTACCCTTTATTTGGATGCATAGTAGGTTAAGAAAAAGATACCATATTGAAAAGAAAAAAAATACGTGCAGGCATGTCTTAGAAAGAATAGATTGATAACATAAAGGAAAGAAATGCAAGCTCATTTATTGTCTTAACAATCAATTCGAATTTTCAAATTTCAACACAATGTTATGTTGGGTTATACATACATTCCTTTCTAATCTCATTGACATCAATTTTCTTACATAACTTATATTTTTTTTTTTTCATTATAATGACAATAAATGCAATGATGAATTCAAAAAGGTTTCATTGTTTCCTAATGCACTAAAGAACATGAGAACCTTTATTTAAACTTAAATTTATTACCTTGTTTCCATAAGTATGGAATTCCACTAAGCATTTATATATATATATATATATATATATATATATTTCTACATATATAAATATAAATCCTATTTCTATCACCAAAAAAAAGTACCATTTATGATGTAAATCTATTTGTATAAAAAAGAAGTAAGTACAAAATCAAAATATATATATATATTGCACATGGTTAATATGCAATTTTTTTTCTCTCATTTTGAAATAGAAACAAATAAATTTTGAATAACAAAAGTTAACTTCATATACAAAACATATGTGCACATTTAAAAGGTAATAACTCACTATTATATGATTATAATTGTTGACTGCTTCAAATTATCATGGACAAACTAATTAACTTAAATAAATGGAATAATTTGCATTATCTCCATGATGTTAGCAAAATAGGTATGTTAGAATTTTAAAATATTGACAGGTTGAACATGATTTGCTCTAAAAAAAATGATAATAATTAACATAGCATGATTTACTCAAATATTTTAACAGACTATAATCCTAGAATAATTGCTACCATATCCATTAATAAAAATTCCACTTAAAATAGTCAAACTGATACATTGGCATTATGAGTAATATAAAATAGGAATTTATGTAGATGTCCTTATGTTATTATTATTATTTTACATTTATGCTTAGGATACCTGAAATTGTATAAATTATAAAGTTAGAATGAAATATTTTTTGAAACCTCAAAAGAAACATTAATTCATTCCAAGCGTCAATTAAACATCAACAAATATGTAAACGAAAACACCAATAAAAATCGAACACGTGCTTTGCATAAAAATAATTTTTTTTGTGATTATTTAAAATATTCAAAAACTCATTAAAATTACTTAAAATAAATTTTTAACTTTACCGCAAAATTCAGGGTTGTTACAGTCTCCCCCACTTAAAAACTTTTCGTCCTCGAAAAGGAACGAAGCTAAAAGTGTTTAATTATCCTACCCTATTTTCTACTCTTATTGGTTTAAATAATTTTATAGTTGATTTACTTTCAAATATATAATCTTTTATCCATTCAAAATCATATTTTCTAAAATAGATTATAATTACAAATACGTATATTATAGTCCTGTTACTCTCAACTCATTCTAGGGCATTACTAACCCCATCTCTAATGAGTTTCCTCATTGTAGGATACTGCTGATCCTATCTCTAATGAGTATTCTTATTGGATATTTCTAATCCAATCTCTGATGAGTCTTTTGTTCAGTTCTAATAAGTGGTATCCCAAAGATTTGAGCTAACCAAAGCTCTGATACCAAAATGAAACGACTCAAAAATCGCCCTTGCGGGAAATCGCCGGATACGCTTACTTTGGGCTACAACACATCAGAATAACAACAGCAGACTTTTATAACATCATAGGAAATGTTACATCAGAGTACAGAATATATATCAGAGTACATTAAATAAATTTACAGCGGAAGATAATTTTACATTACTTAAATACAGTGCAGCGAAAATAAAATAACTAAGACAGCGGAAGACTTTTCTATGCTCTGGACACAGCTTTGAGCTTCAATCCAGGATCCTGCTAAAGAGATAAATATCTGCAAAAAGCTACTCGACTGCCCGTGTGGAAAAGAGGGCACCCGAGTTTGCAAAAGTGGAAACAAACAACGGGTCAGTCGTGGGACTGGTGTGAGAATTCTTAACTAATATAACTAATAATAATAAGGCAAATCCAAGGACCACGCCACTAAAGTGGAACGGGTTTTATTCCAATGGATTGTCGTGCATAATTTAAGTAAATCGTCAAAACAACGCAATGCTTTGTAGAAAAATGAAACCATCATAAGACCCAAGTCCCATCACACAATGCAACGCAAACCGGAGGATAGGGTTTTACCTTATAATGGTCAAACATGCTTGATACGATAGAAACGATATTATTATTAGTATGTATATATTTTAAAACATTTCAAAGTAAATGTATCAATCCTAGGAAGCATAGGTACCATATGTTATGCCTCCGTACTAGTAATACAATCAAATCCGTAAGGTCGTATTTGGAATTTAGATTTCCATCTGAGTCAAGGCTAGGGAGGAGCTCCTTACCGATTCGAGACACTCTAGCTAATGTCTCAGGGTTCCCCGCAGTTAACCCTTGGAAAGATGCAGGGCCGGTCCACACATACAGCTTCGTGGATTGGCAATTCCTGAACACACGTTTCCCGATCCTATAGGACCTATCCGAGGCGCCTCATTCCATCATCCACATAAGTAAAATGCCAGGGCTGGTAGGTCACTGACACCACTCTAGCTAGAAAGAAACGTGCTGCTCTCCCTGCGTTCCCTTCTCCCGTTTTAGACTCCGCCGGTGTGTGAGGCTCGTGAAGTCACGTTATACCCAAAGCTATGCCTAAACAGGCTATGCTTTGATCATCCCACAAGGCCTGCTTTTCAACAAAGCCTTGATCATATGCATCTTAGCATGCCACATCATCAATCCATACCATACCATTGATTTTTACCAACATATAACCTCTGAGCTCATACGTCTCAGAGAAGGGTGTAAAACACAATGTCAGACATACAATCCATTTACGCGCTTATGCTCTGGGTTTGAGCGAAAGCCAAAACCGTGCAATCAACACTACGTCCAGACGACTACTACTGTCGCCCCTTCAAGGTAGCTACTCCCATCATGGGTCTCAATAGCAACACACCCATTCGATGTGAAGATCGTCGGTCTTCAATCACCGTCTTCAACTCTTCGAATGTCGTATCATTATTTGGAATGAGAGTAAACTCGGACTTTCCAAATAATTCTCGCATATATAAATTTGAAAACAATTTCATATCGTTAATATTAATTTATAACGATCAGTCTTTATTTTTATTTATATAAAAATAATTAAATTCTATTTATCAATACTTCATGCAAACAGGAGACCTTGGTGTTGTTTTCACCCAAATTTGTTTTACACATTTCTCTAAATCTAACCGTTGGATTTTGACATAATTCATATCATTGGAAAGACCTTCCCAAAGCGAACCTAACGGTTTCAGTTTTGGGAAAATCCGGCGGTCGGATCATACAGTATAATCGATTAAAAGTACGATCCTAAAATGTGAACTACCACACTCGATTCAAGTACTTTTAATTTATATATATATATAAAATTTATTTAAATATAATTCCTCGTCCATTTCATTATTGTGATTATCATAACAAGTAAAGAGCACTTGGTTTCATAACATTTTGATATATAACATAACACACAATAATGTTTTACTTTAATTTTCAAAATATTCATTTTGAAATTATCCCTCCTTTAATATTCATTATAAATTGGGTAAAATAAATCGATAACCTCGTTCGCGTTTAAAAATAATGTTGCAATATTTTTTTTAAAATGGATTTAATAGCCCAATTCATTATCTCATCCCTTTATATTTTTATAATGGGCCAGACCCCTCACATTAAGCCTACGACTTGTGGATGCTGGATGTGCCGGTCGGTTCCGGGCAGACTTATTCCACAAGTTGGGCTTAACCTCGTGTCATGGCCCGTTTCGTATTTGCGCACTTGGACCTCTCACATTAGGTTTAACATTTGTGGCTGCTGGATATGCCGGTCGGGTCCGGGCAGACTTCTACCACAAATGTAACCTAACCTCGTGTCCAAGCACAATTATAATTTATAATTATAATTAATTTTTCTAGACATGTCATTCTTTAAATAATCCTTTCCCTTAAAAGATCCTACTTCTAAGGTATTCTTTATTCTTAAATATCCTAATTTTAAGTATTTAATATAAATTGTGACTTTCCCTATTTTTATGATTTTCTAAAAAAAAAACAATCTTTTCAAGATGTCCAATTTTGAAACCATATTTTTTTCTCTAACATATTTACATCAAAGATGTAATCTTTCTACATCAACGTCAATTAATTTCATTAGTTGAATATAAAAAACATTCCTTTAATTCAAAATTGATAACATTTTGGAAACAAATTCTTCTTAATTAAACACCGGGACAATTAAAACGGTAAACTTTTTAAATTCCGACTTTTTATACTATCATAAATGACATACCTTATATTAACCTAATTGACATGACATATTTGTACTTATTAACAACCAAAATGTAACTTTCAATTCATTCCTTTTAATGCATAGAAAATATTATTAAAACCTTTCTTTTCCTTATCTATTTAAAATCATAAGTAATAAATGTCTTCCTTTTTCTTTTACTTATTTATTTACCTAAATGTAAATAAGTTCCTTTTTCTTCTACATATCCTATTTACATGAAAATGTAAATGAAAACATCATCTAAAATAATTCTTTTTATTTACATAAGGAAATGTAAATTTCTATTTCATTTACATTCCTTAATTACATTGAAAATGTAATATTTTATTTTTTTCTCTTATTTTATTTAAAATGTAATATTTTCTTCTTGTTCTTTACACTATAGAAAAATGTAAATTTTCCTTTCCATTCTTTACATTATATTCTCTTTTATTACATTATAAAGAATGTAATTCTTCTAACTTCTTTTATTACATTATAAAAATGTAATATTTCTTCATTTAATTACATTAAGAAACATTATACTGTAAAATTCCTATCTTTCAGTTGCATTGTAAAATTTCCTTTTTTTTTATTACATTGTAATGTAATTAACATTACAGTGGGAAATCCTAACTTTCCAAGTTACATTAAAAATGTAATTTTCAATATACTATGAAATCCTTCTTTTTAAGTTACATTAAAAATGAAGTTTCATAATAGTGCAAATTTATCTCTTTTTAAATTACAAAAAAAAATGTAATTTTATTTTACGATGCAAATTCATACCTTAATTACATATAAAAATGTAATTTTTTATTTATACAATGCAACTCATATTCTAATTACATAGAAAAAATGTAATTTTTAATTTGCAATGTAAATCTCATCTTAAGTTACATATAAAAATGTAATTTTTAATTTACATTGCAAGTTCAAATACAAATTACATATAAAGATGTAATTTTTTTATTATCCGTCGCAAGTTCATGTCTTAATTAACCATATAAAAATGTAATTATTTCATGACAAAATCATACCTTTATTTAATTACATAAAAATGTAATTATTCATTACATGACACATTTTATCCTTTCATTTACAATGTAAAAATTCCCTTTTAATTGCATTAAAAATGCAATTAACATTACTATGTCAAGTTTTTGTATCACCTTCTCAATGAACAAATATAATGGTTTTTGCTTAATCATTGTCTAATATCACAAAATGTTCAATTTCTAAATTACCACATAACGGTGCGAAATTAATGTCAAGTTCTAATTTAACTCATAACAGTGTACATAATGTCAATTACCTATTCTAACCAAAATTAACATAAAAAAAATGTCCCCTTTCAACTTACGCTCAAAAATGATGCTTTTATACTTTGTTTCATGACGTATAAAAATAAGAGTGACATTCTTTTTAATGACAAAAATAAAAAGGGAATTCTTCTTATTTAAAATCCAAAGGTGTAATTCTTTTTTTTTTTTTGTGTAAACAAAAGTTAAATCTTTTGTAATTGACAAAAACGGTGATAAATAATATGGCTTTTCATTTTAACAAAGGAATATTAAAAATGTTCTTTTTTTTAACTTTCACCAAAGATGAAAATTGTTTGTCTTAACAAAGGAATATTAAAAATGTTCTTTTTTTTAACTTTCACCAAAGATGAAAACTGTTTATCAACTTTCAAAACATGAACAAAAATGAATGTTTCTTTTTATTTCAAACAAAAATGATTGTTTTCTTTTTAAATCGACCAAAAATGTATATTTTTGGTTTTACTTTTTTTTTTGTATTTATTCTAATAACATATGAAAGAACATTTTATATATTTACATTCTCTAAGGACTCTAATACCATATAAAGAATATCTTGTATATTCACATTTTTCTACGACTTCTAAGAACATATAAATGGTCACTTATAGGTAAACAATATTCTATGTTATCATATAACATAATATTTTATATGTAAAACATTCTTATGAATTCTAATGTCATATAAAAATGATATTTTATATGTTCACAATTTCAATGATTCAAATGTCATAAAAAAATGATATGTGAACAATTTCAATGATTCTATTGCATTCTTTACATTTGACAAAATAAATTTTGTCATTCAATCTTTTTATCAACCACAAAATGATATATTCCTTTTGCCTATTTTATGTTAACAATAATGAGATATTGGTTAACAACAATTTTATAATAACCAAATTGACATATTTGTCTTTCAATTATTCTATCTTAACAAACAAGATATATATGTTTTCAACAAAACCAACATGAAATGTTTAATTTCAACTATCCTATAACAATCAAAGTAATTTAATCCATCAACAGAACGACATAAGAGGATTCATCAATCCACATCAAATCACGAATAACACAAAATATTACAGCGTGTGTGTAACACTAAAATTATAATTAACAAATTTAAATTATAAAATTTAAAGGAATAGAATTTCTCACCAATAGCTTTCCACCCCCTCAGTCCTAGCCAACTCGCAAGTGCCTCCTACCCGCAAAACTGCTCCGACGCTGGTGGCTTTGGAGAGGAAACTTGGCGACTGTAGTTGATAATTCCCGATCACACCATTATAGTTTTAAAGATCTCGCAATGGCCCTTTGTTTTAAAAAAAAATTCTTTTTTTTTGAAGAGACTAATAAACTTCAGGAGAGAGCAGAAAGGGAAGAAGAAAATGGAGGAATGAATGCATAGAAAGGAAGGGGAAAAGATGTAGTGGTTTGGGAAAAATGAATGAAGAATGGAAGAATAAATAGCAAGTAATACGAAACGTATGGAAGTGAATGGACAAGAGTGGCATATGAAAGGAAGAGAGACAATAGGGTATTTATGTTTCATTATTTTAGTATGCTACTCTCTACATATATGGCCTTGATTATTAAATAATTGCCAAGCATTTACTATATAAAAAACAAATTCACATATAAAAATTCATGTTAGTTATTACAACGATTTTCAATTAGATTTTATCAAGTATATGTGTGTATATATATATATATATATGTATTTAATTCCACTGAATTTGTTTTGATTTAATTATGTCAATGAGTTACAAGAAAAAAAAATAGCAATCCAAATATGGCTATATGTTTATTATATATGGACAAAAGAAAATGGTTGCATATGTAAATCAATTATTCTATTGTAATAAGTCTTCTACCGTTACGTTATTAATTCACTTTAATGGACTTTAATTGCAATTAATTGTAGCTTATTACCAATATAAAATTCTAACCTTTATTGTTTACCTATATAAACAAAACCACCCATTTATATGCAATCAATACACGTCACAAATGTCAGAATATGTTAAATGATTTAAAAAAATATATTCTAAATTCATTAACAATTCGCCATAAATCCCCTATTTATATCATTACCCTTTATTTGGATGCATAGTAGGTTAAGAAAAAGATACCATGTTGAAAAAAAAAATACGTGCAGGCATGTCTTAGAAAGAATAGATTGATAACATAAAGGAAAGAAATGCATGCTCATTTATTGTCTAAACAATCAATTTGAATTTTCAAATTTCAACACAATGTTATGTTGGGTTACACATACATTCCTTTCTAATCTCATTGACATCAATTTTCTTACATAACTTATATTCTTTTTTTTTTCATTATAATGACAATAAATGCAATGATGAATTCAAAAAGGTTTCATTGTTTCCTAATGCACTAAAGAACATGAGAACCTTTATTTAAACTTAAATTTATTACCTTGTTTCCATAAGTATGGAATTCCACTAAGCATTATATATATATATATATATATATTTCTACATATATAAATATAAATCCTATATCTATCACCAAAAAAAAGTGCTATTTATGATGTAAATCTATTTGTATAAAAAAGAAGTAAGTACAAAATCAAAAATATATATATATATATATATATATATATATATATATTGCACATGGTTAATATGCAATTTTTTTTCTCTCATTTTGAAATAGAAACAAATAAATTTTGAATAACAAAAGTTAACTTCATATACAAAACATATGTGCACATTTAAAAGGTAATAACTCACTATTATATGATTATAATTGTTGACTGCTTCAAATTATCGTGGACAAACTAATTAACTTAAATAAATGGAATAATTTGCATTATCTCCATGATGTTAGCAAAATAGGTATGTTAGAATTTTAAAATATTGACAGGTTGAACATGATTTGCTCTAAAAAAATGATAATAATCAACGTTGCATGATTTACTCAAATATTTTAATAGGCTATAATCCTAGAATAATTGCTACCATATCCATTAATAAAAATTCCACTTAAAATAGTCAAACTGATACATTGACATTATGAGTAATATAAAATAGGAATTTATGTAGATGTCCTTATGTTATTATTATTATTTTACATTTATGCTTAGGATACCTGAAATTGTATAAATTATAAAGTTAGAATGAAATATTTTTTGAAACCTCAAAAGAAACATTAATTCATTCCAAGCGTCAATTAAACATCACCAAATATGTGAACGAAAACACCAATAAAAATCGAACACATGCTTTGCATAAAAATAATTTTTTATGTGATTATTTAAAATATTCAAAAACTCATTAAAATTACTTAAAATAAAATTTTAACTTTACCCCAAAATTCAGGGTTGTTACATATAGCCTCTGAGCTCATACGTCTCAGAGAAGGGCGTTAAGCAAGAGAATAAATTATCCGCCGCCAAACAGATATATATTTAGTAGAAATAAATCAACACAGAAAAAAATCCAATGCCAGACACACAATCCATTTATAAGTCCGTTCTGGGTCTGAACGAAACTGGAGGCACCTTATTCCTCCTCCATATGTCCAATATAGGGGAGAGGTCCTCGCATATCCATCTATCTCCAAGTACGTCCGGACGATCACCACTTATTACCTCGGCTTGGGTGTACAGACCAATCCAGACATCCGTAATCACCCAAACAATGTGAAGACCTCCGGTCTTTAACCACCGTCTTCATCGTCGACATATCGTCAAATTAGTTATTCGGGTATAAACCCAGCCTTTACGAATAACTCGCGTATATATTGAACAAGTGTTATAAAAACACAACATACGCCTCATTCCAATTCAAAATATTCTTTTATTCAAATATTCACATACTTTGGGAAAGGTTCCCATTAATTTTATCAAAGATAAATTCTTTAAAATTTATTCTTTAATCTTCCTTTGGATATTATTTCAAACCGTATTCTGTCTTTAACTGGGTTAAAGAGCCAATGTCATTTAAAACACGGTTCATGATAAACCCAAAATCACATTCCATTCCATCAACCTCTAACCGTAAATCAGCAAGTGAGCAATTCCTTAAGTATTAACCCCGAAGGCCGAAACTAACATCAGATCAATACCCAGGAGACCATTCAACTTAACTAATCTACAGTTAGTTTCTGATTTTCTTAACTCCATTGTTAATCAGGTTAAAGAACCAATGTTATTGAAAACACCATTCACGACAAACCCAAAGACCAATTTGATATTAAATACAAGGCTCTGAATAGAAAATATATCGGTTTATATTCAATATCAAATTCTGAAACCAAAAAATATCGTATTGGAATAACGATATATATATCTTCCAAATTCCTCCACAATATCTGTATAATCACGAAATCCAATATCGAAATATTCTGAAGATAATTTCGATTCAATTCCATTCCAATTCATATATTGGAAATTCTGGTTATTTTTAAAACCATTTCAAATCCAATTTATTTATTTTAAAAATATTAGATTTATTATTCTATTTCAAAACTAGTTCATTTCGATAAAAATATATTTTTATCTTTTCAAATATGGAATTTTTCATCCTAATTCTTTCCAAATCATTTATTTTGATTTTACACAAATTATTGATATTTTTAATAATTTTATCAAGGCCCGTACATTCGATTTCCATAAACAGCCATCGAACTGCACTTACGACGACCTTTTCCCAATTTGATTTGGATATAATTCGAAATCCAACCGTTAGATTTCAAATCTCTAATGTTCTTAGAAAGCTCTTTTCTATATGAACCCAACGGTCCCAGTTTTAGGAGAATCCGACGGTCGGATCTCCCGTAATATCTGTTCAAAGTCAATGGTCGAAATTCGCGAACTGTCGCAGCGCGTTCTATTCAGGCCATTATATACATAATATATATATTATATATATTTCGTCGATTTCCTTTTAAAAACGTATTTTATACATTATTTTAATTTTTTTTTCAAAACAATTTCAACTTCATATTCCATTCCAAATCAAAATTGAATTTTCCATTATAAATTCGTTTTAAATTCACTTCAAACTAATTTCAATTCAGTTTCTATTTCAATTCAATTTGTTTTGAATTCACTTTAAATTGATTTCAATTTCAATTCAATTTCAGTTCGTTTTGAATTCACTTTAAATCGATTTCAATTCAATTTCAATTTCAATTCAATTTCAATTCGTTTTGAATTCACTTTAAATCGATTTCAATTCAATTTCAATTCAAAATTGAATATTCTATATCACTTCAATATTTCAAAACATCAGATTTTGAAATCACTTTTCGATGTTCATTATAAAATGAATAAAATCGATCAAATTCCCGTTCGTGTTAAAATGGTGTTTAACTACTTAACACGGCTTCACATTCCAATAGTAACTGAAAATCATTTTAAAATATTCGTTAATTCTGAACTGGAATCAGGCTCAATCAATTACCATATAATTTCAATTATATGGATTTCATCCAATACATGTATATAACAATGACGATAAACAATCATTAAAAATTCAAACAACATCCAGAGTGCATTCTACAACTGTATAAGAATTAAAATAAATATTCAATGCTCATACAGCCTGTCAATCAATCGATCGACATACAACTAACTATTGGGACAAGTGTATGTCATATATCATCCCAATACCCGTGTGGGGTTTCAATCAACAAATAACGAATTTTATTTGTGTAGTTGGGCGATGTGTAAAATTTATCGTCCCAATCAATATTAGTCAAAGGTGTGTACATAAACAAATCGTCCGATTTGTTTATAAATATATATTTCAACTTATGAATATTTTATTCTGTCCATATATACAATAAAAATGATATTTTTATTATTTAAATATTTTATTCAACTTGAATATTTTATTTACTTCATATACACAATAAAAATTTGATTTTTATTGTTCAAACTATTTATTCACTTATGAATATTTTTAACACTTTATTCCACATCACAAAATCAATTTTCACAACAGATCAATCAAACAAGTCATCCATGGTCTGTGGACGACGGGTGTCGGGTGCTGCTAAGCACTGTCTGCATCCTAGTATATATTTTAACTAGAAAATAAAATAAAAGTGAGAAGTTCTCACCTTTGGGTTCCACTCCTCCATTTCATTTCTGAATGGCTTGGATTTGCCTGAAATTCCAATGCGACCTTTTCCCGCTGTTCACATTAAAAATTATATATTTAATATGATGTTCATATATTTAAAAATCGCTATTTTTATACTGCTACTCATAAAAATTATATTTCTATAATGCCCTCTTCCGAATAAAAATCATATTTTTATTTCAAAACAACATATGTAAAAATCGAATTTTTCTATAATGATTCACGTAATGAAAACCACTTCATATATAAAAATCGTATTTTTATCCTATCGCTACCTATATAAATATCAAATTTTTATTTCGTTACATATATAAAAACCTTATTTTTATTATCTATATAATATAAAAATCATATTTTTAATTCACTACTCTTATAAAACCCAAATTTTTATATCTTTGTTATGCACACAAAAATCACTTCTTTATATCGTTGCAAACATATGGAAGATCATATTTTTGTTACTCTACATAATTAAAAATTATATTTTTACATGATTAAAAATCTAACCCTTTTAGCATTAGAAATCTAACCTTTTTGTTAATAAAAATCAAACTTTTATCATTTTAAAAATCAATTCCTTTTCGCTATAAAAATCAATTCTTTCTTCTTTTTAAAAATCTTTTCCTTCTTCTTTTTTTAAAAATCTATTCTTTCTCTTTTTTAAAAATCTATTATTTCTCTTTTTAAAATCTATTCGAAGTTAAGAAAAAAAAGAAAGGAATAAAAATAATGAAAATTTACACCACTCGTATGAGGGGTGTCACTGGGGAGGAGTGGTGGCTCCAGACAGTGGCAGAGGAGGGTGCACTGTCTTCGGCGATGCATCTGGTTGTGGTGGAGCGCGACCTCCATTCTCACGCTCGCGGTCTTCGGCGGACGCGGGGTTGGGCTCGGAGGGGATGGCGGTGGAGGGTTGGCGGCCGGTGAACGGAGGTGGAGGAGGGGCGCGACGTTAGGGGTGGGTGACGGGATTAGGGTTCCGATCGATTTTTTTTATAAATCTGGTTTGAACGAAATGAGGGGGGGTTGACTGAGTAAGAAGAGAGGGGGTGTGAGGGAGTGCTTTATTTACTTAATTTATTATATTTTATTACCAAAAAGCAACTTTTTATTTTGACCTCTAAACGAAACCCACCGCCTGTCATCCCTAGCTAATTACCCCCATCCCGAATACAATGGGATATGTTCGGTAAGCCGGTTCGACGGTTTTGATCTGTTTCCGTCCAAATCAAAATATAAATCAGTATACTCAATTTTAAACGTACATTTCAATTTTCCGGGGCCACATACTGATTCTAAAAATTTCAAAAAAATTATTTCTAGCTTCGTATTGATGATACAGTCCTAACAAAATTAATTACATCAAATTTGGAGACCGTTTGAATAATGGCCATTTTCTGGTCGATCCAAATTGATTGAAACTATACGTTTTACTTCGCCACGCTCACATATTGATCCCAAATATTATGAATTTTGGAATATAGCAATAACTTGACATCTCAGATCCAACAAAAGCGGTTTCGTCGAAAATGGAGGCTGTTTGCAAAATTTCCATTTTTAAGGGCTATATTTTCCATAGCGACTATTCTGAATTTTCAATTGGGCATAACTTTTTATCCCCGCTATGAAATTTTGATTTTTCGGATTCGTTGGAAATATATTTTCAATAAGATTCTAATATTTTTGGTTTTGCTAAAATCTGGTTTATTTTGAATCATGTACATTCATTTGAAATTTGAAATCGAATTTTTGAACTACCGCACCATTTTCAATTCCTTTTATAATTAAAATAAAATAATTATATTCTAACGTCGATTCAAATAAATATATACGTTCTAATTCTATTCAAAATAAATTTCTCATCGTTATTATTTAAAATAAATTATTTTAAATATTCAAAATTTATTAAAATTTCCAACATAAAATTTTTAAATTGGTTCGGATTTTCTGGGTTGTTACAACGGGTGTCGGGTGCTGCTAAGCACCATCTACATCCTAGTATATATTTTAACTAGAAAATAAAATAAAGGTGAGAAGTTCTCACCTTGGGATCCACTCCGCCGGTCCTTATCTCTGAACGGTTTGAATCCAGATTTGTTTTCCGACAGTACCATCGCAATCTGTATCACACATTTTATTATTAAAAATCACATTTTTATACTGTTACTACATACATAAAAATCATATTTTTATTCTAAACCATTTCTGTAAAAATCATATTTTTATATGCTTATAATAAATATATATATAAATTATATTTTTTTATATCGTTAAAAATCATATCTTTACATCGCTTTCATATACATAAAGATCATATTTTTACCTCGCTACACATATAGAAATTATATTTTTTTATATCGTTAAAAATCATATCTTTACATCGCTTTCATATACATAAAGATCATATTTTTACCTCGCTACACATATAGAAATTATATTTTTATATTTCTACATATATAAAAAATTTATTTTTAATACTCTACTAATATAAAACATCATACTTTTAATACTGGCACTTCATATATGAAAATCATATATTTTTACAACACTTCTGTCTATATAAAATGAAAGCTTTCTATAAATTAAAAATCAAAGTTTATTTTTTTGATAAATAAAAATCTAAACTTTGTATTGATAAAAATCCAATCTTTTCCACGCTGTATATAGTAAAAATCATACTTATTATAGTATTAAAAATCATACTTTTATACACAGTTATATATAATAGAAATCAGATTTTTAAACATGCTTATATATAATAAAAACGGATTTTTAAATTAATTAAACTGTTTTACATATAAAAAAACTAACATATAAATAAAAGCTCACTGTTTTGGAGCGTCGGGATCTGACCGAATGTAACACCCCACGTCCATTAATGTCACTCGCAATAGGAATGCATTAACTTCTATGGAGCGTTTTAAGTGAGTATAGAACAGAAACTTAACAACAAGACAAATATAAAGAGTACTTGAAAAATTAAAAACTTTATTTCATTGCAGCGGAAAATACATATGTTTGATTATATCATCAAAACCAGAGCCAAGTACATAATATCCATCACGACTAAATCAAAGTACATAAATTGAAAGACATAATCCCCAAACTTACATAATATGTCATATATCCAAATCTAAAGGTGTGAACTTGTTTAGATAATGGTCACAAACTTGCATAAATCATGTATGTCATAGATCTACATCTAAAGGTGTAAACTTGCATAACATGATTCATATTCAAACACATGTATTCATATAAACTTGCATATTTGATTTATGCAACATAACATTAATATAAACTTACATCTAAACATGTAAACCAGCATGTAGAATTTGGCATATAACTCACACATGTCATAGCCTAACTTTAGATCTAAAATAGGTGTCATGAAGCATATAAGGTTATACATATAATTTTCCCCAACTTGCATATGATTCATATCTTAATAAAAATCTAAACTTGCATACATACTTATGATTTATCATATGAATCAACATACCCAAACTAGCATATGAACAACATGGTGATTCGATTATACATAAGCGAATCATAAAATTACAACATAGATGATCACAACTTTGCAAGATAGCATCATAGAATTTACAACATAAACATCACAATTTTACAACATGAATAATAACATGCGGTCAATAATTCACATCATATCCAAATAGTCCACATCATAACTCAATCCAATTAATTTGCTAATTATTTTATTAAAATTATCGAACTCACAATTCAGAGAAGGTCTTGAATTCTGAATTCTGAGTTCTGAAGTTGTAATAACTTTCCCTTGAAGAAGATTCGTTGTTAAAGTTGAAAAGGATTGATTTAGACTAGCTTTCTTCCTCTCTAATTGGTGGCGGCTATGCTGAGTTGCTAGGTGACGGCATGGAGGCCATGAATCTAATTTTGTTTTGAGTTTAGGGTTTGAGTCTATAGGTGTTTTTATAGAGTTTAGGATTAATTTAGGCCATCCGGTCAACCTAGAAGCAACCTGAACCATCCAAACAAGATAGGGTGACACCTCAGCCCTAATGACTCAGCACAGTGGATTAAATGTTCATTTTTTTCTATAATTTACATATTTCTTATTTATGACAAATTCCATATGTAAATTATTCCCATTTTAATTATGCCATAACTATATTTTTAATTATGCTCACAATTAATGGTATACTAAATATACCATTTCATGAACCAATCTATGCCATGTAATTTTTATTTTTATCCTTCATATTTATATGTAAATTATAAATCTATTATTGTTAATTACATATTCTCCCTTTTACCGTATACATCAATTACCCATATACAAATATTCATTTATACATGCATAAATCTTTCTTAACTTTGATTTGTCATAAAAGCCAATCAAAGAAGGCCACATAAAAAAACAATCATTGACAACCAAAAATGCGCCACGTACGCCACATGATGCATACACGTCATATATATATATATATATATATATATATATATATATATATATATATATTCTTTTTATCTATCTTCCCAATTACCCATTTTCACACTAAACCACTTTTTGAACTGTGTTCACACTAAGCCATTTTAAGCCATTCCCCTAAACAAAAAATATGGCGCTAGCGGGGATCGAACACTGTACCCCTTATATGCAAGTCACGTGTTCCAACCAAATGAGCTACTAAGTCTTTTGCTTACAAACCTTAGAAAAATGCTAAACATTTATTCTTTTCTCATTCTTTTTTTTCATGTTTTGCTGCAATATTTAATTTAAAGATATCTTTTTCATATGGAATCCAATTTACGCAAACTCGGACTCTATCCCAACCAGAATTCCGAGACGAACACAATGGCACAACCCGTTTCCCTTAATTCTCACATCTGAGATTAATTATTCTTTAATTTAGTTGATTCGATTATTCAAAAATTCAGGGTTTTACATTCTCCCCTACTTAAAGGATTTCGTCCTCGAAATCTCTAAGTCAAGAAGAACGTATCCTACCATCCAAACAACCATCTACCTAACCATCAAACACAGGCATCCATTGTCCTTAAAATTTTCTAATGTTGTATGAACATATGCAAGAAGTGTGCATATATGTTCCTTATCTAATGCAAAATCAGGCGGTCTACTGATTCAGTTGACCTCCTTAATGCAAACCATGATAGTACCATGCGTCCATTATGTATGCGTAAGAATCCTATCGATACATATTATCTCTACATGCGTGCACAACCATTCACCAAAATGCCTCATCCATATGATAGCACAACCATTATACATCCATTAGCTTAAATATGCATACACATTTATATGCAATATGAAGTGACTGAGCCGATCTAGTGCCTAAAGTGTGTGTATATGCATCCACAAGAAACCACTAGCAAACACTTGCACCCACATGCATCCATCATACATATCATGTCTCAAACACATGTTTAAACCATAGTTTCTACCTAAAGGTCGAAGACTCGATCGATATGATACAACTGAGTGACAGAGGCAAGTATGATTAAAACAAAGCTTTGTTCCTATCAGACATCGGTTTAAGAGAATAACCCCCTAAGTAGCAACCCCGAAGACCGAAATCAACATCAGATTGATACTCAGAGAATCGCTTCCATTAAATAAATGCCCAACTGGAAATTTACTTCCCGCTTCGAGTAAAAACCCTTAACCTTATCAGAAATATTCAGATACTTACAGACTACTGGTACAGATCAGATTATCAAATGATTCTTATGAAACCAAGCATGAAAAAAAAAACAGAATGTACACGTCATAGTCAACTTAATGCCCAACAAAGATACCCTCAAACCCCAACTTATCACAAACAGATAGGTCGTAACCCTCATGGGTTCGAGTCTACAGCGGGATCAGAAACAAGACTAGTATTAAAATGCAGAGTATCAATTACAGAATCAAAATGCCAAAATCAGAAAGAGTTTTAACTCAACAATCAGATAAGGAAATTAAACCATCTACAGAAATTTTTCTTATTTCTATCCTATCCACCAGCCTCGAGGGTATTGACGAAACCAACCGGGTACATGAACACCCTCTGGTATCTCAGATGCTTCAGACATGCTGAAATGAAAACAGAAAGATTCAATACAAAAGAACCGAAGGAAAGATATATGGCCCTTGGGGTTATGCTTTCTAAAATAAGCTTTTCTCTTGAAAATACTTTCCTTAAAACATACCTTTGAAGGTACTTCTTTATAAAATTGTTTTTGAAAAACAACTTTTCAAAATTCATATCTGTTCTGGTAACCTTCAGCTCTGATACCACGTGTAACACCCCACGTCCATTAATGTCACTCGCAAAGGGAATGCATTAACTTTTATGGAGCGTTTTAAGTGAGTATAGAACAGAAACTTAACAACAAGATAGATATAAATAGTACTTGAAAAATTAAAAACTTTATTTCATTGCAGCGGAAAATACATATGTTTGATTACATCATCAAAACCAGAGCCAAGTACATAATATCCATCTTGACTAAATCAAAGTACATAAATTGAAAGACATAATCCCCAATAAAAAATAGCCATAAATAAAAGAGAGGCTGAACTTTACTTCAGCGATCCAAGCAATCTTCTAAAAGCAAGAAGCACAGTTGTCCAAAATCAAGCTCCACTGGTGCTAGTTCCAACCTGAGCACCTTGGGGGTGGGGGGGGGGGTGAGAAGGAAGAAAAGAGGAGGAAACAAAAGGGGGGTTAGACATAAAGTCCGGCGAGTGCGATAACTTTAACAATATAATCACCAAAGTAACTAGGCTAAGGCATAAGTTGGAAAATCAGGAAATGACCATGAACCATTGAGTATGACAGAGTAAACAAGGAAACAGGATGAACAACGATATCATTAAAGCGCACCTAACCCACTGTAAGATAATTACTAAACTAAACCAATACTATGAGATAATTGCTATACTGCACCACCACTAGTATACTGCACCACCACTAGTCACCCTATGGTTGATCCCGCCTACAGAACTTAATAATGATATTGGTAGTTTCGTGCACCCCTAGCTGCCTTCATAGGTGCCGCCTGCCCCTATCTCCACTAGGTGTACCCACTACCCCCAAGCGATCGGCTCCCTAACCCGTAGATACCCGTGCTGGTCCCACAGTGGGGTATATCACTCCCCAAAGTGGCAACCCAATACTACCAGCGATGCACGGCTTATACCTACACGATGCAACAACGTCTTACCTACCAGCCCGGGCCCACATATGCACATGAACCCGTTGGACTTGCATTGCCACCGCTAACCTGTTTTGGCCTCTTACAGTCAAGCCCAGTATGCGTGTCCCGTCCTCGACTTGGGTCGAGCCCACAAAGATACGTATGGGTTACTGGTTGAAATGGGCCCCCATGACTTGACACAAGCTATCCACCTAAGCTTGGTCCCCCCTAGTATTTCCCACTTAACACACTTCTTATTCATGTTTCAATTTTGGTTAAGTATTTCTAATCGTATTTCAAATGCCACCCAAGGCACCCACTAGATTCCACATGCCACCCAAGGCACCCACTTAACCCCCTCATGTCCCACTACATGTTTATCTGGTTAAGTGTTTCTTAATTCATTAAGACTGTAACCTCATAAAGACCTCTCACATTAGACTGGCATTTGTGGCAGCTGGATTTGCCGGGCGGGTCCGGGCAGTCTTACACCACAAACGAGCCTAACCTCGTGTCTTTACAATTGTTACGTATTTAGTTTATACCTAAGACCTCTCACATTAGACTGGCATTTGTGGCAGCTGGATTTGTCGGGCGGGTCCGGGCAGTCTTACACCACAAAAGAGCCTAACCTCGTGTCTTAGACGATTAATTACTCCTAATTAATCATTCCCCAATTTGAATTACTTTCCCTATTCAAATTATCAATCAATTCCAAATTAAACGATGTCCATAACTGACTCAATTATGTCCATCCATTTATGGTATGTAAAATCATACCAATTTCCATCACAAATTTATTTTATGTCTTTTAAGGCGTTTATGCCAATTAAATCTTTTAATATTATCCCCTTTACCCCACGTTGTACGTTCGTTCATTTAACGTAAAATATACGTTAGACTCGAATAGTCTAACTCATGGAATAAAGAGAAAACATCCCAACATACATATAATTAAAACTAGATCTAAACATAGGGGTGAACTTGCATGTGTGAATGATGTTCTACATCTAAAACTTGCATAGGCCAAAGTTACAACTTGCATAAAACTACATGTCATAGATCCAAATCTAAAGGTGTGAACTTGTTTAGATAATGGTCACAAACTTGCATAAATCATGTATGTCATAGATCTACATCTAAAGGTGTAAACTTGCATAACATGATTCATATTCAAACACATGTATTCATATAAACTTGCATATGTGATTTATGCAACATAACAATAATATAAACTTACATCTAAACATGTAAACCAACATGTTGAATTTGGCATATAACTCACACATGTCATAGCCTAACTTTAGATCTAAAATAGGTGTCATGAAGCATATAAGGTTATACATATAATTTTCCCCAATTTGCATATGATTCATGTCTTAATAAAAATCTAAACTTGCATACATACTTATGATTTATCATATGAATCAACATACCCAAACTAGCATATGAACAACATGGTGATTCGATTATACATAAGCCAATCATAAAATTACAACATAGATGATCACAACTTTGCAAGATAGCATCATAGAATTTACAACATAAACATCACAATTTTACTACATGAATAATAACATGCGGTCAATAATTCACATCATATCCAAATAGTCCACATCATAACTCAATCCAATTAATTTGCTAATTATTTTTTTAAAATTATCGAACTCACAATTCAGAGAAGGTCTTGAATTCTGAATTCTGAGTTCTGAAGTTGTAATAGCTTTCCCTTGAAGAAGATTCGTTGTTAAAGTTGAAAAGAATTGATTTAGACTAGCTTTCTTCCTCTCTAATTGGTGGCGGCTATGCTGAGTTGCTAGGTGACGGCATGGAGGCCATGAATCTAATTTTGTTTTGATTTTAGGGTTTGAGTCTAGAGGTGTTTTTATAGAGTTTAGGATTAATTTAGGCCATTCGATCAACCTAGAAGCAACCTGAACCATCCAAACAAGATAGGGTGACACCTCAGCCCTAATGACTCAACACTGTGTATTAAAATGTTCATTTTTTTTTCTATAATTTACATATTTCTTATTTATGAAAAATTCCATATGTAAATAATTCCCATTTTAATTATGCCATAACTATATTTTTAATTATGCTCACAATTAATGGTATACTAAATATACCATTTCATGAACCAATCTATGCCATGTAATTTTCAGTTTTATCCTTCATATTTATATGTAAATTATAAATCTATTATTGTTAATTACGTATTCTCCCTTTTACTGTATACATTAATTACCCATATATAAATATCTATTTATACATGCATAAATCTTTCTTAACTTTAATTTGTCATAAAAGCCAATCAAAGAAGGCCACATAAGAAAAACAATCATTGACAACCAAAAATGCACCACGTACGCCACATGATGCATACACGTCACATATATATATATATATATATATATATATATATATATATGTGTGTGTGTGTGTGTGTGATCTATCTTCCCAATTACCCATTTTCACACTAAACCACTTTTTGAACTGTGTTCACACTAAGCCATTTTAAGCCATTCCCCTAAAACAAAAATATGGCGTAGGCGGGGATCGAACTCTATGCCCCTTGTATGCAAGTCACGTGTTCCAACCAAATGAGCTACTAAGTCTTTTGCTTACAAACCTTAGAAAAATGCTAAACATTTATTCTTTTCTCATTCTTTTTTTTTCATGTTTTGCTACAATTTTTAATTTAAAGACATCTTTTTCATACGGAATCCAATTTACGCAAACTCGAACTCTATCCCAACCAAAATTCCGAGACGAACACAATGGCGCAACCCGTTTCCCTTAATTCTCGCATCCGAGATTAATTATTCTTTAATTTAGTTGATTCGATTATTCAAAAATTCAGGGTGTTACACCGAAGGTGGGGTACGGCGGTCTAAGGTTGCCGGTGGCGGTTCAGCGTGTCCAGGGGATAGCAGCGGTGGCCTTTGTCGATTTGGAGGTTAGGTCGTCGCGTCGGGGAAGAAGGAGGGTGGTTGGAGGATCATCGGAGGCAGCGCAGGGAGTCGTGGGCGATCAGATGAGGCTCTGATGGCGAGGGCGGTGGCTAGAGGCGGCGGGCTGAGGGGTTTGGGCGGGTTCAGGGCCTGCAGCCTTCAGTTGGGGGAAAAAGGAGAGAAGAAAGGGAGAGGGGAGGTGGTGGAGCATGTGGCGCCGATTGGAGGAGCGGTGGCAGCCTGGGGGTGCGATGGTGGCGGCTAGGTCTGGGCGACGGTGAGCGATCGGTTTTTTTATTCTCTATGTTGACTGTAATGAAGAAAAATGGGAGGGAGAGAAGGTTGCATAATATATTTAATTATTATTTTATTTATTTATTTTCTATCTTAAAGAGTACACTTTTCATTTAAACCCCAAACCGAACCCCACCGACTGTTGTCCATAGTTAATTACCCTCATTCTGAACCCAATGGGATATGTGTCGTAAGCCAGTTCGACTGTTACTATCAGTTTTCATCAAAATTAAAATATAAATCAGTATATTCAATTTTAAACGCATATTTCAATTTACCAAGGCCACATACTAACTCTAAAAATTTCAGAAAAATTATTTTTGGCTTTGCATTGACTATACGGTTCTAACAAAACTAATTCCATCAAATTTGGAGACCGTTTGAAAAATGGTCATTTTTTGGTCGATCCAAATTGACTGAAACTGTCAAAACACGTTTTACTTCGCCACGCTCACATATTGATTTAGAAAATTATGATTTTTGTAATCTAGCAATAACTTGACATCCCGAATCCAATAAAAGTGGTTTCGTAAAAAACGGAGGTCGTTTGCAAAATTTCCGTTTTTAAGGGCCAAAATTCCATAGCGACTATTCTGAATTTTAAATTGGGCATAACTTTTTATTCCCGCTATGAAATTTCAATTTTTCGGATTCTTTGGAAAGATATTCTCAAATAGATTCTAATATTTTTGGTTTTTCTAAAATCTGGTTTATTTTGAATCCTGTACATTCATTTGAAATTTGAAATCGAATTTTCAAACTACCACGCCATATTCAATTCCTTTTATAATTAAAAATAATTAATTATATTCTAACGTCGACTCAAATAAATATATACGTTCTAATTCTATTCAAAATAAATTTCTCGTCGTTATTATTTAAAATAATTCATTTTGAATATTCAAAATTCATTAAAATTTCCAAAATAAATAATTTAAATTGGCTTAGATTTTCCGGGTTGTTACAATCTCCCCCACTTAAAATCTTTTCATCCTCGAAAAGGAATGGAGCTGAAAGTTGTTTTACAAACCAACTCAACTTTCATTATTTTCATTATGGCTTAAGTTCTTCAACTTTTTAGTTTCTAAGAACTTTCCAATTCTTCATAAATTTGGCTAACACCCTAAATTTTTGACAAATTTCACCATAACCTCCCCTATATGGGAGCAGCGGGAAAATCCCGAAATTGCCGTACAGGCCTCTCCAATCCAAAAAGAAAAAGAAATAGCCAAGCGGCTAGCCAATCGGCTCATAAAATCATCAAAAACCCCAAGAAATACAATAATATTTGTCGGGCAAACAATTTTATTCCTCTGCTTAGCTTCTCTGCTATGACCTGTTCAATATATATGCATGTACATGTATGCAATTTCAAACAATTTTCAATTCAGTTCAATATTTGATACAATTTGGTTATATGTATTATTCTTTCACATAACGTTTTTATTGGTTAACAAATAATCATACAACACAACCAACAATCAATTAGTGAATTAATGTTTCAAATTCATAATTTTGACATATATACAGAAAATCATGCTTTTGATGCCAATTCACAATAATAAGCCCTATCTAGTTTTGGTTCTCACACCAGCCAAATGGAATTATATAAAAATCCCACTTTCGAAACTGAACACCAATTCTGATGATGTTCAAACTATCATCAGAATCATCTCCGAGCGACTAGAGTGTGATTCTTTATCTATCCAGTACATTAAAACTTCGAATACACATGGATCAGACGTATATGCAAAATCTTTATATACCCAATTGTCCAAATCAATATAAAAATAATATTCAAATACGAATAATTGATTTAAATTTTCAAAACAAAAATTGTTTTCATCATTATTTGAAGACAACTCTCTTCCGACTCATTCTAGGATACTACTGATCCCATCTCTAACGAGTCATTCTCATTGGATATTACTGATCCAATCTCTGATGAATTCTTTCGTTTGGTTCTAACGTGCCTTGTTCTCCGAGCTCTGTAAACCAAAGCTCTGATACCAAAATGAAACGACCCGAACTTCACCGTGAAGGAAAGAACGAATTGCTTTGAGAACATGACAGATCAGAACCCAAACAGAAGAACATTTCATTACTTATCACAACAATTTCATCAGAATACAAGAATATACAGAGTATGAATATTTATTGCACATTTACAAAATATCAGAGGTTTACAAATTACAATGCAGCGGAAAAATAATACAAAACACAATTGAAAGTAATACACGGATACAAAGCTTTATGAATATCATTTCAGCTGTAAACCAGGATCCTGTGAATATAAATCTGTAAAACCAAAACTATTAGCTGCCCGTATGGAAAATAGGGGCACCCAGAGTTTAGGTTAAAACAATAAACTCCAGGTCAGTCATGTGACTGGTGTGAGAACTAAAACAGTTATTAATCTTTATTTTAAAGTTAGGTAAGTCAAGGGACCACGCCGTATAACACGGAACGAGTTTCCTCCCAAGAATACCAGTGCATAAAACAAACAGCGCAATGCTAAATAAAGAACAATGAAGCTATTATAAGACCCAGATCCCATCACACAATGCAACGCAAGCCGGAGGATAGGGTTTTACGTTATAATAGCCAAAGAATGCTTGATACACTAAATTTCATCTTTTATTATTACTATAAGTGAAGAAAACAACTTCAAATATAAATGTATCAATCGTAGACGACATGGGTACCATACATCATGTCGCCCTACTAGTTCTACAATTAAAACCGCATGATGTCGTATTGGAAGTTGGATTTCCATCGTGAACCAAGGCAAGGGATCGTCCTTACCGCTACGAGACGATCTGGCCCGCCCCTCAGGATCAGAACGCATCGACCCTTGGATCTTCAGGGCCGGTCCATACGGAGTGGATAAAAATGCCTGAACAATGCGCTTCCCCGCCCTATGAGGCGTCAATGAGCTAAATGACTCCATCGGTCCCGGATCTACCGATATAACTGAGTCGCCTTGCTATCCATCATCCACACAAGTAAAATGCCAGGGCGTGTTAAACGCTGACACCACTCCTAGATAGAAGGAAACGCATGCCCTCCCTGCATTCCTCTCCCATTTCTGGTTCACACCGGGCTGTGAGGCTCGCGAATTAATGCTACACAAAGCTACGCTATATTAAAGTCGTGCATTGGTCATCAACCACAAGACTCTGCTTTCCAACAGAAGCCTTGATCATTTGCATCTCAGCATGCCACACAGGCAATTCACGCTATGCAACCGATGTATATCGATCACACAGAATGAAATCAGATGTTAGACACACATCCATTTACAAGTTTGTTCTGGGTCTGAACGAAACCGGAGGCACCTTATTCCTCCCCCATATGTCCAATACTGGGGAGAGGTCCTCGCATATCCGGTCGATCTCCAAGTACGTCTGGACGATCACCACTTATTACCTCGCCTTGGGTGTACAGCCCAATCAAGACATCAGTAATCATCCAAACGATGTGAAGACCTCCGGTCTTCAACCACCGTCTTCACCCTCGACACATAGTCGAATCAGTTATTCAGAATGCGATAAACCCGGTCTTTCTGAATAACTCGCGTATATAATAAACAAGTGTTATAAAAACACAACATACGCCTCATTCCAATCCAGAATATTTCTTTATCCAAATATTCATATACTTTGGGAAAGGTTCCCATTAATTTTATCAAAGATAAATTCTTTAAATTTATTCTTTAATCTTCCTTTGGATATCAATTCAATCTAATTAATGATGCATTAAAACTCCACTTGGTTTTAATCTTCCCAAAAATCAATATTAACGATTGTTTAACATGGGAAACCATATCCTGTCTTTAACTGTGTTAAATAACCAATGTCATTTAAAACACGGTTCACGATAAACCCAAAATCACATTCCATTTCATCAGCCTCTAACCGTAAAGTAGCAAGTGAACAATCCCCTAAGTAGTAACCCCGAAGGCCGACACCAACATCAGATCAATACCCAGGAAACCATTCAACTTAACTAATCTCCAGTTAGTTTCTGATTTTCTTAACTCCATTGGGTCTAAGAACAGTATTATTAAATATACAATTCAAGACAACCCAAATCTTATTCCTGTCTTTAATTGGGTTAAAGAACCAATGTCCTTTAAAACACGGTTCATGATGAACCCAAAATCGCATTCCATTCCATCAGCCTTTAACCATAAATTAGCAAGTGAACAATTCCCTAAGTATTAACCCGAAGGCCGAAACCAACATCAGATCAATACCCAGGAAACCATTCAACTTAACTAATCTCCAGTTAGTTTCTGATTTTCTTAACTCCATTGGGTCTAAGAACGGTATTATTAAAGATACCATTCACGACAACCCAAAATCACATTCCATTAACAATGTAATCTTCACGGAAAACAAATCGATATTATACTCGATATAAACTTCCATATCCAACCGATAATATAAATTGAATAACAACAAGGCCTTTTAAATTCCATATATATTAACCGTCTTCCTCTACAGAAGCTTACTTCGATTATTACCAAATAGAATTCCATTGAATTCCAATTTAATATGTTAAATTAAAAAACTTTGCTTTGGAAAATCTCCTTTAAATCTTAACAAAAGATTTATAAATTCCAAATCCCATTTCACTGAAAATCGTGTTAAAGAACGAATGTAGCTAAAAAACAGCTCACAACAAACCCAATTCACATTCTATTAGTCTCTAACCGTAAATTAGTAAGAGAACAATTCCCTAAGCATTGACCCCAAAGGCCGAAACCAACATCAGATCAATACCCAGGAAACCATTCAACTTAACTAATCTCCAATCAGATTCTAATTTTCTTAACTCCATTGGGTCTAAGAACGGTATTATTAGAGATACCATTCACGACAACCCAAAATCCAATTTGATATTAAATTTAAGGCTCTGAATAGAAAATATATCGGCTTATATTCAATATCAAATTTTGAAATCAACGAATATCGTATTGGAAATAACGATATATATATATATGTATATCTTTCAAATTTCCATAACAATATCTGTATAATCACAAAATCCAACATCGAAATATTCCGAAGACAATTTCAATTCAAATCCACTTCCAATTTATATATTGGAAATTCTGATTATTTTTAAAACCATTTCAAATCTAATTTATTTATTTAAAAAAAATAATTGGATTATAATTCTAGTTCAAAACTAGTTCATTTCGATAAAAATCTATTTTTTTCTTTTCAAATATGGAATTTTTCATCCCAATTCTTTCCAAATCATTTCTTATGATTTTACACTAATTATTGATATTTTTAATAACTTTATCAAGGCCCGTACAGTCGATTTCCAACAGCCATCGAACTGCACTTACAGCGACCTTTTCCAAATTTGATTTGAACATAATTCCAAATCCAACCGTTAGATTTCAAATCTCTAATATTCGTTATAAATCTCTTTTCGATACGAACCCAACGGTTCCAATTTTAGGAGAATCCGACTGTCAGATCTCCCGTAATGTCTATTCGAAGTCAATGGTCGAAATTCGCGAACTGCCGCAGTGCGGCGCATTCTATTCAGGCCATTATATTATATATATAATATATATAATATTTATTCAATCGATTTCCATTTAAACGTATTTTATATATCGTTTTAAATTCGTTTTCAAAACGATTTCAACTTCCTATTCAATTTCAAATCAAAATTGAATATTCCATATCATCAATATATAAATGATAGTATTTTCAAAACATTAGATTTTGAAATCAATTTCTTTTCGATATTCATTATAAAATGAATAAAATCGATATAAATATTGTTCTCGTCAAAATGACGTTAATCTAATCAATACGGCTTTATATATTTAATTATATTCGTGTCCATCCCAAATCGGACAACGAAATCAAATTTTGATCTTTTATTGAATATTATTTTAAAAAAATTCGTTATTTTAAATTATTCGTTATGTTAAAATATTCATTCTTTCTGAACTGGAATCAGACACAGTCAATTACCCTATAATTTGATTTATATGGATTTCATACACACATGTACACAACAACAATCACACACAGTCAACCATCATCCAAAGTGCATTCTACACTGCATAAACATCGAATACAAATATTTAAAGCTTACAAAACTTGTCAACCAATCGATTGACATACAACTAAATATTGGGATTAGTCTACGTCCAATATCATCCCAATACCTGAGTGGGGTTTCAAACAATCAAACACAGGTTTTATTTGTGCAGTTGGGCGATGTGTAAAATTTATCGTCCCAATCAATATCAGTCAAATGTATGTACATAAACAAATCGCCCTATTTGTTTATAAATATTTATTTTATGTACATGTTAAAAATTATATTTTTTTTAACTATAAAATAATCCACATCACACAATCAATTTTCACAACGCATCAATTAAACAAACAAGTCATCCATGGTTTATGGACGACGGGTGTCAGGTGTTGCTAAGCACCATCTGCATCCTAGTATATATTTTAACTAGAAAATAAAATAAAGGTGGGAAGTTCTCACCTTGGGATCCACTCCGCCGGTCCTTATCTCTGAACGGTTTGAATCCAGATTTGTTTTCCGACAGTACCATCGCAATCTGCATCACGCAGTTTATTATTAAAAATCACATTTTTATACTGGTACTTTATACATAAAAATCATATTTTTATTCTAAACCTTTTCTAGTAAAAATCATATTTTTATATGCTTATAATATATATATATATATATATATATATATATATATATATAAATTATACTTTTTTTATATCTTAAAAATCATATCTTTACTTCGCTTTCATATACATAAAGATCATATTTTTACCTCGCTGCACATATAAAAATTATATTTTTATATTTCTACATATATAAAAATTATATTTTTAATACTCCACTAATATAAAAAATCATATTTTTAATACTGGCACTTCATATATGAAAATCATATATTTTTACAATGCTTCGGTCTATATAAAAATTAAAGCTTTCTATAAATTAAAAATCAAAGTTTTTTTTTGATAAATAAAAATATAAACTTTGTATTGATAAAAATCCAATCTTTTCCACGCTGTATATAGTAAAAATCATACTTTTTATATTTGTTAAAAATCATACTTTTATACATGGTTATATATAATAGAAATCAGATTTTTAAACACGCTTATATATAATAAAAATCGGATTTTTAAATTAATTAAACTGTTTTACAAATAAAAAAACTAAGATAAAAATAAAATCTCACTGTTTTGGAGCACCGGGATCTGACCGAAGGTGGGGGACGACGGTCTCAGGTCGCCAATGGCGGTTCAGTGTGTCCAGGGGATAGCAGCGGCCTTCATCGATTTGGGGGTTTGGTCTTCGCGTCGGGGAAGAAGGAGGGTGGCTGGAGGATCGTCGGAGGCGACGCAGGGAGTTGTGGGCGGTTGGGGGAGGCTCTGATGGCGAGGGTGGTGGCTAGAGGCGGCGGGCTGAGGGGTTTGGGCTGGTTCAGGGTCTGGGGACTTCAATTGGGGGAAAGAGGAGAGAAGAGAGAGAAAGGGAAGGTGGGGGAGCATGTGGCGCCTGCTGGAGGAGCGGCGGCGGCCTGGGGGTGCGACGGTGGCGGCTAGGTCTAGACGATGGTTAACGATCGGTTTTTTCCTTTATTCTCTGCGTTGACTGTAATGAAGAAAAAGGGGGAGGGAGAGAAGGTGATCTAATATATTTAATTATTACTTCATTTATTTATTTTCTATCTTAAAGACTATATTTTTCATTTGGACCCCAAACTGAACCCACCGACTGTCGTCCATAGCTAATTACCCCCATTCCGAACCCAATGGGATATGTTTCGTAAGCCAGTTCGACTGTTACAATTAGTTTTCATCAAAATTAAAATATAAATCAGTATATTCAATTTTAAATGTATATTTCAATTTACTGGGGCCACATACTAACTCTAAAAATTCCAAAAAAAATATTTCTAGCTTTGCATTGACTATACGGTTCTAACAAAACTAATTCCGTCAAATTTGGAGACCGTTTGATAAATGGTCATTTTCTGGTCGATCCAAATTGATTGAAACTGTCAAAACACGTTTTACTTTTCCACGTTCACATATTGATTCAGAAAATTATGATTTTTGGAATCTAGCAATAACTTGACATCCCAGATCCAACAAAAGTGGTTTCGTCGAAAACGGATGTCCTTTGCAAAATTTCCATTTTTAAGGGCTAAAATTCTATACTGACTATTCTGAATTTTCAATTGGGCATAACTTTTTATTCCCGCTATGAAATTTAAATTTTTCGAATTCGTTGGAAAGATATTCTCAAATATATTCTAATATTTTTGGTTTTGCTAAAATCTGGTTTATTTTGAATCTTGTACATTCATTTGAAATTTTAAAGCGAATTTTCAAACTACCGCGCCATATTCAATTCCTTTTATAATTAAAAATAAATAATTATATTCTAACGTCGATACAAATAAATATATGTGTTCTAATTCTATTCAAAATAAATTTCTCTTCGTTATTATTTAAAATAATTCATTTTTAAATATTCAAAATTCATTAAAATTGCCAAAATAAATTTTTTAAATTGGCTCAGATTTTCCGGGTTGTTACCAAAACAAATCACTTGATTTTATTACTAGTGCATATATGTTTCAGAAGCAGTTTCAATCATAATGTATCAATCATAGACGGCATGGGTACCATATATCATGTTGTCATATATAGGTTTACAATCAAAAGCGAAATTTCTTATTGGAAATTGGATTTCCGTCATGAATCGAGGCAAGGGACCATCCTCACTGACTTCGAGACACTCTAGCAAATGCCTCAGGGTTCGGACGCTGGCAAACCCTTGGATCTTTAGGGCCGGTCCACACTTAGCGGATTAATTATACCTGAACACACGTTTCCCGGTCCTATAGGACCTATCCATCAGCTCCGTAGTAACCGATATATCCGAGGTGCCTCGCAATCCATCATACACATAGGTAAAAAAAATGTCTGGGCTTCATACCATGACACCACCCATAGCTAGAAAGAAACGTCGTGCACTCCCTGTAGTCAAGATCCCGTTTTTAACTCATACCGAGGTGTGAGGCTCACGAATTAATGCTATACACAAATCTATACTATTTAAAGTCGTGCTTTGATCATCAACCACAAGGCTCTGCTTTTCAACAAAAGCCTTGATCATTTGCATCTCAGCATGTCACATTGACAGTCCATGTCATGCGACTGATGTCCATCGATATATAACCTCTAATCTCGTACGTCTTAGAGAAGGGTGTTAAGCAAGAGAATAAATTCCCCGCCACCAAACACATATATATTTAACAGAGATCAATCAACACAGAATAAAATCCAATGTTATACGCACATCCATTTACTAGTCCAATCTGGGTCTGAACGAAACCGGAGGCACCTTATTCCTCGTTCCATATGTCCAATATGGAAGAGAGGCCCTCGTATATTTAGACAATCAACAAATACGTCCGGACCACTACCACTATAACCCCTTCATGGGAGCTACCCATATCCAAGGCATCAGTAGTTATCCATACGATGTCAAGATCACCAGTCTTGCACCATCTTCATATCTTCGACTTTTAATCGTCGATCAATTATTTGAAGTGAGAATTAACTCGGCCTTTTCAAATAATTCACATACATAGAATTCAAATCAATTCTTTCTATGGTTAAATTATTTGACATTCACGTTTTAGTTCATTAATATAATTTTCATGTCAAATACATCCAACCATCAAAATATATAATAAACCAAGTAAAATCGGTTTATTTCCATTCCACATCATTTATAATATTTTAAAACAATTTATCACTATTTTTATTTATATAAAAATAGCGCAATTTAATTAAACGACGCTTCAGGTCATTACGCGGCCCTGGCACTATTTTTCTTCAGATTTGAATTATATATTTTTCAAAATCTAACCGTTGAATCTTAACAAATTTTATATCGTTGGAAAGATCTTTCCAAAGTGATATACACGTAAATGTGTATATTTTATCCGCTTATTTATCTAGTTTTCTGTTTAAAATAATTAATATTGTGTATTTATAGCTGTGTTTTCAGATTGTTGATAAAAAGCTCGGTTTAGAGCATTTGATGGATAAAGCATGAAGAATTTTCTTAAAAAGAGTGAAGTTGAAATTTCTAAAGCTTGAAGACTTTAAAGCTTGAAGAACAGTTGCCAATAGAGTTTAGTTGGGTAGATTTGGCTCAATAAAGACTTCTATTGCGTTCACATTAGCTCATTTGCAAGGCCTCTCACTCTACAGCTGTGTTCACACTAGCTTATGTGTTAGTTGGGCTAATTCTTTAGTCCCACATTATGGAATTTGCTAAGGAGCCTTTGTCATATCAGCTATAAATACAATTTATCTCATTCATTGTAAGACACACTTAGTTTTATTCTGTAATCTTTCTCTTGGAATAAAACTATTCTTCATGTGTTCTATTTAGTTTTAGTTTTATTTATGTTCATGTTATTTAATTTCTGTTTTTCTTCTTCTTTAGCTATGTATAGCTAATCCCCTTTGATTAGGGGGTGATGACGCTAATAGATATGATTCAACATGAATCACATAGCCAATAGATGAGGACTTTATATTTGTAGATCTAGATCTGAATCAAGGGTTAGATCTGAACCTTCATATTCTGTGTCGTTTAAGAGCTATGCTCCTTCACAGGGTATATTCGTGTTCGATCTAACAATTATCAGATTTAGATCTAATTTTAGGTTTTTAGAAATTAATTTGTGAATCTGTCCTGATAGTCTATGGTTGTTTAAGAGCTCAGCTCCTGCATAGGCTATGCTTGTCGTTATTTACTTATTTGTTTCTAAGAAACTATTTCTCGTTGATTCGTGTTTGTGACAGAAAAATGAATTAAATCTATATTTATTTGTTGGCTATTGATGAGTGTGAATCTAATCCATGTCATTATCCCCTAATTGCTTTCTCTTATTAGATAAATCTCTCTTCTTTATTTAATTGCTGTTATTTTCTGTGTTTTCAATCAATCAAAATCTTGGAATAACTTGATTGGATTTATTAATTAAAATATTTTTGGTCCCAGAGTTCGATACCCTCTACAACAATCCTTGTTGTTTAGGAAAGCCGAACGGATTTTACAGTTGTTTACAATTGTTTATTTGTTCGCAAACAAATTTTGGCGCCGTTGCCGGGGGCCAAAATAATTTTTATTTTTAAATCCTTCGGGTTATATTTTAGTTTTTCTAATTTTTTTCCATATAAAAAAAAACAAAAATATCATTTGCTAATTCTATTTTCCTTTTATTTGCTGATTTTCTAATTAAAAAAAATTGCCAAATTTTCTTTATTTCTTTCTTTTTGTTCTTCAATCATTTTCTTATCTGTCAATTTCTTGCCATTCACTTTCTAAAATTTCTTTCCACTTTTCTACAGATCTCTTTCATTTTTACAAGTCATACAAATAAAAAGAAACATTCCTTTAGCATTTTCTTTTCTGCTTTTGTTTTAAACCCCTTCCTTGCTGCTTGTTCTGCCTCCAACCGGCACATAATTTCTCTCTCTTTATCAACCTTCATTACCATCTTCTTTTCTGCAAGTGTTTTCCTCTCTGCTCAGTCCGATCACTTCAGTTCACCCCACGCCTATCATCAAAAACTCAGACCAGCCTCCACTTTCACAGCGTTCACCATCCTCCTTTCTTCTCAAACACCACTGTGTTCAACCCCTCCTTCTGTTCAAACCGTCCACCATACTGAAACCTGTTTGCCACCACAAAACCAAAATCACGGCACCTACCTCACAAGACCCCCTTCAATCAACAGCATCACGCAAATTCCAAAACAACAGCACCTTCCCCTTCAATAATTCAATACGCCGCTCACAAATTCCTGAACCCGAAAGCAAGTCCAAACCCTCAAATCATCTTCACCAATTCAATACGTCGCTCCAAGTTAGAGCAACTCCGACCCCTTGATCTTCCCATCCAAGACACAGCCCTCCTTCCACACCGCATCCTCCTTGCAAAACAACAACCCCTCTACATCACGTTCATCCACCGATCTCGCAACAACCAGTGCCACAAATTCCTACACCACACCGCAAACAAATTTTGGCGTAGCCCTCACATACATTTTCTCCTACAAAACTGCAGTCCGACATCATCCATCAACCAATTCACCACAAAACCCAATCCGTACACCTGAAAGTCCCCCTTGATCTAGAAATTAACGTCCTACTTCATTACAAATCACACATCCACTTCCTCTCACCACTCCATATACCCCATCATCCCTTTAAACTCTGCATCACAAACCAAGAACCATCGCCACCTTACCATTCACCAAACTGCATCACATCCGTCCATTGCTTCACAATCACCAGTTCAAACTCCAGACAACATCCTCCGGTCATCATCAACAAACCAAAACCGCGATCTCCCCCTCAACCCTCCCTCCTAGTCACAAATCGTAACCCCCTGAACCAACATTTGAACGCCTTCCATATGAATCAGCTACAAAATCCGATAACCCCCTGCTCAATCCTTCCTTTCGCTCATCAAACCCCAGAACCTGAAATCGAAACTCAAATACCCAAAACCATACCCGAAACAATATCCAAAATCCAAAATCGTAATACCCGAACATCCTGATTCGTTATTTCACTTGAAGCACAATACGAAGTAGCAGAATCCCCTATCTGTCTCGAATTAAATCGAATTGATAAAAAAAGGGAAACAAAGATAAAAATGGATAAAATTATTCTGTGGTGCTCGTGATTTATTGCGAGAATTGTGTGGCATAAAGAAGTTTTACTTTGGGGCCGACCTTGTTGAGTAGTGAATCGGTATTCATTCGGGGATTTGTGTGGCATTACAAAAGGCTGAAAATCATTTTGTGGTGTTTTTGTTTTAGGGTGTAGGTATATTTATTTCTATGGTTAAGGAACTGGTGTTCGAACAATTTTTTTTTGATTCGGTCCCCGATCTTGTTCTTGGTTAGTGAACCTAAGTTTAGTTCATTTTATTTTATCTTCTTTGTTTAGTCTGTTGTTCTTGGTCCCGATCTTGTTTTTAGTCCCGAACTTTGTTCAGTCTTTAGTCTTTGTTTTATTTCCAATTTAGTTTTTTTTTGTTTTGTTTTAAAAAAAAAATTCTCAAAAACAAATCAAAGGCTCAAGTAAAAAAAAAAGAGAAAAATCGAAAACAGGTACAGTCGAAATTAGAAAAAGGCCTTAAAAAAACAATAGAGAGCGGCAGACGATTCAGACGGGTTGGAGCGGTTGCATACCAAGTGGGGTGTGAACGCGCTAGCGCTTCTCAATTGCACTGGACGGACAGCCGACCAAGGTGAGAATTTTCTAAACTTTACAGGTGCTCTACTGCAAATAAAAAATATATATATAGACATTGCTTGTAAAAATCTTCTGCAGGGGCAGCGGCTTGCTTATACAATCTTTTAATTTCGGCAATTCCTATTTCTGCATCTGTGTTCATTCTATTAAGGGCAATACCCAATTCACATAAGGTGAGGGATTTCATCACCCTTTCCTTAGCCCACAAATTGCATTTCATTGTAGAATCTGACTAATAATAACGGTTAGACATTGGACCTAAGGGTGTCACGGGCTCATATAGGGCTAAATTGTATTTTGATAGTTGATTCATTTGGAACGAATTATTTCTTGGTGTCTAGACTACGACAGAGAAATAACCGTTTATAAATATTACTGTGATTCGTAAATATTATATCGGTTGTTACTCTGAAGGTACTTAAACCTTCGGCTACATTGCTAGGGTGATTCCTGGTGCACCGATAACTCCTGTCCGTTAACTGGCTGAGAAATCTTTTGGTCTAAGTAATCAAACGTGTCACTATATAATTTTGAGTTAGGAGCTATCAAGGACAGAAAATTTCATTGTAGCTAATTTCTGTGTGTGATTGTTTTGTGTATAAAAAAAAAATTCAAAATTCCTCAAAAGCAAATAAAAATTTGAAAAACAAATAAAAAAATTTACATTTTTTTTCTTTCTTTCTTTAAACCTTGCTAGTTCTGTAGGTCGTATTTTCCAAAAAAAACTCCCAGTTTCAAAACCTTTTTCCTTCTCACCTCTTTTCAAACTTCTCGATTGTCTAAATTTCTTTGGTGACTCTCTCCTTCTTCTTTCTGGTGCATGCAATCTTGGACCCGTGACCAAGAATCTCGTCGTTTAGTTAGAATCGAACCACCTTCTCTTTCCTCAAAACCCAGTTCACTCGACCAACCCTTAGAAATGGGTAACGAACCCGCACCTCGTACCCTGATGGACAGAATCCATCCCGATAGAGTTTCTGTCCCTTCTTGCGTTCAGTTACCCAATCCTGTGGGTAATCAATTTGAAATTCGATCGAGTCAGATAAACATCCTTCCCAAATTTGGTAATTTTTCTCATGACGAACCATATAGTTTCTTAACGAAATTTGAATATGCTTGTGCAACCTTTAAATTACAACAGTTATGTGAGGATGGTATTAAACTTCGTTTGATTCCGTTCGCACTAACTGACTCTGCAGAAAAATGGTTTCGCAGCTTGCCCCCAAATTCGATTAAAAAATGGGATGAATTTACAGCGGTTTTCCTTAAAAAGTTTTACCCCTCAGAAAAAACAGCTAGAGTCAGAAATGAAATCACCAATTTCCACCAAAAAGGGGGTGAATCTTTTTGGCAATACTTCGAAAGATTTAAAGAACTGCTGTTGAGTTGTCCCCATCATGGTTATGAAACATGGTCGTTATGTCAAACTGTATATGATGGACTTGATAATAGTACTAGGCAAATGTTAGAGTCCATGTCTCAGGGCAATTTTCTAAAACAGATTGACGTAGAAGCTTGGGAATTTCTGGACGAGTTAGCAGAAAAATCAAAACAATGGGAACGAACCAATGAAAAATCTCTCTATTCGCGATCAAGCAGTAATTCTGTCGAGTCCTCCTCTTCTTCTAATACTCTTATTGATGCTATCCTGAACGTTGTTAGAACACACACTCAGTCTAATAACGTTTCCCAAGCTATGTGTCACATATGTCTTGACACTAATCACATGGCTGATGACTGTCCATAGTCCCTTGAGCAAGTAAACGCTTTCAACAGACCCAATAACCAACCAAATCTTTCTTATGGTCCGAATAACCCTCTGATGAATAGACCTTTGAATCGAGCATTTCCGAACAATGTCGTGAACCCTCCTCTTAGGTAAAATTAGTACACTTCGAACCAGGCTCCTTTCCACAATCAAACGGTTGCTCCCCAATATGAAAAACGCCTTTCTACGATTGAGGGGAATTTATCTGAGGTGAGCAACCTATTAGCGCAAATGACTAAGCAAAGTGTTGAAAATCAAAACAAGTTAGACAACTCCTTGCAATCATATATGCAAAACACAAATCAACAAATGAGTGAACTTCAAAAACAAATGTCTCAACTTAACGCTAGATTAAGTGAAAGGGAAAAGGGTACGTTTCCAAGTCAAACCATCCAAAACCCTAGAGGACAAAATTCAAACCCCAACCAAATTCACATCATTCATGATTCAAACGTTAGTCAATTGAATGCTGTCACGACTCTTAGATCCGGCAAAAAGATTGACAACCATGTGGTCAACCCGAATGCTTAGCCCGGACGATCTTCCAAACCCTATCGAAAATTCGACCAACTCAGATCAAAACATTGAGCCAATTTCTGACAAGGACCATCCTCAAACTCAAGTAGCCCAACCTACTGAGTTGTCTGCTCCATTTCCTTATAGACTCCGACCTAGGAAAAAGACGGATTAGCTAGAAAAGATCCTTGAAATATTTAAGCAAGTTAAAGTGAACATTCCTCTTTTAGATATTATAAACTAGTTCCACAATACGCAAAATTTCTAAAAGATATGTGCACTCAAAAACGTCATACACATGTACCTAGGAAAGTGTTTCTAGCGGCAACTCTAAGCGAAGTCTTGTCCCAATCGATGCCAGTGAAATACAAAGATCCTGGTTGCCCCACAATATCGTGCACTATTGGGGACAAGAAAATCGATAGATGCCTACCAGACTTAGGTGCTAGTGTTAACTTGCTTCCATATTCCGTCTATCGTCAATTAGGGCTAGGAGAACTGAAACCCACCAAGGTTACCCTTCAGCTTGCAGACCGTTCAATTAAGAAACCTGTGGGAGAAATCAAGGATGTGTTGATCAAAATTGGCGAATTCATCTTTCCAGTTGATTTCATTGTCTTAGAAACTCAACAGGTTAGCAATCCTGCAAACCAGATCCCTTTGATTCTAGGACAACCCTTCTTAGCAACCTCTAATGCGCTTATCAACTGTAGAAATGGGTCTATGAAACTTTCTTTCGGTAACACGACTGTCGAGCTAAACATCTTTAGAACCGAAAACTCTCCTAACTCTTATGTGGACCAGTTTTCTGAAATCCATGCTGTCCACGATAATGAATCTGAGCTCGACCATCTGAATAACGAAATCGAATCGAATTACGAAACCTTGTTTCAAGATATTCCCGAAAATGTCTCTGATTCGATTCCTTTCGAGCCACTCACAATTGAGTCAGTCCCTCAACCAGTTTCTTCAATTGAATCGTCCCCAAAATCTGAACTCAAAGTGTTGCCCAGTCATCTTAAGTACGCTTACTTAGGAGACAATGAAACTTTTCTTGTCATTATCGCTTCTGACCTTACCTTAGAGCAAGAACAATTGCTCCTTCCCATCCTTAAGAAAAATAAGGAAGCACTTGGTTGGTCCATGGCTGATATTAAGGGGATTAATCCTTCGATTGTCCAACATCGAATCCACCTTATAGATGATGCCAAACCCACTCGGGATCCCCAACGTCGACTAAACCCTATCATGAAAGAAGCAGTTCGTGCAAGAATCCTTAAATGCCTTGACAATGGAATCATCTACCTGATTTCTGATAGTCAACGGGTTAGTCCGATTCATGTCGTACCTATGAAATCAGGGATTACCGTGATCCAAAATGAAGCTAACGAGCTTATCCCAACCCGCACCCAGACCGGTTGGCGTGTTTGCATTGACTATAGAAAACTTAACGCTGCAACACGTAAGGATCATTTCCCTCTACCATTTATCGATCAAATGTTAGAACAACTAGCTGGTCATGAGTACTATTGTTTCCTTGATGGGTACTCGGGCTATAATCAAATCCCTATCGCTCTTGAGGACCAAGAGAAAACCACTTTCACTTGTCCGTTTGGTACATTTGCGTACCGACGTATGCCTTTTGGTCTCTGTAATGCACCTGCAACCTTTCAGAGGTGCATGATTAGCATTTTTTTCTGATATGATCGAGCGATTTTTGGAAGTGTTCATGGATGATTTTTCCATATTTGGTGATTCTTACTCTGAGTGTTTACATCATCTTGATCTTGTTCTTAACCGTTGCAAAGATAAACACTTAACTCTTAATTGGGAAAAGTGTCGTTCATGGTCAAACATGGCATTGTTTTAGGACATGTCATCTCTAATAAAGGAATTGAAGTAGATAAAGCAAAATCAAAGTTATCTCGAATCTTCCCATTCCCAAATCCGTTAAGGACATCCGATCCTTTTTAGGTCATGCTGGTTTTTACCGTCGCTTTATAAAAGATTTTAGCAAAATCACTCGACCTTTGACCAATCTTCTTGGTAAGGGTGTTCCTTTCGACTTCAATTCTGATTGCATTTCATCTTTTGAGCATCTTAAAAATGAACTTGTCTCTGCTCCAATCATCTGCTCTCCCAACTGGAAGCTACCTTTTGAAATCATGTATGATGCCTCGAATTTCGCTGTTGGCGCTGTCTTAGGACAACGCATCGATAAAATTCTTCATGTAATTTACTAAGCGAGTAAGACTTTGAACAATGCCCAAATCAATTATACGACCACTGAAAAAGAACTTTTGGCAGTTGTTTTCGCTCTAGAAAAATTCAGGCCTTATCTAGTTGGCTCACACATCATGGTTTATATCGATCATTCCGCACTTAGGTACCTTTTCTCTAAAAAGGATGCTAAGGCTCGTCTCATTCGTTGGATCCTTCTACTTCAAGAATTTGACCTTACCATTAAGGATAAAAAGGATCCGACAATGTTATTGCGGAACACTTGTCTCGTCTTCCAAATGCCCCGTCTTCTTCTCTTCCGATTAACGAGAATTTCCCCGATGAACAGCTGTTTTCTCTATCCACTGATCCTTGGTTTGCTGACATTGTCAACTACTTAGTCACCAAGCAGACCCCTTCTTTTTGGTCTAAGCAGGATAAACACAAATTCTTTTCTCAAGTGAAACATTTTTATTGGGACGACCCCTATCTTTTCAAGTATTGTCCCGACCAAATCATTCAAAGGTGTGTTCCCGACACTGAAACTCACAGTGTACTCTCTTTCTGTCATGACCAAGCTTGTGGTGGTCACTTCGGTCCCAAAAAGACTGCCGAAAAGGTTCTCCAATCGGGTTTCTACTGGCCCAACCTTTTCAAAGACGCGTACGAATTTTGTAAAACTTGTGATCGATGTCAATTCTTAGGGAAACTTTCTAAACGGAATATGATGCCCCTAAACCCCATTCTAGAGGTCGAAATTTTTGATGTGTGGGGTATAGACTTCATGGGACCCTTCCCTAATTCTTTGGGGAACCTTTACATTCTCTTAGCTGTTGATTATGTTTCCAAATGGGTCGAAGTTGTACCATGCAAAACAAATGATAACAAGGTTGTTGTGCGCTTCTTGAAAGAAAACATCTTTTCTAGGTTTGGCACACCTCGCACAATAATCAGTGATAATGGTACACACTTCTGCAATCGTTCTTTTGAAGCTCTCATGAGAAAGTATTCGATAACCCACAAGTTATCCACTCCTTATCATCCTCAAACTTGTGGGTAAGTTGAAGTATCGAATAGGCAGATTAAACAAATCCTTGAGAAAACTGTGAATCGAAATCGTAAAGATTGGTCTCAAAAGTTAACCGACGCTCTTTGGGCTTACCGCACCGCTTTCAAAACAAACTTGGGTATGTCCCCTTATCAGTTGATTTTTGGTAAGCCATGTCACTTGCCAGTTGAACTAGAACATAGGGCGTTATGGGCAATAAAAACTTTGAATCTTGATTTAGAGCAAGCAGGTGAACTTAGAAAACTTCATCTTAATGAACTTGATGAAATTCAAAATGATGCTTATGAAAATGAACGAATCTACAAGGACAGAACGAAAGTTTTTCATGATAAATCAATTTTACGTAAAACTTTCATACCAGGTCAAAAAGTTCTGTTGTATGACTCAAAACTGCATTTATTTCCGAGTAAGTTAAAATCTAGATGGACAAGACCTTACACTGTACGGACTGTTTTTCCGTATGGTGCGGTAGAAATTGAGAATCCAACCGATGGATCATCCTACAAGGTCAATGGTCAACGCCTTAAACCTTACTTGGAACCAATACCCAACAAAGAGGAAGAGCTCATGGTCCTCCATGAGCCACATTACATTCGGTAAGACGCACTAACCCTCTTTTGTACATATGTAAATATTCTCTTATTTGTTTTTCCCTTTCACTAAGATATGTCTGATTAAGACTGTGAGGACACAGTCACACTCAAGTGTGGGGGGGAATTTACATTACAGCAGCAATCAAATTTTATGAACTAGGTCATTCATTGAACAAGGATTAACTTAAATTCATAAATAACACCTTGGTTCTTGTTTGATAAGTTGAATTGTTGGGTGATGGGAATGAACATTATTTATTCATTGAATCGTAATGTGTCTTTTTAAGATGCTAGCTTGAGACTGTGCAGACGTTAGTCGTGTTCTGGAGTAAGCGTGTCAACCTTTGTTATACACGTTAGAATGTGCAAGTAAAAAAAATCAAAAAAAAATCAAATAAAAATGAGTTTGCACCTACATATGTTGAATTTTCTGAGTTCGTTTTCATGCATAATATTTTCTTTTCCACTCAAATTTTCAAAATCGTAAGTTCTAAAATCGACTTGGCCCAATTAAGGAGAAATGACTCATTGTAGCGTTCTTCTTCGATACCCCACATTATTCAAACCCAAGATTTAGTCGAATTACATCCATGTTTCGACAAGTTTTTCTTATATTGGTATACTTAAGAACCTTGTACTGATTTATTTTCAAAGGTTCAAAAATGTCACTTTTTATACCAATATTACACCACCCACTCCGTACTTGCTTTAAGATAGGATAACCATATACCACATCTTACTTTATATGGGTTATTTATCTTACGAAACTTTGCTTATCATCCCTTTCAACTTTTTATATAACATCAATCCAGACTTGTGTGTTGAACTAAGGTTATAGAAGTAGAGTAAATAGGGCACAAAACTTTCCTTTCATGAAGTGTTGGTTATGATTCGCCTTGTAGAGGAGGTATCAAATGAAATAATGTACGATATCATTCCATTCCATCTCCATTCATCATGCAAAAAAAAAAGAGAAAAAAAAAGAAAAAAAAAGAAAAAAAATGAAATAAAGACAGTGTCTCTCTGAATAAAATAGTCATTCATCATTCTTGACTATAAAGCATTCAATTCCATTCCATCCACATCCATTCTACCGTACTTGGAAGTGAGGATTGTAGTAGAGGAGATGAAAGGAAATGAAAATGTTCATATGTGCCTTAGTATTACTTTATCTTTTGTAATTTGAAGTTCAACTAATACACTTGCCCTCGTATCTAGAATATTTTTAGAACTTACAAAATTCTCCTTCATCTATGCATAACTCATATCCAATACATTACAGTTACATTGGTGTAAAATTATTCAAAAAAAAAAAGAATAAAGAAATGATTGGTTGCACACTGTCGATGTGTAGAACTTTGGTTGACACCACGCTCTTAACCTTCAAGACAATTACAGTATTATCAAGGAATTACGATTCAGCTTGAAAAATTTTGTTCATCTTTGCACTAATTATGGGATGGACAATTTGGGGCTAAACCGTTATTATTGAAGTTAGGTGAAATCCTTGGAATATGAAAGACCTTAAATATATTGTTTGATTAATCCGCATACATAAGACGCTTTGGATTTTGTGGGTAGTATCCGCTGAAAACCCTCACGAGACAACACTCGTCCTACTGGGGACACCCAGAGGTTTAACGGCTTGTTGCATACGCTAAATGCAATCGTGTTTCCTACGAAAGTGTGACATTTCTTAGTTTAGTTTATTCGAGGATGAATAAAAAGATAAGTGTGGGGGTATTTGACATACACGTAAATGTGTATATTTTATCCGCTTATTTATCTAGTTTTCTATTTAAAATAATTAATATTGTGTATTTATAGCTATGTTTTCAGATTGTTGATAAAAAGCTTGGTTTAGAGCATTTGATGGATAAAGCATGAAGAATTTGTTTAAAAAGAGTGAAGTTGAAATTTCTAAAGCTTGAAGAGTTTAAAGCTTGAAGAACGGTTGCCAATAGAGTTTAGTTGGGTAGATTTGGCTCAATAAAGACTTCTATTGCGTTCACATTAGCTCATTTGCAAGGCCTCTCACTCTACAGCTGTGTTCACACTAGCTTATGTGTTAGTTGGGCTAATTCTTTAGTCCCACATTATGGAATTTGCCAAGGAGCCTTTGTCATATCAGCTATAAATACACTTTATCTCATTCATTGTAAGACACACTTAGTTTTATTCTGTAATCTTTCTCTTGGAATAAAACTCTTCTTCCTCTGTTCTATTTAGTTTTAGTTTTATTTATGTTCATGTTATTTAATTTCTGTTTTTCTTCTTCTTTAGCTATGTCTAGCTAATCCCCTTTGATTAGGGGGTGATGACTCTAATAGATATGATTCAACATGAATCACATAGTCAATAGATGAGGACTTTATATATGTAGATCTAGATCTGAATCAAGGGTTAGATCTGAACCTTCATATTCTGTGTCGTTTAAGAGCTATGCTCCTTCACAGGGTATATTCGTGTTCGATCTAACAATTATCAGATTTAGATCTAATTTTAGGTTTTTAGAAATTAATTTGAGAATCTGTCCTGATAGTCTATAGCTGTTTAAGAGCTCAGCTCCTGCATAGGCTATGCTTGTCGTTATTTACTTATTTGTTTCTAAGAAACTATTTCTCGTTGTTTCGTGTTTGTGATAGAAACATGAATTAGATCTATATTTATTTGTTGGCTATTGATGAGTGTGAATCTAATCTATGTCATTATCCCCTAATTGCTTTCTCTTATTAGATAAATCTCTCTTCTTTATTTAATTGCTGTTATTTTCTGTGTTTTCAATCAATCAAAATCTTGGAATAACTTGATTGGATTTATTAATTAAAATATTTTTGGTCCCAGAGTTCGACACCCTCTACAACAATCCTTGTTGTTTAGGAAAGAAGAACGGATTTTACAGTTGTTTACAATTGTTTATTTGTTCGCAAACACAAAGCGAACCCAACGTTCTGGTTTTGGGAAAATCCGACGGTCGGATTTTCCGGTATAATCGTTTAAGGTTATGATTCCAAAACGCAAACTGCAGCTGCGCGATTCGTTTTATTTATATATATAAATATATTTCATTCGACGATTTCCATACCGTTTTTACTTCAGAAATTTGGTTAACGCCTTTAAATTTCGGAAAAATTTCCCATAGCCTCCTTTGTTCGGAGAGCGTTTTGGAAATTTATTAGGTCGTATTAGGCACCCAATAAATCTAGAAACAGCATCCACAATTTTTATTGACCTATTCTATGCCCAAGGGAGTGTGTAAAGATCTTAACTCCAGAGATAAATCTAGTCACCTTGTCCAGTGTTAGAAAAATAAATAATCCATGTGCCTTATCAAAAAACAGGAGAGACGTGACTAATTGTCAACTCCAGCCCGTGTGGGGTTTTTATTAATCTTGCCATTTACCATTATATTTTATTTAGTCCATATCAGTCCTCAGTACAACCTGTAATTCAATCATCGCCATACGAGCGTCTCGCTCGTATGGTAATCTCAACCTCGTCATACAAGCTCCAAATGCTTATATGGAATATGATATGCTATGACATCAATAGTTCGTCTTCAGTTCAACCTGAAATGCAGTCATCGCCATACAAGCTTCTCGCTTATATGGAATTCTCCAACCTCATCATATAAGCTCCAAATGCTTATATGGAATATGATAGAGTATGTTATCTTCAAGTAGTATGCCATGTAATGTAGTTTAAAATAATTGTTGTTATCCTAGGGTGACGTTTATAATCTCACACAGAATAACCAGCACACCGCATCCAATGGCATTCACAGGAGTTTATATAATAAATAAAATTGCGCAGCCAACTCATTAAGGTTTACCTATTTGTCGGGCATGCAAATAAATTCTTTACTCAACAGCAAATCCGTTTACCTGTTTAGCATGTGTATATATATGCATATCCGAGCTAAAAATAATATTTTTAGCAAACAAATAATTATTTCCATGTATGGTTATTTTTAACACTTCATATACATGTTAAAAATAATATTTCTTATGAAGAAACATTTATTTCAACCCATAGTTATTTTTAACACTTCACAAATATGATAATAATGATATTTTTATTGTTTAAATAATTTATTCAACACATGAATATTTTTAGCATCTCATATACACAATAAAAATGTTGTTTTTATTGTTCAAACAATTTATTCAACACATGAATATTTTTAGTGGTTCATACATACAATAAAAATGTGATTTTTATTGTTCAAACAATTTATTTCAAACATGAACTATTTTATATAGTTCATTTCAGAAAATTTTGGCATTACAACGGCAGCGTATTTAGCACCGGCACCGTGTCTGAGCACGGCTCCTCTGCTAACCAAGGACTTGCAGCATTACAATAATTTCATTTCCATAATTCAATTCATTTTCACTATGCAATGAATTTACCACAAACACAATCAATTTTGTTGCAATCACAACCAATTTCACACCACAATCATCATACAATCATTCATGGTTTAACAGAAAGTAGTGTCAGGAGCTACTAAGCCCCGTCTGCGATGTAATATATTTTTATCCATTTTACTTGAATTTAGAAATCTCACATTGGGTTCCACTCCTTCGTAATTCGTAGCAAGCTCTAAAATTCCTCCGGTCTCTTCTAGAATGTAGTGTACGATGTTACGAGTCCAATGTCTCTTGTATCACTGGATTTTGACAACGTATGAAAAAAAAAATGATTTTTATAAATAAATCGAACTTTGCAATGCTTTTAAGTGTTATAACCTTTTAAAATTATAACAACCGTTACCTCTCAGTTTGATTCAAAACTAGGTTTTGAATTTGCGTTCAATCCATTGCACAAGAGGAGGATTGGGTTGCACCGCGCCGTAGAGCGTGGAGAGGCATGCCGTTCGCGGGTGGTAGGTTCCAGCTCGGTGGTGGCATGGCAGAGAAAAACGAGGTGAAGTGGCGCGACTTCGAGCAGGTGATTCGATCCCAATTCGTAACTATAAATTACAAAATTTATATGGATTTGTAGATCTCGAAATTCTCTACAAAATTCTCTGAAGAATCATTGAATTTTATTGGGTGGATTGCAAGAGATCAAGGAGAGAAGTTTGGAATGGAATCCGCCGTCGATTATCGAGGGTTACTGTTTTTCCTGGAATGAAAATAATGAATGGAGAATTTCTATTGGCCCATATATATATATATATATATATATATATATATATATATTATTTTTAGTTTCTTTAATTCCAAAATTCCTGTTTCTCCATCCTAACTCCAAATCAAACCCAACGACTTTCGCCCTAGCTAAATACCCCCACTCCGGACATAATGGAACATGTTTCGTAAGCCCATTCGACTGTTTCAGCAAGTTTCTCTCAAAATTAAAGTATAAAACATTTGATATTGGATTTGAATGTACATTTTAATTTACCGGGGCCACATACTGATTCCAAAAATTCCCGAAAAATAAATCTAACTATGTTTGGATGATACGGTCATGTCAAAAATAATTTCATCGAATTTGGGGACCGTTTGAAAAATAGTCATTTTCTAGTCGATCCAATTCAAATTGAAATTACCAAACACGTTTTAATTTACCACGCTCGCATATTAATTCCAAAAATTATGAAATTTTAAACCTAGCAATAATTTGACATTTCGGATCCAACAAAAGTGGTTTCGTCGAAAACGGATGTCATTTGCAAAATGTCTACTTTTAAGGGCTTTGTTGTTATTTAAAAATGGAATTTTTAAATTTTGACCAAATTTCCTTAAAATAAAATTTTGAATTGGTTCTGATTTCCGGGTTATTACATAATCATTTCTCTAACCTCCCCTTAATCTTCCTTTTTCCCCCTCGTCTTCGTTACCAGGTCATGCATGAGAGAAAAAAACGTGCCCCCCTTTGAAAACGCAACACCCATTCCTCCACCAGGCGACGATCTAACACCTCCACGTCAAAGGCCATACTCCACCACCGCTTCCAATTTGGTGCAGCTTGCACATGCCTTGGGCCCACGAGGATGCCCTTAAGTCGTGACTTTCCTGGCCAAAATCCCACCTCCATACCACTCTAAATCCAATCACAGCCGTTGATCTTCAAGATCACATTCAGTTGAGAAGATTTTTAGTTAGAAGTTTAGCGAAAGGAGGAGCGGATTGAGAGAAAAGAGGGGATTAAATTTGGATGAACCTGGCCATTGAAATGAAGGCCGGCGGCTAGGTTTTTAGGGGACTAGGGTTTGGGATTTTAAGGGTTATTTATACCATTTGTTTTATCATTATTTTATTCCAGTGATACTTAGTCTTGAAGTTTTAGCGTAAAAACTCCAAACGAACCCTGTCCTCGGCCAAATACACATATTTCGGACACAACGGAAAAAGTTTGGAAGCAAATTCAATCGTTTTTACCGGTTTTTCTCAATATTAAAATATAAATCAATATAACATTAAATATTGATTTTCAACATGCGTTTTAATTTGCCACGACCACATACTAACTCCAAAAATTACGAAATTTGAAATCTTGCTACGCTTCACAAATAAGGTTCTAAAGAGCCTAGTTTCGTCTAATTTGCAGACTGTTTGAAAAATGACCTTATTTCTAACTTTTATTGAATTCAATTGAATTTCAACACGCGTTTCTATTTCTTTTGTTTACATACGAATTTCGATTGACTTGAAATTTGAAACCTAACAATAATTTGATGTTTCGGATCTGATAAAAAAGTTTTCATAAAAAAAAAGGTCATTTGAAAAATGGCTATTTTTAAGGCTTAAATAAAACCAATAAAATATAAATAAATTCAAAAACAGTTAAATTTAATAATATTAAAGTAATATTATCACATATGTCCAATAAAATATCATATAGCTCTAAAACAAACATACTCAAGTTTATAACTCAATATTTTCAAAATCCAAGTCAAATAGATATTTGGTTTTATAATAAATCCTTTTATTTTATTTTATTTAATAAATCGTTATAATTTATAAACGATTTCATAGCGACTTTTTGAACTTTTAATTTTGACATAACTTATAATTTATAACACGAAATCTCAATTTTCACATTCATTAGAAAACTATAGTTCAATATTTCCTAATGTTTCTTGTTTTACAAAAAACCGACTTATATTGAATGTTGTGATTTCATTTAAAGTTCAAAACTAAATATTTCGAACTACCGCAACGTTACGAGTTTGTTTTATAATTAATATAAACTTATACGTTCAAACTTCATTTTAAATAATTCTAAGTCATTAATTCTCAAAATAAATCGTTTTAAATATTATTTTCCATTAAATATTTCTTAAAAAATTTGGGTTGTTACACGCTTGTTTAAAAACAGAATCTTAGATTCACCTCCTTTTATAAAATTTGTTATTAAAAAACTTGGGTTTATTATAACACCCCTTAAAGCCCTTAACTAAAATTCAACCAAGTTTCATTTCAACCTGATTACTTCCTAAAATGAATTAAATTAAAAGTAATCACCTTGAATTATTATTGATTAAAACAATAATTAACTTCAACATTAACAATAGTAAAAGAAGCTAACTTCATTATTAACTAAAGTTGAACAGTTAATTTCTTTTAATCCTTATTTAAATAATAATTAAGCTTGTTAATAGAAAATAACTCGCTAACTACCTTTACACACCATTAATTGAAATATAACTTAACTTTTATGAACGCTTGTTAAGTTCAACGACTGTTCGTTGACACCATTTTTATTAGATTAATTGAAATCAAATTAATCTCTGGATAAGTTTGTCTCACATTTCTAATAAGTTTCAAAATAAATAAAAAATTCTTGTCCAAAAACTTTATAAATTAGGTCCCTATTTTTTGAAAATCATCAAAAAATAATATAAAAAAACGAAAATTATTAAATTCAACATATAATGATCATCAAATTCATGCATTAAAACAACAACAAACAAGAATTAAAAACAAAAAAGATCTACATGCTCCAGTATATTGCAGCAAATAATGCAATTATTTGCAAAAGTTGCTGATATTTCAACAACTTTTTCATTTACTTGAATCACATGTACAACAATTGCTGATATATCAGCAATTTAAAGCAATAGTTGCAGATTTTGTTGTAAATTTTCATCCTCCTTTTATTAACTAGTTTTACATCAAGTAAAATATACTTGTTGATATATCGGCAATTATATACAGTACTTGTTGATATATTAGCAAGTATTCATAAGCCTTTATCACCTTTAACATAATTGCTGACATATCAGCAATTATATAGAATACTTGCTGGTATATAAGAAATAGTTCACATTGCATCAATTTTTAATATAGTTGTTGATATATCAGCAACTATATAAGGATAATTACCGACATATCAGCAGTTTTTCGTACAACTATGAATAGTTGCTGATATATCAGCAATTACTCAATATAATTGCTGATTTTGCAGTTTTTTTTTCCAGATTACTCCCATGAATATTTGCAATTTCTTGATTTTTTTATACACCAACGCCAAAAAATGTTGAAAACCACTAAACACCCAAAAACATGGACCTACTTTATAATAATATTTAGGGGAGGATGCCATTTTACGCTGTGACGACCCCAAACCCCGTTCCACGGTGGCAAGGGTAATCTTTGGAATATAACACATAAACAGATAACAAAAGAACAGAAATAAATAAATACACCAGATAATGTACAATAGAATACAATGGATAAACATAATCATCAGAGTTACACAGTATACAGGATCATACTTATTACAGAATACAGTTCAGCTTTACATAAATGTCTACAGCGGAATCAAAACATAATATGTACAATAGGAGCTGAACAGCATAAAAATATATAAATGATAGAATCCATCCTCAGCTCCAGCTATCTAGAAAGCGCCTGCTAAAACCTGAATACAAGGCTGCCCATGTAGAAAAAGGGGCACCCGAGTTTGTTTCACACGACCCGAACTTCCCCGGTAAGGAAAGCACGGATTGAGTTGAGAACAAGCCACATCGGGACACAAACAGAAGAACATTTCATTGCTTATTACAACAATTCCATCAGAATACAAGAATATTACAGAGTATGAATGAATAAAATACATTTGATAAACATCAGAGATAACAATACATTACATAGCAGCGGAAAATAACACAATACACAACTGAAAGTAATACGTGGATACAGAGCTTTCCGAACATCGCTTCAACTGTAAATCAGGATCCAGCGAATATAAATCTACAAAACCAAAACTACTAGCTGCCTGTGTGGAAAATAGGGGCACCCAGAGTTTAGGTTAAAACAATAAACTCCAGGTCAGTCATGTGACTGGTGTGAGAACTAAAACAGTTACTACTCTTTATTTTAAAGTTAGGTAAATCATGGGACCACACCGTATAATACGGAACGGGTTTCCTCCCAAGAATACCTGTGCATAAAACAACAGCGCAATGCTAAATAAAGAGCAATGAAGCTATTATAAGACCCTGGTCCCATCACACAATGCAACACAAGCCGGAGGATAGGGTTTTACCTTATAATAGCCAAACATGCTTGGTACGTTAAAACAAATCATTTGATACTATTATAAGTGCATAGTATATAAAAAAACTTCAAATATAAATGTATCGATCCTAGACGACATGGGTACCATATATCATGTCGCCAATACTAGGTTCTATAATCAAAACCGCAAAGTCACGTATTTGGAAGTTGGATTTCCATCATGAACCAAGGCAAAAGATAGTCCTTACCGAATTCGAGATGCTCTAGCCCGCCCCTAAGGAACAGAACGCATCGTCCCTTGGATCGTCAGGGCCGGTCCACCGATGTGGATTAAAATGCCGGAACACTGCGTTTCCCCGCCCTTTGGGGCGTCAATGAGCCAAATGACTCCATCGGCTCCACATAGTCACTGATATATCCGAGGCGCCTCGCAATCCAACAACCACACAGGTGAAAATTATATAAATGTCAGGGATGGTAGGTCACTGACACCACCCTAGCTAGAAGGAAACGCATGTCCTCCCTGAGGTCCTTCTTCCGTTTCTGGTTCCCACCGGGGTGTGAGGCTTGCGAATTAATGCTACACAAAGCTGTGTCACACAGGCGGTGCTTTGATCATCAACCACAAGACTCTGCTTTTCAACATAAGCCTTGATCATTTGCATCTTAGCATGCCACATAGGCAAACCACTCCATGCAACCGATATCCATCAATCACACAGAGTGATATCCAATGTCAGACACACAGTCCATTTACAAGTCCGTTCTGGGTCTGAACGAAACCGGAGGCACCTTGTACCTCGCATATCCATCGATCTCCAAGTACGTCTGGACGATCACCAACTGATTTCGTCCTCTTGGGTGTACAGCCCAATCAAGATCATCAGTAATTATCCAAACGATGTGAAGACCTCCGGTCTTCGACCACCATCTTTATCCTCGACACATCGTCGAATCAGTTATTCAGAATGGGATAAACCCGGTCTTTCTGAATAACTCGCGTATATAATAAACAAGTGTTACACAAACACAACATACGCCTCATTCCAATTCAGAATATTCTTTTATTCAAATATTCTTATACTTTGGGAAAGGTTCCCATTAATTTTATCAAAGATAAATTCCTTAAATTTATTCTTTAATCTTCATTTGAATATCAATTCAAACCAAATTATGGTTTATCCAAACTAGTCGGGATTATCGAACCTTACCGAAGTAATCATTTGTTTTAATTTCCCAATCCCAACCTATTCATCCCATGAAGTAGAACTGGTAATACTTCATATCTAACACCACGGTGTTATCGGTAAATTCAATTACCGTTTCACATTCAAATCTAATTAAAGATTTAACTATCGCCTGGAGCAAAACTGGTGATACTCCATTCTCGATCATTTCAATCTAATTAAAGATTCATTAAAACTCCACTTGGTTTTAATCTTCCCAAAAATCAATATTAATGATTGTTTAACTTGGGAAATCATATCCTGTCTTTAACTAGGTTAAAGAACCAATGTCATTTAAAACATGTTTCACTATAAACCCAAAATCACATTCCATTCCATCAGCCTTTAACCGTAAATTAGCAAGTGAACAATTCCCTAAGTATTAACCCCGAGGGCCGAAACCAACATCAGATCAATACCCAAGAAACCATTCAACTTAACTAATCTCCATTTAGTTTCTGATTTTCTTAACTCCGTTGGGTCTAAGAACTGTATTATTAAAGATACCATTCACGACAACCCAAAATCACATTCGATTAACGATGGAATCTTCATGGAAAACAAATCAATATATATAACCGATATAAACTTCCTTATCCGACTAATAATATAAATGGAATAACGGCAACGCCTTTTAAATTCCAGATATATTAGCAATCTTCCTCCACAGAAATTCACTTCGATTATTACCGAATTGAATTCCATTCCATTCCAATTTATTTTATTAAATTGGAAAACTTTACTTTGGAAAATCTCCTTTAAATCTTTACAAAAGATTTATAAATTCCAAATCATATTTCACTGTAAATTGGTTTAAAGAACGAATGTCGTTAAAACACAGTTCACGATAAACCCAATTCACATTCCATTAATTATCAGGTTAAAGAACAAGCGTTATTTAAAACACCATTCACGATAAACCCAAAAATCAATTCAAATTCAATTCCAATTAAATACCATTTAATTGGTATACTTCATTAAATCTAAATAAAAAGATTTAATCTTTTTCTCAACTAGGTTTAAGAACAGTGTTAATGAAGACACCATTCACGACAAACCCAAATCCCATTTGATATGAAATACAAGGCTCTGAATAGAAAATATACCGGCTTATATTCAATATCAAATTCTACGACCAACAAATATCGTATTGGAAATAACGATATAAATATATCATTCAAATTTCCATAACAACATCTGTATAATCACGAAATCCAACATCAAAATATTCCAAAGACAATTTCGATTCAAATCCATTCCAATTCAATTATTGGAAATTCTGGTTACTTTTAAAACCCTTTCAAATCCGATTTATTTATTTCAAAAATAAATGGATTATAATTCTAGTTCAAAACTAGTTCATTTCGATAAAAATCTATTTTTTATCCTTTCAAATATAGAATTTTTCTTCCTAATTCTTTCCAAATCATTTCTTATGATTTTACACAAATTATTACTATTCTTAATAATTTTATCAAGGCCCGTACAGTCGATTTCCATAAACGGCCATCGAACTACACTTACAGCGACCTTTTCCAAATTTGATTTGGACATAATTCCAAATCTAACTGTTAGATTTCAAATCTTTAATATTCGATAGAAAGCTCTTTTCGATACAAACCCAACGGTTTCGGTTTTAGGAGAATCCGACGGTCGGATCTCTCGTAACATCCATTCGAAGTCAATGGTCGAAATTCGCGAACTGCCGCAGCGCGGCGCGTTTTATTCAGGCCATTATATGTATATAATATATATATTATATATATATTTCGTCGATTTCCTTTCAAAACGTATTTTATAAATCGTTTTAAATTCGTTTTCAAAACGATTTCAACTTCATATTCAATTTCTAATCAAAATTGGATATTCCATATCATCGATATATAAATGATAATATTTTCAAAACATTATATTTTGAAATCAATTCCTTTTCGATATTTATTATAAAAATGAATAAAATCGATATAAATATCGTTCACGTCAAAATGACGTCAATCTAATCGACACGGCTATATATATTTAAATATATTCGTGTCCATCCCAAATCGGACATCAAAATCAAATTTTGATTCTTTTCTGAATATTATTTGAAATATTCGTTATTTTAAAATAATTGTTATTTTAAAATATTCTTTCTATGTGAACTGGAATCAGACACAGTCAATTACCATATAATGTGATTTATGTGGATTTCACACAACAAATGTGTATAACCATAATGAAAACAACAATCCATCATCCAGAGTGCATTCTACACTGTATAAGCATCAAATATAAATATCTAACGCTTATAACAGCCTGTCAATCAATCGATCAACATACAACTAACTATTGGGATTAGTGTATGCCCAATATCATCCCAATACCCATGTGGGGTTTCAAACAATCAAACACAGATTTTATTTGTGCAGTTGGGCAATGTGTAAAATTTATCGTCCCAATCAATATCTGTCAAATGTGTGTATATAAACAAATCGTCCGATTTGTTTATAAATATTTATTTTATATACACGTTAAAAATTATATTTTTAACCATAAAATAATTTATTCCATTCCACATCACACAATCAATAATCACACCACAAACAACAAGTCGTCCATGGTCTGTGGACAACGGGTGTTGGGTGCTGCTAAGCACCATCTGCATCCTAGTATATATTTCAACTAGAAACCAAATTAAAAGTGAGAAGTTCTCACCTTGGGGTTCCACTCCACCGTTTCATTTCTGAATTTCTAACCCGACCGGATTTGCCCGAAATCCCCACTTCATTTTCACGCTACTCATATTAAAATCACCTTTTTAATATGATGATGATGTATTCAAAAATCGCATTTTTCATAGCGCCACTTTAATAAAAATCACATTTTTATTTTGTTATTTATGTAATAAGAATCATATTTTTACATCGTTACTTCGTTATAAAAATTATATTTTTATAACACTACATTTTATATAAAGATTATATTTTTAATACTCTACTAATATAAAAATCATATTTTTATTATCTCTACTATATAAAAATTATATTTTTATTATCTCTACTATATAAAAATTATATTTTTATAAAGTTACTACATATAGAAAAACCAAATTTTTATTTCGCTCTCTAGATAATAAGGATTATATTTTTATACTCAAACTATTTACATAAAGGTCATATTTTTATATTAATAAAAATCATAGCTTTATATATATATATATATAATCTATTCTTTATATTATAAAAATCAAAACTTTCTTATAAAAAAATCAAATTCGTATACCCAATACGTTCCTATGAAAATCTGATTTAAAACAATATTTTATATAGATTAAAAATCATTTTTTATAAACATATATTAAATAAATTAAAAACTCACTTCTTTTTTGATGGAAGAGGAAAGGGTAGGGGCGCTGGAGGTCGGAGAAGGTGGCAGGGGATCGCAGGCGACGGTGATCAACTCTGGTGGCGACGGAGGGTTTCAAATCGATTGGGGGGTTTGTGGCTGCGGTTTTTGAGTGGAGGAGGAGAGAGGGAGGTAGCGGAGGAGAAGAGGGGGTAGAGGGGAGGAGGCGCAACGTGGGGTTAGCTGGCCTCCGGCGGTGGCAGGTCTGGGAAAAGGGGCGACGGAATTCGTTCCAACGTTCTTTTTTTATATTCTTTGAACGAGAGAGAGAGAAAGGTAAGGGAGAGAGAGATTATATAATTTTATATTTAATTATTATTTTATTTTCAAAAAGTAAGTTTTTCATTTGAACTCCAAACGAGATGCACCGCCTGTCGTCCCTAGCTAATTACCCCCATTCCGAACACAATGCGATATGTTCCATAAGCTAATTCGTCAGTTATGATCAGTTTTCGTCAAAATCAAAATATAAATCTATATATTGAATATGAACACACATTTAAATTTACCGGGGCCACATACAGACTCTAAAAATTCCCGAAAAATATTTTCTAGCTTCGTATTGACGATACGGTCCAAACAAAACTAATTTCATCAAATTTGAAGACCGTTTGAAAAATGGCCATTTTCCAGTCGATCGAAATTGACTTAAACTGTTAAAACACGTTTTCCTGTGCCACGCTCACATATTGATTCAGAAAATTATGAATTTTGGAATCTAGCAATAACTTGACATCCCTGATCCAACAAAAGTGGTTTCGTCGAAAACAGATGTCGTTTGCAAAATGGCTTTTTTTAAGGGATAAAATTCCATAGCGACTATTCTGAATTTTCAATTGGACATAACATTTTATTCCCGCTATGAAATTTCAATTTTTCGGATTCGTTGGAAAGATATTCTCAAATAGATTCTAATATTTTTGGTTTCGCTAAAATCCAGTTTATTTTGAATCCTGTACATTCATTTGAACTTTGAAATCGAATTTTCAAACTACCGCGCCATTTTCAATTCCTTTTATAATTAAAATAAAATATTTATATTCTAACGACGATTCAAATAAATATTTCCACTCTAATTCTATTCAAAATAAATTTCTCGTCATTATTATTTAATATAATTCATTTTAAATACTCAAAATTCGCTAAAATTACCAAAATAAAATTTTTAAATTGGCTCAGATTTCCGGGTTATTACACAAATGAAACCTGGAAAGAAGGATACGAGATGAACTTCCACTTAATCTAATAACCAATTCCATTTAAAAATGGTTATCTTAGTCAACTTGAAAACATCGATTAACTTATTTCCACTAATCCTTCTTCTTAAATTAATTAATAATATAATTAATTTAATAACTTCACACTTAATTGTTTTCATGCAAACAATTACCCCAAATTATTGACCCGTAGGTTAATTTCTGACTTCCTTGCTTATAAAACTTATAAAAACATAAGATTTTGCTGTATAAAATATTTTAGAATTATTTTATAAAAACAATTTATAAATATCTCTTTATTATAAAACTTATATTTTTTATAAAATATAATTTAAACTTTTCTTTAGTTATAAAAATAAACTTATAACTTTAAATTCGTCAATTTACCTAACAGCAAATCAACATCTTAAAAAAATGGATTTTAGGCCATTTGCTGCCAACCACTTAATCTATACTGATTATTGATTAATAACATATCATGGTTGAATTACAATTCAACAATCAACGTACAATTCAGCAATCAACATCCAAATAGGATTTACCGTTACTTGGGTTAAATAGTTCATATATGAATAATATGTAAACAATCGTCTAAAATATTTGAGGAATCCAGTTAGATCTCTCTAACCTGTTTTCCCTGCATCATAGCTCATAATGTCATTTAATAATGTATATTAAATAGATAATTTTAATCTAATACATTTGAAATAACGGGAATATAAATAACTTCAATTAACAATCAACAATCAACAATTAGACATCCATAACATCCAGACATCTAATTTATACTATCAACGATGAGTTATAATTATATGAATTTAATCACATCATAGAATTCCAAAAAGCATGAGAGTTAACTCATAATTGGTTTTTGATTCGATGTTTCAGGTCGATTTATATAATTTCAAACGAGCATATGAAATTATATAAAATCCAATTGCATCTGAATTAGTCCAGTCCAGCTTAGTTGTGAATTATTTGTTGCCACAATCCCTATGGATCTTGTTTCGTTCGATTCTGTTCACATATGAAATAAATATTCACATTTCAAATTATGATTGGATTAAAATATTTAAATTTAATTAACCTTAATTATAATAATTCACTTAATCCCCCTACTTACGTTAATCATCCTTCTTCCCCAGACAAATTGAACACGGCCCTCTCTTATACATCAACCCGCAGCCATAAATACCTCCACTTCGTTCTCTTTCCACGTACCACTAAACGCCTATACGACTTCACCAAACAACTCAGTGTGACACCCCCTTCTGATCATCACGATTGCATCACCTTTGATCCCCGAATATCCCATCGCAGTCGATGCACCGAAGCTCATTGCCCCCTCCCTCCCGTAGTCGCGACTCTTTCCCAATCACCAAAGCCCCCATCTCGGCCAACAAAGCGTGCGCTTGATGCAAGAAACCTCCCAGTCACCTTGGCACCGCCTCCGGTCTATCCTACACTAAGAATTCTCTTGCCTTAGCGTGCTGTTTGAGTTTAAACAACCCAGAAAATAGCATTGTACATAGCAAAATCAATATAGAATCGAAGATCACAACCTTGCCAATCAAAAACAATTTATTTTAAAACAATTCCTTGAATGACTCAATTGATTTTAATTTTTGAAATTTAAGAATGGATGGTGACTCGAATTCAATTAAGCCTGGAATTGACAATTAGATTTTTGAGACTAAAAGGGTATATATAGGGAAAGATTTAGGATTTTTTTAATTTATTACTTACACGTAACTTACGTCTGAAGTTTCATGTTTAAATGACCACATATGAGCTTCGATCGTGATGGAAATTGAAATCCTACAATAACTTAATATTCCGGACACAATGGAACTAGTTTCGTCGAATTCTGAGATTGTTTGGAAATCTCTAATTTTAATTTCAAACGTAAATCGATACGCGTTGAAATACGAGGTAGTTTAAAATTTGACGATTCTAAATGTTACATTAAATCGATAAAATATAAATCGATTCCAATGTAATCAAATCCATTTATAATAAATTATTATTATCATATATATTCAAATAGAATTTATATATCTTAAAAATAAACTAATTTGGATTTTAAACTCAATTTTAAATTTCAAGTTAAATTGACAATAAATTTATTTAAAACACTTTTATTTTATTTAATAAATCGTTATAGTTCATAAACGATTATACCACGATTTTTCTGAACATTTGATTTGAGATAACTTGAAATCTACAAGATGAAATCTTAATTTTTCTCTTTTATTAGAAAACTAAAATCCAATAGATCTGGAAGATTCTTGTTCCAAAGAACTCGATTTATATTGGACCCTGTATATTCAATTGAAGTTCAAATCGTAAAACTACGAACTATCGCGAAGTTGGAGCTCGTTTTCGAATAAATTTAATTTGTACGTTCAAACATCGTTTAATTAATAAAATCCTTATTATAAATCAAATTTGAACTTATTGGGTCTTAGTAAATCATCTAATTCATACTATACCTTAATTCTAACTTATTCTCAGTTATTTCAGAAATAAATTTATTATTTTACTATTCAAATTAAAGTAGTACTCAATAATCATAAAATCCGAGATGCTTAATTTTCCAAATCAACATTTAAAACCAATTATAAATGTTAAAACTTAACAGCTAAAAATCCAGGTCATTACATTTTAACTCCCCTCTTCCTAACAACTTTCAGGTTTATCTTGAGGAAGTTAATTCTTGGCAGGTGATCAGTTCGGTTTCAGTTCTTGTTCTCTCATGCTCGGTATCAATGTGACGATGTGCTTTAAGGTAGTTGTCTTAGTCGGTATTAGTTATCTTATTTTGTTTCCGTTGTGAGTTAGTTTTATTTTACTCTGGTTATGCTCATGCTTATTATTTGCAGGTATTAGATTTATTTTCTCCATTCGTGGATGGTTTTGAGTTTCGATTTTGTCAAAATTTGGACTTAGAAAAGTGTGGGGTGTTACACAGCTAGTAATGCTTGATTAGAAGCATCGAGTAATACACTATAACTACTTGAAATTCGTGGGCGGATGCAGGAATAATTGTCGATGGATTTCACCGATAGGTTGTCACGTGTTGAGGATAGTACGAAGAAGCTAGAGTCATATCCAATATGTTGGTGAGAGATGTTGGCTTTATATTTTTTATTCCTAGTGAGATGACAACTAATTTGTCGAGCCACATATGGATTAGATTTCCTATTCGATGTCATATACTTGGTGGAATGGTACCATGCTTGCTAGGGTAGGCATGGATGTTACTTTTTATGGTAGCTACTATTTTTCTCATGCATGTTTGATGGTCGATGTTCTTGTGAAGGCGTATGTTTATATGATTGTTAGGCATGTAGGGTAGTCTTATTTTTGAAGAGTCTAATTGCTTCCATCGATTACATGAGAACATATGTTTGTTTTTGAAACGTGGTTTCAGCCCTTAGTGCACTCCTGATGATTTTATGTCCTAGATATGAGCGACCACTTTGGCTTTTGTCTTCATTAGTTGGGTTGAGCCTTATTGGTTAGTTGTAGTTTTTTCGAATTGAGCCGCACAAATGAGAAGTTGTCGGAATTTTCCGTGAAATAGGCCAAAATTGAAAGAGAAGTTGCTTGGTTGAGTTGTTTTCCAGCTATGAGGTTATCAATTGTATTTTCTTTATTTGTTTGTTTGGAAATAAGTGTGCTATAAATGTTTGGCTAATCTACATCAATCCCAGATTTGATGGTGATTGTACTTAAGAACGTGAATTATGGCTCAACACCAAATTTAGAGACTAATTCCTTTGTTGTGATTGCGTTCGTCGATTATTCTTGAGAGCGATAGGTGACGATTTGTTTAGTGTCGTCACTTATTCAAGAGTGTTTGGTTGGGCTGTTTCATCCTTGAGGATTTCGAGGACGAAGTCATTTAAGGAAGAGAGAATGCAACAATGTATATCTTAATAACTTGATATTTGTTTTATTTAAATATTAATCGTTGATTAATTGATGGTTCCAGAATGTGAATTTTCACATACGATTGAATTAGGACTCGAAACTACTACCATTGAGTTCGAATGGTTCGTTAGATGAAGAAAAAGAATAAGGATCGCTATACTCTAAGATTTTATGTTTTAGGGCCAAAATGGTCTCAATATATGTTAAAATAGAATTCTAGGGCGAAGTATCAGATTTCGATAAAACTTATATTCTTGGAATCGTAGCAGTAAGGTGTAATAGCCCGTATTTTACATACCGGAAGATCGTAAAATATTTTTATTTTATTCCCTGAGTGTTGAATCATTCACATATTTTAGTATGTTGCTTATGGGGATGTGAGACATGTAAATAATTTTTACCAATTTTTTGGCGACCATTTTACCATGTCATTCTTGTATAGGGCATAACTTTTGACTAAGGTCGAATCAGAGAGTGAGACATGTGCCATTGGAAAGGAAATGATGATTGCCTTTCCATAGAGTGGTTACATTAAAAATTTGGCTCAGCGATTTGGGAGGAATCGTTGTTTTAAGGTTTTTCAGTTAGTTGTTCAGGTTTGGAGAGCCACAATGGGCTGATTTGGAAAGGCTTATTGGTGGTCTAGTGGAAGGGTATAAATGGGGGGAGTTACGAGAAATGTTTTAGTTTATCTATTCTCTCATAAGGTGGCCTATGTTCCTCCTTCCTCTAACACCTTTCCACCATTAAAAATCAAAATCTAATGAGTGAAACCATAGATCTACACCATTGGAGGCTAGATCGAGATCAATTGAAGAGGGAATTCATTGGATCAAGGGGTTTAGTTCGAATTTCTTGTTGTCCAGAACCTTAGTGCATTGATTTTTGCTTGTTTGGGAGAATCGGTGAGTGATTTACATCTCACACATGGATTCAATGAAGTATATGAATGTTTGATCATGCTTTTCATCATATTCAAGTGTTTAACCATAGATCTAAACCATTATAAGTTCATTTTCATATGAATCACCCCACGAACTATTTTAGTAAGTTTAAACCGGTAATTTCTATGTTATTCCATATGATTGTGCAAGTTAGATCTATAGTTTTGTTCATATTTACATATATGATGATTTTGGTGAATTTCACATAATTATTGATGGAATTGCCTGTTATTGGTTTCATAACATGCTTGTGGTTGTACTTGGTGAATTGGTTGAGTTGGTTTCATCGATTGTATCGATTGGCGAAGTTTTGGTCGAAATTGGAGTTGCATTGGAGTGGTGCAGGTTTTGGGTCGCATGTGAAGGGTCGGTCGCACAAAAAGTGCAGATTTCTTAGGGGACAAGACAGGAAGGAGCAAGCAAGCCCAAGGGTGAAGAGTTGGGTTGGTAGAGCGAGCCAAAGGGTGAAGAGTTGGGTCAGTCGTCGAGCGAGCCAAAGGGTGAAGTGTTGGGTTGGTCAAGCGAGCCAAAGGGTAAAGTGATGGGTCGGTTGAGCCTTTGAAACTAGGTCGGTCGAGCTTATGGATAGGGTTGACCGGTCCAACGTTTGGAGTGTGTTCTGGTTGGTCTACATGTGGGCAGAAGTGGATCGGTCTTGTACCTAAGGGTGGGTCGGGTCGGTCACTGGAGTGTGGGCGGACTGTCATCGACTCAAGGGTCGGTCGGTCAACTGGCATGAATTGGAGAGTTTGGACAGCACTTCCAAACGCTTTGGTAGATGGCATGAGTGTTATGGTCTGTTTTCTTTAGAAAATCAATGTGATTCTATGGACAGTGTCGGACCTCATGATTGATGTTTCTTTGGTTCGAGGTCGGTGATAACTTCGAGGAGAATTCAAGTGGGAATATTCGAAGTGTTGAATGTGTTCATTGATCGGTGTAGAACAATGAAGAAGATGACAACTCAAAGGTCGTGAGTTGGTAGATAATGGTTGCTCGAGATGGTTGCTTTAGCTATGAAGAGTCACTTGGTTGGGTGACTAGAGATGCGAAGGCTGAGAGATTATCGTTGTCGTAAGTTCTAGCAGGCTCAAAGCAGGGGTACACTAGAGACGTCTAAAAGACCGGTTGTAGGTCGAGTACCATGGGTATCGTTGTAAGGCCTAGTTGTCAAGGTTGGACATACATACGTATCGTTGAAAGGCGTATGGAGTTTTTTCTAGAACTGGTGTTACCATTAGCCCTTGATATATGGTAAGGTTGGTCGTCATACGATTAACGATGTTTTCAAAGAAGGATTGGCGGTGTTAGCCAGAGCCAGCCATGGATGATTGGTTGTTTTGTTTGTACCGTCTCATGTAGGTTGTCCAACGTCAAAGGAGACGTTCCTTGAGTGCCTGTTTGATATTGGTTTAGGCCTCTGCGCTTGTGCTTGAGGGATGTTGAATTCGATTAGGATGGTTTACATGAGATAAATATAATTTGGATGTTGTGAGTGCTTACCATGATTGAATGGATGTTCTTGTTTCCATGGATAAATGGTTGAATTGTTTTATTGTAAAGTCTATCACTATCCGATGTGGGGAAGATAAGGTTGAGTTCTTCTCTGGTGTTGTGGGTAGATTAGTATGTTTATCTATCCATTCTCATATACTTTATTGTTGAAGTTTGTTAGTTGTTTTATCGCTCACTAAGACTGTTGTTTGACTCAAGGTTTTATGTCTCCTCTTATTACCTTGGATTGTTCATCCGGTTGTGGATGGGCAGACTAAGTAGCAGTGAGAGGTGATTAATGAGGACGATGCTGCTGTGCGAAGGCAAGCTAGAGGCTTATGTAGCAATTTTATTACTATCTAGTATTTTTGTTTCCGTTGTTTGAGTGCTCTATGAGGGTTATTGTGAGGCCTTATGTACAAACTTTGGTATTTGTTGGATAATCTTTCAGGATGTTGTGAAAGTTTGAAAAATTTGCTATATGATGGTTCACTACTATTACATGTTGTATATGTTCTATTATATTTTATTCTTGTGTTGTGAGTTCTATGACAGGTTCCGCAAGTGTTTATATACTCTGATGATCGTCCATAGTTGCCGTGAACACCTTTCAGCGCATTATTCCTTTTGTTAGGTGCGTGGGCTATGGGTGGTCGTCAGATTTGGTATCAGAGCTCTGGTTAATGATTTTAGTCAAAGTTCGAAGACATAATTACGTATGAGAGACGTACTTGTAGATTTCAGTTGGATCCTTACTATATATATTAGCATATATAGTAGTAGCGGTTGTATCTCTTTAGCAGTTTTTCTTGGAAGTGGCTAATTATTCTAAATTGCAGATTTAGAATGAGTAGACGACAATCAAGACATGCTACCAGGGGAGCTAATACTGGAGGGGGAAATGGCGGTGAACCAGACTACCCTACCATGTTTGAATCCATGATGGAGGCATTCACGCGAAGGGTCCCCGCTCCAGTGGTAGCTACGATAGAGTAGGAGTTCAATTGCCCAGAGTTCTGGATTTTTTGAATCTATGCAAATATTATACATCTCTAGGGGGAAAACCATTCAAAGGATCTGAGCCATCTGAAGAGGTTCAGAGGTGGATGGATTCTTGTGTTCGTATCTTTGGAGACTTGAGTTTGGATGGTGCAACCAAGAGAAAGCTTGCATCAAGGCAACTGCAAGGTAGGGCCATGGAATAATGGAATTCTGTTACGCTCGAGACTCCAGAGGAAGAGATTTCATGGGAGAAATTCCAGGCTAAGTTTGAAGCAAAGTTTATCTCCACTTCTCAGAAGTTCGCTCTATTCAAGAAGTTTGTAGAGCTGAAACAGAATGGTCGTTCTGTGCTTGATTATGTTTCTGATTTCGAGGCCTTATCTAAGTACGCTCGTTCATACATTGATACACCTTATCAGAAGAATGAGAAGTTTCTTATGGGTATGGATATCTATATTGGAGGGCCTTTGGTGGATCATCTTGACGATCATTTGAGAAGATTGTGGAAAAAGCTATTCGCCGTGAGAGCTTGTTTCCTAAGGAACCAAATGTTGTCGCTGCAACCAAGGAAGTTCGGAAACCACAACAGGGTGGTAATAATAAGAAGAGGAAGCAGCAATAGCAGAAAGGAAAGAATGGCTAAGAGAAGCCTAAGAGTGAGGTGGTTTGCTTTAACTGCCAATAGAAAGGCCATTTTGCTAGCAAGTGCAAGAATTCCAAAGCTGAGAAGAAGTCCTTCAAGTGTGGGAAGCCTGAGAATGATAAGAAAGACCATCCAGAATGAGATAAGGGCAAGCAGGTTGTGAAGGCATATGCTTTGAAGCTGTGCCAACTTCTTCGAGAGCTCCTACTGCAGGGGAAAAGGGAAAGGGTGTCGTCGTGCAAGGTACTCGTTCTGTCCAAGGTGTTTCAGTTTGAGTTTTGTTCGATACTGGAGCATCACATTCTTTCATTAGCAATGAGCTAGTGTGTCGCTTGGGTTTGGAACCCGAGATTTGTGATAGACCATTGATCGTGACTAATCCAGTTGGGGGTTCGCCCAATCTTTGCATGATTTATCGTGGTCTAATGTTGTCAAGTAATGGTTGCTCTTTTGTGTGTGATTTCTTTATTCTTAACTTTGTTGGGTTTGCGATCATCTTGGGCATGGATTGGCTCAAGAGGTATGCGGTAAGGGTGAATTACGAGAAGCTAGAGGTGAGAGTCGGGGATGTGGAAGGGAGAAAAGTGTTGATTAGATGTAAGCGCGAAGAGGGTGTCTTCTTGAGCTATCTATATTCTCTTGGGATTCCACATCAACTTCACGAGGCCAAAGTGTTTTCTCAGATGGATTTGGCAAGGGGATTTCACCAGTAGAGGGAGGCTGAGGATAGTGTGCCAAGACTGCTTTTAGGACACCATCTGGTTTCTTCGCATGGTTGATGATGCCATTCGGGTTGACTAACACGGCAGCGTACTTGTGGTTCTTATGAATAGGGTTTTCAGAGATTAACTGAAGAAGTACGTGCTTGTGTCCATGGATGACGTTCTGATTTACTCTTAGAATGAGGAAGAACACAAGACAAACTTGAGCGTTATGTTGGAAATCTTACGAAAGCATCAGTTGAGAGCTAAGTTTTCAAAGTGTCACTTCTAGAAGAGTGAAGTGAGGTTCTTAGGCCATGTTGTTTCTGGAAATGGGATAGCAGTTGACCCCACTAAAGTGGCAGCAATCCAGGATTGGGATAGGCCTAAGAATGCGACGGATGTTCGGAGTTTCCTTGGGTTGGCTGGTTATTACCGACGGTTTATTAAGGATTTCTCCAAGGTAGCTGCACCGTTGATAGGGTTGACGAAGAAGAACCAAGTGTTCACATGGGATGCAAAGTGTGAACAAGCGTTCGGGATCCTGAAGGAGAAACTAACGAGTGCTCATGTGTTGACCATTCCAAATGGGAATAGAGCGATGGTGGTATACACTGATGCATGTGGTATTGGACTTGGAGCGGTACTGATGCAAAAGGATAAGGTTGTGGCCTACACGAGTTGACAACTAAAGCCGCATGAGAAGAGTTACCCAACTCATGATTTGGAGTTGGCGGTGATTGTATCTGATCTGAAGATGTGAAGACATTACCTATTGGGAGTTGGATTCGAGTTGTTTACGAATCACAAGTCGTTGAAGTATCTTTTCTCCCAAAAGGATTTGAATCTTCAGCAGCAATGGTAGTTAGAGTTTCTGGCGTCATATGATTTTGGTATAACCTATACTCATGGCAAAGGCAACGCAGTGGCAGATGCGATGATTCGAAGACACGCAAGTTTGGGAGCGATGTTTTTAAAATGGAAGAACCTCGAGTATTTGGCAAGGTTCTATTTCAGGCCGAGGTGTAAGTTGGAACCTGAAATGTTGGCCAGCTTGTCGATAATACCCACTCTTATCGAAAGGATTGGCGAGAGCCAAAAGCGAGATGCAAAGCATGTCGAGTTTATCCAGAAACTAGAATTAGAACATAAAGAGTTCGAAGTCGATCGAGAAGGTTGGTTTCAAAAGCAAGGGCGATTAGTTGTTCCTGATATTGACGGATTGAGAGATGAGGTTCTGAGAGAATGTCATCACTCGAAGTTGACGATTCATCCCGGTGGCAATAATATGTATCAGGACATAAAGCGAGTCTACTGCTGGGAGGGGACGAAGCCGAATATTGGAAAGTTCATTCCCAAGTGCATGAACAGTACATCAATTGGTGAAAGTAGAACAGAAGAAGCTAAGTGGTTTGCTTCAGCCATTGGAAGTTCCTATATGGAAGTGGGAGCAGATACTGATGGACTACCTAGAACTAGGGCAGGAAACGAAGGGATTTGGGTCATTGTGGATTGCTTGAACAAAAGTGCAAGGTTCATTCCTATCAAGTCGACTAGGACATCATCGAAATTGGCTGAGCTTTATGCGAAGTGGATAGTTCGATTCCACAGTATCCCGAAGAGCATAGTGAGTGACCAAGATCCATTATTTATGAGTGGATTTTGGAAGAGTTTGCAAGAAGCTTTGGGAATCGAGTTGTGTTTAAGTACGAATTACTATCCCCAAATTGATGGTCAAACCAAGAGGGTCAACCGAGTTTTGGATGATCGCCTAAGAGCTTATGTGTTCGATTTTGGGGATCATGGGAAGACCATCTGCATCTAGTTGAGTTTGCATATAATAATAGCTACCAGTCTAGCACTGGGATGACACCATACGAGGCGTTGTATGGGAGATCATGCAATTCTCCAACATGTTGGTTAGAAATTGGAGATAAGTTGGTACTTGGGGGCCAGATATGATTAGAGAGACCTCAGATTGTATTGAGATCGTTCGGCAATGAATGAAAGCAGCCCAAGATCGTCAGAAGAGTTATGCTGATGAGCACCGAAAAGATTTGGGATTCGATGTTAGTGATATGGTTTTCGTGAAGATTTCTCCATTAAAGCATGTGGTTCGATTCAGAAGTAAAGGAAGGTTATCTCCAAGGTTTGTTAGACCATTTCCGATAGTCGAGCGAATTGGAAAGCTCACATGTAGACTGGAGTTACCCGAAAAAATATCGAGTGTGCATGATGTGTTCCATGTGTCATTTCTATGGAAGTTCGTGCATGATTCAAATATGGTGGTATCTCCAGAGCAGTATGAAGTTCTACAAGTCGAGACCGCAGTTGTGAGACCTCGTAAGCCACTTCGTGTTATAGGGAATGACACGAAACAACTTAGGAGGAAGACGGTTAAGCTAGTCAAGGTACAATGGAGTGAAGATGGAGACGATTGTATGTGGGAAATGGAAGAGAGCATGAGGGTGACTCATCTAGAACTCTTCATTGAGAGGGCCCTATGATATCGTATCATCGTTATATCATTGTATCTTGTTGTTGTTTGGTAGAATTCTGCATGCTAAGGTAAGGTGACACCGTAAACAATTGTGCGAAAACTTACTAGTAAAAGAACGGGTTACACGCTCGCCACTCTAAGGAATTCACCGTAGAGATAAGAGCAATCTCTCCACCCAAAGGAACCCAACCTAAGGGATAAGAGTATGGAGAACAATAAACCTTTCAAACAAAGGTAAATACAAAAATATTTAAACTTAGAATCTGCCTTTTTTTCATGATAGAGGAAGTCTACACATATATATGACCAGAAACATCCCTTCGGCCTTAGGTAAAGTTCCAAGAAATATGTATTTAATGTTAACATACTTTCTAGACTTGGCAAATAATAAACACTACTTAATACTAGTCTTGGGAACTTGCCCACGCATTGAACTGTTAAAAGCTTTTCACTGAAAGGCCATTATAATTTTTTGTGTCATTCTCCCCCGGTTGAAAATGACTCGCCCTCGAGTCTTCATCCTCATTTTCGCCCATGTATGGTGATAGATCAGATACATTAAACGTGGCAGATACACCATAATTGCCAGGCAACTCAATCTTGTATGCATTTTCACCAATTCTTTGTAGTACTTTGAATGGTCCATCAGCTCTGGGAGTTAGTTTTCCAAATCTTCCAGTAGGAAAACGTTATTTGCGTAAATGAATCCATACTAAATCTCCTTCCTTGAATGCAGCATGCTTCCTGAACTTGTTAGCTTGCTTCTTGTATTTCTCATTTTGCTTTATAATATTAGCACGAACTTGTTCATGAAGTTTTTTAATGTAATCAGCTCGATCATCTGCATCTCCACTAAAGTGATGAATGATTGGTAGCGGAACCAAATCCAGTGGACTATTAGGATTTCGTCCATATACGACCTCAAAAGGACTTTTGCTTTCTTTAATTGCTCCTTTAGTTAAGAGATCGTCAACTTGCCGCTGAATCTCTTCATGTTGCTGAGGACTCATTCTATAGGCTGCTTTGTCTGGGAGTTGCGCTCCAGGAATAAGATCAATGCAATGTTGTATGTCTCTCATGGGAGGCAGTCCAGGAGGTATTTCCTCGGGCACCACATCAGAAAATTCTTGGAGTAGCGGTTGTGCTTGCGCTGGAATGTCAAACACCTCTTCATTCTCCTCAAGTACAACTAATGCATAAGTTTCATTAGATTCATGAACATCCCTATTCATTTCCGCCCTTGAAAGTAGATTATTTCCTTGACCTTGAGAAGGTTTAGGCATGCTGTCAACTTTAGGAGGTCCCAAAATAATTTTAACCCCTTCTTTCACAAAAGTATATGTATTTTTAAATCCATCATGAGTAGTCTTTCTATCATACTGCCATGATCTACCAAGAAGCAAATGACACGCATCCATTGGAACAACATCACATAAAATTTCATCTTTATACTTGGTACCAATAGAAAATTGCACAAGACATTGTTTGTCAACCTTTACCTCATTTCCTTTGCGGAACCAAGAGAGTTTATATGGTTGGGGATGCTTCTCCGTCTTTAGTTTTAGCTTTTCCACCATCTCGTTGGACACCACATTCTCACAATTTCCACCGTCAATGATGACACTACAGATTTTTCCATGAGACGTGCATCGTGTACGAAAGATGTTGCTACGGAGCCAAGAATCTTCTTGAGATGACATATTATTTAAGCTTCTTCGAATAACCAAAGATTCTCCCTCATCCTCATAAGTAATCTCATCATCTTGTTCATCTTCTTTGTCGGTATCCCATTTAGTATCTTCTTCAATTTCTTCTTCCAAAATAGTAACAGCTTTACGATTTGGACAATCAGAGGCAATATGTCCAAACCCTTGACACTTGAAGCATTTTATGGAAGATTTAGCGGTATTTGGTCGATTAAGACCATCTGGATTCTCACTCTTCGTGGCTGGTTTAGAAATTGAATTCTTGCTAGTACCCTGAGGCCTTCTTGGAAAGTTTTTCTGATCAGCATCAACGACCTGATTTGAAAAACGCTTCTGAACTCTCTTTGCCTTTTGTTGCTTCTCCACCTTGAGAGAAAGTTTACAAACATCATTGTAAGTCCAATAAGGTTGTAAGTTAACCACATAACTGATTTCTTCCTTAAGACCACCAAGATATCGAGCAATAGTTTGTTCCTCTGGTTCAATAACATTGCAACGCATCAAGAGATTTTCAAACTCTGCTGTATATTCTTCCACGGTCAGATCTCTTTGTTTGAAACTGTGAAATTTAAGAAAGGCATATTGTCTATAATTATCTGGTAAAAATTTCTTCTTTAATTCCTTCCTCATCTTTTCCCATGTCTGAATCTTTCGTTTCCCATCACGTTCACGTTGTTTTCTGATATGTTCCCACCATAAAGAGGCATACTTCTTCAACTTGACAGCCACAAGTTTAACCTTCTGGTTTTCTTGAATATCGTTGTATTCGAAGACCCTTTCCACCGTGTTCAGCTAGTCCAGAAATTCGTCCGGCTGATTTTTTCCCTCAAAGTCCGGAATGGTGATTTTGAAATGATAATCTCTATGAAAATGATTATTTCTGTGTCGATGTCGCCTTGACAAAGGTCCACCACTGGAATTGTTATCTAAATTTGCATAAAAAGGATTATAATCTTCATCATCTTGCGAAGAATCATCATTCGATACGTGGTTGTGCTCGTCTCGTTCTCGACCTTCCCCATGAGCAAGCTGCTGCTGGAGTTGTTCAACTTGTCTTCTCAGATCATCTAACTCAACGTATCGTAAATCCCTTTCACGATTCGGTGTTCCTTCCCTGTTAAGATCACGTTGACGACGAGGAGGCATGATCTGAACTTGAGCTCTGATACCAATTTGACACCGTAAACAATTGTGCGAAAACTTACTAGTAAAAGAACGGGTTACACGCTCGCCACTCTAAGGAATTCACCGTAGAGATAAGAGCAATCTCGCCACCCAAAGGAACCTAACCTAAGGGATAAGAGTATGGAGAACAATAAACCTTTCAAACAAAGGTAAATACAAAAATATTTAAACTTAGAATCTGCCTTTTTTTCATGATAGAGGAAGTCTACACATATATATGACCAGAAACATCCCTTCGGCCTTAGGCAAAGTTCCAAGAAATATGTATTTAATGTTAACATACTTTCTAAACATGGAAAATAATAAACACTACTTAATACTAGTCTTGGGAACTTTCCCACGCATTGAACTGTTAAAAGCTTTTCACTGAAAGGCCATTATAATTTTTTGTGTCATAAGGTTACGGATGCATGGCTTGATGGTTGCTTGTTTGGATGATAGAATTGGATTCTCTTAGATGATAAACATGCAGAATTATTATGGTTGCTTGTGTTTGCTTGGAATTTTAAGGGCAAAATTCTTAAGGGGGAGAATGTAACAACCCGCATTTTTTGTATCGGAAGATTGTAAAATATTTTTATTTTATTCCCTGAGGGTTGGATCATTCTCATATTTTAGTATGTTGCTTATGGAGATGTGAGACATATCCATAATTTTTACCAATTTTGTCTGTGACCATTTTGCCTCTGTCAGTCTTGTACATGGCATAATTTCTGACTTAGGCTGAATCAGAGGGTGAGACCTATGCCATTGGAAAGGAAATGATGATTGCCTTTCCGTAGAGTGGTTACATTAAAATTTTGTCACAGCGGTTTGAGAGGAATCATTGTTTTAAGGTTTTTCAATTGGTTGTTCTGATTTAGAGAGCTACAATGAGCTGATTTGGGAAGGCCCATTGGGGGGCTAGTGGAAGGGTATAAATAGGGCGTGGGAGGTATGAGAAATGTTTTAGTTTCTCTATTCTCTCATAAGGTGGCCTATGTTTGTAACACCCCGTGTATTCTATAACAGTGAAATTCACAAATTAAAGTATAACTAATTTCAAATCGAAGAATTAAGGGAAACGGGATATGCCATTGCGTTCGTCTCGGAATTCTGCTTGAAATAGAGTCCGAGTTTGCGTAAAACGGACTCCGTATGAAGAAGATATGGCCTCCGGAAGTTTCAGAATTCAGTTTAAAATTCAAACAGACCAAAACAGCTCAGAAAAACCAATTCAAAATTCAAAATCGGGTCGGATTGGCCAGGGCGGGAATTTTCCCGCCTAAGGAACCCAGGTCAACTGGGTAGTCGACCTGGGTCACCCGTGTCGACTGCCAAGTCGACACGGTGTCGACTGGCGTGTCGACCTGGCCCCTGAGCCAGGTCGAACCCAGCCCCCCTGGCTGGCCTGGTCTGTGTTTGGTCGATTTTCTGAGACTTGCCTTGTCACTAGGGCTAGGTGTCAGCTCCTGATTGGTCTCTCCTTCAAACGAACGGCTATTATTAAACCAAGCTCCATCGACGGTCCTAATCAACTCACAAACTCTATAAAAAGGACCTAAGACTCACCCTAATTCACACAAACAAAAATGGAGATGAGACCGTCATGCTGCTGAGGAAAGACTAGGAATAGCCATCAGGAATTGAGAGGCAATTAGGAGATAATTCGAAAGCTTAAAGCAACGTCAATTAAATCAAAACAACGCCTACAACAAAGGATAGCATCTCCAAATTCAGAATTCAGATTCCTGAATTGAAGATTCGTCATATGTTGTAAGTAGAGTACTATTCCGATGTGAATAAATAATTGTGTTTTGATTTGTGTAAAGTGAGAAATGGAATTGTGGCGATAATAATCTATATTTGTATGTTGCTTTGATTCTAAACGATTTGGAAATGTTATGGTATACGATTGGATATTTGCAAGTATGTGATTTATGTTGGAAGTTAACAACCATATGTGGTGGTATTTTATTTGGGATTCATACAAGTATATGATTCATGTTAACAACCATATGATGTGGTATTTTATTTGGGATTCATGCAAGTATATGATTCACTATTATGCCAATATGATGTACATACTTTTATGATCACTTTCAGTGTGTAATTGGATTCGACTAAGTACTATGGTTTATATGAATCTATGTTGGAATTGGCAAATCATACTTTTGTATTAGAAACAAAAGCAAGCATTTTTATGAACATGACTAAATTATGTTTGGTGTTATGCCTAGTTGAAACCATGTTTAGGCCTATGTTGTTATAAAAATCATATGGTGATATATGTAACACATAAATTAAGTTAGATTTACATTCCAATTGTAAGTTTACATGAATAGATTAAAAACCATGATTCATGTTTAGGTATGTTTATGCTATGATCATATGAATAGAATGATTCATGTTTAAGTATGTTTATGCCATGATTATATGCTGTTACCATGCAAGTTCACATATGTCTAATTCATGTTAATTAGATTGTTATGTTGCAAGTTCATGCGTTCACACTCCCGTTTTTATGTCACTTAGAAGATATAAACTTCATGTTATAAGCCTCCCCTTTTTCATGTGGCTAAGTTGGGTTTAAATGTTAAACCCAACATATGTTATATTTTAGTGAACGTATAAAACGGGGGTAATGACGATGGGGTTAAAACATAGAACATATGTGTGGCATGTTTGACGCATGCCAACAACCATGAAAAACAATTAAGTGGCATAAATAAATTTTACCCAATAAAGATGAATTTGAATAATAGGCCGCAAATATTTACATATAAAAAGGAAAGACACAAAATATGTAAATGTAGAACATACGATGTGTTTAACCCGAGGTTGGATTAAGTTGTGATGTAAACCTGCCCGGAACCGCCCGGCTGTCCAGTAGTCACAACAGTACCTATCCAATGTGGGTGGTTAAACACGGAGCCCAATAAGGACCCGAGGTTAGACTGAGTTCTGGCGTAAGACTTCCCAGACCCAACCGGCAACAGGTAGCCACAACAATTCTTGTCTAATGTGTGAGGTCGAGGCTTTAATAAGACAGTTAAGGCTGAGTCAGGATTGATAGGATTAAGTAAATTATATTAATACTTAATCAAAATGGAACATGCTAAACTATACAGACTGATTGGGGGTTAGGTTTACAAAACACTTAACCAACTTAGCATGTTGGCTAGAAATAGAAAACCTAGTAGCGGGGGACCCTTTTCAGCAGTAACCCTACAAGGTGTATTAGGATACCCTGAACTAGGCAGGGTGGGGCACGATTACTGGGCTGACTGTAAGAGGTCAAATCGACGACGGTGGTGCAACATTGTAGGTTCTAACGGGGTACGGGCGTGCACACACTCCGGCGCAGAAAAATAAGTCACTGGGCACCAGTAGCATACCTGTGCATCCTAGGATTGTGTCGAGCCGCCACCATGGGACTTGATACACCCCATGGTGGGACCAACATAGGTAACTACAACATCGGGAGCCGTAAGACACATGTAACTATGCGAGTAGGAGCTGATCATTAGAAATGAATCACTTCACCCTGATTATGGGGTGCCTGCTGGGAACCAGTTTACATGGATGCAGAGATTAATATGGGGTCCGATAGTATATTCGACTCTAGATAACTTAACTTAGTTTATGGTACTTTCCCATTTCCAGTTTATACTTATCATACCCAGTTCTTTATTCATAGACTGAATAGTCCTAGACTTACTCAGGCTTTATGTATGACTCTACTTTTCTTTCGCCTTCTTTTCTTTCGTTCCCCCCCAGGTCCACAGGGAGGGAATACCGCAGCTTGACCAGTTTCCTCATCCAGCTTGAAGAGAAGGAATGTATGGCTTGGATCTTTTTCGTTTTGGACTATGGCTTTGGACAACAATTATGGGACTTATGCAGTTTACTTATGTTTTTATGCTTCTTTAAATAATGTAATCAAGACAGTTATGAGAGATGTAATGGTTTTTGGAAGTATTGTAAGACAAGTTATGACATGGTTTGTGTAACACATATTTTATTGAAATAAAAATTGTTGTTGTTTTCCGCTGTTCAAAAATATGTGTATTCGTATCTGTCTTGTATATCTGTGACTTATACTTATAAACCTCCACCAAAATTAGGCCATTCCCTTGAGAGTGACCCTAATGGAGGTGGAGTGTTTCACTTGGTATCAGAGCATAGGTTTACCGGATAAGATAAAAGTTTTGAAAAATTATTTTCAAGGGAAAATTTAAAGAAGCATTTTTAAAGAAAAAATATTATATTTAAAAAAAAAAAGCAAAGTCCCCCAAAGCCATAGGTACTATCTTTTATCCTTCGTTTTAAATTTATCCTTTTTGTTTCAGCATGTCCGAAGAACTTAACTTGCCAGAGGGTATACCAATACCTGGTTGGTTTAGACGATTCTTAGAAGCAAGGGCCACTCGGCCAGGTCCTACCGTTCCTCCTCCCCTAGCTGCAGGAAATCATCCAGCTGTAGCAGCACCTCTTCCTCCACCTCCTCCGCGGGGAAATACTTTTGCTAAGATATGTAAAGATTTTAAAGCTATGAGAGGAAAGGACTTTCATGGAACCGAGTCCTTCGTGGTAGCCAGGGATTGGCTGAAAGAAACCGAGGACTTATTCGTCATCTTTGAGGTAGAAGATAGGCAGAAGGTACAACTAGCAGTATGGCTACTTAAATGCGAAGCTTCCTACTGGTGGGAAGTCACTAATGCAGAAAGACCAGTGGAAACATGGGAGGACTTTAGGACAAGGTTTGAGGCTAAATTTCTCTCAGAAGCTGAAAGGAGTCTTCAGTTGGAAAAATTCTTATTTCTTAAGCAAGGGAATATGACAGTCAATGAGTATGTTAACCAGTTTGATCAGCTGGCTAGGTTCGGACTGGACCTAGTCAACACCCCGCACAAGAAGGCTCTCCGCTTTGTCAAGGGGTTGAATGAGCCATTACACAGTTTGGCCATGACCCATATACCCATGGGAGCTACGTATGAAAGGTTGGTGCAGATGGCGTTGCTGAACGAAGAAGATAAGGGCAAGAAGGAGACAAAGGCAGAAAGCTCTCAAGGGAAGAAAGAGGGTTTGCAACCTAAGAAGACAGACTTTAAGAAGGGCGGGAAAGACAACAAAGAGAAGAGGAAGTGTAATTTCTGTGGCAAAGTGGGGCACTTAGTGAAAGATTGCCGGAAAAAGAAGGCCAAGATTAATGGTGGGTTCTTTTCTTGCGGTGAGACAGGCCACATGGATAAGGATTGCCCAAAGAAACGAGGGCATGGGCAGAGAGCTGGATCCACCTCAGGGGCACAGGTTCATGTGCTAGAAGCGCCACCTCTGCAGCAGCGAGGTATAAATACTTCTGTAGAAAGTGTAGTTTATCTTTATGATCACCCAGTTCGCACTTTATTTGATTCTGGCGCATCACACTCCTTTATCTCATCTGCTTTAGTAGAATCTCTGCACCTAGAAACTAGTATGGTAGAGGACCCCTTAATTGTTTCAAATCCAATCGGGGGCCCGTCTCATTTGTCTATGATCTGCGTGGGATTGAAAATTTCTATTCTAAGCGTAGAATTTAAATGTAGTGCCTTTGTTTTGGGCTTTTCGGGATATGGTTTGATTTTGGGCATGGATTGGCTATCCAGTAATGGGGCCATCCTTGATTGTGAGAAAAGGGTGGTTAGGCTTCTGACCCAACTCGGTAACACTTTGGAAATTACTTGTAATCCTTCGTATGCGGTTATGCTTAGTTATCTTGAATCGCTAGATGCCTCTGTCGACAATTTGCAATCGGTTATAGTGGTCCGGGAATATCCGGATGTCTTCGAAGAGGTGAAGGGCTTGCCTCCGAAGCAGGAGATAGACTTCCGCATATATCTTGTAGATAATGCAAAGCCCGTTGCGTTGCCCGTTAGACACATGGCTCCACGGGAAAGGAAGGAGCTCAGTAAACAGATTAAAGAACTTCTAGAGAAGGGGTTCATTAGAAGGAGCATTTCAGAATGGGGCGCTCCAGTGGTGTTCGCTACAAAGGCGGATGGTTCGCTCCGTCTATGTGTTGACTGTTGGGAGCTCAACAAACTAACGAAAAATAATAGGCACCCTCTCCCCAGAATTGACGATCTGTTTGATCACCTTGTAGGAGCGTCTGTTTTCTCCCAACTCGATTTAGCGACCGGATTTCATCAGCTAAGGGTGGCTGAAGATAGTATCGATAAGACAGCATTCAGAACCCCAGACGGTTTCTTTGAATGGCTTGTCATGCTTTTTGGCTTGACAAACGCACCCGCTTACTTCGTGGACCTGATGAGTAGGGTGTTCAGAGATTTCCTCAATAAGTTTGTAGTGGTCTTCGTAGACGATATCTTGATTTTCTCGAAGAATGAAGAAGAGCATGCTCAGCACCTAAGGGTAATCATGGAAACCCTGCGAGTCCATCAACTAAAAGCCAAATTCTCCAAATGCCACTTTTGGAGAGAGGAAGTAAGATTTCTTGGGCACATAGTATCCAAAGAAGGATTAGTAGTAGACCCGGCTAAGGTAGTAGCGGTGCAGGACTGGAAGACACCAAAGAACGCAACAGAAGTCCGAAGCTTTCTCGGGCTAGCAGGCTTCTATGGGAAATTCATCAGAGACTTTGCAAAGATATCAGCTCCGCTCACAAAGTTGACCAAGAAGAATCTAGTGTTCAATTGGGACTTGGATTGCGAATTTGCTTTCCAACGACTAAAAAGGGCTCTTATAACAGCCCCAGTTCTGACGTTGCCAGATGGAAGCAAGATGTTCACAGTTTATACAGATGCATGTGGGACAGGGCTAGGCGCTGTCTTAATGCTAGAAGGAAGGGTAGTAGCTTATGGTGAAAGGCAGTTGAAAGTGCATGAAAAGAACTACCCGACCCACGATCTTGAGTTGGCTGCAATCGTCTTTGCACTCAAGTCTTGGCGACACTATCTCCTAGGTGAGAAGTTCGAACTTTACACTGACCATAAATCATTGAAATATCTTTTCTCGTAGAAAGATCTTAACTTGAGGCAATAGAGATGGATGGAGTTTCTTGCCTCGTACGATTTCGAGATCTCCTACACTCTGGGCAAAGCCAACGTAGTGGAAGACGCGTTGAGCCGAAAGAAACTAACCCTAAGCCCGTTGTTTGTTGAAAGACAAAGCCTAGAGTTTATAGCCAGCTTTGACTTTAGGCCCTCCTCCGATTTTGTACCAGGCTTGCTAGCATCTCTCGAAATACGCCCGACTTTAGTGGACTCAATAGGGACAGCACAACGCGAAGACCCTTAGCTTGTGGAAACGATTGATAGGCTAACTAGGGGTGAGACTTCAAGTCACCTCAACAGATACTCCATCGACGATAAGGGTTGGCTAAGGCGAGACGGAAGACTATGCGTCCCACAGACAAGGGATTTAGTAAAGATGGTTCTCAAGGAAGCACATCACTCCAAAATGACGATACACCCAGGCGGAGATAAAATGTACAAGGACATAAAGAGAACTTTCTTTTGGAACGGCATAAAGAAGGACGTGGCACATTTCGTTTCTAAGTGTATGGTGTGCCAACAGGTTAAGGCGGAACAGAAAAAGCCTGGCGGTCTGCTCCATCCTCTAGAGGTCCCGCAGTGGAAGTGGGATAGTATCTCAATGGACTTCATTGATGGGCTGCCTAGGTCTAGAAGAGGCAACACTAGCATTTGGGTAATAGTGGATAGGCTTACTAAAGGCGCCCACTTCTTACCTGTCAAGAGTAAAAGAACTGCCTCATCCCTAGCATCTCTTTACCTCAAGGAAATTGTCCGACTCCATGGAATACCCTCCAGCATTGTTAGTGACCGAGACCCTATCTTCACAAGTGAGTTTTGGCGGAGTTTGCAAGAAGCAGTAGGCACACAATTATGCTTAAGCACAGCCTATCATCTCCAAACCGACGGCCAGACAGAAAGAGTGAACAGTGTTTTGGAGGACCTTTTAAGACTATGCGTCCTTGACTTCGGAGGGACGTGGGAAGACCATCTTCCTTTGGTGCAATTTGCCTACAACAACAGCTACCAAGCAACCATCGGAATGGCGCCCTTCGAAGCCTTATATGGAAGACCGTGCCGATCGCCCACTTTTTGGTGGGAGTCTACTGACAAGCTCATACTTGGACCGGATATGATCCGAGAGACTTCATAAAAAGTAGACTTAATACGGAGAAGGATGAAGACAGCCCAAGACAGACAAAAATCCTATGCCGACAAGAGGAGGACCGACCTTGAATTTGAGGTTGGGGACAGAGTTTTTCTTAAGGTATCTCCGCTAAGGAACGTTGTTCGTTTTGGAATCACAGGAAAGCTAGCACCAAGGTTCGTAGGGCCATTTCCTATCATTGAGAAAACTGGGAAAATGGCCTATAGATTAGAGCTACCCAAAATGCTGGCCGGAGTTTACAACGTTTTCCATGTTTCGCACCTCCGAAAATGTCTACATGAATCTGCTGAAGTGGTAGAGCCAAATATTCTAGAAGAATCTGAAGTGGAACGCGAAGCAACCGTGAGGAAAGTTCCAATCCGCATATTAGGAACGGAAGTGAAGAAGCTACGCAACCGCGAAGTCAAGCTCGTCAAAGTTCAGTGGAGCGACGCCGAGGGAGACGCAACTTGCGAAACTGAAGCTAGAATACGCGCAGCCTACCCTTTTCTTTTCGAGGGTACATCTTTGATCTTTCCTTTTCCTTAAGTTGCGCTTTTATCTTTCTTTTTAGGTATATTTCCTCGACCTTAACTTTTAGGTAGAAACTCTTTGGATGAAAACATGTAATTGAAACATGTTATGGATGATGGTTGCAAGTGGTTGCAAGTGATTGCTAGTGGTTGCTCGTGGTTGCATATACACACACAATTTAGGTTTTAGATCGGCTCAGTCACTTCATATTGCATATGCATATATGTATGTTTGCATTCGTATATGGTTGAAGTTTAGTGTGTTGTCATATGGATGTTGCATTTGTATGAATGATTGTGCACTCATGTAGAATCATGAATAGGAAAATTTGCATACATAATGGATTCATGGCACTTACATGATTCGCATTAAGGAGGTCAACTGAATCAGTAGACCGCCTGATTTTGCATTAGATAAGTACATGTACACACACACACTTCGCATAAGATCATGAAGCATTAGAAGTCTTTTAATGACAATGGATGCTCGTGTTTGATGGGTGAGTAGATGGATGTTTGGATGTACATTCTTCCTGAACTTGAAGATTTCGGGGACGAAATCCTTTTAAGTGGGGAAGAATGTAACACCCCGTGTATTCTATAACAGTGAAATTAACAAATTAAAGTATAACTAATTTCAAATCAAAGAATTAAGGGAAACGGGATACGCCATTGCGTTCGTCTCGGAATTCTGCTTGAAATAGAGTCCGAGTTTGCGTAAAACGGACTCCGTATCAAGAAGATATGGCCTCCGGAAGTTTCAGAATTCAGTTTAAAATTCAAACAGACCAAAACAGCTCAGAAAAACCAATTCAAAATTCAAAATCGGGCCGGATTGGCCAAGGCGGGAATTTTCCCGCCTAAGGAACCTAGGTCGACTGGGTAGTCGACCTGGGGCTACCCAGGTCGACTGGGTAGTCGACCTGGGTCACCCGTGTCGACTACCAAGTCGACACGGTGTCGACTGGCGTGTCGACCTGGCCCCTGAGCCAGGTCGAACCCAGCCCCCCTGGCTGGCCTGGTCTGTGTTTGGTCGATTTTCTGAGCCTAGCCTTGTCACTAGAGCTAGGTGTCAGCTCCTGATTGGTCTCTCCTTCAAACGAACGGCTATTATTAAACCAAGCTCCATCGACGGTGCTAATCAACTCACAAACTCTATAAAAAGGACCTAAGACTCACCCTAATTCACACAAACAAAAATGGAGAAGAGACCGTCATGCTGCTGAGGAAAGACTAGGAATAGCCGTCAGGAATTGAGAGGCAACTAGGAGATAATTCGAAAGCTTAAAGCAACGTCAATTAAATCAAAACAACGCCTACAACAAAGGATAGCATCTCCAAATTCAGAATTCAGATTCCTGAATTGAAGATTCGTCATACGTTGTAAGTAGAGTACTATTCCGATGTGAATAAATAATTGTGTTTTGATTTGTGTAAAGTGAGAAATGGAATTGTGGCGATAATAATCTATATTTTTATGTTGCTTTGATTCTAAACGATTTGGAAATTTTATGGTATACGATTGGATATTTGCAAGTATGTGATTAAGTTGGAAGTTAACAACCATATGTTGTGGTATTTTATTTGGGATTTATACAAGTATATGATTCATGTTAACAACCATATGTTGTGGTATTTTATTTGGGATTCATGCAAGTATATGATTCACTATTATGCCAATATGATGTACATACTTTTATGATCACTTTCAGTGTGTAATTGGATTCGAATAAGTATTATGGTTTATATGAATCTATGTTGGAATTGGCAAATCATACTTTTGTATTAGAAACAAAAGTAAGCTTTTTTATGAATATGACTAAACTATGTTTGGTGTTATGCCTAGTTGAAACCATGTTTAGGCCTATGTTGTTATAAAAATCATATGGTGATATATGTAACACATAAATTAAGTTAGATTTACATTCCAATTGCAAGTTTACATGAATAGATTAAAAACCATGATTCATGTTTAGGTATGTTTATGCTATGATCATATGAATAGAATGATTCAGGTTTAAGTATGTTTATGCCATGATTATATGCTGTTACCATGCAAGTTCACATATGCCTAATTCATGTTAATTAGATCGTTATGTTGCAAGTTCATGCATTCACACTCCCCTTTTTATGTCACTTAGAAGATATAAACTCCATGTTATAAGCCTCCCCTTTTTCATGTGGCTAAGTTGGGTTTAAATGTTAAACCCAACATATGTTATATTTTAGTGAACGTATAAAACAGGGGTAATGACGATGGGGTTAAAACATAGAACATATGTGTGGCATGTTTGACGCATGCCAACAACCATGAAAAACAATTAAGTGGCATAAATAAATTTTACCCATTAAAGATGAATTTGAATAATGGGCCGCAAATATTTACATATAAAAAGGAAAGAGACAAAATATGTAAATGTAGAAAATACGATGTGTTTAACCCGAGGTTGGATTGAGTTGTGATGTAAACCTGCCCGGAACCTCCCGGCTGTCCAGTAGTCACAACAATACCTATCCAATGTTTGTGGTTAAACACGGAGCCCAATAAGGACCTGAGGTTAGACTGAGTTATGGCGTAAGACTGCCCGGACCCAATCGTCAACAGGCAGCCACAACAATACCTGTCTAATGTGTGAGGTCGTGGCTTTAATAAGACAATTAAGGCTGAGTCAGGATTGATAAGATTAAGTAAATTATATTAATACTTAATCAAAATGGAACATGCTAAACTATACAGACTGATTGGGGGTTAGGTTTACAAAACACTTAACCAACTTAGCATGTTGGCTAGAAATAGAAAACCTAGCAGCGGGGGACCCTTTTTAGCAGTAACCCTATAAGGTGTATCAGGATACCCTGAACTAGGCAGGGTGGGGCATGATTACTGGGCTGACTGTAAGAGGTCAAATCGACGGCGGTGGTGCAGCAGTGTAGGTTCTAACGGGGTGCGGGCGTGCACACACTCCGGCGCAAAAAAATAAGGCATTGGGCACCAGTAACATACCTGTGCATCCTAGGATTGTGTCGGGCCGCCACCATGGGACTTGATACACCCCATGGTGGGACCGGCATAGGTAACTACAACATCGGGGGCCGTAAGACACATGTAACTATGCGAGTAGGAGCCGATCATTAGAAATGAATCACTTCACCCTAATTATGGGGTACCTACTGGGAACCAGTTTACATGGATGTAGAGATTAATATGGGGTCCGATAGTATATTCGACTCTAGATAACTTAACTTAGTTTATGGTACTTTCCCATTTCCAGTTTATACTTATCATACCCAGTTCTTTATTCATAGACTGAATAGTCCTAGACTTACTCATGCTTTATGTATGACTCTACTTTTCTTTCGCCTTCTTTTCTTTCGTTCCCCCCCCCCCCCAGGTCCACAGGGAGGGAATACCGCAGCTTGACCAGTTTCCACATCCAGCTTGAAGAGAAGGAATGTATGGCTTGGATCTTTTTTGTTTTGGACTATGGCTTTGGACAACAATTATGGGACTTATGCAGTTTACTTATGTTTTTACGCTGCTTTAAATAATGTAATCAAGACAGTTATGAGAGATGTAATGGGTTTTGGAAGTATTGTAAGACAAGTTATGACATGGTTTGTGTAACACGTATTTTGTTGAAATAAAAATTGTTGTTGTTTTCCGCTGTTCAAAAATATGTGTATTCATATCTGTCTTGTATATCTATGACTTATACTTATAAACCTCCACCAAAATTAGGGCATTCCCTTGAGAGTGACCCTAAAGGAGGTGGGGTGTTTCAATGTTCCTCCTTCCACTAACACCTTTCCATCATTAAAAATCAAAATCCATGGAGGGAAATCATAGATCTACACCATTGGAGGCTAGATCTACATCAATTGAAGGGGAAGTTCATCGGATCAAGGGGTTTGGTTCGAATTACTTGCTGTCCGGAATCTTATTGCATTGATTTTTGCTTGTTTGGGAGAATCGGTGAGTGATTTACATCTCTCACATGGATTCAATGAAGTATATGAATGTTTGATCATGTTTTTCATCATATTCAATTGTTTAACCATAGATCTAAACCATTATAAATCCATTTTCATATGAATCACCCCATGAACTATTTTAGTAAGTTCAAACTGGTAATTTCTATGCAATTCAATATGATTGAGCAAGTTAGATTTATAGTTTTGTTCATATTTACATTTATGGTGATTTTGGTGAATTTCACATAATTATTGATGGAATTGCCAAATTGGTGATGTTATTGGGTTCATAACGTGCTTGTGGTTGTATTTGGTGAATTGGTTGAGTTGGTTTCTTCGATTGTATCGATTGGCGAAGTTTTGGTCGAAATTAGAGTTGCATTGGAGTGGTGCAAGTTTTGGGTCGCACGTGAAGGGTTGGTCGCACCAAAGGTGGGAATTTCTTGGGGGACAAGACACGAAGAAGCGAGCGAGCCCAAGGGTAAAGAGTTGGGTCGGTCGGGCAAGCCAAAGGGTGAAGTGTTGGGTCAGTCGAGCGAACCAATAGGTGAAGTAATGGATCGATCGAGCCTTTGAAACTGGGTCGGTCGAGCTTTTGGATAGGGTCGGTCGGTCCAACATTTGGAGTTGGTTCTGGTCGGTCTACATGGGGGCAGAACTGGGTTGGTCTTGGACCCAAGGGTGGGTCGGGTCGGTCACTGGAGTATGATCAGTCGGTCATCGACTGGTATGTATTAGAGAGTTTTGACAGCACTTCCAAACGCTGTGGTATATGGCATGAGTGTTATGGTTTGTTTTCTTTAGCAAATCAATGTGATGCTATGGATGGTGTCGGACCTCTCAAAAGTTCGTGAGTTGGTGGATAATGGTTGCTCGAGAAGGTTGCTTTAGCTATGATCGAATCATCGGGTTGGGCGACTAACGATGCGAAGACCGAGAGATTATCGTTGTCGTAAGTTCTAGCAGGCACGAAGCAGGGGTACACTAGTGACGTCTAAAAGACCGGTTATAGGTCGAGTATCCTAGGTTTCGTTGAAAGGCCTAGTTGTCAAGGTTGGACATACATGCGTATAGTTGAAAGGAGTATGGAGTTTTTTCTAGAACTGGGGTTACCATTAGCCCTTGATATATGGCAAGGTTGGCCGTCATACGATTAACGATGGTTTCAAAGAAGGATTGGCGGTGATAGCCAAAGTCAGTCATGGATGATTGGTTGTTCTATTTGTACCGTCTCATGTAGGTTGTCCAACGTCGAAGGAGATGTTCCTTGAGTGCCTGTCTGATATTGGTTTAGGCCTCTGTGGCTTGTGCTTGAGGGATGTTGAATTCGATTAGGATGGTTTACATGAGATATATATAATCTGGATGTTATGAGTGCTTACCGTGATTGAATGGATGTTCTGGTTTCCATGGATGAATGATTGACTTTTTTTATTGTAAAGGCTATCACTGTCCGATGTGGGGAAGATAGGGTTGAGTTCTTCTCTGGTGTTGTGGGTAGACTAGTATGTTTATCTATCCATTCTCATATACTTTATTGATGAAGTTTGTTAGCTGCTTTATCGCTCACTAAGACTGTTGTCTGACTCAAGATTTTATGTTTCCCTCTTATTACCTTGGGTTGTTCATCCTGTTGTGGATAGGCAGACTAGCTGGCAGGTGACAGGTGATTAGTGAGGATGATGCTTCTATGCGAAGGCGAGCTGGAGGCTTATGTACCAGTTTTATTACTATCTAGTATTTCTGTTTCCGCTGTTTGAGTTCTTTATGAGGGTTGTAGTGAGGCCTTATGTACAAACTTTGGTATTTGTTGGATAATCTTTCAGGATGTTGTGAAAGCTTTCTATATAATGCGTCATTACTATTACCTGTTGGAGCATCGCAGTAGTTTGAAAATTTAGTTTTGAATTTCAATTGAATGTACAGAATGCAATATAAATTAGATTTCAGTAAAACAAGAAATGTTAGGCTTTATTTAATAATATCTAATTAATGAATGTGGAAAATTAAGATTTCGTATAATAAATTGTAAGTTATGTCCAGATTAAAATTTAAAATCGTCGTTATGGAGTTTATTAATATTTTAATATTATTTAAGCCCTTAAAAATGGTCATTTTGTAAACAACCTTCGTTTCCAACGAAACTAATTTTGTTAGATTCGGAACATTAAATTATTGTCAGTTTTAATATTTCAAGTCAATTTGAATTCATATGTAAGCGTGGTACATTTAAACGCGCGTTCAATTTTAGTTCTAAGTTCAATAAGCTAGAAATAAGGCTATTTTCCAAACGGTCTCCAAATTCGACGTAACTAGGTTCATTATAATCGTATTTGTAACGACCCAAGGGTTTTTGGCCCCGAAAATCAACATAAATACCTTTACCGTAACTCATGCCGACCTTCCAAACACTAAAAACACTGGAACGTTATTAGAAAGAAATTAGAGGGTGAGATAAGAAAGAAAAAAAATATTAGAATAGAAGAAGAAGAACCAACACAACACAGAATCAGAGTCTCACATCGTAGCGGAACAAAATATAATACAACAATAAAGTTTTAATGAGAGCTTTGAATAAAACTTATAATATCAGAGTACATAAAAATCTGGACTGTTATAATAACCTGTCCTCATATATAACACACAGTGGAATAGTAGCTATATAATATTATACGTCTGAACTCTTCCAGCTCGTCCCTTCATAGCATTCGATAACCTGAACCTGTACATCCCGGGCTAACCCGAGCATTTACAAAACACCGGGTCAGTCTGGTGAACCAGAGTGAGAAAAACTCGCACAGTATTAACGGTATCACACAACTTGATTTTAAAGTTCAAGAATCTTTTCAAAAGAAAAGGATAATCGTAAGACCAAATCCAAACACAAATACAGACGGTCTTTACCTTACGATAACCCAAAACGTTTTTGAAATCAATATCTTTTCTGATATTATAATAATGTCTAAATACAAGTAAATATCAATCTAGCGGAACGCTTGCATCTCACGCTCCACATATATAGTATACAAACAAAACCGCAGGCGCTTATTGGAGGTTGGATTCCAACTATGACAAGGTATGGGTCCACCTGCCGATGTGTATCTCTAGAGGCGAATACAATGGGTTCAACAAGAACGTCTTGCAACCTGGACCACACATGACCGACCACTCATTTCGCTTGAGTGTATCGAATGTATATCACCAACGGTTAGGCTCAAACCACCGTTTCCCGAAAAGGGACAGCATCGAAATAGATTAAAGAAGCAAAAGGATTTTCTCTAGATATGTGATTACACACCCTAATGGGAGCGACCCATATAGCCATGCTGCTTGCCCGACTTTTGTCATTTCCCCGTTGATGAGGCTTGAGGTTTGAATTTCCTTTCTGAAACATCTGGTCACCATTCACTTTGAATGACACATCGCCAAATCCACCAGATATCACTAATTGATGTCCACAAAAATAGTCTAGTTATTTGGCTAGAGAAAAACCATTTCTCTGCCATCAACTATGGTACGTTTGAAGAAATCAACATACGTAATTCCTTTAGAAATACTCTGTCAGACATCCGTCCATACAAGTCATCCAAGAACAGGATGAACCGAAGGTACTCTCCTACTGCATCCAAGGAATCACCCTATGGGTTAGTAGTGAGGAGTCCTTGCAAATCCGTAGATTCCAACCACGACAAAACCACAGTTTATCTCTGGTTGCGATCCAGAGATTAGTAGTGGTTCTTCCATTTATGAAAACCTACGGTCTTCAATGCTCCATCTCGATCATCTTTTGGTATCTTCACGTATTTGTTGGTCGGAATGGTTTTCGACTAAATTCAATCCTGGTCTTCCCGTACCAACAATCGTATTGGATAGATTTGATAGTCGGTGATTTAGCTATCAAAATAAACAGTGTTTCAATCATGACAATCCAATGAGTTCACTGGTTCAGTACTCAGCATCACTTGGCTTTTTAAATTAAAACAAAATGTAAATCTAAAAATCTTATATATTTCGATCTTATAAATATAGTCTTTCTTCTTAATTAACATAAGAATTGTCTTTAAATATTTTTTCATTACTTAAAGCAATAATCCATACTTATTCTTATGGAATAGATTTCAACTTTACGTTTCCTTTCTAACTTACAAATGTTGTTATGATTTCACACAACCCTTTTTATTTTCCTTTTCACTTTGGAATCCTTATTATATATCTTCTCAATTTTCATTAAACGTTGCATTATTATTTCTTTAATGGAAATGATAAATTTTTACTAACTCCTTTCACCATTACCAGCTAATATCATCCTCAGATAATCCCGAAGTCGTTCAAGTTAGGGTATTTTAATTACCTCTCAGACGTTGATCAACAACGTTCATATCTTAAGATAGATACTAGTTGTAATCCGAAAACCAATCTTTCATTCCAATATCCACACCAATTCTATTTAACTAGTTTATTCAAATATGGTTTCATAAAACCTTTTTACTTTGAAAATCTCTTTCTGGGATATAACCCTTTTACCTTAATTCCATAATTAAGTAATCTCTTTTAAACCACCTCCTTTTAACCTCTACCTCTCAAACCTAGTTCATTTTTTTATAATTCGGATTTGATTACAAAATCCTACGACCACTTCTTTTTACCAAATTCACTTTCACTAATCCCTTTAAAAATCCATTCCATCATTTCCTGCTTGAAATTCTTATTTCAATCCCCAATTGTACTTAATACCATTATTAAGTAACGTTAATGTAAAATTAATGATATAACACCTCATCGCTTTAAATGAATTCTGGTTTGTCCTAATCCTTTCTGTTCCCAGTTCCCTTTCGACTTAATTCCAATATTTGAGTCACATTTATTTAAGCTATTGCTTAAATTCCCTTTTTATAACTTCGTTATAACAAATTTCGGGTTTTAAATATAAAACCCGTTCATAAACTCCTTTCATCATTGCATTAGATTCCATTTCAACTTTGATTACTTTTAAATGAATTTCCATTAAAAAGGAATCTCTGAAATTATTATTAATTAAAATAACAATTTACTTCTACCATTAACCACTTCAGTAGTTAATTCCTTTATTAAAAAAATAAAGAGTAAACCCCTTTTTAAAATCTTATTAAAATTAAATAATATTCATTTTACTACTTTATTCTCAACGTACTAACTTATTAATAATCTCAATTAAAAACGGTCGATTTAGTCAATTCAAAACACGGTTATCTCGTTAACTGCTTCTAATCTCCCTTTAAATTAATACTATAATTAATTTAATTAATTCCATTTAATTTTTAAAACAATTATACACTTAACCGTTAGGTTAATTCTTATTCTCATACCTATAAATTCGATTACATCAGAATTTACTTTATAAAATAAATTAATAATAATTATAACTTAAATAATAAATAATAATTATTTATTACCTTTAAATAAACTTTTATTCAAAATAATATATTTCAAAAGTTATCTCCAGTTATAAAATAAATTTTATAACTTCATCTCTGTCGATTTGCCTGACGGTAAATCAACATTTATAAAACGATTGATTTTATAGGCCATATGTTGCTAAATACTCAACCAATATCGCCCATTGGTTTAAACTAAACAGATGTTGAATTTTCAGTCAACAATCAAATCAATCACCCCAAACAGGACAGTTCATATGTTGATAATATGAAATAAATAATATATTGAGGAATCCCGTTGGATCCCTCCAACCTGTTCTTCCCTATATTCAAATTGGTTATCTCAAATCAGATCATTCAGTTTCATTTAACTGATAACAATAAATAACGGCCATTTAACATCAACCATACGCAATTCAAACAATTCAACAATTTGAACACGTTTATTTATAAACGTGACCAACAAGGTAAGTTACCTTTATTGGAACCAATCGTTAAAATAACGATTTAGTATTTTACTGAAATTAAACAACAGTTTAATTTCATCGGTTAAATCAACAAATAAATATATAATTAGCAAATAGTCAACCATCAGCAAGTAGAGAACACAAAATAAACACCCAATTTATATAAAAATATAAATGGGAAAAACTGAGTGAGTTTAACTCACCTTGGTTTGATTCCATTGTCAATGACTTGGTTTAATTAAATTAAACAATCATTTAATTTAATTAAAAATTCCAGTTGATTTCATTTGCATCCACTCTGTTCCGATTAGTTCCAAGATGTAAATCCTTAACCACGGTTCCAGAGCAATTTGTGTTGTTCAGTACTGTCAACAAATGTGTGAAATATAAATTATTAAACATACAGTTTAACTTAATGACTTAATTTCTTAATTAAGCAATAATTAATTGCTAATTATGTTTTATTTATTTTTGCTACAAAAGAATCTGCCCGACTCCTCAGTAGATTTTCACCCTTGTTTCCTTCCTGTTTAAATGACCTGCACCATTCCAAAAGGGCCGATATCAGCATATTTTTATATCAAATAGAATAGATTTCCTAACCCAACTTAATTAGCTTAAGTATTTAGATCAATTAATTTTACATTCCCGGTTCTGAATGTTTTCCTTCATACTTCAACAGCCGTTCTATCCTTGGTTGCTTCTCTCACAAAAAGTGCTTTAGTGATAACATGACATCTTTCTGTTGTTTCATTCTAATGCTTTAGCATCCCCAACCATAACGTCTGGGTGGATCTACATGTTTAACGTATACGATTTCAGTTAGAAAAATAGTTCCTTAGTAACTCTTAATTAGTTCTAAATTACTGTTGCTAAAACTGTTAGTTTGCAGACCGACAATCCATTTGAGCATGAGGTCCTATCTCTTTTATACTGTTTCCTGTACATCTTCCGTGTTCTCTATTCGAGCTGATCCTCAATCCAAAAACCCACGCTGGAATCAAGTCTGCCCGATGCTGCATGTTTTAATATATGATTTTTAAGTTAGTGACTAATAATTAAAAATGCTTTAACCCTAATTTCTTTAACAAACCAATTTAATTAATGGTTTAATTACGAACCAAAGTGTTTTGAAAACATCGGGACCAATTCCTTACTGATTTGCAGTGGTGCTTCGTGTATACGCCTCGTCTTCTCCTTCAGTACCCACGCTAGCTAAACTCCACCACGCCGCTGCCATTTCCTGTCATCGGAGGACCATCACACACCTACGGTCGGTGCGCCTCCACCTGCCTCTTCTTGACTCCAACGCCACCCCGTCCTCGTTACCCGCAGCTCCGGCAAAAGCCCTAAAATCAACGCCACTTTGAGCTGCGATTGTGACCACTCTAGTTAGCAATTTCCGATCACCACTGGTGGATCTACGGACCTAACCAAGTTGGAGGATTTTGTAATTACGGATTGCTAGGATTAATGGATGGATTTAAAGTTAAAGGAGGAGGAGGTATTGAATGATTTATCACTGTTCGTTTTTAAGTGGAGGCCACTAGGCTGTTGACCACACAGTTCTGGAAATTAGGTTTCCACGTTGAGTTGGATGTATATATAGCATACATAGTTGGGTATAAAAATAATAATATTATTATAAGGAAACTTTGCCTTGAAGTATCACGAAAAACTAACCACAATTGATTCCTGTCTTCTGATAAAAAGATTAATCCTAGCATAGAAAATATTCCGGACCTAATGGGACAGGTTTCGTCGAATTCCGACATCGTTTGAAAAAAAATCCTTTATAAAACCGGCGGAAAACACGAGTTTAAATTTTCCACGATCACTAAATAAATCCAATCAACTTGAAACCTTGAAATCCTATAATAATTAATTAATACGAACCCAACGGCACTAGTTTCGTCGCGTTCCGAGACTGTTTCCCGGTACGCTATTTTTACACGCACCGCAATGCCATTTTGGACACCATATTTCCTAGTCATCAAAAATAACAAACTATATATCTATCATGACTCTAATCGACGATACGAACTCAACAGAACTGGTTTCGTGGCTTAATTTGATCGTCTGCTCAAGTTACACTCAAATATCTCTTTATTGAATTGAATTAATTTAATTACGCGCTATATAAAATGAACAGGCGTTTACGGCTACCGTGGTCATACGACATCGGTTTTCCACGCAATTTGATTTTCTTACAATAGTTTAACGATACGGTTCCAATGAAACTGATTTCATCAAAAACGGAGTCCGTTTGAAAAATGGCTATTTTAAGGGCTTATATTTTAAATAACGATTTCCATAGCGACTATTTCAAAATTTGATTTGGCCATAACTAACAATCTATAACACGAAATCTGGATTTTTCTATTTCACATGAAAATTATAGTCAACTCGATCCCAACGTTTCTTGTTTCACAGGAATCTGATATCGAATCGTGTATATTCAATTGAAGTTCAAAACTCCATATTACGAACTGCAGCGCCATTTCAAGCTCGATTTATATTATGTATAAATTATAGCATTCAAACTTCGTTTAAATAACGAATTAAATAATAAAATTCATTAACATTCCATATAAAATATTTAAAATAAATATTTGACTTCCAAAAATACAGGACATTACATTCTTCCCCCCTTAAAATAATCTCGTCCTCGAAATTGCTAAGGTAAGAAAGAACGTTACTAACTCATTAATTTCCAAATCTAATTTAATTTAATTCGAAAACTAATTCAATATCATAAATAAATATTTTTCAAAAATACCGAAAATTTTCTAACACTTTAAATTCCCGGAAAAATTCGGCGGAGTCTACCCTGCACGGAGTGACATCTGCGATATCGCAGGAACAAATAATATATATACATCGACCCAAACGGTCAGAAAACAAAAATCAAAACCCACAATTTAATATTTTCGCGTAGGCGTACCTTTTACGAGCGCTATTGAGCATACTGGCTCAATTTATGTGCAATCTACGCAGCCAAAATTATTCCTCTAGCCTTCTGGCCTCTTTACTTAACTCAATTCACATATGAGTGATAATTATATGAAATTCTGAAATAATATTCCACAAATCAACAAGTGTAACTACACCAATTCCAAAATCAAACCGATACCATCAATTCACTATCAAATAAGAGTTAAACCATAAATTCCAATTCATATGCAGTTTCATTCCAATTTGATTATACCGGAAATTATTCTTTAGTTTATAATTCATTTAACTCCATTAAATTGTTGATTATTCCGATTCAAACAAACTATCATCCAATAACAATCAATTCACAATCAACAACCAATACACAACCAAATCAATCAAATCAGCTGAATTTACATTCAATATTAATATTTTATTTTGGTTCCACATTTTTGAACATCAATCAATTAACATCCGATTGATTTCTATTTGATTATCATTTATTCATCAAATTTCCAAATTCCAAATCCTTTTATTTAATTTCAATATCATTCTTAATTTAATTCCACCACTTAACAAATTTAAGTTTCAATTCAAATTTCCAATCCGATTTGAATTCCATTCAAATCGATCAAACACACAAACCAATATCTAAATAATTTAATAAAATTACTCTTTTTTATTTATTTTTTATACAAAAATATAATTTGGGTAAAATTATTTCATTTACCCTATTTACAAAACAATATTGTATTAATTGCCAGTTTAACGCTTCTTAACACTTGAATCGATCAACCAACACGATATATAAAATATACAAATACGCTCTCGTATATACATACTCAATCTCGATCTAGGGTATTACCAACCCAATCTCTATCGAGTTATAACACAGAGCCACGGTTATTACTAAACCAATAGCTCTGATACCACTGTAACGACCCAAGGATTTTCGGCCCTGAAAATTGACATAAATACCTTTACCGTAACTCATGCCGACCTTCCAAACATCAAAAACACTGGAATGTTATTAGAAAGAAATTAAAGGGTGAGATAAGAAAGAAAGAAATATTAGAATAGAAGAAGAAGAACCAACACAACACAGAATCAGAGTCTCACATCGCAGCGGAACAAAATATAATACAGCAACAAAGTTTTAATGAGAGTTTTGAATAAAACTTATAATATCAAAGTACATAAAAATATGTACATTTATAATAACCTATCCTCATATACAACACACAGTAGAATAATAGCTATATAATATCATACGTCTAAACTCTTCCAGCTAGTCCCTTCACAGCATTCGATAAACTGAACCTGTACATCCCGAGCTAAACCGAGCATTTACAAAACACTGGGCCAGTCCGGCGAACCAGAGTGAGAAAAATTCGCACAGTATTAACGGTATCACACAACTTGATTTTAAAGTTCAAGAATCTTTTCGAAAGAAAAGGATAATTGTAAGACCAAATCCACACATAAATACGGACGGTCTTTACCATACGATGACCCAAAACGTTTTTGAAATCAATATCTTTTCTGATATTATAATAATGTCTAAATACAAGTAAATATCAATCTAGCGGAACACTTGCATCTCACGCTCCACATATATAGTATACAAACAAAACCGCAGGTGCTTATTGGAGGTTAGATTCCAACTATGACAAGGTATGGGTCCACCTGCCGATAGTGTATCTCTAGAGGAGAATACACTGGGTTCAGCAAGAACATCTTGCAACCCGGCCCACACATGACCGACCACTCATTTCCCGTGAGTGTATCGAATGTATATCACCAACGGTTGGGCTCAAACCACCGTTTCTCGAAAAGGGACCGCATCGAAATAGATTAAAGAAGTAAATGGATTTTCTCTAGATAGGTGATTATAGACCCTAATGGGAGCGACCCACATAGCCATGCTGCCTGCCCGACTTTTGTCATTTCCCGGTTGATGAGGCTTGAGGTTTGAATTTCCTTTCTGAAACATCTGGTCACCATTCACTTTGAATGCCACATCGTCAAATCCACCAGATATCACTAATTGATGTCCACAAAAATTCTCTAGTTATTTGGCTAGAGAAAAACCATTTCTCCGCCATCAACTATGGTACGTTTGAAGAAATCAACGTATGCAATTCCTTTGGAAATACTCTGTTAGACATCCGTCCATACAAGTCATCCAGGAACAGGATGAACCGAAGGTACTCTCCTATTGCATCCAAGGAATCACCCTATGGGTCAGTAGCGAGGAATCCTTGCAAATCCATAGATTCCAACCACGACAGAACCAAAGTTTATCTCTGGCTGCGATCCATAGATTAGTAGCGGTTCTTCCGTTTATGAAAATCTACGGTCTTCAATGCTCCATCTCGATCATCTTTTGGTATCTTCACGTATTTGTTGGTCGGAATGGTTTTCGAATAAATTCGATCCCAGTCTTCCCATACCAACAATCGTATTGGACAGATTTGATAGTTGGTGATTTAACTATCAAAATAAATAGTGTTTCAATCATGACAGTCCAATGAGTTCACTGGTTGAGTACTCAGCATCACATGCCTTTTTAAATTAAAACAAAATGTAAATCTAAAACTCTTATATATTTCGATCTTATAAATATAGTTCTACTTCTTATTTAACATAAGAATTATCTTTAAACAAATTTTTTTCATTACTTAAAGCAATAATTTATACTTATTCTTATGGAATAGAATTCAACTTTACGTTTCCTTTCTAACTTACAAATGTCGTTATGATTTCACACAACCCTTTTTATTTCACTTTTCACTTTGGAATCCTTATTATATATTTTCTCAATTTTCATTATACGTTGCATTATTATTTCTTTAATGGAAATAATAAATTTTTACTAACTCCTTTCACCATTACCAACTAATATCATCCTCAGACAATCCTGAAGTCGTTCAAGTAGGGGTATTTTAATTACCTCTCAGACCTTGATCAAAAACGTTCATATCTTAAGATAGATACCAGTTGTAATCCAAAAACCAATCTTTCATTCCAATATCCACACATTTCTATTTAACTAGTTTATTCAAATATGGTTTCATAAAAACTTTTTACTTTGAAAATCTCTTTCTGGGATATAACCCTTTTTCCTTAATTCCATAATTAAGTAATCTCTTATAAACCACCTTCTTTTAATTCTACCTCTCAAACCCAATTCATTTTTTTATAATTCGGATTCGATTACAAAATCCTACAACCACTTCTTTTTACCAAATTCACTTTCACTAATCCCTTTAAAAATCCATTCCATCATTTCCTGCTTGAAATTCTTATTTCAATCCCCAATTGTACTTAATCCCATTATTAAGTAACGTTAATGTAAAATTAATGATATAACACCTCATCGCTTTAAATGAATTCTGGTTTATCCTAACCCTTTCTGTTCTCAATTCCCTTTCTACTTAATTCCAATATTTGAGTCACATTTATTTAAGCTATCGCTTAAACTCCCCTTTTATAACTTTGTTATAACAAATTTCGGGTTTTAAATATTAAACTCGTTCATAAACTCCTTTAACCATTGCATTAGATTTCATTTCAACTTCGATTACTTTTAAATGAATTTCCATTAAAAAGGAATCTCCTAAATTATTATTAATTAAAATAACAATTTACTTCTACCATTAACCACTTCAGTAGTTAATTCCTTTATTAACAAAAATAAATAGTAAACCCCTTTTTAAAATCTTATTAAAATTAAATAATATTCATTTTACTATTTTATTCTCAACGTACTAACTTATTAATAATCTCGATTAAAAACAGTCGATTTAGTCAATTCAATACACGGTTATCTCGTTAACCGCTTCTAATCTCCCTTTAAATTATAACTATAATTAATTTAATTAATTCCATTTAATTGTTAAAACAATTATACACTTAACAGTTAGGTTAATTCTTATTCTCATACCTATAAATTCGATTAACATCAGAATTTACTTTATAAAATAAATTAATAACTAATTATAACTTAAAAAATAAATAATAATTATTTATTACCTTTAAATAAACTTTTATTCAAAATAATGTACTTCAAAAGTTATCTCCAGTTATAAAATAAATTTTATAACTTCATCTCTGTCGATTTGCCTGACAGTAAATCAACATTTATAAAATGATTGATTTTATAGGCCATATGTTGCCAAATACTCAACCATTATCGCCCATTGGTTTAAACTAAACAGATGTTGAATTTCCAGTCAACAAACAACAATCAAATCAATCACCCCAAACAGGACAGTTCATATGTTGATAATATGAAATAAATAATATATTGAGGAATCCCGTTGGATCCCTCCTACCTGTTCTTCCCCATATTCAAATTGGTTATCTCAAATCAGATCATTCAGTTTCATTTAACTGATAATAATAAATAACGGCCATTTAACATCAACCATACGTAGTTCAAACAATTCAACAATTTAAACACGTTTATTTTATAAACGTGACCAACAAGGTAAGTTACCTTTATTGGAACCAATCGTTAAAATAACGATTTGGTATTTTACTGAAATTAAACAACAGTTTAATTTCATCAGTTAAATCAACAAATAAATATATAATTAGCAAACAGTCAACCATCAGCAAGTAGAGCACACAAAATAAACACCCAATTTATATTAAAATATAAATGGGAAAAATTGAATGAGTTTAACTCACCTTGGTTTGATTCCATTGTCAATGACTTGGTTTAATTAAATTAAACAATCGTTTAATTTAATTAAAAATTCTAGTAGATTTCATTTGCATCCACTCTATTCCGATCAGTTCCAAGATGTAAATCCATAACCACAGTTCCAGAGCAATTTGTGTTGTTCAGTACTGTCAACATATGTGTGAAATATAAATTATTGAACATACGGTTTAACTTAATGACTTAATTTCTTAATTAAGTAATAATTAATTGCTAATTACGTTTTATTTATTTTTGCTACAAAAGAATCTGGCCGACTCCTTAGTAGATTTTCACCCTTGTTTCCCTCCTATTTAAATGACCTGCACCGTTCCAAAAGGGGCGATATCAGTATATTTTTATATCAAACAGAATAGAATTCCTAACCCAACTTAATTAGCTTAAGTATTTAGATCAATTAATTTTACATTCCCGGTTCTGAATGTTTTCCTTCATACTTCAACAGCCGTTCTGTCCTTGGTTGCTTCTCTCACAAAAAGTGCTTTAGTGATAACATGACATCTTTCTGTTGTTTCATTCTAATGCTTTAGCATCCCCAACCATAACGTCTGGGTGGATCTACATGTTTAACGTATACGATTTCTGTTAGAAAAATAGTTCCTTAGTAACTCTTAATTAGTTCTAAATTACTGTTGCTAAAACTGTTAGTTTGCAGACCGACAATCCATTTGAGCATGAGGTCCTATCTCTTTTATACTGTTTCCTGTACATCTTCCGTGTTCTCTATTCGAGCTGATCCTCAATCCCAAAACCCACGCTGGAATCAAGTCTTCCCGACGCTGCATGTTTTAATATATGAGTTTTAAGTTAGTGACTAATAATTAAAAATACTTTAACCCTAATTTCTTTAATAAACCAATTTAGTTAATGGTTTAATTACGAACCAAAGTGTTTTGAAAACATCAGGACCAATTCCTTATTGATTTGCACTGGTACTTCGTGCATACTCATCTTCTCCTTCAATACCCACGCTAGCCAAATTCCACCATGCCGCTGCCATTTCTGGTTATCGGAGGACCATCACACACCTACGGTCGGTGCGCCTCCACCTGCCTCTTCTTGACTCCAACGCCACCCCGTCCTCATCACCGCAGCTCCGGCAAAAGCCCTAAAACCGACGACACTTTGAGCTCCGAATATGACCACTCTAGTAAGCAATTTCCGATCACCAACGGTGGATCTATAGACCTCACCAAGTTGGAGGATTTTGTAATTATGGATTGCTAGGATTAATTGATGGATTTAAAGTTAAAGGAGGAGGAGGTATTGAATGATTTATCACCGTTCGTTTTTAAATGGCGGCCGTTAGGCTGTTTACCACACATTTCTGGAAATTAGGTTTCCACGTTGAGTTGGATATATATATATATATAGCATAGAGGTTTGGGTATAAAAATAATAAAATTATTATTAGGAAACTTCGCCATGAAGTATCACGAAAAACTAACCACAATTGATTCCTGTCTTCTGATAAAAAGGTTAATCCTAGCATAGAAAAATATTCCGGACCTAATGGGATAGGTTTCGTCGAATTCCAACATCGTTTGAAAAAAATTCCTTTATAAAACCAGCGAAAAACACGCCTTTAAATTTTCCATGATCACTAAAAAAATCCAATCAACTTGAAACCTTGAAATCCTATAACAATTAATTAATACGAACCCAACGGCACTAGTTTCGTCGCGTTCTGAGACTGTTTCCCGGTAAGTTATTTTTACACGCACCGCAATGCCATTTTGGACTCCATATTTTCCAGTCTTCAAAAATAACAAACTATATACCTATCCTGACTCTAATCGACGATATGAACTCGATGGAACTGGTTTCGTGGCTTAATTCGATCGTCTGCTCAAGTTACACTCAAATATCTCTTTATTAAATTGAATTAATTTAATTACACGCTATATAAAATGAACGAACGTTTACGGCTACCGTGGCCACATACGACATCGGTTTGCCACTCAATTTGATTTTCTTACAATAGTTTAATGATACGGTTCCAATGAAACTAATTTCATAAAAAACGGAGTCCGTTTGAAAAATGGCTATTTTAAGGGCTTATATTTTAAATAACGATTTTCATAGCGACTATTTCAAAATTTGATTTGGCCATAACTAACAATCTATAACACGAAATTTGGATTTTCTCTTTCATATGAAAATTATAGTCAACACGATCCCAACATTTCTTATTTCACAGGAATCCGACTTATATCGAATCCTGTATATTCAATTGAAGCTCAAAACTCCATATTACGAACTGCAGCGCCAATTTGAGCTCGATTTATATTATACATAGATTATAGCGTTCAAACTTTGTTTAAATAACGAATTAAATATTAAAATTCATTAATATTCCAAATAAAATATTTAAAATAAATAAATTAAATTAAATATTTGACTGCCAAAAATACGAGACGTTACAGTATTTGTAAAATATAACTAGATTTATAATTTTATAATTTTTGGAGTTGGGATGTGGCCGTGGTAAATTAAAACGTACGTTCAAATTCAAAATTTAACACTGTTTTTTAATTTTGATGAAAAAACATATCGAAGCGATCGAACTGGCTCACGAAACATAGTCCATTGTGTCCGGAATATGGGTATTTGGCTAGGGCAACATTCATTGGAGTTGCTTGTAGTCCAAACGCGAAAATTTCAACGATAATTAAATTTTAAATAAAATATTATTGAAAATATAGCATAAAATTCCTTGATTTTCTCCCAAACCCCAGCTTAACTCTTCGGCGCCGCCATCATTTACTTTAATGGCTGAAGAGCCCCCAATTTGATTCATTATTCATACTCAATCCATGAATTAGTTTGGAAAACTCTCAACATGAAAATTAAAGAGGAATGTGAGATCTTTAAATTGATAAGGTGATGATGAAGATTCATTGTGTATATCGTTAAAGATTGCAGCGTAAATCACCATTGTTCGAATGCGTTTTCAGGCTTCGAGAGGCGTAGGAGTTCGCTTGAACGGCGACTGAAGGTGGCGCAGGTTCGGGGATCAACGGTGGAAGGTTCAAATGGGGTTTCGGCGAACTATGGAGGAGCGTGGTGGTTAATGTTTTAGTTGATGATGGGTTTGTATTTATCTGAGAGACGTTAAACGAAGAGGAAGGAATTTGTATAGGCTAATGGCTTTCTTAATGATGCTAACATAATTAATTAATATGATTAAAGTTTGAAACCCTATAACTTTTGCAAATGATGTAAAAATTCAGCAAACTCAGATGGTTTGAAATCGTCACAACGAGATCTACGCAATGAAACCAATTGGGAGAAATTCGAAGCAAGCGAATTCTTTTGACTAAATTAAACGTCCAGTTTAATTTAGTTAAAACAATCGTTTAATAACGATTTCAGATCCGATCAAATTGAGAACTCTCTCTCACTCAAATAATTTGTATAATTATTTTATTTTATAGCTAAATATATATTGATTTCCTATACTGATTTTATCTAGTTAATTATCACAAATTATTTTTACGTTATATGGTAGCTCACATAACAAAACCATATGGATGAATGAATTATTATTTGTGTTAAGATTTGGATGTGATTTTGAGTTGATTAACATGCTAAAAAATTTATTAAAATATTTGTGATAGCAGATATTGAATTAAACATTCATTTACAAGTCGAACGACTTGTTTATGTTCACCCATTTAAGTATCGATTGGAATGAATAAACAATTTATTAAATGATTATTTATTGGATGAAAACCCCACACGGGTCTTGGGATGATAATTAATTTACACATCTCCTTTGTGTATAGTTGTATGTCAACCGATAGATTGACAGACCGTTACCAGCGTTATTTAATTATTTAATGCTTATACAGTTGTAGATGCACTCTGGATGTGAAATGGATGTTTAATATTTGTTTATAACTATTGTTGAATACATGTGATGTATGAAATCCATATAAATAAAATTATATGGTAATTGGTTGAATCTCATCACAATCCAAAATAAAAATGAATATTTTAATAGAATATTCAGTCAAGAATCAAAGTCTAATTTTGATGTCCGATTTTGGACGGACACAAAGATTATAAAATTAAAATGAATATTCATAAGTGAAATGAATAAATTTGAATTAATTTCATCTAATTATGGTTTGTTCAAATTTATTTTGAAATGTAAGTAATTTCAAAATATGAAATTGAATTAAATAAATAAACGATGTTTTTAACTCAAACGGGTTTTTTTCAATCGATCTTATTTATTTTGCTAATAAATATCGAGAAAATTTGATTTCAAAATATGATACTTTTAGGATATTATTATTTTAATACAATAATAATATGGATGTTCAATCCTTGATTTAAAATTGAAGTGGAAGTCGAAATCATTTTTAAAAATGAAATTATTGACGTTTTACAAAGTAGGTTTTGAATGGAAATCGACGAAATCTATTATATACAGTATAATGGCTTAATATGAAGATATTTGATTTTAAAAGGAAAAGATTGAAATGGAATTTCAAATGGTAGTTGAAAATATTTTAGATAATTTATAAATATTTTGGAAGCATATTCGATTTTATTATTATTTATAAATTGGATTCGGGCGTGAATAGGATGTGTCGTGCAGCGACAATTCGCAAAGTTTAACCCGTAAATTCGAATTGACGTAACAGAAGATGCGACCGTCGGATTCTCCTAAAACTGAGACCATTGGGTTCATATCGTAAAGATATTCCTAATAATATAAGAGATTTAAAATCCAACAGTTAGATTTTAAAATATGTCCAAATCAGTTTTGGAAAAGGTCGCTATGGATGCAGTTTGGCGGCCGATATTGGAAACCGACTGTAAGGGCCTTAAAAAAATTATTAAAAATCTGAATAAATTATGATGAATCATAGTAAATGATTTGAAATGATTTTGGATGATATACTCCAAGTTTGAAAAGATAAAAGATATTTTTATCTGAATAAGTTATTTATCAACTTGAGTAAAGAACTGAAAGGAATTGAAATGGTTTTAATATAACTAGAGTTTACCAATATATAAATTGGATTGGATTTGAATGAAAATTATATTCGGATATTTCGGTATTGGATTCCGTGATTATACGAATATCGTTGAGGAATTTGGAAGATATAGATATCCTTATTCCCAATACGATATCTGTTGGTTTCAAAATTTGTTGTTGAATATAAGTCGACATGATTTCTACTCAAAGCCTTGTATTTAATATCAAATTAGATTTTGTGCTTTTCGTGAATGGTGTCTTCAACGACATATGTTCTTAAACCCAGTTGAGAATAGAATAAATCTTTTAATTAAGATTTAGTGAAGTTTTCCAATTTAACATATTTAATTGGAATTGAATTAAAATTGGATTTTGGGTTTATCGTGAGTGATGTTTTAAATAACATTAGTTCTTTAACCCAATTAACAGTGAAGTTATGATTTGGAATTTATAAATCTTTTAATTAAGGTTTAAAGGAATTTTGCCAAAGTTTTCCAATTTAACAAGTTAAATTGGAATTGAATGGAATTCAGTTTAGTGATAATCGAGATGAACCACCGTGGAAGGAAACCAGTACTATTCAAGGAATTTAAAAGGCTTTACCGTTATTCCGCTTATAGTATTTGTCTGATACAGAAATTTATATCAATCATATACTGTTATGGTTTCCGTGAAGATTCCAGTGAAATGGAAGTTGATTTTGGGTTTATCATGAACGATGTTTTAAATGACATCTGTTCTTTAACCCAATTAAGGACAGGATTAATTTCCTAAAGTTGAATAATCATTAAGCAATGATTTTGATACTAAAACTAAGTTGGAGTTTTAATAAATCTTTAATTAAATTTGAAATGTAAAGTGGTAATTACATTTACCGAATTTGAGAGGTGTTCGAGAATGGAGTACCACCAGTTTTACTCCATGCGATAGCTAAATCTTTAATTAGATTTGGAACGTTAAATGATAAATAAATTTACTGATAAAATCATGGGTGTTAGATATGGATTACTACCAGTTTTCCTCCATGGGATGAATAGGTTGGGATCGAGGTAATAAAATCAATGATTAATTCGGTAAGGCTTGATAATCCCGACTAGTTTTATTAACCTTAATCCGGTTTATGTTGCAAAAAGTATTATAAATTTTTTTGAAATGATTTCCAGGGAATGGATTAAACAATAAGTTTAAATGAGATAATCTTTGATAAGATTAATGGGAACCATTCCCAGAGTAATAAAGAATATTTGAATAAAAGAATATTCTGGGTTGGAATGAGGCGTATGATGTGTTTTTATATCATTTGATTATAAAATACGTGAGTTATTCGGAAAGGTCCGATTTAACCCATTTTGAATAACTCATACGACGATTAAAAGTCGAAGATTTAAAAACAGTGTTGAAGACTGGAGATCTTCAAACCGTTTGGATTATTAGTGATGTCTCACTTTGGATTTACACCCAAGACGAGGTTATAAGTGGTAGTCGTCAAGACGTACTTGGAGATCGACCGGATATGCAAGGGTCTCTCTCTTGTATTGGACATATGAGACAAGAAATAAGTGCCTCCGTTTTCGTTCAAACCCAGAACGGACATGCAAATGGATTGTATGTCTGACATTGTACTTCATGCTATATAAATTAATCTCTACTAAATGTATATTTGTTCGGTGGCCGAAAATTTATTCTCTTTGCTTGACACCCTTCTCTGAGACATACAAGCTCATAGGTTGTATATCGGTAAACATTAGTTATATGGTATGAATTGACAATGTGGCATGCTGAGGTGCATGGATCAAAGCTTTTGTTGAAAATCAATGCTTTGTGGATGATGATCAAAACATTTCTTTAATATAGTACAACTTTGTGTATAGCGTTAATTTATGAGCTTCACTCCCCAGCATGAGCCAGAAACGGGATGAAGAACAACAGAGAATGGACATGCGTTTCTTTCTAGCAAGAAGTGATGTCATGTATGGAGCCCAGACATTTACTTATGTGGATGTTGGATGATGGATTGCGAGGTACCTTGGATTTGGCCACATAAGGTCCTTGATGTTCGACATACTGACTATGATGGTCGACATACTGACCATATTTTAGATCCCATAGGACTGGGAAACATATTGTTCAGGAGTAATTCTAATCAACGACAGTTGGTCGGCTCTGCCGCTCCTAAGGGCCGATCAGTTTTATCCCCGAGGCATGGTGCTAGATTGTCTCGAATCAAATAAGGAAGATCTTTTGCCTTGGTTCATATATGGAAATCCAAATTTCAATACGCGACTTTACGGTTTTAGTTGTAAACCTATATGGCGACATAGTAGGATGGGGTACTATGCCGTCTCGGATTGATAAATTTATATTTGAAATTGATTTCTGTACTTATAATAATAATAAAAGATAAATTTTGCGTATCAAGAATATTTGGCTATTTTAAGGTAAAACTCTATCCTCCGACTTGCGTTGCATTGTCTGATGTGACCTGAGTCTTGTAGCAACTTCATTTTTCCTTTTAGCATTATGTTGTTTGTTTTATGCACAGGTATTCATGGGAGTAAACCCGCTCCATTTTATACAGCGTGGTCCCGTGATATACTTAACTTTAAAATAAAGTTTAATAACTATTTTAGTTCCCGCACCAGTCCCATGACTAAATCGGAGTTTATTGTTTCCCACCTAAAATCTTGGTGCCCATATTTTCTGCACGGGCAACTATTAGTTTTAGTTTCTCAGATATTTCTATTCACAGGATTATGGATTATGGCTGGAGCTACACTATGGAATGCTTTGTATTCACTTATTCCCTTCAACTGTATTAGATGATGTTTTTTCGCTGCACAATATTTTATGTATTCAAAATTCCATTGTTTTATAATTTATTAATCTCTAATATTTTTCCGATGTTATTATTTGTACTATGATATCTTGTACTCTGCTGTAAATTATTGTAATAGCAATGAAATGTTCTCTTGTTCTGTGTTCTGATGAGTCGTGTTCTCGTGGCAATCCGCGGATCCCTGTCTTTCGGATCGATCCTTTGCGGTATACGGTCGGTTCAAAGGAAGGAAATTTTTGGGTCATTTCAATTTGGTATGAGTGCTTTGGTTTACAAAGCTCGAGAATAAGACACGTTAGAATTGAATGAGAGAATTGATCAGAGATAAGATTAGTAATATCCTATAAGAACGACTCGTTAGAGATAGGGTTAGTAATACCCTAGAATGAGTTTGAAGACTGTTAATTATAAAAATGATTTAGTTTTGAAAATTATATCTTATAATAAGTATTTGAGTATTTTATTTAGTTTTAAATCTGGACTATCGAGTATAAGAAGATTTTGAATATACGCGCAATTAACGTATATCCGAAGTCTCAAATATACTGGATAGATATAGAATCACACTCTAGTCACCCGGGGATGATTCTGGTGATGTCCGGACATCATCGGTATATATGCTCTAGTTTCAAAAGTGGGATATATATGATTCCAATTGACTGGTGTGAGAACCAAATAAAACTTAGTTAGAGTTTACTATTTGTGATTTGTCCTTGAAATTATATTTTTGAATATATAAAAGATATATGTTTGAAAAGTTAGTTAACCAATTGATTGCTGATTGTGATGTATGATTATTAGTTTAACCAATAAAAATATTGGAATAATAAAACCAATATGAAAATAGAAAGAAAATTAAGCCAAATTGAATATAACGTAGAACTGAATTGATATATTCGTTCAGATTGGATGTGTATATATGTCAGACAGGTTATTGGTTTGAAGCCTAGAAGAGGAATAAAGTTGTATGCCCCACAAAAAGGTACATATTCATTGTATTGATTAGGTTTGATGAATTTATGAGCCGACTGGCAAGCCACTTGACTTTTGGATTTTCTTTTGATCTATGACAGCTTGTAGAGGCAAGTTGTATTTGTATAGATCAACCCGTACAAAGGAGGTTATGGCGAAAAATTTCGGAAAATTAAGGCGTTAGCCAAATTTCGAGAAATTAGAAGGTTCTTAGAAACTGAAAAGTTGAAGAACTTGAGTCAAGCGAAGGTTGAGTTGGTTAAGTAAACGACCTTCGGTTTCACGTTCCTTTTTGGGGACAAAATGTTTTTAAGTGGGAAGATTATAACAACCCTCAATTTTGGAACCAATTTAAAATTAATTTTTAATTGATTTTAGTGGAAAATTAAATATTTTAAACGAATTATTTTGAGAATAAACTACTTAGAATTTATTTAAAAACGAAGTTTGAACATATAATTTAAAATTTAATTAAAACAAACTTGTAACGTCGTAGTAGTTTGAAAATTTAGGTTTGAACTTCAATTGAATATACATAATACAATATAAATCAAATTTCAGTAAAATAAGAAATATTAGGATTTATTTAATAATATCTTTCTAATGAATGTGAATAATTAAGATTTCGTATTATAAATTTTTAGTTATCTGCAGATTGAAATTTAAAATAGTCGCTATGGAATTTATTAATATTTTAATATTATTTAAGCCCTTAAAATGATCATTTTGTAAACGACCTCCATTTTCGGTAAAACAAATTTTGTTGGATCTATAACATCAAACTATTATTGTATAAAATTTCAAGTCGATTGAAATTCATATGTAAGCATGGTAAATTTAAACGCGTGTTCAACTTTAATTGTAAATTCAATAAACTAGAAATAAGGCTATTTTCCAAACGGTCTCCAAATTCGACAAAACCAGGTTCATTAGAAACATATTTGTAAAATATAGCTAGATTTCAAATTTCATAATCGTTAGAGTCAGTATGTGGTCGTGGTAAACTAAAAGGTACATTCAAATTCAAAATTTAACGTTACATTTTAATTTGATTAAAAGATTGATCGATATGATCGAACTGGTTGGACGCGAAAACTTCAATGATAAGTAAAATTTGAATAAAATATTAATTAAAATACAGTATAAAAGCCCTTGATTTTCTCCCAAACCCTAGCTTAACTCTTCAGCGCCGCCATCATTTATTTTAATGGCCGAAAGGCTCCCGATTTGATTCGTTATTCATGCTCAATCCATGAATTAATTTGGAAAACTCTCAACACAAAAATTAAAAAGGAATGTGAAATCTTTAAATTAATATGGTGATGATGTAGATTCTTTGAGTATATTTGTAACACCCCACGTCCATTAATGTCACTCACAAAGGGAATGCATTAACTTCCATGGAGGTTTTAAGTGAATATAGAACAGTAAAATTACAACAAGACAGATATAAAATAGTACTTGGAAATTCAAAAACTTTATTTCATTGTAGCAGAAGTCAAAACATGTTTGATTACATCATAACACCATATTCAATGTCAAGTACAATATCTATCTTGATAAAACAAGTAGATAATCCCATTACATGAATAGCCATTAAAAAGAAAGATAACAAGCTGGACTTTACTTCAGCAGTCCAAGCTTTCCAGAAGATAAGCGATCCAACTAGACTCCACTAGAACTTGGCCCAACCTGCGGACCTGAAGGGAGAAAAAGGATGGAAAAGAGGGGGTCAGACATAAAGTCTGGTGAATATGATAATTCTACAATACTATTACCAAAATAACTGGACTAAGGCATAAGCTGGAAAACAAGAAAATGTCTATGAAGAGCAGATTAAGGACATAGACAATCGCTAAAGGCAACGTTATAGGCGCTCCTAAATACTAAAGGATAAACACTATACTGCACCACACCAGTCACCCTAAAGATTCATCCCACTTAGCTTCACTTAGAAACTTTCCCAATGGCTTTACGTACCCCTAGCTGACTACATAGGTGCCGCCTGCCCCTATCTCCACTAGGTGTACCCTACTTCCCATTATTCGATCGGCTCCCTAACTCGTAGATACCCGTGCTGGCCCCACAGTGGGGTGTATCACTCCCCTAAAGTGGCAACCTGATACAACGGACATGCACGGCTTATACCTACACGATGCAACAACGTCTTACCTACCAGCCCGGGTCCACACACGCATATGAAACCCGTTGGACTTGCGTTGCCACCGCTCCCTGTTTTGGCCTCTTATAGTCAAACCCAGTATGCGTGTCCCGTCCTCGACTTGGGTCGAGCCCACAAAGATACGTTTTGGGATACTGGTTGAAATGGGCCCCCACTATTTACCACAAGCATTCCACCTAAGCTTGTCCCCATTAGTCCATCTCACTTAACCCACTTAGTCATGTTCATTTACATGTGTGTTTGGTTAAGTCTAATCGTATTTCAAATGCCTCTAAAGGCAACCACCAGTTTCCTCATGCCACCCAAGGCACCTACTTAACCCCCATGTCCCACCTTACATGATTATCTGGTTAAGCATTTCTTAGTTCATTAAGGCCATAACCTCATAAAGACCTCTCACATTAGACTGGCATTTATGGCAGCTGGATTTGCCGGGCGGGTCCGGGCAGTCTTACACCATAAAAGAGTCTAACCTCGTGTCTTTACAACTGTTATGCTTTAGTTTGGGCCTAGGACCTCTCACATTGGGCCGACATTTGTGACTACTGGATTTGCCGGGCGGGTCCGGGCAGGTTTACATCACAAACGGGTCCAACCTCGTGTCCTAAGCATTGATTATTAATAATAATCCACTTTCCCCCAATTTTAATAATTCCCTACTTGAATTATTAATTACTTCCAATTTTTAACAATGTCCATAATTGACTCAATTATGGACATTCATTCATGGTATGCAACATCTTACAAAATTGCACCCAATTTATTAATTCCTAATATTACCCCTACCCCACGTTTGAACGTTTATTCGCAAAATATATGTTAGACTCGAATAGCCTAACTCATAGCATAAAAGAGATTATCATAATAACAACATGTATATGTGACCAAATGAATCATAATAAGGGGTGAAACTTGCATATGTCCAACTTGCATAGATTATACATGTCATGGATCTAAAGGTGTCAACTTGTTCAAAATTCACCTAATATGATCTCAATCAATTTTCATAAACTTACATATGAACATGTGTGAATCAACATCATCTAATTTTTTTTAACAACATGGTTTTATATGGGTACACCTAACTCAATAGGCAAATTCCCATAATCAAGTTTTATTTAATTATAGTTACAAGTTTATGGGTACACCTAACCTAATAGGCAAATTCCCATAAACAAGATCCATTTAAATTAAGAAAAAAACATAACTTTAAGCATGATCCAACAACATCATGATTTTTCAACATAATATAGCATGATTTATAACATGGCATAGTATGATAGTATAACATAGCTTGACATTATTCTCAACATAGCACGACATAGCATAAGAGAATTTACAACATAGCATGACATAGCATATATAATTTACATCATGCGACAACATAATAACATAATAAGAGATCCACAATATATAGAATTTACAATTACAAATCACATCACTTTCTTGTGATCCATTCATAACTGAGTCAAATTAGTTTGTAATAGTCTTGTGAGAATCATCATACTCACCAACAAAAGAAAAGAATTAGAGAAAGAGAGATCTTTTGATTTGATTTGTGTAGATTTAGTTGTAGATGATTAGGCTTCCTCTTCTTAGTTTGTGACGGCTATGCTGAACTCCATGGCAGCAGCATGACGGTAGCTTCTCTAATTTTACAAGTGATTTAGGTCTAGGGTCTACCCACTTATTTATAGATTTTAGAATTCATTTAGGCCATTAGATTTAACCTAGAAATAACCGCAGCCGTTCAGACAAGATGGGGTTTATCTTGTTGACTCAGCAATGAGTCAGAAGTGACTCAGCAAACACTCAGCATATTAATAAACTTCTATTCATGTCATAAATATTTTTTTTTCTACAATGTACATATTAGATACATCCCCCTTTACTTATTATTGTTTTTATATACATATTAGATACATCCCCTCTCTCACACACTTATTAATATTTTTATATTCATATTAGATACATCCCCTCTCTTACACACTTATTAATATTTTTATATTCATATTAGATACATCCCCTCTCTTACACACTTATTAATATTTTAGCAACTTTAGTGTTAATAGAAAATTCGGGGTGTTACATTCTCCCCTCCTTTTAGGATTTCGTCCCCGAAATCTTCAAGTCTGGAAGAATGTATATCCTACCATCCAAACGTCCATCTACTCATCCATCATACACAGGCATCCATTGTCCTTAAAAGACTTCTAATGCTTTATGATCATATGCAAGTGTGTGTACATGTCCTTACCTAATGCGAAATCAGGCGGTCTACTGATTCAGTTGACCTCCTTAATGCAAATTATGTAAGTGTCATGAATCCATTATGTATGCAAAAGATCCTAATTGCTTACATACTACTTCTATATGCGTGCACACCCATTCAACCGAATGCAACATCCATATGATGGTACAACCATTATACATCCATTATACTAAATACATTCATATATATGCAATATGCAATATGAAGTGACTGAGCCGATCTAGTGCCTAAAGTGTGTGTATATATGCATCCACGAGCAACCACTAGCAAACACTTGCATCCATTTTGCATCCATCATACATAACATGTCTCAAACACATGTTTCAACCATAGGATTATCCTAACTAAAGGTCAAAGATACTAATGAGAGGACATACTAAAGATAAGATAAGATAAGCTAAGCGATAAAGGAGAAATTAAAAGACATACCCTCAAAAAGAAAAGGGTACAACGAACGCATCTTCTCTTCTGTCTCCCAAGTTGCGTTGCTCTCATCATCTCCCCATTGCACTTTAACCAGTCCGACCTCTCGATTCCTCAACTTTTTGATCTCCGACCCAAGAATGCATGTAGGAGCTCGTCTAATTGTTGCATCACGCTCTATTTCCACCTCTTTAAGCAAGCTCGGCTCTACCACCTCCGCGGTCTTGTGCAAACACTTCCTCAAATGTGATACATGGAATACGTCGTGTACTCCACTAAGTTTCTCAGGCAACTCCACCCTATATGCCATCTTCCCAATCCTGTTTTTTTACAGGAAACGGCCCTACAAACCTTGGTGCTAATTTCCCCACGGACCCAAAGCGAAAAACATTCTGTAACGGAGATACTTTGATAAAAACCATGTCCCCAATGTCAAACTCAAGATCTGTCCTCCTCTTATCAGCATACGATTTCTGCCTATCTTGTGCTGCTTTCATCCTCCTTCGAATCAACTCAATCTTCTCCGAGGTTTCCCTAACCATATCGGGCCCAAGTAGGATTTTATCGGTAGATTCCCACCAACATGTAGGCGAACGGCAAGGCCTTCCATAAAGAGCTTCGAAAGGTGCCATGCCAATACTAGACTGAAAGCTATTATTATATGCGAATTCTACTAACGGAAGGTGCTCTTCCCATGTACCCCCAAAGTCTAGGATACAAAGCCTTAAAAGATCCTCTAGAATGCGATTCACCCTCTCGGTCTGGCCGTCTGTCTGAGAATGATATGCGGTGCTCAAACATAGCTGAGTCCCTACCACCTCTTGTAAACTCTTCCAAAATTCGCTAGTAAAGATGGGGTCACGGTCGCTTACTATACTAGAAGGAATACCGTGCAAACGAACTATCTCCTTAATGTATACAGAAGCCAACCACGGAGCAGTCCTCTTACTTTTCACGGGAATAAAATGGGCGCTTTTAGTAAGTCTATCTACTATAACCCAAATCCCCGTGTTACCCTTCCTTGATCTTGGTAATCCATCCACAAAATCCATTGAGATGCTTTCCCATTTCCATAGTGGAACTTCTAATGGGTGAAGCAACCCACCGGGTTTCTTTTGTTCTGCTTTAACTCGTTGGCACACCAAGCATCTAGCGACGTACTCGGCCACATCCTTTTTCATACCGGCCCAAAAGAAAACCCGCTTCATATCTTTGTACATCTTATCCCCGCCGGGATGAATGGTCATTTTTGAGCGATGAGCATCATCAAGAATGGCCTTCCTTAAGTCTTTGTCTTGTGGTACACAAAGTCTATTATCCCTTCGTAACCAACCCTTATCGTCTAGGGTATACCTACGAAGATGGCTTGACGACTCCCCCCCTTTGAGCTTTTCTACTATCTCAACCAACTGTGGGTCGTCTCGCTGTGCCTCACCAACCCGTCCTAGAAGTGTAGGTCTAACCTCCAAGGATGCTAACAGACCGGGTACTAAGTCAACGGAGGGTCTAAAGTCAAACATAGAGATGAATTCTAAGCTTTGTCGTTCAACAAACAACGGACTCAAGGACAACCTTTTCCTACTTAAGGCGTCTGCCACCACGTTACCCTTGCCCGGGGTATATGCTATTTCAAAATCGTAGGAGGCTAAGAATTCCATCCACCGTTGCTGCCTTAAATTCAAATCCTTCTGAGAGAATAAGTATTTTAATGATTTGTGGTCAGTGAACAGTTTGAATTTCTCACCAAGAAGATAGTGACGCCAAGACTTAAGCGCGAAAACAATTGCGGCTAGCTCTAAGTCATGCGTGGGGTAATTCTTTTCATGAACCCTCAACTGCCTTCTACCATAGGCTATTACTCTTCCCTCTTGCATGAGGACCGCGCCAAGTACCGTCCCACAAGCATCAGTATAGATGGTAAACGGTTTATTCCCGTCTGGCAGCACTAAGACTGGGGCTGAAGTTAAGGCTCTCTTTAAACGTTGGAACGCATCATCGCAATCTTTGTCCCACGTAAAAACCAGGTTCTTTTTCGTTAACCGTGTTAATGGAGCTGATATTTTTGCGAAGTCTTTGATAAACTTCCTATAATAGCCAGCCAACCCCAAGAAACTTCTTACTTCGGTTGCATTTTTAGGGACCTTCCAATCTTGGATGGCCACCACCTTTGCGGGATCCACTGCTATCCCTTCTTTGGAAACCACGTGCCCTAAGAACCGTACTTCCTTCCTCCAGAAGTGACACTTAGAAAATTTTGCCTTAAGGTTATGCGCTCGAAGGGTTTCCAACACTTCCCTAAGATGTAGGGAGTGCTCTTCTTTATTCTTAGAAAAGACTAAGATGTCATCCACAAAGACTACCACGAATTTGTTAAGGTATTCCCTAAACACCCTACTCATCAAATCAACAAAATATGCAGGGGCGTTTGTCAAACCAAAGGGCATCACTAGCCATTCATAGAATCCGTCAGGAGTCCTAAAAGCAGTCTTATCTATACTATCCTCAGCCACTCTCAGTTGATGAAAGCCAGTGGCTAAGTCCAACTGCGAAAACACTGAGGCGCCAACTAACTGATCAAAGAGATCGTCAATCCTCGGTAGTGGGTGTCGGTTCTTTTTAGTAAGCTTGTTTAGTTCTCTATAGTCCATACAAAGTCTAAGAGACCCATCCGCCTTTGTGGCAAAAACTACTGGAGCACCCCACTCCGATATACTACGTCTTATGAACCCCTTCTCAAGCAACTCCTTTACTTGCTTATTGAGTTCCCTCCTTTCACGAGGAGCCATGTGGCGCACTGGCAAAGATACGGGTTTAGCATTATCCACAAGATAAATTCGAAAGTCTATCTCCCGCTTTGGAGGTAAGCCCTTCACCTCCTCAAACACCTCCGGATATTCCCGGACCACTTCTACCGATCGCAGGTTCTCTACAGACGCGTCAAGCGATTCAAGATAACTTAGCATAACGGAATTTATGGGATTACAAAAGATGTCGAGAGCATTACCAAGGCGAGTCACAAGCCTAACTACTCTCCTTTCACAATCAAGAATGACCCTATTTCTAGACAACCAATCCATTCCTAAAATTAGCCCATAGCCCGTGAAGCCCAATACATAAGCATCACATCTAAATTCAACGCTAAGTATAGAGATTTTCAAATCCAAACATATCATGGTCAAATGAGCCGAACCCCCAATTGGATTTGAAACGACCAAGGGATCCTCTACTAAACTGGTGTTCAAGTGCAGTGATTCAACTAATGATGCAGAGATAAACGAATGAGATGCGCCAGAATCGAATAAGGCACGGATAGGATGATCAAACAGAAAAACTAAGCTTTCAACAGAAATTGTTCTACCTCTTTCTTGCAGCGGTGGGGCCGCAATAGCCTGAACTTGCCCCCTTGCCTGCCCTGGTGCCATAAGAGCCTGCACCTGTCCTCCCGAGGTAGACCCTGCCCTCTGCCCCTTCTTTGGACAGTCCTTCACTAAATGTCCCGCATCTCCACAATGAAAACAACCAGTCTTCTTTTTCTTTCTACAATCTTTGCTGAGATGGCCAGGCGTCCCACAATTGAAGCATTTCTTCTTCCCTTTGCCATTATTGTTTTTACCACCCTTCTTATTTTGCTGTTGGGGTTTCTTCTGATCCCCTTTCTTTTCAACTGCCTTATCCTCATGCATAAGTGCCATTTCTACTAGCTTTTCAAAGGTGGCTCCCATAGGGATGTGGGTCATAGCCAACCCTTGCAACGGTTCATTCAAGCCTCTAACGAACCTCAAAGCTTTCTTCTCTGGCGTGTTCACCAACTCCAAGCCAAACCTTGCTAACTGATTAAATTTATTGACATATTCCTTTACTGATGAGCTCCTTTGCTTTAGTGCCAGGAATTTTTCCATATTTAAGTTCTCCTCTGCCCTTGAAAGAAACTTTGCCTCAAACCTTCGTCTGAAATCCGCCCATGAATCAACTGGACGTTCCCCGTTAGTGACCTCCCACCAAAACGAGGCCTCTCCCTTCATTAACCAAGCAGCTAAACGGACTTTCCTCCCATCTTCCACTTCAAAGATATCCAACAATTCCTCAGTCTCCTTAAGCCAATCTCTGGCCTCCACAAACGTCTCAGTCCCTTGAAAAGTTTTTCCTCCCATAGCCTTGAATTCCTTGCACGTCTTTGCAAAAGTGTCAACACGAGGAGGAGGAGGAGGAGGAGGAGGAATGGGTGCAACTAGGGGTGGAGGAGTATCCGCTGGGCCTGCAGTGGTGGCCCTAGCCTCCAAGTATCTCCTAAACCACCCTGGAATCGTCACACCTTCTGGGAGATTAAGATCTTCAGCCATGCTGAAACGAAAAAGGAAAGATTCAAAATGGAGAATTCGAAAGATAAAGATAAGGATGTGGCTATTTGGGATTATGTTTTTCATAAAAACTCTCTTTAAATAACATGTTTTTTTTTTTGAAAGCACTTCTTCCAAAAATACTTTAGAAAAAAAATATTTTTCTAAAATTTTTTTTATCTGTTCTGGTAACCTTATGCTCTGATACCACGTGTAACACCCCACGTCCATTAATGTCACTCACAAAGGGAATGCATTAACTTCCATGGAGGTTTTAAGTGAATATAGAACAGTAAAATTACAACAAGACAGATATAAAATAGTACTTGGAAATTCAAAAACTTTATTTCATTGTAGCAGAAGTCAAAACATGTTTGATTACATCATAACACCATATTCAATGTCAAGTACAATATCTATCTTGATAAAACAAGTACATAATCCCATTACATGAATAGCCATTAAAAAGAAAGATAACAAGCTGGACTTTACTTCAGCAGTCCAAGCTTTCCAGAAGATAAGCGATCCAACTAGACTCCACTAGAACTTGGCCCAACCTGCGGACCTGAAGGGAGAAAAAGGATGGAAAAGAGGGGGTCAGACATAAAGTCTGGTGAATATGATAATTCTACAATACTATTACCAAAATAACTGGACTAAGGCATAAGCTGGAAAACAAGAAAATGTCTATGAAGAGCAGATTAAGGACATAGACAATCGCTAAAGGCAACGTTATAGGCGCTCCTAAATACTAAAGGATAAACACTATACTGCACCACACCAGTCACCCTAAAGATTCATCCCACTTAGCTTCACTTAGAAACTTTCCCAATGGCTTTACGTACCCCTAGCTGACTACATAGGTGCCGCCTGCCCCTATCTCCACTAGGTGTACCCTACTTCCCATTATTCGATCGGCTCCCTAACTCGTAGATACCCGTGCTGGCCCCACAGTGGGGTGTATCACTCCCCTAAAGTGGCAACCTGATACAACGGACATGCACGGCTTATACCTACACGATGCAACAACGTCTTACCTACCAGCCCGGGTCCACACACGCATATGAAACCCGTTGGACTTGCGTTGCCACCGCTCCCTGTTTTGGCCTCTTATAGTCAAACCCAGTATGCGTGTCCCGTCCTCGACTTGGGTCGAGCCCACAAAGATACGTTTTGGGATACTGGTTGAAATGGGCCCCCACTATTTACCACAAGCATTCCACCTAAGCTTGTCCCCATTAGTCCATCTCACTTAACCCACTTAGTCATGTTCATTTACATGTGTGTTTGGTTAAGTCTAATCGTATTTCAAATGCCTCTAAAGGCAACCACCAGATTCCTCATGCCACCCAAGGCACCTACTTAACCCCCATGTCCCACCTTACATGATTATCTGGTTAAGCATTTCTTAGTTCATTAAGGCCATAACCTCATAAAGACCTCTCACATTAGACTGGCATTTATGGCAGCTGGATTTGCCGGGCGGGTCCGGGCAGTCTTACACCATAAAAGAGTCTAACCTCGTGTCTTTACAACTGTTATGCTTTAGTTTGGGCCTAGGACCTCTCACATTGGGCCGACATTTGTGACTACTGGATTTGCCGGGCGGGTCCGGGCAGGTTTACATCACAAACGGGTCCAACCTCGTGTCCTAAGCATTGATTATTAATAATAATCCACTTTCCCCCAATTTTAATAATTCCCTACTTGAATTATTAATTACTTCCAATTTTTAACAATGTCCATAATTGACTCAATTATGGACATTCATTCATGGTATGCAACATCTTACAAAATTGCACCCAATTTATTAATTCCTAATATTACCCCTACCCCACGTTTGAACGTTTATTCGCAAAATATATGTTAGACTCGAATAGCCTAACTCATAGCATAAAAGAGATTATCATAATAACAACATGTATATGTGACCAAATGAATCATAATAAGGGGTGAAACTTGCATATGTCCAACTTGCATAGATTATACATGTCATGGATCTAAAGGTGTCAACTTGTTCAAAATTCACCTAATATGATCTCAATCAATTTTCATAAACTTACATATGAACATGTGTGAATCAACATCATCTAATTTTTTTTAACAACATGGTTTTATATGGGTACACCTAACTCAATAGGCAAATTCCCATAATCAAGTTTTATTTAATTATAGTTTCAAGTTTATGGGTACACCTAACCTAATAGGCAAATTCCCATAAACAAGATCCATTTAAATTAAGAAAAAAAACATAACTTTAAGCATGATCCAACAACATCATGATTTTTCAACATAATATAGCATGATTTATAACATGGCATAGTATGATAGTATAACATAGCTTGGCATGATTCTCAACATAGCACGACATAGCATAAGAGAATTTACAACATAGCATGACATAACATATATAATTTACATCATGCGACAACATAATAACATAATAAGAGATCCACAATATATAGAATTTACAATTACAAATCACATCACTTTCTTGTGATCCATTCATAACTGAGTCAAATTAGTTTGTAACAGTCTTGTGAGAATCATCATACTCACCAACAAAAGAAAAGAATTAGAGAAAGAGAGATCTTTTGATTTGATTTGTGTAGATTTAGTTGTAGATGATTAGGCTTCCTCTTCTTAGTTTGTGACGGCTATGCTGAACTCCATGGCAGCAGCATGACGGTAGCTTCTCTAATTTTACAAGTGATTTAGGTCTAGGGTCTACCCACTTATTTATAGATTTTAGAATTCATTTAGGCCATTAGATTTAACCTAGAAATAACCGCAGCCGTTCAGACAAGATGGGGTTTATCTTGTTGACTCAGCAATGAGTCAGAAGTGACTCAGCAAACACTCAGCATATTAATAAACTTCTATTCATGTCATAAATATATATATATTTTCTACAATGTACATATTAGATACATCCCCCTTTACTTATTATTGTTTTTATATACATATTAGATACATCCCCTCTCTCACACACTTATTAATATTTTTATATTCATATTAGATACATCCCCTCTCTTACACACTTATTGATATTTTTATATTCATATTAGATACATCCCCTCTCTTACACACTTATTAATATTTTTATATTCATATTAGATACATCCCCTCTCTTACACACTTATTAATATTTTAGCAACTTTAGTGTTAATAGAAAATTCGGGGTGTTACAATATTGTTCGAGATTGCAGCTCAAATCACCATCGTTCGAACGCGTTTTCAAGCTTCGAGAGGCGTGCAAGTTCGCCTGAACGACGGCCGGAGGTGGCGCAGGTTTGGGGCTAGATGGTGGAAGGTTCAAATGGGTTCCGACAAACTGTGGAGGAGTGCGGTGGTGAATGTTTTAGTCGACGATGGGTTCGTGTTTATCTGGAGAAGTTAAACGAAGAGGAATGGATTTGTATAGGTTAATGACTTTCTTAATGATGCTAACTTAATTAATTAATACGATTAAAGTTTGAAACTCTATAACTTTTGCAAACGATGTCAGAATACGGCAAACTCAGATGCGTTGGTATCGTCTCAACGAGATCTACGCAATGAAACCAAATGGGAGAAATTTGGAGCCAACTACAAATTTTGACTAAATTAAACGTCTGGTTTAATTTAGTTAAAACAATCGTTTAATAACAATTTCAGAACCGATCAAAGTGATAACTTTCTCTCACTCAAATAATTTGTATAGATATTTTATTTTATAAATGAATATCTGTTGATTGCATATATTGATTTCTATCTGGTTAATTATCATAAATTGTTATACGATATATGGCAGCTCATATCACAAATTGTTTGAAAACCATATGGATGAATGAATGATCATTTGTGTTAAGATTTTGATGTGATTTTGAGTTGATTAACATGTTAAAAACATTGTTAAAATATTTGTGATAGTTAATATTGGATTAAACATCCATTTAAAAGTCGAACGACTTGTATATTTCCACCCATTTAAGTAATATCGATTGGAATGAATAAATAATTTATTAATTGATTATTTATTGGTTGAAAACCCTACACGGGTCTTGGGATGATAATTAATTTACAAATATCCCTTGTGTATAGTCGAATGTCAACCTATTGATTGACAAACCGTTATAAGAATTATTCGATTATTTAATGCTTATACGGTTGTGTCTGGATGTGAAATGGATGTTTAATAGTTGTTTATAACTATTGTCGAATACGTGTTATGTATGATATCCATATAAATAAAATTATAAGGTAATTGGTTGAATTTCATTCCAGTCCAGAATAAAAATGAATATTTTAATATAATATTCAGTGAAGAATCAAAGTTTGAATTTGATATCCGATTTTTAATGGAAAAAGATTATAAAATTATAATGAATATTCATAACTGAAATGAATAGATTTGAATTAATTTTCATCTAATTATCGTTTGTTTAAGTTTATTTTGAAATGAAGAGTTAAACAAATAAACGAAGTTTTTAACTCGAACGGTTTTTTTTCTATCGACCTTATTTATTATTATAATAAATATCGAGAAAATTTGATTTCATAAACTGATATTTTGAAAATATTATTATTTTAATACTATAATATTATGGATGTTCAATCTCTGATTTAAAATTGAAGTGAAAGTTGAAATCATTTTTTAAAACGAAATTATAAACATTTTATAAAATACATTTTGAATGGAAATCGACGAAATCTATTATATGTAATATAATGGCTTAACATGAAGATATTTGATTTTGAATGGAAAAGATTGAAATGGAATTTTAAATGGTAGTTGAAACTATTTTAGATAATTTATAAAATATTTTGGAAGCATATTCGATTTAATTTTTATTTATAAATCAAATCCAGACTTAAATAGTACGTGTTGCGCAGCGACAGTTCGCGAAGTGCAACACATAACTTTGAATTGACGTAACAAGGGATCCGACCGTCGGATTCTCCAGAAACTGAAACCGTTGGGTTCGTATTTCGATCTTTCAATTGATTATAAGAGATCTAAAATCCAAGGCTAGATTTTAAAATATGTCTAAATTAGTTTTGGAAAAGGTCACTGTGGATGCAGTTCGGTGACCGACATTGGAAATCGATTGTAGGGGACTTAATAAAATTATTAAAAATATGAATAAATTATGATAAACCATAATAAATGATTTGAAATGATTTTGGATGAGATACTCCAAGTTTGAAAAGATAAAAGATGTTTTTATCTGAATAAGTTGTTTATCAACTTGAGTAAAGAATTGAAAGGAATTGAAATGGTTTTAATATAACCAAAGTTTACCAATATATAAATTGGATTGGATTTAAATGGAAATTATCCTCGGATATTTCGGTATTGGATTTCATGATGATAAAGATATCGTTAAGGAATTTGGAAGATATAGATATCGCTATTCCCAATACGATATCTGTTGGTTTCAGAATTTGATGTTGAATATAAGTTTATATGATGTCTATTCGGAGCCTTGTATTTAATATCAAATCGAATTTTGGGTTTGTCGTGAATGGTGTGTTCAATGACATCTGCTCTTAAACCAGTTGAGAGTAGAATAAATCTTTTAATTAAGATTTAGTGAAGTTTTCAAATTTAACATATTTAATTGAAATTGTATTTTGGGTTTATCGTGAGCTATGTTTTAAATAACATTAGTTCTTTAACCCAATTAACAATGAAGTTATGATTTGGAATTTATAAATCTTTTAATTAAGATTTAAAGGAATTTTCCCATAGTATAGTTTTCTAATTTAATAAATTGGAATTTATTGGAATTCGATTTAGTGATAATCGAGATGAACCTCTGTTGAAGAAGACCTGTACTATTTAAAGAATTTAAAAAGCTTTACCGTTATTCCAATTATAGTATTAGTATGATACAAAAATTTATATCAATTATATACTGTTATGACTTCCGTGAAGATTCCAATGGAATGAAAGTCTATTTTGAGTTTATCGTGAATGATGTTTTGAATGTCATCTGTTCTTTAATCCAGTTAAAGACAGGATTAATTTCCTAAAGTTGAATAATTATTAAGTAATGATTTTGATACTAAAACTAAGTTGGAGTTTTAATAAATCTTTAATTAGATTTGAAATGTAAAGTGATAATTAAATTTACCGAATTCGAGAGGTGTTTGAGAATGGAGTACCAACAGTTTTACTCCATGCGATAGCTAAATTTTTAATTAGATTTGGAACGTTAAATGATAAATAATTTACTGATAAAACCATGGGTGTTAGCTATGAAGTACTACCAGTTTTCCTCCATGGGATGAATAGGTCGGGATTGAGATAATAAAATGAATGATTACTTCGGTAAGGCTTGATAATTCCTACTAGTTTTATTAACCTTAATCTAGTTTATGTTACGAAAGGTATTATAAAATCTTTTGAAATGATTTCCAAGGAATAAATTGAACAATAAGTTTAAATGAGATTAGTGAGAACCTTTCCCAGAGTAATAAAGAATATTTGAATAAAAGAATATTCTGAATTGGAATAAGGCGTATGATGTGTTTTTATATCACCTGATTATAAGATATGCGAGTTATTTGGAAAGACCTGGTTTAACCCATTATGAATAACTCATACGACGATTAAAAGTCGATAATTTGAAGACGGCGGTTGAAGACCGGAGATCTTCACATTGTTTGGATTATTGCTGATGTCTCGCTTGGGAGGTACACCCAAGACGAGGTTATATGTGGTGGTCGTTCAGACGTACCCGGAGGTCGACCGGATATGTGAGGGTCTCTCTCCTGTATTGGATTTATGGGACGAGAAATAAGGTGCCTCTGATTTTGTTCAGAACGGACTTGGAAATAAATTGTATGCCTGACATTGTATTTTATGCTGTATAAATTGATCTCTACTAAATATATATCTGTTTGATGGCGGAGAATTTATTCTTTTTGCTTAACACCCTTCTCTGAGACGTACGAGCTCAGAAGTTGAATATCAGTAGACATCAGTTGTATGGTATGAATTGACAATGTGACATGCTGAGATGCATGGATCAAATCTGTTTTTGAAAAACAAAGCTTTGTGGATGTTGATCAAAGCATAACTTTAATATAGTGTAGATTTGTGTATAGCGTTAATTCGCGAGCTTCACTCCCCCGTATGAGCCAAAAACGAGATGAAGGATACCAGAGAATGAACATGCGTTTCTTTCTAGTTAGAAGTGATGTCATGGTATGGAGCCTAGATATTTTACTTATGTAGATGTTGGATGACGAATAGCAAGGTACCTCGAATTTTGCTGCACAAGGCCGTTGATGGTCAACATTCAAACCATGATGGTCGATATACTAACCAGGTTTTAGGTCACATACGACTGGGAAACGTCTTGTTCAGGAGTAATCCTAATCAGCGATGGCTGACCGACTCTACCGCTCCTAAGGGCCGATGCGTTCTGTCCCTCAAGCATGGTGCTAGATTGTCTCGAATCGGATAAGGAAGATTCCTTGCCTTGGTTCATAGATGGAAATCCAAATTTCAATACGCGACTTTACGGTTTTAGTGGTAAACCTATATGACGACATAGTAGGATGACGTACTATGACGTATAAGTTTGATATATTTATATTTGAAATTGATTTCTGCGCTTATAATAATAAAAGATAAATTTCGCATATCAAGCACGTTTGACTATAATAAGGTAAAACTCTATCTTCTGGCTTGCGTTGCATTGTGTGAAGGGACATGAGTCTTATAATAGCTTCATTTTTCCTTTTAGCATTGCGTTGTTTGTTTTATGCACTAGTATTCATGGGAGTAAACTCGTTCCGTGTTATATGGCATGGTCCCATGATTTACCTAACTTTAAAATAAAAGTTTAATAACTGTTTTAGTTCTCACACCAGTCTCACGACTGACTTGGAGTTTATTTTTTCCACCTAAACTCTAGGTGTTCATATTTTACACACGGACAGCTAGTAGTTTTTGTTCCGCGGATATTTCTTTTCGTAGGATCATGGATTATGGCTGGAGTTATATTATGAAATGTTTTGTATCCGTGTATTTCCTTCGACTGTGTTAGATGATATTTTTCCGCTGCACATTATATTTATGTATTCAAAATTCCGCTGTTTTGTAATTAATTAACCTCTAAAATTTTTCGTTGTATATTATTTGTATTCTCATATCTTGTACTTTAAGGTAAATTGTTGTAATAGCAATGAAATGTTCTCTTGTTCTGCGTTTTGATGAGTTGTGTTCTCATGGCAATTCGCGGATCTCTGTCTTTCGAATCGAACCTGTGCGGTTTACTGTCGGTTCGTAGGACGTGGATTTTCGGATCGTTTCATACATGCTAGTAAAGATGTTAAAGACAAACCAAGCAATAAAAACTTATTTAGCTACTCTACTTCTTTGTTGTTAAAAAAAACATATCACATTCAATCATTAAAAAAAAAGGTCTGATCCATAGGGCTACACACAATCCATACTCAACCCGGTACAATCCACCAACTCGACCCAATTCATATAAATCCAAGTCAACTCATACTAGCTCTGGTTAGATATAAGTTACAATTAGTAATACATACTATATACTGGTCGAGTGTGATTTTTTTTCTATCCAACCTTATTTTAACCAAATCCAACCCTGTATTGAAGAAAAAAAAGAAAAAAGAAAAAAGAAAACCTAATTTAATATCACCTTGTTTAAAACTAGAATAGTCAAATCCTAAAATAATGTTTATGTATTCTATAGAAAATATATGAGAACGTATATTCCATGTCAGTCTAAAATAGATAGAATTCGACTAAGATATTTTTAATGACATTTTAGTATAACTTTAGTAAAACTCTTGGCCTAATATGTAGTAAATTAATTTCATGTGATGTGTTTTATATTAAAATTCTAATAAAAAATGTGTTATAATGAATGAGCTATTTTTAATGCATTACGCTAGCTAAAATTTTAAATTTTATGTCAAATATTTTATTTTATATTCTCATTTTTGTATTAAATTTATGTAACTCAATCCAACCCTGCTAAACCCAACTCATTCTGCAACTTGATTCAAATCTAATCTCATATAAAGTCGAACTATCTTTAACCCATATCAATACGGATTGGAGAAGTATTTGGGTTAACTCGACCCAATCCATACATCAAGCAGCCCTATGATCCATCCTGTATGGTCACGGACACCAAAATGCCTTGTTGTTTTCATCAACTATTTTAATATTTGTGTGCCGAGATCCCTTGCTGTTTTCATCAACTTCGCAACGAGCCTAAAATCATAATTTTACTAGCACATGACATGATCCCAGGAACCCCGACCGCTGCTTCCATTTGACACAGATATCCATTAGACTACAGAATTGTTATATTATACACAGCTCCCACAGCCTTTTCTCTCATGATCAACAGTTTTAAAATAAACACTACGTATACCTAGTGAGTTATTTTCAGTAAAGAACAAGATCATTTTATGCCTTTAATAATTTGAGTATGATACAGCGTTTGAACATTAAATAACATACATGTGAAGCCAGTCAAATGGATTTTGCAGTGTTTGAATTCAAATTCATTGTAGCAGTGTTGAACGTCAAATTATATTGAATAATTAAATATCACACTGCTCATATGGTTAGTGCAGCACTGAATGGATTTTACATAGCTGACATTTAGCAGCTCTATATATTATTGTTAGCATCCCTATCTTTAATTTTCTTTACCAGCTTCAATCTTTCAAACCTGCATTTCAATAACGCAAATACACGTCAATGTATAAATTGTGACCAGACTAATGATATATCAATAGCACAAAATCTACTCCATAAAGCGAAAACTGATAGTAAATACATTAACCGTTGTATAAATCATATTTACGTGCTTCTAGCAGCTACAGATATTTACATTAGTAACTGCAAAACATTCATTTGAAGTTTGTTTTGATGATGGCATTGGTCACAAATTGGTCGCAAAATTACGTTGGCGAATGATAGCGATGGGGTGGTGGCGAATGTTGCAAACCAATGGTAAGATTATGCTCTCAGATTGAAATAAGAGTCCGCGGAAGTATAAGCATAATCATGATTTAACAAAAATCCCATTTTTTTAAAGGTGGTCCACGAAAATGATGAACGGATAATTCCAACAAAGAATTATAATAGTATGCATTTACTATGACGTTTGTATGAAAGATCATGAGGATCTATGATGATGTTAGTATGAAAGATAGCAACCACAACCAGTAAACAATACGATCTTATGACATGGGTATTTATCCGAATATGTTTGAATATCAAGTAATTGATACTCATCAATTAGTTGATGCCGATGTTATAACAGGCCAATGTTGTCTGATACACTCCCCAATATTTTCATACATCGCATTGAATACATTGATGCTATTTTAACTGCTTAGACGTACAAATCATTAGATTTTTGCGGTATAAGTAGTAGGAAGGTGGAAAAACATAAACCAACAACAAATTCGAGATAAGCTAATGCCATCTCCAGTGGAGATATCACGGATTCACTACAAAGCCATAAGATTCTAAAACAAAATGTCAGTTTACAACTCATAGTAATAAAGAAATATTACAAATGAGACTTCAGATTTGAGGTAATGTAAGTAACTGACACAACGCCATGCTGAATATGCATTACTTGTGTTGTCATGCTTTTTTGTCAACCCCGTCACACATCAAGTTTTCAACTAGTAACACATTCAAGCGTCAGAAGCATCGCCGGAAAACACAAAGCGATTTGTTCAAAGTTACGTCATGAACATAAAAATGATCCAAAACCCCTTTAAATGACCTCTTTTGGACCCGAAAATATCAACTACGGTGTTTGCACGGTAACTTTTATAGATCTTTGATTTAGCTTTAGATACAACTTTCGTTTGATCCAATCGGACTTACGGTTTGAAAGTTATACTCATTTTCATGAACGCATGCCAATCAACTCAAGATTTTCAGATCCCTCGCCTCCAAATTCGTATGGTTCGGACCCCTCAAAACCAAGATCTCGACTCTCCCTCCCTCTTTCTCGTATCCCCTGAGGGATACGAATTTCGTGTCCCTCAACAGAGGGATACAAATTTCCTGTACTTGGCCTCTTCTGGGATCCAAATTTCCGCCGCATAGTCAAAGTTTAGAATCAACAATCTTTTTGTTATTATATTGTAACGCTTTGTACTTAAATATTGTCCAAACTTGTACAACATTGTAATCAACAAATATATGATGAATGATTACTATAAAGTGGACGTAGGCGTTAGTGCCGAAGCACTATAAAAAGCTGTCTCCCGCATTTACTTTCTTACATCTTTGGATTATTGTGTTTTCACCACACATACATTGGAGTTGGCATGGGTTGAATAAAGCGACAATTCCCTACGTCAACATTTTGGCGTGCCAGGAAGAGGGAGACCGGCTTCGGCTACAGTCTCAATTCTCGACTTTGGTTCTCGGATTTTGGAATTCAACTTCAACTTTTCTTTGGAAACAAACTTCACTCGCTTCCCGATATGATTAAGCGAAAATAAGTAATTCGTTCGAAAGGAGTAGTCGTTGAAGAAGAACAAGAACTCTCCTCGACTTGAAACCCATTTAACTTCATCACTCGAAACATCGACGGAGTCGTCAAATATCTAACCAAAGATATTACCTCTCGTTTGGAACAATAGGAAGAACACTTCCATGGCCAAGAAGCCTCCATGACCACTCTTCCCGCCCGACTCGAAGGATTCACAACGCGGTCAGGCCAAAGAAACGTTGTCGGAACAAGTGCTAGTGCTCCACAAGGATTAGCCCAGGACTTGGGGGCAATTCAGGAAGAACAACCCCGCGTCGACACTCATCCACGGACAGCTACCGGATCGGCTAGGCTCTGGGCCAACACCCCAAATACCATTCAGAATTCAGCTCAAATTGCAGTCAATCAAGCTTCAGGACTAAGCATTGGAAATGTCACTCTAGCGTCGGTGCGTGCAGCTTTGGACACAGGAACTCTTGTAGTTCCTAATCTTGGATTTGTTCCCGCCGAGGCACCTCAGGCTAGGATCGAGTCATATATTCTACTTGGCGCTCGACCTTTCGAAAACTTCAGACTCAATGCTACGGGAATCGGCGTCGATGTAACTAATCTAAACTCATTTCTTGGCTTAGGCAGCGCCAAGTCGCCGATTTCATTCGACGCTACGCCCGTGGCGGGGCACCTCATGCTTAATTGGACTGCGTCACTCGCAGCCCCTTCACCCCAGACATCAAGAACACTCGGAACCCACCGGACTTCAAGTTGCCAGTGTTAGATCCTTACGGCGGTAGGAAAGACCCTACTGTTCATCTCATGCGCTACATGCGCCACATGGAAGTACATTCAGCCTCAGAAGGCGTCATGGCAAAATGCTTCCCGTTTATCTCACCGACATTGCTGCTCTATGGTTCAGACAACTAGAACCAAAATCGATTAACAGCTGGAATGCCTTGGTCTCTAGGTTCGTCGAGCGATTTAGAGTTCATATCACCCAACCAAGGAGCGTCATGTCTCTGACGTCCGTCGAGCAGAGAATAGGCGAAACTCTATGCAAATTTCTCGAACGATTCAATGCAGCGGTGGCCTCTGTTGACCGGCCAAATCCATCTATGGTCTTAATGGTCGCCGTCTCCGGAAGTCCTGACAAAACAGACTTCAGGACTTTATTACGACGGGACCCACCAAAGGATCTCGATGAATTCTACTTCAAAGTCGAAAGGTTTCTCAGGGAGGAAGATTCCCACGATGAAAAGCTAGTGCAACGAACCAACTCCACGACAGATTTAGGGCCATCTGCGTTCGACAAAGGGAAGGGCAAATCTCGGGACAACCAACGATCACGACCTCGGTTCCCAGCCTACATCGAGCTCAACCAAAGTCAAGAAAGGATTTACCTTGACACGCAAAAAATTGTGCCTTTTCCGAAGCCTATTAGGAGATACCCGACTCCGCAGCAAGCAGCCTCCGATAGATATTGCCTCTTCCATGAACTGTCTGACCATTGCAGAGTGCTCCATGATCACATTGAAGTCTGCATCAGGTGTGGCGAGCTACAACAGTATGTCTTGAATCCAACTGCAACAACAGCTGTACCACCAGCTCTACCTACAACATCTCAGGATAAGGGCAGAACTGGTCGTCAGGGCATCGTCATCAACTTATCCCACTCAACGGATCTTCTCAGCTTTCCCGGGGTCTGGTCCTACACTTTTATTTTTAATGTTGGCGACTTCTCGCCTTGTTTTTCCTTTTCCATGTAATTAAAGCGGCAACGTCCGCCCATACGCACGACACCGGCTTGTGGTCTCAAGTCGTGTACGGGGTTGGACTAACGACTGTTGTACTCATAAGGAATTAATAAAATGTTATTTTCGAGCTCCGGCTCACAGTGGATCAATCCAGTATAAATAAAGTCCCAATTGGATCAGTCCAGTATAAATAGTCTCCCCCACTAAATTAGTCCAGTATAAATAAAGTTCACACTGGATCAGTCCAGGATAAATAAAGTTCCCACTAGATCAGTCCAGTATAAATAAAATTCACACTGGACCAGTCCAGTATAAAGTTCATGTTGGATCAGTCCAGTATAAATAAAGTTCACGCTGGATCAATCCCAGTATAAATAAAGTTTACGCTGGATCAGTCCAGGATAAATAAAGTTCATGCTGGATCAGTCCAGGATAAATAAATTTCTCGCTGGATTAGTCCAGGATAAATAAAGTTCACAGTGGGTCAGTCCAGTATAAATAAAGTTCATGCTGGATCAGTCCAGGATAAATAAAGTTCACACTGGATCAGTCCATGATAAATAAAGTTCACTGGATCAGTTCAGGATAAATAAAGTTCACGCTGGATCAGTCCACGATAAATATAGTTCACGCTGGATCAGTCTAGGATAAATAAAGTCCCAGACTACGGTCTCTCCCTCCCTGATCAGTCGGGTATGAACTTTGAACTCTAGTTCTTAGCTTCGGACTCCGTTCCACAAATTCCCCCAAAGGTTGGTCCCATCGGTTGTTAAGATTACATGAATAAGTTTGCCAAATATAAGAACTACCCGACTTGGTGCGCCGAGCACAAGAGTTCCTTATCGCAACCCCCTCATCGTAGGAACCTTAACAACCTGGCCCTCCATACACATAACATTACACAACTTTATCCGCCAAGTGCAAAACCCTCTTTCGCAGGTACATACTTGCTCCGGCAAGACTCAAACAAGCTCATGGCTTCTTATTTTCTGGATATCAAGCATCCCGGACTCGACAGTTCGTTCTAATACAGTCCCAACGACCGTCAAACTTCTACTATTACGATCTTAGCGATCGTCCGCTTCCAATGGATTTCTAATCAATACGGTCTGGCGCGATCGTGGCTTTTAAGTTTTCTAATCACAGGAGTTCACTTTGGACTTCTTCTAGCTTGGTTTTCTAGGATTTTTGATCTTCTCACAAAACACATCTTCCTCCATCAAGCAAGACATGTTTGGAGGGCAAATGTTGACATGTTTTTTTGTCAACACCGTCACACATCAAGTTTTCAACTAGTAACGCATTCAAGCATCAGAAGCATCGTCGGAAAACACAAAACGATTTGGTCAAAGTCACGTCACGAACATAAAAATGGCCCCAAACCCCTTTAAATGATCTCTTTTGGGCCCGAAAACGTCAATTACGGTGCTTTGCACCGTAACCCTTGTAGATCTCTAAATTAGCTTCAGATACAACTTTCGTTTGACTCATTCAAACTTACGGTTTTAAAGTTATGTCCGTTTCCGTAAATGCATGTCAGTCACCTCAAGATTTTCGGATCCCTCACTACTTTCGGATCCCTAGCTTCCAAATTCGTATGGTTCGGACCCTACAAAACCAGAATCTCGACTCCCCAGAGGGATACAAATTTCGAACCCCAGAGGAAGTTAAATTTCCTGTTCTTGGCCTCTTCTGAGATCCGAATTTCTACTACATGGTCCCCACTTCCTACATACTCCACTACCAACCCTTCACTATAAATAGCCCCAAGCTTGGCCTTCATTTGCATCCTTTCTCTTGGAATATTGGCCTTCCTAGAGCTCAAAAAGCATCATTAATGGTAGCCACCTCCTCCATAGCCATTGGACATGGCATGAGGCATTAAAACGTTGTACAAACGTTTTCCATCACTTTTTGGATATCTACAAGCATAAAAACACCACTTTTGGGCTGTTTTAAACTTCTTAGACATTGAAGCTAACTTTGGACATAGTTGACCAAGTCAACTCATCTCAATGAAGGACATTTTAGTCAAAGTTCAGAATTAACAATCTTTTTGTCGTTCTATTGTAACACTTTGTACTTAAACATTGTCCAAACTTGTACAACAATGTAATCAATAAATATAAGATGAATGATTACTATAAAGTGGACGTAGACGTTAGTGCCGAACCACTATAAAAAGCTGTGTCTCCCGCATTTCTTACATCTTTGGATTACTGTGTTTACACCACACATACACATCGGGGTTGGCATGTGCTGATAAAGCGACAATTCCCCACGTCAACAACTTGGAATTTTGAACGCTTGTTAACAAGCTTCCAGTTAAGATTAATCGGGTGTCGATGAAATCTACATATTCACTAAACAAGCACCAACATTCAGGCACAACACCGAAACACTAAACGTAGGTGTCAACGGATACTTCCAAATGTGAACAATGTCATATCTACCGTAACACCCCACCCTCCATACCCATACCATCCAAGAGTATTACAACATAATACTGTCAGATAGTACGGAGAATGATGTTGTAGGGGGGCACACGTGTAAATTCTCTCGGACAAATACTAGTATGTCTTAAAGTTTTCTAAAATACAATTTACTCTTAACGTATGGAGTACAAAATAACACCATGTGTGCCTCCAGGATCAGGATAGAATAATACAGAATATACAAAAACACAACGATCACCGAGTTAATCACAACAATGATATTATATATAATATTTAACATTTTATTCACATTTAACTTATTTGACATTTTATGCACGTTTCATTTATTACACATCAATTTATAAAACAATCCATTTATTACAAGATAATTAATAATAATCTAAGTAATTATACTCTTCTGAGTGCAACGGGAATAGGATACAAGCTGGTCTTTATATCGTTGAAACCGTGACATCTCGAAACTAACCCGAGTATCATATATATAATGAGCATGTTCGACCATCTCTAATTCCAATGTAAATAACACATTGTGTATCTGGTGTGTAATGGATAATACAAAGAAATCTCATATCAAACTAATTTCAAAATTTTATCATTCAAACATCCATCAAAATAAAAATCGTAGAATCAATAGAAACAAGGAAATCACATAAGTCCCATAATTCTCAATTCAATATCAAAATCATCAAAAAAAAAAAAAAATCCATATGTAAATTGTCTAATACTTGAATAAACCGAAATAACACTTGATCGCTACAAATATAATATTCTCCACATCTAATAAACAAATGTCAATATGCTAAATTCACAGAAAAGAACGATAAACGTCAGTAGAGGATATAGAAAGCCATAAGAATCTCAAATATCTAGAATATCATAAAAAATACACAGCGATATGTCAAATACCATAACACAACAAATGAAATAATAATGCAGCGATACGCCAAATAAAATATTATACGACACATGCCAATGAAGAAAAACAGAGATATATCACACTTAGAATCATTTGTACTGACTATACGCTGAACTAGAGCTAGAAAGGGAGACTAACGAACGTATCTGCTTTAGGAGACTCCACACTCACATCTCCTACCGTCATTGTTGCCACTACCTCTTACCACTAGCATTGTGACAATGATCCACCATTAGTATGCCAACGCGTAACATCTACAATCACGATACCGACATCTGTTCCTGTGGTAACTGACTGTTGGCCTAAGTGACACTAAGGGCTACATATACTAATAATGATAATAAACACTAATGTGTCACGAATCCGGGACACGACCCCGCAATCAGGCCACCTGGGTGGATACTTATCTATTACAAAAATATTCATACCAACGTACTGTATAGAATATATGTAACAACCAGCTCACTCGACGATTTCAGATTTAAATATTTTATTTAAATGTATCGTCGTATCTCATGTGTCATTCAAAAAGTCGTTTTTCACAAACGATAAAATTAGGACTCGGGACCACTTCCATTGAGTCCGGATCATCGTTTGCGGACTTTTTGACTATAAGCATCGATATGTTCCGAGGTTCGGAAATTTGGACTTTGGTTAGGGGCTTGAATGGCTAAACCTAGCCCATTCCTTTAAGTCCCCATCAGCCCTCTCTCCCTCAAAACATTCCAAAGCTTCAAAAGAAATAAAAATGGGGATTGGGAAAGGGAATTAGAAATTCCTAAGCTAGGGTTGGCTCCTAGGAATCCAAATCAAGAGGAAATCTAGTGTAGAAACATGGGTAAGCTTCTCTATCCTCTTCTCTATCTCTATTGCTCATCAATTTCGGATTTTTATGATGTTATAACACCTATGTGTTTGCATATGTGTTCATGAGGTGATTTCGGAGTTGCAATTGATGAAAGAGAGGAGTTTTGCTCGTTTGTGTGCTTGTTCTTGATATTCAAGAGCCAAATGTGAGTTCTTCTTGAACTCACATCTATGCCACAAGCCATTGGCTTGTACAAGTGTAATTTAGTGTTCATACGAGTTTGCTTGTGCTTGTGAAATAGTTATGTTAGTGTAACTTAGCCGATTTCATGTGGTTGTGTTTCATTGAGTTAAAAATTATGATTAGAATTGTCCACACAATCTAATTCATAAGCTACTTGTTGATTTGGTGATATTGCGAAGCTCCGTTGTCGCACCGGCAAGTTCTAGGACTTCACAATTCACTTATATCGTATTTGATTGCTTTGGTTAGATAATTTCATCGTTTTGGAGTTTATAATCAAGAACCATTGCAAATATCTTGTGTGAATGTTTGTGTATGTTATAGGTGAAGTTATTGTGTGCACTCATGCTCTTGTAGCTTCCCTTTAGCATTGCCAAACCATCTTGTTCTAGTTTGAATCGCGTTCGATAGCTTTGGTTTGAAATTTAGTTCACCTTTGAACTTATGATCGAAACCATAGCAAATCTCTTGTATGAATGCTTGCATGTGTATGTGTTCTTGGGTGTTTTCGGTGAGCTAAGGAGGCTTCATTTTCAATTAGAAAACGTTATAAGTCATCACCATTGATCCGAGCTCGTCCGTGAGTCGTTTGCACCTCATTCCTTAAGCAAAATAGTCCATGTTTCAGCTCAGACGTCTGTCACTACAGGGGGACAGACGTCTGTCAATGTTTGAGGAGCAAAATAAATATTTGCTTCAGCTCAGACGTCTGACCAAAATGGGTCAGACGTCTGTCCCGGCTCTCGGGAAAAATAAAAAAAACTGCTTCCTGCAGTGACAGACGTCTGTCACTACAGATCAGACGTTTGTCTGCCTGAAACTGCTATTGACCGGTGGACCACGATCAATAGTTTGGTATCGTTTGGGCTCTTTCCCGGCCGGAGCTCGGGCCATTCGGACTTCGTTTGTGAACTTCAGCTTTACGAATTCGCAGATTTCTGCATCTCGATTCCTCGACTTTGATCCTCATGTGATTCTTCAAATGTTGATCCTTATTGGCCGATTCACATTTGTTTATGATGTGAATTGAATAAGTGATCATTCTAAAGCCCGTATACTCTTGTTAAGATGATTCACGCCTCTAAAACGTGAATTATCGACTCGATATCCTTCGAGTTTATTCCGATGTAGTTTAAAGCCTTCGGGTCCTAGTTTGGGATTTCGATTCGTTCGTCGATCGAAATTACAATCGTTATCCCTTGATTTCCTGTATGTTGTTGTGATGTGAGTTTATGATCTATGATTTGAGATCACGTCATTGTGACGTGAACCCCCTTGATCGATTTGCCTCGGCAATCATACTATTGTTTATTGCCACTTTGAAGTTATATAAAGAGATTTTATGTTATTAGTAGATATCAAATTCTTGTACTAAAATGGTTTCCAATCTTACTTCATTATACGAAGCTAATTTATGAAATCGTTTTATGAGCCTTCTTCAAATCTACTAGTATATATTTTATAAACCTTTTCCTCATTTGTATGAGAAATCTAATTAAACGTCTTAGTAAAATCAAGGACTATGAACCCTTGCTTTTGCTTCGATGGTTAATTCTTGGACTCATCCGATTGAAAACCGTGGCAATGCTCCTTCTATGATTTTCTCTGTTTTGAATAGAAACCAATTACAGGTTCGTAAATATTCGAGAATAGCGTGTGGTTATGGGACATGTTGCTGTTTTCTTATATTCACTAGCTCGGAGTAATTTCTATTCGCCCGGATCCATGGTATCCGCCTCTATGACATAGTTGTTTGGTTCGCGATCACCCGAGTGGGAATATACGATTTGTGACCTTCATCTATGAGACTTCAGTCCAACTTTATATGATTTTCTATGATTTATGATTTCCTCTCTCCGAGGTCACAACCCGGGCACGGTGGGGAGCTTCGGCAGCCCGGCACCGTGGAAAGCTTCGACTCAAACTTATGGGTTCGCAACCTAGAGATCGTATCTCATCTTGGTGAACAGGCCTGCCTCTTGGTGATGTTTTCTATGATGTCTTGGTGATTATGATGTTTTGGTGATTATGATGTCTTGATGATTTATGATAACTTGGTGATTTATGATTACTTGATGATTTATGATTACTTGATGATTTATGATTACTCGATGATTTATGATTACTTGGTGATTTATGATTACTTGGTGATTTATGATTACTTGATGATTTATGATTTCTTGATGATTTATGATTATTGGAATGTTGAATTCCACATTAGCTAGGAGATTATTTAGAGATAGTTGTGTTGACATGCCATGTTTCATATTTAGTTATGATTAGATGTTATTAGTAGAATCATGTCATCCTGTGTTATATCTCTTGTTATCTCAGTTTATTTGATAAGTACAGCTAGACTGATCCGTTTATTGTTTATTTCCTTATAAATAATACTCGGGTCAGGCCGAGTCATTTTAGGTACTCCTCTGGGACTCCTAGCAGGATTGATCTTCCGCTTTCAGCTTGCTACTCTGTCTCTGCAGTTTTATGTACTTTTGTACCTATGACATTATCTCGTAGTGTACATATTCTTTTATGTAGATCTTGGTACATGTATTGTGGATCTTTGTTGACCACTTGTTTGTTGTGCACATTCTTGGTTTATTCATATCTATTCCGCCTTTGTGATACGATTATTCTGTGTCTGGCTTTGAGATATACCATATTTATATTGTTGTTGTTGGCTATTTTATATTGCTTTCCGGATTGCATATAGCCGTTGTGTAGTTGCCCTATGTGCCAAGGGTCATGTCGAAATTTTAATCGATATCAGAATTCGATGTGAATACCTCACACGGAGCAATTATACAATCGGTCGCCCTTCACAAACCTCATTCTCCGTTATGGTCTGCAACATTTCTCTGAAATGAACCGGACGATAGTGGATATAGAGGCGGGGCGCTACAATATATTGCTGATGCATGGCTAAATATAATAATATATTAGTAAATGAGTACTATATATATATATATACACACACACACACACACACACATATATATATATATATATATATATATATTCACCACAACGAATACCACACCATTAACCCCTATTTGAAGTGTTATACACGAGCAAAAAATAACTAAATAACTCATCGGTGTCTCATATCACCACGTTTACCAATATGTTTATTTAGTGCTCGCACACTACACTTATCATTCAGTACTCTATATAACAAGTCAGACGAATAACCAGAAAGGTGACACCGAAAGTTCCATACCAGACGGTTCCACTTAACCGTTTATTCAAATTTCTCATTACATAGAATATATCAAAATCATAAAATCGCAAAAGATGTCATCACTGTCTCATTTTTTAATCATAAACCAAATTAATATCAATAGTGAATCATTCATAAACTAGAAATGCATATAAAAGGAAATGTATATAAATAATCAAGAAAGCAAAAAAGAATAAAGAATGCATAATGGAGATCATATTCAAATTCTCAAATCAATCTTGGAGATAAAATAATTCCAAATCATAATAATAACAGTCATAAAACTTCCCAAAAGACTATTTAGACATTTAAGGTGTGTGTGTTTATATATATATATATATATATATATATATATATATATATATATATATATATGAGGAGGGTTCTGCTACACCTCTTATATTGCACGTGAACTCTCCCCCTTAATGAGTGGTGGAGATTAAGGGGGAGAGTTCACATGCAATATAAGAGGTGTAGCGGAACCCTCCTCTCTCTCTCTCTCTCTCTCTCTATATATATATATATATATATATATATATATATATATATATGTATATATATATATATATATATATGAGGCAGGTTCAATGGCACCCCAAAAATGGAGCATCCCTTTAGCCTACTACTTTTCCATCATACATTTTCTCCCTCTTTCCTTCCACTAACTCTCTCACCTTCCACTAACTTTAATTAATATAAATGAGAGGTGGAAAACAGGGACGCCAAAATGATGCTCCATTTTTGGGGTGCCATTTAATGCTCATATATATATATATATATATACATATATATATATATATATATATGAGGATTCCGCTACACCTCTTATATTGCACGTGAACTCTCCCCCTTAATCATCACAGTCTTATTTTTGAATCATAAACCAAATTAATATCAATAGTGAATCATTCATAAACTAGAAATGCATAGAAAAGGAAATGTATATAAATAAATAATCAAGAAAGCAAAAAAGAATAAAGAATGCATAATGGAGATCATATTCAAATTCTCAAATCAATCTTGCAAATAAAATAATTCCAAATCATAATAATAATAGTCATAAAACTTCTAAAGGAGTATTTAGACATTTAAGGGATGTGTGTGTGTGTGTATTAGACGTATTATTTAGAAAAGTTTAGAAAACGGTAAATATACTTGAAATCATAAAACTAATTAAACGCCAAACATTCAGTAAATTACATTACTTAAAATAGATTACTACTTGAAAATAAATTGGACAGTGTCTACTTTATAATTTTTCCAACATCCAACAAATTTCAAACCACGTTATTAATGACAAAATTGCATCCAACAAGTTTAATTTCACACAATACATCCATTCATCCAATATTGTAAATTTCAATCTAATGATATTGTCAAACAAATCAACCAACTTAAAATCCTAACGTCAGTCACCAACATATTCAACTAGCATAATTTCCCAACAAAAACCCTAAATAGGTCCAATATTCTCAACAGTTAAATTGTTATGTTAATTAAGTAATTTATTTAAGCAATCAATTTAAATGATGCAACCAGTCTAATCCAAACAACCATTAACAAACATCTAAGCAACAATTCATTCCAGAAACCGAACTAAATCATGATATAGAGAATTAAGCATTTAACAACATAAATCAGATATAAATTTATGGGTAGAAACATTCACCTTATCGACGTTGAGTGGTGTCTCTTTATACTCTACCAGTTTGCAAACTAAAGTGATCGAAGCCCTCAATCGCTTTCCTGGATCGCACCTCACCACCATCCATCAGCAAGCCACAATTGAGACCACCGCTCCAGGTTGCACTCCTCCCCACCATCACGCGCGCCCCTCAAAAAGATGTCGCCTCCTCCATCATGCGCGCCTCCTCCTCGTTGATGCTAGCATGCCTCGCAATTCTGCCTTGCCCTTTCTTTCTTTTTTTCAAAATTGCGGTTTTTGATTTTAGGATTAATATTTAGTAACAATTTAGACGCCATGATTTGGGAATCACTTCCAGAGAGAAGTGTCGTTATCCCCATAGGGTAAAAGACGTTTTAATCTAAAAAGGCTTAGGGTCTCCTAATTTTAATCCCAACTTTAAATTAACTTAATTTCCATCCTCTTTCTTTAAAATAACAATTTATTTATTTATAAATTTATTCCGACCTAATTCAAACTGATCTACAATTCATTTCATAACGCATTTTACAAGTTACATTTTGTTAGTCGACAATTTTGTCAAATTTGATGCTTGACTAACTTGTTTGTTGATTTAATGCTCAATACAATAAAGTATCTATTGCCTTATTAATTTAACTATATAAAATTTGTAATAATTCCAAAATCATCTTATATCCATTACAATTCGATTCACGTCGCGTTTAATAATTTGTTTGTTGATAACATACAACTTTGTCTAACTCGACGCTAAATAATTTATTTGATAATCCATCGTGCAATATAAATAATTATATTTGCCATGTGATTCAATAATAAAATTATTTAGTATCACAAATGATCTTTTTAATCGAGAATTTGTTCAATCAACTAACAAATCTCCATAATTTAAATTTAATACTTCTATTTTGATTAAATACACGTATAATCTTGACAAGGAAACAGGGTTGTTACATCTACATTAGCCATTAACATATGAAATCAATTTTAAATATTAGATATCATTGATACATGACGGATTTAGATTAACATCCTACCCGCCACAATTGATAAACCAAAAAAACGTAAATATAAAATTTCAATGCAACAAAAATTATTTTGCATCCCGTATTTGCGTAAGTTTGCAAAATTGACAAATGCGACGTTAATGAATAGCCTTGATAGTTAATATGCATCAAATGCATATGACTATTAACACAGTCAAATATATGTCATTGTAGTTAAATACATATAAAAGAAACTATAATTTTGACATAAACCAGCTTAATGATCTTCATATTAGATGCCTTTATATCTGATGTTGTACCAGTTTTCTGAATATCAAATATTTATCAACTTTTCAAATAGGTATGCAGATGAATTTTAGAAATTTTGAATATTTGTTGATGGCCCTAACCAAATGCTACCTGTTGACTTTGTGTTGGACGATTGGGCGAATATATATACATATACACACGTACACGGTATAAGATCAAGAGCACCCCAAACAATGACGGACCCATTTAGCACCCTTGATTTCCGCAACACATCTTGGTTTCTCTCTCCTTCTACTCTTTCTCTCCCCACTAACTTATTTTACTACAAATGAGTGGCTTACTTTGAGGTGCAAAAAGGATGCTAAAATATAGAGATACCCTGAAACCCTATATATGCGCCCGTGTGTGTGTGTGTTAGGGTTTAGGTGACTTCATCAGAATTCTTTTGATCCTTGGGTATTTCACCATTTGATCTACGTGTCTTATTCTAAAGCACCTCGTTCGCGTTTCGTCATTCCAGAGCATTTCCCTTGCGCTACATCCTAGATCTCACCATCGATCTGCATCTATTGATGCGCAAACATGTCTGATTCGCCTCCTATCGTCAACGATGCATTCTTCTGTTGTCTGGGGTAGGCTACTTGCTCTCTTGGCAAATCCTTTGCTATTACAACTTCGCTAGTATCTTCAAATGGTAGTGCCACCTAGATTCGGAGAGGTACGACAGTCACCAATGGGACCGACGCTATTGACTAGACTGATGTTGTAATTCCACGTCCTTTACTAGTCCTTTTCGGCTGACCCACAAGGAAAGGCAGCATAAGGTTCTTTTACAGGTCGTTGTCTCAGGTTCTGTTGATACCGATTTAGTGTCAGTAGAGGAGCCTACAGAGGTTGTTAATGCTTCAATGTACAAGGCTCGGTTGGTAGAAGTCGTGAAGCTTCCTCTCATCAATGATGTTGCTACAGACAATTTGCTTTAGAATAATAATACTTCATTAGTCGGAGATGGGCATCGCTCTTCTCCCATAAGTCGAGTAATGCAAACAAGTACATTTTCGAAAACTATAAAATTGATTTGGGCCTTACTCCTCTACGAGAAGTGTTTGACATTGGAATGTCATTCTAAAAGAACCACCTCATTGGTTTCTATGTAGACAACGTTCTCTTGTATCATATTTAATCAAACACTTTCTTCGTGTTTGGAGATTAAAAGGAACGGTTTAAAATTAATTCTATTAAGGAAATATTTTACTTTGAATTCTCTTTAGTGGATGACAAAGCAAGAATTTTGGAATCATATCCACTTATCATTTTCGATAATGTTTTCATCGTTACCAAATGGGCGCTGACCATAAATAGAGTTAGCAAACAAGTTGAATTTATTAGAGTTTGGAATAAACTAACTGATATTACGTTGCTTTATCGAATCTTTGAAGGTTTTGATTGGATTTTTATTCATATAGGAATATTGATTTGTTTTGATGAAGCCATTGAGCCTTAAGATAAATTTGCTTATTCCTGAGCATTGATTGAGATATGTCCTAAGAAAGAGCTTTCTTCCTCCATTGCAATATTTTTATCTAAACAGATTACTAGATACGTCCAGGTGTCCTTCCTTTGGAATCCCCACATTTGCATCATCGTTGTTCCTATGATCATCCTGACATCACTTACTCTCTTCCTTAGCTTCAAATGAGACGATTCATGTTTTACTCCCCTTTACGGAGAGCCAAGGTCAGAGAGTGGCACATCAAAACCTTTATACCTTCTCAACCCGACCCCCTTTCAGATCCATCTTCAGAAGTGTGCTTCCAGAAACTCCTATTAGTATCTAGACATTTTCCACTATGGTGAAGGGCCATGCTCCACGCATTGACTATGTTACCACTCATACCCCACAGACGTTATCTTCGCCCTTGCCTTCACCTTTCCAACCATCTCCACCGCCTACCTCCTTGGCCCAATTACAATCATTAATCGACAGAACTCAACACCTCATTTGATCTTGATCTACCATCTGCAACTAAATTCGTCGAGCCTCTTCACTCTAATCCTTCGAGTGCGAATCAACTGGTCCAAGAAATCTTTGATAGGAGACCCGTTCGTTCGAGCATGGCAGGCCTTGCCCATGCTAAAACATGGACTCACACAGATAGTGGCAGTGGGTTGTGCTTCCACACTAGATGTAAGAACTTATCCAAATGGATATCCAACGATTCTAATGATAGAAATCTTCACTATAGACTTCTAGATGATGAGTTATGCTTTGCAACATGGCGAGAATGGTGCAAATAACAAGGCCATTTTCACGACTTTAGATTAGGATCAAAAATTCATTTTCCGCCTCATACTCCTAGATACTCTCCTGATATAATTAGCCTCTTTCATAGATTGGCTAGGGTTTAGGTCGTACGCCTGCATAAATTTAGAAGTGTTCATATCCCAATTATGTACCATAAACTATTTTTAGATCTAGCGAGAGGTCTTGAGTTTGCATTTTGTATCGATCATAAATGCCGCTACTGGTCAGGCATGTTGGCAGTATTTGTATCTTGTCGACCAAATGTCCATAGCTCTCATACTTACTACTATCATGGAACCTACACTCGACTCCAGTGATTGATTAAGCCGATAGACAGTCCAGCTTAAAAATGTTCAAGGCGTTGTTGGTCGTCTATGTATTTTATCCATCTAGTGTTCATGTATGGCCTCCGAACCATATAAGCATTATGTCAAAAAGAAGAGGTGAAAAAAAAAGTAAGAAAGCAAGAATAAATAGTGATTTTATCATATAGAAAAGGCAAAGCAAAAAAGAAGGCCATGTGAAGTACAAGAATGTGATTTTGATCGAGATTTCAATTGAGGTCTCTATGAAGCTACCTCGCCGTAGTAAGTTTCAAAATTTCACTATTTCATTTCATCCATGAATAACTATATGTTGACAATCCCCATCATGATATTGGTGATATTTTAGTATGAGATTAATTTTGGTTCTATACCGACAAATTCCTAAATACCTCGACTTTTTGTGCATTCCATGATACATGGAGAGTTTTTCTTTGTTAAAATAAAACTAGTGTTGATTGATAGAATTTGTGGTCCGTATGGGATTATACCCATGGAGTCTTCCGTAATTTCACCCATTAGTGTTATTTTAACACCGATGCGAATGAAGTTCTAATCATATTATAAAACCGTCTAGAAAGTCGACCATCATAAGTAAGAAGAGATGAACCTCTTTCCATTCGTCTATTTTTCCTTAGCAATAAAGATATGTAATTGTTAAAGTTTAGAAGTTGTCATCCAATAGTTATCTAACGATATTTCAACGAAATTGGACTACAAAATGATGAAGGAATAAATTTTAGACCATAAAACGATCAACTATAAAGAGCAAAAGAAGAAGAGGTTAAAATCAACTAATTCCATATATCGGTCCAGAACCATGATTCAACAAAAAGCCCCATTAGAACTCCAAATCATAAGTGACATGCCTCTCTAGCATGGTTAAAGGAAAACAAGTTTTTAAGCAAAGGTGACGGATTTGTATTGGTCCATCACAAGACCATTTTCTCCTCAAACTTGAAGGTGATGAAGATTAAAACATACTAAAGCAACACAATTTTTTGAACCAGGGCATGGGTCGACTGACACCGATTATGGACGTACCGATACCGATCCATCCCATCCCACCTAATAAATTGGTTAACTTTTGATTCGGTTTTCTTCCTAATATGTTGGATCTAATCCACTGACGATTTTGAAAAAGATCAGATGAATTTGAAGGCCTAAAGCATTCTAATTTAGGTATAAATATGATCATACTTCAATAGAAAAGGGACTTACACTTTGCTTATCTGAAATTAGCAAAAACTGTCATTTTACTGTCTCAAGATAAAGCTTCGACAATTCACTATAAAAGTGGTAAATCTAGTACAAAAAGCAACAAAATTAATAAAGTTAACGAAGGTTAGGGATTTGTCGAGCCACCATAGAAATATAATCTCATTTCTCTCTTTCATTTCCTACTAACTTATCAACTGAATTTCGATTATTTAGGGATACTTGTTTAAAGTAAAAGCTAATATTTGTATTTTTGAGAAGTAGAAGATCGAGCCAAATCTAAATTGCTGGTATGATTTGATTTTTTTTTCCAAAAGGATCTGATATAAATGAGATATAAGAAGAATCATAGTACGATAGCGATTGAAGAGGAATCTGATGGAACATATGATGGAAAGAATAAAGAGACTACTCAACATAAATTGTGTTTAGTGACAAGAAAAGAACTAAAAGGGATGGTGAATGCTTTAAGTCAAATAATGAAAGTAACGCATAAAACAATCACGAAGGAACCGACAAAGTAATGTTCTTTGATAAGGCAATAAAGAGAAAGATTTTTGCTTAGAGATCACTATAGAAAAAGAATGAATTCTCCACCTAGCTCATATGAAAGTTCTATAAATAGACGCAGACCAAAAAAAGAACCAGCGTGAGCATGCGATGCGAAAGATAGAAGAAACTAATAGAAATGAACAAGAGTCGATGAACAGACACCAATAGACTGATCCTGAACCATTAATGAGGGAGGAGGAAGATGGACCTTAGGAATGACGTTGGTGGTGCTAGTGACGGTATTGATTGAGGTATGAGTCTCTAGGTGGAAGGAACTAAAAGACATATAGAGACTATGCTCATATAAGTAATCTAGAGGATGCATCCCGACATCGTAGAATGCCAAAATGGACTCCCGAGAACCAAGAAGAACTAGACGACATAATGATAACCATAACCTTTGGAGGCCGTCCACAGAACTGAACACACGATGATGCACGCAATGACTGCCATCTAGGACGAAAGGAAGACACCTAACCTAAGAGATTATTATCCAAGGAATCCAAAGATTGCATTAGTAGGATAAACTAAAGGATAGCCGAGAAATCACCTTTAATCAGAATATGTTTACCGTCAAGACTAAAATGACAGAGTACACAAGGAAATCAGTCATGCCAACAAGTCAGAGTTAGAATGGATTTATGAATCCACTGCATCATTTAATGAAGTAAGGTTGATACATGAATACTGCCTATGGAGAATGATAACACAATGTGAAGAAGCATTTCATTATTTTTAGTACTTAAAATAACGTGGTTATATAAGTCAGAGTCATCATATATATTGTCATACGATCTACTTGTAATAAACTATTGAGTCAGTTCTGAATTCTCTTCGCGTGTCCTAATGATGCCTTGTCATTGACAAACATCAGAATAAAGAAACATTATAGAATATTCTAAAAAGATCTAATATTATTGAGACTAAAATGAAATTCCACAAGGTAGTCAATGGAGATAGCCGAGGGAGTGAATAAAAATTCCAGTTTTGTAAAATGGTTGACAATGAAGAAGCCAACATGCATTCTGCAGAGCTTAAATTTCTATGAAAGACGAAACTCAAATCCATCATAACACAAATCGACTGGTTTGGTACCTGCAAAAAGTAACATAAGCATTATCAATGCCATGAATTTAAACCCACAGGAGAGATGAGATAGGAAAACAAATACCAAATGTGGCTACTACCTTAAAATCAATATAATTACTCAAAAGTGAAAGAACCACACAGATATCGAGAATAGAAGAAAGAAGACTTTAACAGTACCAATCACCGTCAAGTTCAGAAGACTGACCCTCTAAATCTATCATGCGGGTTGCAATGAAGGGAGGAGTCAGAATAAACATTATGTTGAGTAGAACATCAAAATATTGTCCAACAAAACGTATATACGCCGACTGGTTTCCAAACAATGATTACGTCTTTCTAGGTTGCTAAAACCTAGTATTTAGCACGGACCATTATCAACTCTTTCCTTAAAACCTAGAATTCCGGTAAAGCCTATTAACCACCCAATATGCCTAATTCGGTCCATTAACCGCTGAATACTTCAATAAAAGCGAACTGTTTCTCTTATCCATTAGTCACTTAATGCCTTTTTGAGTTAAATAAACCCAATGACCATATTAAGATCCATTAAAGTGGGTTCGTCACTTAACACCTTTTTGGGATAGATAGCTCATCTGTCATTTAAGACCTATCAAGGAGGACTCTAATCTCTTATTCAAGGCATGTAGACTCAACTGGCCTGTTGAGACTTATCGAGATGGTTTCTAAACAATATTATCACCGATTAAAAGAGATAATAAGTACGGGAACCGCTAAGCGCTAGTTAAGGCTTCTTGCGTTCAATCGCATTCCAACCTCAAATTAAAAAAATAACAAATAACGCGAGAGATAGTAAGCAATGAGTATCTACAAGATAGGTAGACTCCTCGCCATTTAATACCTTCCCCCAACGGGCCCGTCTATTACTATCTAGCTAGCATTATATGTAAAACTTATAGCCAATTAATGCCTCCTACAGAGACAGACCCTTGGTACCAGCGCACATCCACTTAATACATATTCCTTAAACGGGCTCTAATCCAATCAATTAATACCTAATAAATGGATCCGTACATGACAGTAAAGATACAACAATCGTGCCAATGATGCTTATAAACCACAAGGTCTCGCTCAGCAGCTAGAGCTGAAACCATTATCGTGACCTCAGATGGTCGTAACATGACGGCAATGCACTGGATCTCATCCCGCTAACGTTGTTGTTACGCCCTAATCTCACACGAGCTCCACCTGAACTTGTCAGGTAGCTGCAAGCTCGCTGTTCTTGTATCCTTACATGCCCTGCTAATGATGAGGTTGTTGCTGATACCGCTGCTTTACTACTAGTGCTGGAGGCGCAAGTGGAGGCAACTGGATATCCTCTTGAGGATGGAGAATGTGACAATACAAAATATGAGTCTGATGTGTCCAACTCCTTGGTTAACCATGTAGAATACCAACGTGTGCACCTAATTAACGGCTACGCCACCACTAATAGTACAAGTGGCCTTATGCACCAAGGCATAAATGTGACCCAGTCTACCCATTCTAAGGTATGACTTTGTGCTGAATAACGTGCATCATAAGACCGACAATATATCATAAATTGTCGGTGCTTCATACATTGACATTTCCAATAAAGATGCACTAAGTAATATGCAAATCTATCATCTCATTGTCATTCAATTAATGCTAACTGCAAAAATCCCCAAAATCTTAGCAAGCCGAGTCAACTTCACCTCAGACTAGATGTGATTGTTATCATCATTAAAACTCTACACCATTTGAGCATCGAATAAATGGACACAACGCAAGCAACATCCTCGCTCAAAAGTGGTGTTGCAAAGAATCAGTGTTAGCCTTACCGCTACAAAAAGCTTTTCCAACCCAAAAGTAGTAAAATCTACAAATTTCGTCGATCGCCCTCTCTGAAACTCAGAGTACCTGCAAATAAGTGGTGATTTTATGCTTGTTGTGATCAAGCCAAACGGCCTCTTATGGAGTAAGATCGGGATGACCAGCAGAAGCATCAGCTGCACATGTGGTGCCATAGTAGAGAGTCATTTAAAAAGAGAAGAAAAGGTTATAGATCTGAAGAGATGGTAGGGCCAAATCTAAGATGCGAAGATTTTTAAAGTCAACGGGTGGTGGAATTGAAAAAGCGAGGCTTGGGTTTGATGGAGGATCTCGTGAAGGAAGAGGATAGGGATTTTTAGTTCAACTAAAAATTTAAAGGAGAGAATGAAAAGGTAGCGGTAGAACGAACAATCAAACCCGAAATGATTTTACTATTATCTTGCATTCGCTTCATACGGAAATAACCTTTTACAACTGATGGGTAAACAAACACTTTAAGGGAATACCTCAATAGGACAACTATTATTCTTATGTGCCCATCCTTTAAAGAGAGAAAAATATAAAAGCCTCACTTCAACGATAGTAAGTTAAATATATGATCTTTTAAAATCGCTTCAAAGTTATAGAAATTAACTTCCTCAAAAAAATTTGGTTTGAAAAATATATGAGGATTTTGAAGTTTTTGAAAAAAAATCATAACCTTTATCAAATATTTTTTATTTATTTTACAAATAGATTTTAGAAAAATAAACCCTCTTTTAAAAATATTTTTCAAAAAGTACATTCATAATAAAATATCTCTCATAGGTTGGATCAAGGAAATGACGAAATTATTTCAAAAAAAGATATGGCCTACCATAGAAAGGCGATGAGTGAATGTACTGAAATATGTCGTCGGACCAATGCAACATATTGACTTCAATCTCTTGGTCAACCAAAACTCAATGCATACCTTCGTTTGGAATTATACATCAAAAATCTCAAGTATAGCTAGTTTTCGACCGCCCGGTTCATCCATCTTCTGTCTCAGGGATTACATAATACATTGTCCATTATGCTCTTCCAAACAATCGCCACACATTGTCACTTAATACCTTTTCGGAATAGGTGGACCTATCGGTCATTTAAGACCTATCAAGACAAACTCTAATCTCGCATTCAAGATAGGTAGACTCAGCGGCCATCTAAGACTTATAAGTTGGTTTCCGAACAACATTATCACTGGGTAGAAGGTACTAGCAACGGGGACTTCTAACAGGTAGTTAAGGCTTCGTGCGTTCAAATCGCATCGCAACCTTAAATAAAGGGAAATAAATAATACAAGATTACTAAGCAGCCGCTTGGTACCTATATAGCAAATAGACTCCTCGCTATTTAAGACCTCTCGATGGGTACTTGATAACTGACATTATATATGAAAATTACATAGTCATTTAATACTTTCCATAGGATAGGAAAATCCTTATTACCATCACATAGCCATTTAATACAGATCCCTATGTGGACTCACTCAATCACTTAATGCTTTAACAAAAAGCCGACCCTTCAGAAATTCCATTATACTTCCCATTCGTCCATTTAATACTTCAAATTATAAAAGAAACATGTCCTCCGATCAGTTAATATCAAAGTGGGTGTGACGACTGCCATACGCCATGGTGCTCATATAACTCAATAATGCGTTATATAGGCACCCGATCGATGAAGGGAGATTGTCAAGGTAAAGAAATGGAAGAAAAGAAAAGAAATGGAAAAGAAAGGAAATAAAAGAGAGAAAGAAACAGAAAATAAAATCACAAGACCTGTCGTATGTCTCACAGTGCATCTGATAGCATATAATAATAATAATAATAATCACATGTATAAAACAGGTAAGACAGTAATAACTATAAAAACCACATAATCAAAGTATATAAAACACATAGCCGATTTGAATCCTTGAGCCTAAGATAATTGACAACGAAAAAAAGAAAGAAAAGAAAAGTGGAAACTCTAAAGTTTGAAAGTAGTGGCGGCTTGGTGTAAAGTGTAAACTAGGTTAATCCGTAATTGTGTTTGTACGCAAAATTCACAAAGATAGCAAATAGAGGTAACACCAAGTCTAACAGGCTCAACCCAGTCCGTGTATGCATAATTGCATATGCCATGTGATAAATAAAAAATATTTTATATTAAGCAGGTCACGGCGGGTCAAAAACGGGTTCATGGGTCAACCCGAAACCCACTCGTTTATTAAACAGGTAAGAGCGGGTTGACCCAAAATTGACCCGCTTATAAATGTGTCGGGTCGGGTCGGATCGGGTTGACGTGCGTTGAGTCGACGATAATTCCTCATGTCAACACAAATATTAAAGTACTATATAAGTCGTAGTAGTATAAGGAACAGAAAGCATGAAGAACATACTTGACCTGTACCTGCATCCATAGATTCAGCATGTCTAGAAATATATAATACTCTGTGATCATCTTGCCACGGAGTGTAAATAGGTGTGTATGTGATAAGTAGTAGCAAACAAACAAGTATATACACCCATCATCGATCCTCGCATTCACTCACTCAGTGCGTCAAGCATATGGTATCTAGTACTTTGGTCACCACACCCAATTCATAGAGGCATGTACAAGTTCTAACGTTACGAGTTCTACCAGAGTATCGTTACATCATAACGTTACTGACTATAAATGATAATCCTACCTAGCCCGAAATGTAAACAGGCTCTGACGTCTGGGCAAATCAAGTCAAAAATATCAACTAACTCTAATCCATCATTATGCCTTTCTTGCAAAGGCATACAAAAATCACAAATACTAAAAACCTGGTTGCACACATTCTTCTTAGCCTAATCCATCTCAAGACTATCCATAAGACTTCCATTTTAAGTTGTCATGCTCTGGGGACCGTCCTCGACGATCATTATTTATCGTAGGATACCATCATGTGTCACTCATCCTCCTCCGACACTCACACCAATACAACCCCATGTCATCCTGTAGGCATTTCAAAGAAAAGACATCCACCGTCGAAGTCATCGCTCCTATCATGGAATCACCATCTTCAAAGGACGAATCACTGTATCGAAGCACCACATCCTTGCCTCGCGCTAAAACCACTGGTCGAAGAGGCTTCACATCGAACATACTGTCAAACGAACTATCACACGACCATCAGCAACAGTATTTGATATCGACCACTCCATGATAACCGATAACGACCACTTTGATCATATATTTAACCAAATTTGATTAAACACATATCAAGCGAAAACGTCCAGCCTTCATCTCGAAATCCAATCTCGTCGTCAAGTCCATCCTCCGTTTTCAGATTCGTCACTAGACTCCAATGTTGCTTCGTCTTTCGGTAAATCGCCAACTATAGTGCACCTCCATCTTTAAGTCAGACTGTATGGTTTGATGCTTTTTCATGAATCTATCCCATCTGTTTATATTTATTGTTATTCATGCACTAAATCAATGTGTACCAACTTGCACGTTGTATACACCAAACTCTAGCAAAAGAGATTTTTCCTAGTCTTATGTCGCCTTCTAATAGCATTTTCAACAAACTAAGCAACCAAGCAACCTAAAATCCTATAATGGTCTGAAATAGCACACAAACCTCCATAATAACATCAATAAAAATAAGTGGAACATGATTGGCGTAAATTTAATGTCAAAATAGTCCAAATCTAGCGAAAATGTTAAAATATCACATAATAACGCATAAAAGAGTAAAATGTCATATTTCAGTTAAAACTATTTAAATCACTTTTTAATTAATAACCAACTTCAATTATTCTCGAAATCGTATTTTAAAATTAGAAACCATCTAGAAATATCAATTTTATACTATGCATAACTACAGTTCAATGAGAGACAATATAACTTACCTTAGCAACATTAATCCATACTAGAGCCGAAGCGTAGAGCTCGCCACCACGAGTTCAACACAAGACATGACGTCCAAACGAAACTCGGATGCAAGAGATACGACAAATATAAGATAACTAATTTATTTATTACTTAACCAGCTTAATCAACAATTAGATTATCTAATTACCTTTCATTATCAAATAACCCTTCTTCCTCTTTTTACCTGAGATCATGCACATATGCATTTCAAACCCATCCCTTCCCTACTCTCTCTCTCTCTCTCTCCGATAACGGTTAACAAATCAGCACGTCGTCTTCTCCAACGGCTCTACTACGTGAGCTCATCACACTCGAGCACAAATGGAGGGAGTCTGCTCACTCCCTAAGATCTGTCATAGGAAACGTGAATGTCGTGTTTTACTTTAGGTCTCTTATCATCGTGAAAATTTAGGAAAAAAACCAAAACACGAAGTGGAATTTGATGTCGTCAACGCCGATACCAGTCTCGCCTCGAAGTGGTAGAAGAGCGGAATCCTAATTCAGCCGAATGAACAAGCGTCGCACCAAACGAAAGTGCTATGGGATTTAAGAGGGCTCCGATACGAGTTAAATGATCTTCGTTTCATAATTTTCCGTTAGAAAATCAAACGATCTCATTTTTAGGGGTGACAATTAGACCCGACTCGTTGGACCCGAAGTTAACCCGGCAGGTCTCCATTCTAGGCAGGTCGAGTTTTGTTGTTGGGTCCAGTTGGATAATAACACTAAAAGTACATTCATTTTAATGCTTTTTTATTGAGATTTTTAGGTCGGGTCAGTTCGAGTCGGGTTTGATCGGTCTTTATTGCATTGTTCATTACCCAGTCTTGGGTTCGGTTCAAGTTCGGGTCTTTAAGGGTCGGTTCAGTTCGGCTTTTCGGTTCTCGGTTCTATTTATCAGCCTTACTCGTTTTTTGAAACAAGAGAGAAGTCGGTCATGGTTTTTACAAGAGATAATGGAATAGTGAAAATGAGTAGTGGAGGGCTAATCAAACTCTACGGTTATTGATAATGGATCATTCATAATATATTTTTAATTGAATCGATTAAAATTCTCAACTGAAAATCAACACGCATTTCGAGCTCGTGCAATCAAATAGTAAACTTGATCGCTATGAAACTTGAATGGCGCATCATCTCAACAATACAGTTCTAATGGTATAAGTTTCATCGTTGTCTGAGATAGCGTCCTGAATCAACAATTATCACATATTTCAGAACTGTTTTAACCATCAAATTATCTGATCCCGAAACATAGTCCTCCATATACTTTTCTTCACATTACGAACCATCCAAGCTCAACAGAAGCGTTCTTGAGTCCTGGTTCGGTCATATATAAAAATTCACATTTTAGAACCTCAATTAATTACCAAATCATATTTAAAATATTTAAATATTCAACCATTAAAATATGAATCGTTGCAGCGGGCCCAATGACCAGTCAACTTCTCGAACGGATCCAATAACCACTTTATACCCCCTGGTGGATCCAACCACTTAATACCACAATTCCGAAGTAGACCTTCGATTATTAAAATCTCCTTAGGTTGCTTGTTTCGGTAGGGAGGCACTATTGGATAATGATATCTCACATCAATAATAAGTAAACCTGACCGTTGGTAGCCATTAAAATAAAGAGCAGACTTCTATCGAATAACTCTACTGACCTCGCATCACTAATTCACTAAGTACAATTAATCATCTTAAGTTGGTTATCACTATTCTAGATTAGTACTGGAATTAATCAAATATTAATTACCCATTAATTTAATACCATATATGTCAACTTAAGATATTTTAAGTTACTAATTTACAGTTAGTAATGTTTATTACTATTCCATTTATAATCGATCTCGTTAATCCATTTTTCATGTTAATTCCATCTTTCTAATTCAATCTTATTTATTAACATATTTATTCCCTCTTTTGGTTGAGTTACACATTAATTCCATTAATGAATTGCAACCCTCTGATTCAAATTCCACTAATTTTCCATGGTAGCAATCTTCTCATTTCCTGTTAATTATTTGGCCCTTGCCAAATAATAGGAATAATTATCCCATTAATTTCCAATAGTTGCAATATTCAGTCTTATTAACCTATTGCTCAAATGTGGATTACTCGCAAATGCTTTTAAATTAATTTACTTAACTTAGATTAAATCTTCTATTTTATTTATCTATTCGTTTTCCCTTTATAAATTCAACTTTTTCGCTACTTGTTCGAATTTCTTTCTTTTTATTATGCATTATTGTGTATTAAATTTTATTTTCATCTAAATTTATGTAGTATAGTTATATCTAATTACTAGAATCACTTTCACATTTAAGTTGCTGAAACAACATTTTTTAGGAAGATTTCCTATTTGATTTTCATAAATTCACTGAAAATAAAAGACAACAACTCTGCTCAAAATCATGACGAACATATATTTTCCTTTATATGGAAAAGATTTTGCAAATTACGAAGAAAAACGTGTACTTTACACATCTCTTCCTTTTTCTTTATGTGTATTCCTTGCCAAATCAAACGTAGTATTTTAAAACGAAGAACATAAACAAATTTATAACAACCAACAGATATTCTTTACACAAATTAAACCATGAATACTTTAACCATGGTAAATGAGGCAGTAATCTCAAATTAATTATTATTATTATTCACCCCAAGTTACAAATTTCGATTAAAACAACAAAATCTTTTAGACTGATTTTCAGATCAGGGTGGAAAAAATAATCTCAACAAGTTTTACAATGAATATGTAAGCAGAATATTCTATGCTAACGTAAAGATAAACCTACAATTTAGATAAATAAAAGATTTAGTCATAAAAAACAAATATAGCCAATGAGATATATTGTAAAACAACAAATGTAATTACCCACTCATAGAAAAGAAGAGCTCTCGGAATCCAGATCTGAATTGCAATTTCCAATTTAACTCTAGCCTCTTCAAATTAAAGAGATTTGTATAAAAAGGAATATGCATATATTAAAATTATAGATCTAGCAAGAAATTTGATATTGGAAGAGAAAATATAATAAATCAAATCTGAGAACTATTATTCATAGAGCAAAAGCCCGATTCACTTCTCTTCTTTACATTTCTTATTACTTAATCTTCTCCAACTTGAAATAGTTTGGGTAGACATAATTGATTTGATAAGTTTCGAGAAAAAAGTGGAGAAGAAGTGACAGAGCTTCACTCCAGCCTTCAGAAAATATAAGAAGAGAAGAAAGGATTAGACCTTAATTTATAGTTGCAAGAACCAATTATATCTATTCAATTGATATATATTAAATCTTTGTCATCAAGCTATGTCAAATTGGAGCTTGCACCCGTAGAAGGGTCGACCGCCACTCATTAAGGGATCAACCACTACATATCAACGGGTCCACTTGCTGGTCCTTCCAAATATTAATTATTTATGTTATGTTTTTGTTTCTTTCTCGTCCGCAACTTATTCATATGGACTTCGTATGTGAGACTTCAAACATGAAAGTCACTCAGAATTTGCCATGAACTTAACGATGCAAGTTTCATCCTCAAATTCTATCATTCGCACAAATTTCGTATTTGGACCGTACCTAGTTAACTGAAATAACTAACTTCCAACATTATGGAATCCAACACAACCATATTAAAGGGTTTCTATAGAAAGGAGAAAACCAGTTTCTCGACTTGAAAAAACCAAAAAAAGAAGATAAATGAAAAATCCATAACATGAGTTAGTATTAATGGAGATAGTAGGCGGATTGGACTAAAAGAATTGGTTTTGAAGAATAGTTGATAAGGAAAAAAGCACCACGTTAACACACTTTTACAGGAAGACAAACCGATTTCTCCACATGAAGGAACCAAAAATAAAGAAGATGATAAACATTGATGGTCAAGCTAGACCACAGTGTGGTGATCGATGAGTTAAGCCGAGGATGGTAACAACGAAAATAACAACTATGATACTAAGAAGAAAATAATACTAAGAACAGAAGACCCAAAAAATATTTATATCTACTCAGAAGACATGACTAGTCGAGAATGAAGCACTGGAATTTTAGTGTAGATGCAACATTCCATGGATATGCATCAAGTAACAAAAGAGTTTGCGTAGATTTGAATGTCACTTATCTCAACTCAAAGCATGTTTGTGTTCATAGAAGCATGCATATTTTAGGAGACAAGCATTACTCGACAATCTACTTAAGCGGCATTTTGGTAAAATTACACTATGCAATTATGAAAACAATTAAATATGAAAAGCATAAGAAGAGGAGACAAAAATTGGTTAAGTTTATGAATTGATATCGATCCACAAAAAAACTAACTAAGACCCCAAATTTCAAGCGAATGAAGCTCTATAATTGTTGAAGAAGACAAGTTTTTGGGCAGGAGTGATGGATCAGTATCTAGGAAGCATTGGTGCGGGTACGCGGATGCGCGATACGAGGATACAAAAATTCGGCAAACTCAAAAATATGAGGAAGTTTATAGGCAGGAGTGATGGATCACTATCCAGGAAGCATTGGTTCGTGTACGCGGATGCGCGGTAGGAGGATACGGGAATTCAACAAATTCAAAAATATGAGGATTCGGGTGCGGAGGGATACAACAAATATTAAAAATTTAAAAATATATTATATATAAATATAATCCAACATATGCATCTAAATTTAGTATTTCCGCCTCTTTCTTTTAATATTGCAACTTTTGTAATATGCTTCCATAAACTATATTCAACCTCACTTTGTTGACTTAGAGAAGCTTTCACATTTGTAGTTGAATTTGTAGATGAAGTAGTTTCACAACTAAAAAAGTTAATTGAAAAAAAAATGTCAGTGCATCAAAAAAAAAAAAAATAGATGCCTAAAAAAAAGGCTCAGTGATGCCTCACTGCCTCAAAAAGAAAAGAATGCTCAGCGAGCCAAAAAAAAGGCTTAGAGAGCCTCAAAAAAGAAAAATCGTGTCTGCCTCAAAAAAAAAAATCGTTGTATGCTTAAAAAAAAAAGTTCGAAATCGATGCCTGCTTAAAATATAAAAATCAATGCCTGCAGCTGCTTGAAATATAAAAATCGATGCCTTAAAAAAAACCAATCGCTTCAAATCTAAACCGCTTACTTGCGACAAGGGCAAGAAGCGACAGCGTCGAGCAAAGATCGACTTGAGTTAGGGCTTCATGCTTCTCAATCATTGACGTGTTTTCGGTTTTAATTAAATGAGAACTAGTAAGTATTGTCGATACTGCATCGAAAGTCATAAAAAATTTCATTTTTGTCCTTGTCGCACCCTATTTTATGCACTCAGCCACACCCCTTTCTTGAAATACGGGGACACGCCTCATGGTGAACCCATACGTATTTTGCCGCACCCCCGCACTCCACACGTATCGGTGCGCGGTTCTTCATACAGTTGAAGCACTCCTGCTTTGTAGATCAGTATCGATTCATCACAAAAACCATTTCCCCCTCAAACTCAAAGATGAATAAAGACTAAAGCACATTAAAATAAGACAAAAATTTGAATCAAGACATGAATCCGCACCAATTCATGGATGGATCGATCCACTCTCTGGAAGATTACTCATTATTGATTTCCTTTCTAATATGCTAAATCTGACCGACTGATGATTTCAAGCAAAATTTGACAATCTAAAGGCCTGAAGAATCCCAATTCAGAAATAAATATGAGCAATCAGATAGAAAGAGGGATCCATACTTTGCTTACTTGAAACTCAGGGGAAACCAAATCATTCTCGTACGAACCGTGGGATAGATTTTTGCAAATTTATTGTAAAAATGTTGGATCTCGTACAAACAAGCAATAAAACTAATAAAGTGGACGTAGATTTAAAAAATAGTGTCTCGTTCCTCCCTTTCTCTTTTATTTATTAATATTTTACATTTATTCTTTGAACCTTGATCATTTTGGACGGACCAAAATAAAGGCGAATAGAAGCATTAACTAACGACAAAAGAGGTTGGATGGATGTAGAAAAGTATTTCATTTTGTTTCACTTTGAGCTGCTACTCCCATTAAGATAACTACATGAATTAGGTAGAAAACTATGTTGTTGTCAAACCATGTATGTAAATTAGACAAGTATCATTCATTATATCAACTAAAAGCTCAAACTATCCTACCAGACAAACCATATATCAGCAAAACTATCACGGTGATCATATGCTATTTTGATAATCATTATTAGAATATGAGTTTTCACCATTGGCCAATTATCATCATCGCACAAAAGTTTTACCCATGTGATTTTTTGATTACCAAAATGACGACCAATGCTTGGAATCTCAATTTTTGATCATGTTTCGTCGTAGAATTTTCATATTTGCTGTCATATTGGAGGAGATCTCCAACGCAAAGTATTAAGATGCTAAGGTGTAGAATAAAAAGCAAGGCTTGCGTCTTGGGCTTTTTTATGCACCTTACACAAGTATATGTTTTTTTATAGGAAAAAACTGCACTATGGATTGCTACTCAAAATCACAAATTTAAAGTTAATAATCTTTTTGCAAACAAGAAGATTACTAGCATGAAGTCACAAATGGTGAATCCAAACCAAAACGAACACAAATTTAATTTTTTCAACAACGAAAACATAGAAGTTATACATCACTACAACGAAAGAACGGAAATAATTGAAATATTCAAGTTTAACATCTACTAATCAATCATTAGCATCCAAACTATCACTATCATCCTCAGAACAATCCTCTAACTCTAAGTCGTAGATTCCTCTTCCTTCGAATCATATTCAAAATTCTCATCCTCCAAATTATCATCAATAGTAGTTACTTCTTCGTTTTCAACATGATTATGTCTCATAGTATAAGATAAAAAAATTTCTTTTGACTTGACAATGGCATGTTGCCTGGTCATGTGCAATCTTTCTCTTACTCTAGACGTGCGTCACATTCCCAATGTCAATGTATCTCCTTCGAAAACCAACACATCTGAATTATCTTCTTCCACATGATCGGTCATCCACTCATGTGATGCATCAACATCTTTCAAAATAATCGGACCAATCAAATCCTTTCGTCCCAAATTATTTTTAATTTTTAATCATAAATAAACACTGGCCTTTGTAGTCTTTCATGCTCAAAGTCTATTAAGCTACTTGTTGTGGATCTAATTACAAGAAAATGACAAATTGATAATATTTTTAAAACAAAAAAAATATGAACAATTAGGAATAGGTTGAAGTATTATGTTTGATGCTAATCGTTAATTTCTCTTCCAACCAGATGCGTCTTACTTCAAAAAATCACAAACTTTTAAAGCATAAGGCTTGGATTTCCATATAAGCTCCATCGCTCGACTAAAGAAAAAATAATATAAACTAGTCAATATTACATGTCCATAAAATTACTAATGTAAGTAAGAGGTATGATGTATAAACTAATGCTTTGTATCTCTTAATTTGACTGCCAAGTTGATACTAAATTGCACCTCTGGTATCTTATATAAAAACAATTCATCCATCATCTTTTCTTGATTATTTTCGAGAAAAAGTCTTAACGCAATTCACTTTTTTTAGAAACTCGCTAATGGAGGGTACCTCCGGAAGGGTCGGTGGACCAACCTGTTAGAACCTTTGAACCTTTTTTTTATATTTTAATCACGACAACCATATAAGAATATTTGTGTACACTACTTTTACAAAAAAGATATCAATCTTTCGAAAGAGCATTACTAAATAAAACGGGGACCAAGACAACACAACCAAAATAATTTCTATCATAAACTGATATTTCCAATAAAGAGATGTTCCTCTTCGATCATGATTGCAAATATTTCTTTTTACCACTTCTATTCACAAGAGCTCGCAATCATTAAATCCTTATACATAGCAAGAGATTTCATGATAAAACCAATCAATTTATTTCAAATCCAATTTCTAACTTGCGTTTATGCTCTTATGCATTCACATACTCAAATGCTTTCAAATCAATCACACATACATTCAATTTTTATATTCTTGTGATGACATTACTTTCATATTATTCACGAATACATGATAAACTACTCAAAAGAAAATTATATGAAGGGTGTACTATGACGACTCATCTTATATTTGAAGTCATATTATGTTCAGGAAAACGTGTTGATGTCATGTTTGATTGCACATGTAGGTGTACCAAAATCTTGCTTGGCTTCTGAGGTTCCGATTACTCCGAGTGAAGTGAAGATGTTCTGTTAGTTAAACTCCAGAAAGAGTCTGGAACTGGACATGAGATCATTGTTATCACGTAGACGACTAGCCGACGACAAGTCAATCAGTCGATCGATCAAGTTCGACGACAATTGACTTGTTCAATTCGACGATGTTGAGCTTAAACCGGCCCAAAAACCCTAAATCGACATCGATAAAACCCAAATTGCTCCTCATCGCACCTCGATACCAGACGAGGTCGATAGCAAAAAAAGATAACAGACGAGATCGACATCGATAAAACCCTCGTCGCTGCTCCCCGCCGGCTCCTCCTCACACCGCGTCGCTGCCAGGTATGTATATTTAAAGCTTATATATACTGTTAATTATATTATACCTAATTAATAATTAATTAATTTGTTTTTAATTATATATGTAGCAGTTGAAATGGAAAGTAACACAAAATAGTTGGCATGAGATGGTTAAAGATCCTAAGAGGAAAGCTAAATCAAATAATCACGGTTGGAAGTATGCATTTTGGCCAAACTTGAGCAATAAAGATGTGGTTAAATGTAGTCTTTGCAGGAATGAAAATCATGCCGGCATTAACAGATTCAAACAACATTTGATTGGTGGTTATCCGAATATTCATAGAAGTCCAAAGACAACTAGAGAGATTGTCAAAGAAATTAGTGATTTATGCGAAGTAAGAAGAGAAATAAACTGGTGCAACTTGATCTTCATGATGGTGATGATGACGAGGTTCAAGAAATCGAATCTACTGCAGCCTCCAATACTATTCCAAAAAAGAAAAAAAAGGTATTTGAATTTCAGAAAGTCCAACCTAAAGCTTCAAAATCAGTTGTTTCGAATCTTATGAGGATATCGGAACTAGTTATTGAAGATAGACATTCCAAAGGTACGAGTCAAACAACCTTGGAAAGTCGTCTCAGAACGCCAGAAGAGAAAAAAAGAGTTCATATGCACATTGCCAACTTTTACTACGAGTGTGGAATACCTTTTAATGCTGCCAACTCTAGAAGTTATGAGGTCATGGTTGAGTCCATAGGCCAATATGGACCGGGTTTGAAGCCCCCCTACATTTCATGAATTAAGGGTGCATCTACTTAAAAAAGCAAAAGAAGAGACATAAAAGCAGAAGAAGCATGAAAAATCTTGGAAAATGTATGGATGCACGCTTATGTCGGATGAGTGGACGAATAGACAAGCAAGACATCTTATAAACTTTCTTGCCAACAATCCCGAAGGTATTTTTTTCTTGGGTTTGGTTAATGCGTCTAGTGAATCATACGATGCATCAATGCTGGCTAACTTACTTGTAAGCAAGATCAAGGAAATTGGTGAGAAAAATGTTGTGCAAATGGTGACAGATAATGGTGCAAATTATAAGGCAGTAGATGAGCTCTTATAGGCTATATTTTCTACTTTATTTTGGACTCCATGTGTTGCCCATTGTCTTGATTTGATGTTGGAGGACATAGGCAAGTTGTCGGGCTTTAAAAAAAACAATTAATCAACCAAGAAGATGTATAACATTCATTTATAGGCATCGGCGTATACTTGATGCATTGAGGGACAAGACTAATGGGAGGGATTTAGTGAGGGCTAGAGCTACGAGATTTAGTGAGGACAAGAAAGTTTGTACAAGAATCGGGAGTCCTTGCATTTTTCGTTTTGTATCGAGGATTGGAGTAAGTCTAAGTTAGCAAAAACAGAAAATGACAAGAAAATTTATGACATTGTGTTTTCATCACTCTTTTGGAATAGTGTTGAAGAGTGCATTTAAGCATCACAACCTCTTCTTGTGGTGTTACGGATTGTTGATGGGGATGAGAGACCCACTTTGGCAGAGATTGCATAAGCTATGGACTTTGCAAAAAATAAAATCAAAGCATCATTCGAGAAGAAACGAGCATTGTTGAGCAAATTGGCTAAAATCATTGATGATCGTTGGAAGAACCAAATGGAAAAACCATTATATGAGGTTGCTTTATTTCTTAATCCGGGTAAATACTTTGATGTTCTAGAAAATGATCATGCCTATGCCTCTCGGTTAAAAGATGACTTTAATAATATGCTTGAGAAGATGATCATAAATCGGGGTACAAGGAACAAGATAAGCAATTATGTCAATGACTATAAAAATTCAAGGGAAGCCTTTGCAAAAGAGATGACAGTTGAGCATAGAAAGCAAAAAAATCCTCGTAAGTTTCTTATATTTTTATGTTTGATGTATAGTATTAATGGCGCAATTATATCCTCGCAAGTAGTACTAAAACACAATTATATTTATTAATTTATGTTAGTTGATTGGTGGGAGGCTTATGGAGGTCGTGCACTTGAGCTTCAATCATTTGCGAAGCGTATTGTTGGTCTTTGTTGTTCATCTTCTGGTTGTGAACGCAATTGGAGTACATTTAAAGTTTGTAAGTTTCCATATCTTTTAAGGTATTTATTTTCAAATTTACACTATTTATACTTTAGGTCTAATTGCATTTTATTTTTTTAGATTCATACAAAAAAGAGGAATAGATTGGAACATCAACGTTTAAATGACTTGGTGTATGTCCAATACAACCAAAAAATAGATTCAAAATTCAAAAAAAAGCGTGAACTTGGAAGGAATTTTGATTCACTCGTACTTGATGACTTCTAGTGGAATAATGAGTGGAGTAGCAATGAAGAGGATGCTTTTTGGAGTGTTGTGGATGAAGCTCAAGGTGCATCACATGCACTTGAGGGACGCAATCTTCCAAGGAGATCTCAAGTTGGTTCTACTAGTGAGATGTTGGTGTACACTCGTCGTAACACTAGTTCGAGATTTGGATTAGTTGATGAAGACTCGGATGAAGAAGCTATTCCTCTTGATGAATGATGAAGAAGTGGAGGATGATTTTGGTGCACCATTACCCGATCCAAGCAATGTCAATGTTAAAGAAGGAGATGGAGATGATATTGAGATAGATGATTTTGCTTGAGTTCATTATGATCTATTATGGATATTATGAGTATTATTATGTTGTGACTAGAATTAATTATGGATATTTGTTGAATTTGAACATATTATTATGTTATCTTTGTTGAAATTGAACTTATTATAAATTTATAATTATATCTAATTATATTATATATTCAAGTCTAATAATATATGTATATACTAACCACTTGTGCCGAAAACCTATCAATCATTTGAAGAGCATTACTCAACAAAAAGGAGACCAAGATCACACAATCAATGTAATATATGTCATAGAGTCTTAGTCTGGAGTTATATAATTGTAAAAATCTATACAAAGTGGTATATACACATTTGGTTAAAAATAAATTTCAGTGTCAAAACGCAAGTATACACAATTCAATCGACTAAATACATGCACATATATATACACATGCATATACACAAGTCCAGTCGACTAAATACAAAGATAGCCGACTGAATCAAGATTTTGAGTTGATTGAACAAGGACAAAAATAGACTATTTTCTTTTCTATTTTAAAACGTTTTTTTTTAATTCAGTCGACTAAACTTATATATTCAACTGACTGAATCTGCATAACAACTATATTTTTGAATTTTATGAACATACATCTTCTTAGCGAAGAGATGTTCCTCTTTGTTATTATTTATCTTTACCAAAGGTTGTAATCATTAAATTCTTGTATATAGCAAGAAATTTCAAGATAACGTGATCATTCTTATCTCTACTTTACTTATTTTAGCCATTATCATTCACAAGTACTAGTTAAGTAAAAATATTCATACTACTCGATTTGTACGTCCCTTACACGACCAATTCACAAGGAGATAAAGTTTTGCAAGTCCGCTTCAGCTTATGACAATTACAACCCTTATGGTATTGTTTTTTATGAGAAATGTGTGCAAGACAAAACTCGAAGGTAAGCCGATTACTAGACCTAAGCGTACATTTTCCATTGCGCCACATCTTCGGGTTGCATTTATACAATTCGTATGTTAATTCTTCATCATGTTCAGAGGAAGAATCTTTATATAAGAATTGTGGATTGAGAAAATGGCTCGTCGCATGCAATAGATGACGAAGTTGACATTCCCATCTTCACCAATTATGAAAAAGTACCTTTGTATTTCTTTTCTACTTTGAAAGGTTTTTTGGTCGCTTCTCTAGATTTATTCATTGTTTTAATATATGTATCCGCTTAACCGGTCTTTTATCATCACCAACTAAAGAACACGAACAAGATGGTCCATTACTATAAAGAGTATAAGAGATAGTGTTCCAAATGTGTGCATTCAAAATTGTAAGTCTTTCTTTCCTTTCACTTTTTTGCCCATTTGCTTCTAACTTACTTTTCAAAAGTGAATATAATATGAAGATGATTTCTTAAATTATGCAAACTTTGCGAACGTAGGAAACTAATCGCATAAGTTGTAACTACAAATCTCACAAATTCCTTGTCTCCATTAAACATCATCATCATGTTCAAGACACCACTATGATCATGAATAAATCCTGAAAGAGCAACTCCTTCAATTGTGTTTGCCACCTTATTTATTTCTTCAACATCCTCAAAAATAAGGCCAATGCAATGAGCAAGACAAGAAGTCCAGTATATTTTCCTTTTCTTTTTGCTATTAGCAACTCATCTAGTTAATAGAAAAATAAACATATGAACTTAATTTCAACAAATTTGAGTAATTAAAAACTATGTAATACATATTTAGTGGTAAAAGTCAACCGCTAATCTAAAAATTACTTCTATCATCCATTATAACTTGGGCATTCTCCACGCTAATTCTTTCAATAAACTTGACAACAATTTGTTTCAATACTTTTCAAACAATGTCGAAGGAAAATTGATGCAAATACTAAGGCAATGGAACTGCTCCCATAATAATACTTTACAAACATTGTCGAAGGAAAATTAATGCAAATACCGAGCTAAAGGAACTGCTCCCACAATAAAACTTAAACTATGGAAAAACACAAGACTAAAATTCAGATAATACTAATGCGAGGTAGCAGTGACACAACGTAAAAACCATGCTTCTCTATTAAGACAACTTTGGCCCTACAACACTGCAATGGAAACATGAAATACCCATAAAATACGAGGACTGCTCAGCAGACCTAACTCTCACTTTAGATGGCAAAACTGCAGCATAGCTTTCAAATACCAAATATGAAGGTTGTGTCGCAGCCTTAATGCCTTATAAGTAAATACTAAAGGTTTTGCATCAAAGCACAATCACTTGGTGACAACAGAAAAAGGAGGTTGTACTACAATCCTACAAATGATCCTAACAAAACAAAACCGCGGAACATTTTTCTTAAGCGATTTTACGCAAACAAGGATGACCAATAGTTTTGGACTAACATATGAAGTGGTGGGTGGGTGTCGCAATTCCCTATCAAAGAGCTATAAAGGACGTGCCACCATCATGAAATGACAAAACTGTGTGGCAATCCTATATCAATAACGTTCCAATAAAGAATGTGTTGTCATCTTGATGTGACTGAATAGCGCTGCAATGCTAAAAGCATTGCCCACAAACATAATGACTTGAGAAATGATGCTACGAAAAATACTACTCCAAAACTAGGAATTGAGTCGCATTCCTTAAAGGTAAACCAAGAGATCCCACCCTCATCTCCAAGATCAATTAATCCGACTCAAGAACAAGGACTATAGCACAGTCCTTCAATATTGAGAGCAGCTCAGAATAGGGTCATGCAGAACAATCATCCTCTAAAACAACATAATCTCTCTCACTAAGTCATGCAACTTCAACTACAACCATCAACAACTCTTTGCTATGCTAATACCGAAGATTGGACAGCGCACGACTCTTTGTTATGCTGATACCCTAGGCTGGACAGCGCAGTATAACTTCAAAAGCTTTAGTGTGGTTCAATGGTTATAGAACATAACTAAGCAAAAAAGAGAGCATAATGAATGTCCAACCCTAAACAAATTAAAGCTAAAGTGTTGATGATAATATAGCTCTCCCTTAAAGGAGGGCAGATCCTGATTGCAACTTTATCTACATAAATGTGCAATTTGTGGGCCTATTGATTTGTAGAATCGAAGATGCACAACCTATTCGAATTTGGATTTTTCCGCCTCAATTCCAAACATTCTCGCTTCAACTTTAACTTTCACGCCAAAATTAAAAACCCAACAACTTCAATCACAATTTCCCACCGAGGCCATGTCAACAATCCATACACACCAAATAAGCTAGATAAATGTTTGACATTTAGCATGAACCAATGAATGAAGTCGATAGAGCAAAAGGATGATAATCCACGAGAATCATTGAGTACTATGACTAAGTCACTATAGCAGAAAATGATGATTTTTTTTTGGAATTTAACTTCTCTGAACATAGAAAACGATAAAGTTGTATTCTCTAGTATTTTATTTGCAAGGTTTTAAATCTCGGGTTTTAGTCACGTTTCATTTTGAAAATTTTTGGGACTCAATCTCGTATCGGGTGAAATCTCCGACGAGATAAATATATATCAGTGTTCATCTGGGAATTATGTCCCGGATCATAAAGTACATCTCGAAATGATCTCGGACGACTTAATATTTTCAACATTAGTTTACATTCAAGTATGCAACTAATTTATAAATGCTAATTACAAAAAAAAAAAAAATGTTTAACTAACTTGATTTTAACCAAGAGTACACTGGTTGGTAATGATTTGCAGCTTGAAAAACCATCTAGACTTTACAAGGGTAATAAATAATTAGAATTTTTAGACACAGTATATAACATCACAATCAGATGAAGAGATGCATAATAAACTTACATAGTTAAGAAATATATACAATATGCAATCATTTGGAAATAAGTATACTTCTTTTTTTTGGAATGAGTTTGCAATCATTTAGAAATATATACAACCAAACAAGTTAAATTAGAATTGCATAGTTAAGAAATTATTAATTAATTTCTTGTTTTATACAATAAACAGTGTCAATGAGTCCGTGACTAAATATTCATAAAATAACATTTTCTATTTTGTACAAGTGGACAACATTTGGAATGTGCAAAGGGTGATGTCTTGTTTGTACAAATGCATGACAACATGATCTAGTTGTACATGCATATTCTTATTGTATAGGTGCATGATATCATGGTTAGAAATGAAATATGAAGCTTTTAGTTTGTTATTTAAATAACACAACAAATATAGGCCTAGAAATAAAAAAAATTATAGATCCAGCCCATTATAAAATTAAAATTCAAAATACAACAGTTTCGATCGAGATCTCGTTAATTGATCTCGGCCGAGATCTCGGTTGAGATTTTCAAATCTCGACCGAGATTCAGTTCAAACGAGATATAACCAACATTTGTTGTTTCGAATCGCCTGATCTCGAAAATGAGATCTCGGCCAAGATTTCCAAGATTTGAAACCTTGTTTATTTGTAATAAGAATCGAGAAGAAAATGATATTTTATCCATAAATGTAGGATTCTTTAACATTCAAACCACGTAAATTCTCTGTCATTTTATATTTCTAATAGTCTTTATTTTCAACGACGCTTGTATGAAAATAGCGAACTATTACATAAAACCATCAAAATATGGCTTAACTCATTACCTACTTATAAATGGATTGGGTCAACCCATTTATAAATTACTATTAAATGTGTCTTAAAAGCAAGGTTCAAGAACTCGGTCTCGGTTTTGGTCGTTTGAAAATTTGTTAGTTTCGACGGGTTTCGTAAACTTCGTTGGTTTCGGTCCAAAATTGTGCTGTAAATTAAAAAAAAATCAAAAGAGTGAAAGCATTTTTTATTGAAAAAAGCCCTCTGCCGCAATTTTGAAACCTAGTTGGACTGTATTGAAAAAAAAAAGTAGAAAAACAATACGCTACAGCCCTCGCTGATCCAATTAATGGAAAGTTGCATCCTTCATATTCACCCAAAATTCGAACAGAAAAAAAAAATAAAAAAAAAACTAAATACGATGCTTTTTTTCCTTTCTTCCAAGTTCGAACACAGAAAAAAAATATGGAGCCATCGCTGATCGACTCGATTCGAACCCAATAATCGATTCGAACGTCGATCTAAATCTCGTGCAGAGGGAGAAGAAAAGAGGAAAACTCACGAAGATCAATGCTGGATTATTGCTGAAGTATTCGTAACGGTGCTTTTATTTCAAGTCTGCAAGTTTGCTGTTTCTTTTGCGTACGAGATTCGTTTTTTTTTTTCCCTTTCCGTAAACCCTAATCTGATCCCGATTTTAGGGGACAAACCCGGACCGCATCCAACCAAAACCGATCTGGTAACCTCGAAATCTCGGGGTACCGGACGAGTTTTTAAACCTTGCTTAAAAGAGTCGATTCGTTTTTAAAAGGGTTATAAATGGATCACTCATTTACCCATTTAACATTGACTAAGCAGATCTACCATTTCTTTATTCAAACTCCAATAACATTTTTATACTAACACGAAATTAGTTAAGATATCGATCAATGAACTCACACCTAAATTACAGAAAGTATAAAACACTCAGATACTTCATCTTGTAAACAAGCGTAGTCTTCCATAATGACCAACGATTGTATTTTAAAAAAATATGCTACATATGCAAACTTGACTCCGTCTGGGCACGTAGCTGCTCCTTTTTATTTAGATTGTGGTATCTTCTTTCATAGTGCTTCGAAACTGGGGGCTTCGACCGATGAACTCTCCTTAAATTACAGATAGTATGGAATACTTGCATGCTTCATCTTGTGAACACATATTGTAGTTCTCCATGATAACTGGTGGTTATACTAAAAAATATAACATGCTACATTCTCATATGTAAACTCCGCTTAGACACGAAGCCACTATTTTTTTTGTCCATACTGAAATAACTTCATCATACTGCTTTGGAACCGGGCGATGCTTCGATTAATGAACACAAATTTAAATTATGAATAGTATAAAATATTCCAATACTTCGTCATTTGAACGAAGCTTTAGTTCTTCATGGTAACTAATGTTTGCACTTATGTTACATTCTCATATTTAAACTCTGCTTAGACACAAACCACTATTTTTTGTTTGGACTATAACAACTTTTTCATACTATATCAGAATCATGCAAGTTTCAACCGATGAACACTTACCTAGATTACGAACAACGTGCAGCACTCGGATACTTTATCTTATAATCGTATATTGTGGTTCTCCGAGGTGATAATGTTAACAAATTTAAGTATCTACATAAGTTGAACGGGTAACCGGATTATTAAGTGTGTTGCGTCATACAAACTATTGTATTAAATGGATCAAAATAAATAAATAATAAATTAATTAGGTCAAAATCAACCTAAACCATTTGACAGGTCTACTACTGCACAACACTTCGAATACTCCCTTCTCATTATTACATATGCATTAAAATAGGATTATCACTTCTCATAAAGGCAAGATTAATATTACTTGAATTTGTTGATTCTATAATCATAGAAGCATTTCGCATTGTGCTTTGATGTAACACAACTTAAAAATATATTCTTTCTCGATTTGAGATAAAAAGATCCACTTATGGATTCTACATAAAAAATTACTAGAAAGTTAATCAACGTCCTTTCTTTTTGATCCATCCACCCAACTGACATAATGAAACAACTATATTTCACACATTCGGTCTTATGCCTTCTTCATCGGTTCACTTGTATAATCCAGCTCTTTCTTTAGAAATGGTACTCTTATTTCATGATAACTAAGAGTATAATTTAAGTCCATATCTATCAATTTCTTCAATCATGTTCTTAAATGAATCCATATGAGCAGAAGATATCAAATATGATGACAGCTTGATGAAAACCAAGTAATATACTGACTAATTCTAGCTCTCATTTTTTTTATCACGTGCATCATTTATACCTAACTGTCTCAACTTGGATGACTATAGCACTCAATTTTGTTTTGTTGTCATGTTACACATGAACAAATCAGTTGGACCTTTTGCATTAACCATTGTCGATTTTGCATTCTTTTCGGCATTCCTTCCACCAATGTTCATTGTTTATAAGTCGGTGCAACTGCTTCAATTTAACCATCTTCTAAACTATAATTCTCTAAATTGTTGCTTGCATGAGCTTCGAAAAGCATTCAGCTTCCTATGTTATTTACTAGCTATAGCTTCCAATAAAATATTTACTGCTTTGGGCGGATATGCAGGAAAACACTTGCATTTTTAAAGCCTCCAATTTGATATTGTTTTGCTCTATTTATTTCGTATGAGGTCGCTTTCAAACAATATACACAACTCACACTATTATAGTTGTCTTCATCCACCAAAAATTTGTAATTCCACTCAATATATCCTCTATAATCCCAGGTTGCAACGGACGAACCCGCTGAAGCATGTTGGATCAATGCCAACCTGAAATGAAAGAAAGACTAGAAAGTAATTAAATTATTTTATTAAACAAAATCATAACTCATTCATCTATTTATAAATAATTAAACACTATATTACTTATAATTTTATTTTTAACTTCAAATATTTATTAAACTAATATATTAAATAAAATCATAATACACTCGTTTCTTTATAAATATTTTATTAATCAAAATTGTAGTTTTAACTCTAATTAATTCAAATATTGAATATATTTTTAAACTGTTATTCTTTATTAACTAAGAATCTAATTAAGTCGTATTTTATATTTCATTCAACTATTTAACTATTTTGTTAACCTATTTTGTTAACCAAACAATAAATTAAGGCATATTTCATATTTTATTTTACTATTAAAATATTTCATTAAACTACAATTATATTAAGTCATATTTTATAATTTATTTAACTACTTTATTAATTAAAATTAAAATTAAACTATTTCATTAAAGTCCGAAATTCAAATTTTAACTATTCCATTAAATAACAAAAAATACAGAATTTGAATCATACTTATAATATATCTATCATAATTTTAAACTAATGTAATTGAACTAACTCTAAATTTTAAATTAATTTAACTAAGTAAAAATAACTTCAAATTTTAAACTTAAACAAAAATCAACTTCAATGTTAAATTTTTTTTATTAAATTTATCTAACCTTTACTAGTAATTAAGAAATTATCTTCCAAAATTTGGATTAGGTTCAGACGATAGCAGTGATAACGATGGTGATAGTAGGCGACGACAGTAGACAGCGAACGCCCTAAAGTTAAGTTGAGTGTAGTCGATTTCAATATTGATTTAGAAAACGGGTTCTTAGATCTATAATTTTAGGTTAGCCTGCAAAACACAATCATCTACTCGAGGTATGGTTTATTAGCGACTCAAAAAGCCATGCTTAACGTGCTTGGTTCGCACCTCTAGTAGCGGAGGCGCTTCGACGTTGAAAAGGTTACAATAGATGCGTTTGTGCCTTTCTAGCACCTAGGCATGTGCCTTGATAACTTTGCTCGAACGAGATGTATATTAGACGTACATCTAGGAGGGACATATTGGGTCTTAAAGTACATCTTGGGAATACGTCGAATCTTGAAGTACATATTAAGAATGTCGAAGTAACTTATGTGTTTAAAATTGATGGTTTAATGATGTATTTAACAACTATAATTTCTAAAATAAAAACAAAAATTTGCATAGAAAAATAATCAAAATTAATTTTTAGAGAAATGTGGTAGTTTGGTTAGATTTATCGATTTAGTATTGAAAGAACATTATTCTCTTATTAGAACATAAGAAAACAAAATAAAGTATTTTGCTGTGACTCATCTAGAAAAAATGTAAACAATATGTTTAGGGAGTTGGTAAATAGTAATTGGATCAAGTAGTTTTTTTGACCTGTATGAAAATAAAAAAATATTATGTAAAAGAAGAAAAATATATAATCTTGGGTGAGATCCCAAATTTAGATTCTGCTCCAAATTTTGAGTGAGATTTAAACATTTGAAACGAGATATGACTATGTCTCTTTCATCTAAGTGTGGAAAGGATATCTCATAAACCATTTCAAGTGAGATATAGTAGACTGAAAACCATAACGATGAATGACCTGAAATCATTTGATTACGAAGTGCAATTTTCATGACTATTTGATCAAATTAGACCATTCTCCATAAAAGAATATTTAGTTGGTGTGAGAAGTATCGCACCAAGTAACATAAGCAATTTAACTTACATAGCGGTATAATACACGGTACAAGCAATCACATGGTGCAAGCAATCTTACACCGAGTAATTAAGCTATGTGACCTGTATAATAGCATAATTATCAGCTTTTTTAATCTAATTTGAAGTTTGTTAACTTATGCCGAAAATAACTTGCATGACATGAATCCACATTTGACATCTTTTGAACCTAAACAAACAAATATTAACACAGAAGAACCCAAAAAGAAAATGGTCCCAATTTAGTACTCACAGTATTATGTAAGAATGCACATAATTATTGCATTTAAGTAGGAATTAATTTGATGATATTTGGTTGATTTATACACACACAGTTGACAATAATACCAAAAATCATAAACAAAATATGAAATCAATTCAATACCTGGTTGTGGATGGTAAGGTAACTGCTTCATGATCAGGAGACACTTTCATCCATTGAAATTGCTTGATGCTAGAACCAAACTCCATTCACAAAAAATACAATCCAATCAGTTCTATAACTCAAAATCAGATGTGAAGTCAGACTTAGGGTTTTTGATGAGAAGAGATGCAAAGAGAAAGCGAAACTTTGGCCTGCTGGCACTGAGTTCTTTTCATCGAAGTCCCTGAGCTCGAGCACATGCTGCGCACAGCTTCGCACTCGTCAGGGCAAATGGTCGAGATCATGCATTCAGAAAATGAACGGTTGAGATGTCGACAAATTAGATCGGGATTGATATGGCTAGATGATCGACGGTGACATCCGACCAGGGCGTCATACAGGGCAGAACATCTGCTAGGGATCTCGGAATCGCTGGCCGAGGTTAGGTCTGTTTGCGAAGCCATGTTAATTTTGGTTGTACTCCTTTCTTCGCAATTCGCTAATAAAGAAAGGGCACACATGGACCGGGCAAGGCTGGGAGACGACCCGTTTCAATTTTCTTGAACCAAAAAATAACGGGCAGTCAAATTCACTGTGGATGGGGTCGCAAGTCAAGCAAATAGGCCCGCTCACAAGTCATAGATCAATACACAACAAAAGGCAAAAGTTCAAAAAAGGGAAAAAGGGAGAAAAAAAATCTAATGATTTTCCGCTGTTAATTTTCTGCTGCTACATACAGTGAGATTCCTGCTCCAATTACCACCAACTTGTATTCAGCATCATCATCCAAAAAAGTGCAGCTTTCCAGAAGTAAACGGCTCTATTTGGAGCTGGAGAAGCTCTCTCATTTTTCCTTCATGCTCTTGTTCTACTTGCTACCCTGAGGTCAGTTTCTTCTTCTACGTTGATTTCATTTGTAAATGAGGTCCCTTTTTCGAAGTCATTTGCATTTTTCTGCCGTATGATTGTTAAAATTGCTGTCTTTGGGTCGATTTGTGTGTGGATTCGAGTGCAGTAAACAAGAAATGTAGCTTCTTTGTTTGATTTGTCCTGCAGTTGACTGTTTTTTAATATAAAACAGGTAAAATATGTTTCCTACCAGTACACCTATCTCACTCAAGTTGTAAATTTACACAGACGAATTTGTCAAATCTTATTTTCAACGTATCATATCAAAATGATGCCTTTGTGTTTGTTTAAATTCCACCATGCATACAACTATGTATAACGTCTGATTGATCTAAATTTCATCAGTTTTTTTGTAACAGTTTTGTAGTACTATGTTGCTATTGACACCCAAAAATATGCTTTTGACCACCAAGAAAATTCTAGTAGAAATCGATTATTTTTATACGATAATTCACACCAATTTAAAAAAAATTCATTTGATCCTAGACACTCGTGCATCTTTGATTCGACATATGTCCACTGCTGTAAGTTGGTACATATCCATGTGTCTTTATTTTCCATTTATCCTCCACTGTCCTACGGAAACCGCCAAACAGTATTTGGGTGCCTATTTGATAAATTAAAATAATTATGGTATTTTTAAGCATGTAAGCGGAATTTTTATGCTAGCCATTAGTCATGAGAGCCAAAAGAGATTCTATTTTGAGCGCATGTTGCATGTTGTACCTAGTTTGACATAAAAAGATAATGAATGTACCTACATTTCATTGATATAGAGCCTTCAGTAGTTTTTGGTCAAAGCTTCTAATTAATTATAACCTAACAGTAAAATGGAAAGGTGTTTGATCGAGTTTGTTTAAATTTAATAAGAACAAAGAATCAAGTTTATTTACTTGCAAGTTTTTAGTTTAGTACCTATTTTAAGTCAAAAAACGTAGTTATCGAACACTTTAAATTATTTATAAACTATATTTCTTACTGGCAGAATAGCAATATGTCTTTTTTGTAGCATAATATCAAAATGATGCTCATGTTTGTTTAATCTCAATACTTATATAACCATGTAACTTATCTCATTGGCCTGCACATCATCAGTTTTCTAACCATTGTGGTATTCGTTTACCTTGTCAACAAATGTCAAGTCTCATATGAAATTTGTAGTATGTTGGGTAATGGAATTATGAAAGCATCGACATTTTATTGATACATACAGCCTTTTTGAAGACATCTTATTCAACTTCTTACACTTGAATCACAGGTTTTGAGAAGTTACACATCAAAGGTTTGCTAACAATAGTGTGGTATTTGTTTACCTTGCCAAAAATGTTAATGTCTCAAATGAAAATTTGTAGTATGTTGGGTAATGGAAATATGAAAGCATCTACACTTTGTTAATACAGAGCCTGTTTGAAGACATCTTATTGAACAACTTTATAAGTAGTCTTGAATCACAGATTTTAAGATATTATAACATAATAATAAAAAATAGAAGTGTTTGGATAGCTATAAACGTAGCCAAGAACTTAGCAATGTAATACCTATTTAAGTCAAAATAATAGTTGTTAAGCATCTCAAGTGTGTAGCTACTTGACATGAAAGGATAATGAAAGCATTTACATCTCATTAAAACTTACAGCCCCTGGTTCTAGACAGCTTATTCGACAACAATTTATAAGACTCGCCTTAGTACCTATTTTAAGTCACAAATTAGTTGTTGGAAAACGCTTCAAACCTTGAGTAACTCTTGAGCTACTTCATCCTATTAGGAAAGGTTACGACATGATAAGGCGATCTGAATCACTGAAATCAGTGGAATCAGCAGTATTTTCATCCATTCAACAATATCCATCAGGAGGTCAGCACTCCGAATGCAACACCACATATTTTTCATGGCCAACATCTAATCAGTTGCATGGTTCAGTAGAAGGCAGGGCCACTTACTTTGGAAATCTTCAAAAAGGCATATTGCCTTCAAATAATCGCAATAGGTTGACTACTGAACGAAGAGCAAAATCGTTGCTTGATTTAATGACAATTCGAGCTTTTCATAGCAAAATGCTGCGTAGGTTCAGTCTAGGTACTGCAATTGGCTTTCGAATTAGACTGGGAAATTTGACTGATATCCCTGCTATTCTTGTTTTTGTTCCTCGGAAGCTTCATAGGGAGTGGCTTGATGGAAACCAGTGTCTTCCTGCTATGCTTGAGGTAGCCCTTTTCCACGCTTATTTACAACAAGAGTTTTATACTTATCATGTATATTCCTGCTATGCTGTGCTTGTGTTTATAATGTAGTAAGCATTAGAAAATTCATTGAGTGCAAGCGAAAAGAGTTATGCTACAAAGCCAGAAAATAGGGTAGTGCAAAATCTAGAATCTGTCGGGTGGAATTCAGGGGGAGCTCAAACTTATCATTCCCGCATGGACCCAGGCCTCTTTCCTTCGGCCCTTCTAGCACTGGCGAAAAGAAAACGTGTAAACAATTTCAAATCATTACATAACACTTAATAAATCGTTTAAAAAAAAAATTGCTAAACGGACAGGCTATAAATACTTTAGGTAGCTCTTTTCCTTGTGTATTTCCAGTAAGCAGTTTGATAAGTAAATGCTGATTAAATTTTATTATGTTAGTTTACATCTGAATTTTTTATATCTTTTGAGTGTATTTATTGTAAGAAGCTTCAGAAAACTCATTGAGTATTTAAAAAAAATTGTTTGATACTTAAATTGTTAAAAACATTATGTAACACTTATTCAGCTATTTTAAGAAATATTTTGGTGCTGAAAAAATGAACTGCAAATGTCATCTGCTTTATTTGCATAAGACTGTGATAACCAATAATTGTACATTATTGTTCTTATTTTACTTTTCAATAGGGGCCAGGAGGTGTATGGTGTGATGTAGATGTTCTAGAATTTTCTTATTACGGTGCACCAGCTCCGGCTCCTAAAGAGCAGTTGTGCAGTGAGCTTGTGGATGGTTTACGTGGAAACGATCCATGCATTGGTTCTGGCTCTCAGGTTTTAAATTTTATATCTTAGCAAAATATATAATTGACTATATTGCTACTGAAAATCATGAAAGTGAAGAGAGAATTATATATCCATTCAAATTTCAAATTTACTTGCATCTTAGTTTTATCCCCCTTTTTGGCTATAACATGTATCCATCTAAAGTATTACACTCGTTTAATTGTCTCCGATTTGTTTAGGATTATAACTTGATTTTACCTGCAAGTCATATAAACAATATGCAAATACACCAGCATGTGCCGAAGACGTCGTTGTCAAAAAAATTGAAATCTTATGATTTAAATTTCAGTTCATATTGGGTCTTCCCCTTAACGATTCGATTTACACTCTGATTCAAACTGGATCATAACCGCATATAAAATATATTCTACTCATGCACATATTTAATAAACTTATTTGTATTCATAACTTTAATTGTAATGTTTTCAAAATAAAATAAAAATGGAATAAAAGATAAATTTGAGTTTTGTATTTTAACTGTGGAAGTTCAAACATCAAAATCAATTTCAAACTGTATGCAAACCTTAAAATACGATTCCTTTGAATCTATGATTTACGTTCTGAATCCCATTTTGATTTGAAGTTTGAACGTTACGATTTATATCCAATTTTGATGACATTGGTTGGCAACGTATGTAGCAACATATACATACCATTCTGTTTACCATGGAATTGGCATATTTTTCAATGAGCAAATACATTTTATGTAAGATACTGCCATATTATTACCTATGTATAATCATGCATTTTGATTTCTATGATATGGTATATAAGCTGCTTGTCAATTGTGACGCTTTCAACAGTTGCTTCGAAAATTGAGTTTTGTGTTTTAACTGTGGAAGTTCAGACATCAAAATCAATTTTAAACTATGTGCAAACCTTAAAATATGAATCCTTTGAATCTGTGATTTACTATCTGAATCCCATTTTGATTTGAAGTTTGAACGTTACAATTTACGAATTAAAATCCAATTTTGATGACATTGGTTGGCAAACATCTGTATCAACATATGCATACTATTCTGTTTACTATGGAATTGGAATATTTTTCAATGAGTAAATAAATTCTATGTAAGATACTGCCGTATATTACCTATATATAACCATGCATTTTGATTTCTATGATATGGTAAATAAGATGCTTGTCAATTGTGATGCTTTCAAGAATTGCTTCGAAATGTCTGCATTTTGAATTTCAAAATTTACATGGGACGCATACTATTAATATTCAACATTCAATCACTGGGCCAACAATTCGTTTTCTGGATATCAAGTTCTCTATATCATGCACAGGTCAATATAACCAAATTTCAATGTATTAAGGCCAGTTATCATTTTGATTCACTGATAGAAACCCAAACAGAGTTTACCAAATTAATTCATCATTCAATAACTGGGCCAGCAATTCGTTTTCTGGATATCAAATTATGTATATCATGCACAGGTCAATATAACCAAATTTAAATGTATTAAGGCCAGTTATCATTTTGCTTCACTGATATAAACGCAACAGAGTTTACCAAATTAATTCAGTTTTCCGACTTCAATAAAAAGGTTGCAAACCAAGAGAACCATGGAACACTAGGAGCAATCGTGAAGAGCCGAACAGGCAACGGGCAAGTAGGATTTCTCACAAACCGCCATGTGGCAGTTGATCTTGACTACCCTAACCAGAAAATGTTTCACCCATTACCCCCAAATCATGGGCCTGGTGTTTATTTGGGTGCTGTGGAAAGAGCCACCTCCTTTACCACTGATGATCTTTGGTATGGAATATATGCTGGAATGTGCCCAGGTAAAATAGCATTACTTTTTTCAATTATTAGTTCTTTAAAACTTAAGATTGTCCGTACTTTTCTGATGAAAGTGATACGACTAGCCTATGCACAACATTATGAAGTTTTAAATTAACGCATAAGCATAGGATGTTAGGCTGCTTAGCCTGCTTCTAGAAGTTCCAATTGATTGTCATGTAATTTTTTTAATTAAAGGTAATTTGTTTATTAGTAACTAAACGAAAGTGTTAGAATCATATAATCCTATATAATATGGTATTGAAGTAGTGACATGCAAGAAGTGTTTAGTTAAACATTTTCAGTCTCTATATTTTCTTGTTCTGTGTCTTGATTCTTATGCTCATCTCCTTTCGTTTTATTCTCAAGCTTCTTTAGCCCTAGCAAAATGTCTATCAAAATCTCTCACTTTCATCTGCTAAGTGTCCTTTGGCAACTATTATTTTTTAATTTTCTTAAATTTTGTTTTACATGGTTACTTTTAAGTAGTTTCCATTGGACAGTAATAAGCAAAGGTGTTTGTGAATAATTTAATTTTTTAAGTTAAAATAGTTTTGTTATGAAAATTGAGCATATGCGGAAGCGCAATAAATAGGATCTAGATTTGCCAATTGAACATCAATCTAATCTGATAGCAATTATTCTATTACATCAACAAAATAGTAAATAACTATAGCAGAGAAACAAAGAGACACAATATTTATATTGGTTCCACTATCCTCGAGATAGTGTACGTCCAATCCAACAGAGAGAGATTTTATTCCACATGAGAGAATTACAAAAGATTACAAAATAAGAGTTTACATATTCAAACCTCAATCAGGTTTAACAAGAAGAAACACCATTGGGGATCACGGGCTCCAGACCAGGATAGGTTTACACTAAAGTCTACCCCTTAATATATAGTCAGTGCAAATCTATGTGAGTCATCAATTAAATTACCAACATATGGTAATAATATAATGGAGGCAAATTACCATAACAACAAATGTGCAAACATAGGAAGTAAATCAATCCGTTTCTTTAGCATAGATGGAAGAAATTAATCCCTTCATTTATTTCTCTACCACCTCATCAAATGCAATCAATGCATTCCCATTATAAAAATATTTATTTTCCATTCTTTGCAAATTTGTTTCAATTAATTTGTGATTTTGTATCACCAAATTTAACACTCCACCTTGATGCAAAATCACATATCTCCAGCACCCCACCTTGAGTCAAATTCTCTTGTCATCATAAAACTCTTCAACATAACTCCACCTTCAATCAAAATCTCACAACGAGATACACCAAAAAATGAATATTTACCAAATGGGTTCCAGCAAAGCCACCCCCCATCACACAATTGTTAACGAGCTCAGACTACGTCCCCGCCCGCCAACAAAATGTTATAAATATCCAAAATAAAAAAAGGCAGATTTCAAAGTAATCTCAACACCACCAAGACCAAAAATTATTCTCTCAATTAAAACCAACCTCAATTTTAGGGCAACGAGATACACCCAGTCGATTTGAAAGGACTACGACCACACCTGAATTACAAACATAACCCACTGCCTACAAAAGATGCATCTACCACCTGAGCTGCACCGTGCATCAACCAACGGTCTAAAAAATGCTTGTAATACCACAAGATCTCCATCATCTTTGTGGATTTCAAAAATCGACATCCGTCTTCCGTTTGACATGATATCTTTATCTCCGGGATCCCTCGAGCATCATCAACATCTAGACCCTTGTCGATACCATGATCCTCCACCTTAGGACCATAAGCAGTGACCATATTAACCTCTCCACCTTGCTGTGGACTAGGTTCTTCAACCGTCACCCTCCTTCGTCTTCTTCCATCTTCCTTCATCCATATCAGAGGGCTTCTTCACAATAAACTTCATATCACGTCAAAGTTCCCAGATTGGAATGCTCTTCATTCTCGACATAATCTCCTCCACCAAAGTCTCCTTTTCTCCAAAATAGTAATAGCATAATCACCACTGAATCTACCAACCTTTGTAGAAATAATTGATGCACAATTTAAAATAAATCGTCTCGCTCTGATATCAATCTGTTATGAAAATTGAGCATATGCGGAAGCACAACAAATAGGATCTAGATTTGCTAATTGAACACCAATCTAATCTGATAGCAATTATTCTGTTACATCAACAAAATAGTAAATAACTATAGCAGAGAAACAAAGAGACACGATATTTATACTGGTTCCACTATCCTCGAGATAGTGTACGTCCAGTCCAACAGAGAGATATTTTATTCCACATGAGAGAATTACAAGAGATTACAAATAAGAGTTTACATATCCAAACCTCAATCAGGTTTAACAAGAAGAGACACCATTGGGGATCACTGGCTCCAGGCCAGGATGGGTTTACACTAAAGTCTACCCATCAATATATAGCCAATGCAAATCTATGTGAGTCATCAATTAAATTACCAACATATGGTAATAATATAATGGAGGCAAATTACCATAACAACAAATGTGCAAACATAGGAAGTAAATCAATCCGTTTCTTTAGCATAGATGAAAGAAATTAATCCCGTCATTTATTTCTCTACCATCTCATCAAATGCAATCATTGCATTCCCATTATAAAAATATTTACTTTCCATTCTTTGCAAATTTGTTCCAATCAATTTGTGATTTTGTATCACCAAATTTAACATTCCACATTGATTCAAAATCACATATCTCCAACAAGTTCTATTTTTTATTGGACTATTATGCTTTATAGTTGATTTATGTATATCATATTACATAATTGAGCATACACATGTGAAATGATTATAAATATTATGCTTTTAATGTATTAGAACTACAATGTTAATTTAGTCATTCACTTGTCAAAATTACTAATGAAATTCTACTTAAGTTACAAAATTAAATTATTGCTACTCTATTGTGCAAAATTTGCACAAACGCTGAAAACCAATAAACAAGATCTGGATATGTTAATTGAACATCAATCAATCTAAAATCAGTTATTTTATTATTCCAAATAAATAGTAAACAGCTATAAAGAAGGAAAAATACTAGTTCCACTATCATCAAGAAGATAGTATTCGTCCAGTCCAAATGAGAGAGATTTGATTCCACATGAGAGAGTTACGAGAGATTACAAGATAAGAGTTTACATAATCAAAACCGTAATTAGGATTAACCAATAAGAGACACTCGGTTTGGGGTTCGTTTGTCGAATGACAACGAAGTCTACCCTCATTATATAGTCAGTCAAATCTATGGAAGTCATCAATTATGCTCAAAAATGTAAGTCATCAATTAAATTACCAAGATATGTAATAAGATAATGATGACAAATTGCAGAGGTAACAAATGGTGTAAATATAGCGAGTAAATTATTCATTACTTTCATTAGCAAAAATGGAAGAAACTAATTTCAAAGCAATGTGATTACTGGAAAATAAATAATATGCATATCGTTTTACATATATGTTAGTCCATAACATGCACATGCATTTATTTCCTTTTCATCTCATGCAAATCCAATCCAATAATTTATACATTTCCATATAAAAATATATGTCGATTACTTTCTTTTTTGCATATTTGTGTTCATCTATTTGTGACTTTGTATCATCAAAATTTAACACTCCACCTTAGTGTAAAATCACATATCTCCAACACCCTACCTCGAGTCAAATTTTGTTTTCAATATAAAACTCTTAAAAAGAACTTCAGCATAAGCCAAAATCTCATAATGAGATAGAAATCAAAAAATTAATATTTACCTAATGGGTTCTAGCAAGGTCACTTTCCATATCATACCTTGCTAACAAGCTCAGACTATGTCCCCGTCTGCCAACAAAATGTTGTAAATACCGAAAATCCAAAGAAAGTAAATTCCAAAGTAATGTCAATACCACCTAAACCAAAAATCTTCTCGATTACTGATCCAAGTACAGAGTCAAAAACTAAAACCGATTGACATAAAAAAAACTAATACAGATCTCTGTATACAAGACAAGTCTCTCTCCTACCAATACCATCATGTGGCACCACAAGTCGCTGTGAAAAAACTAAATGTGTCATATAGGGTCGTACGAGGGTCAACCCAAATTTGACACAATCCATCTACCATCCGTTTATTTTGACTCATTTAACACAAAGTTTTATCTAACTCAACCCATTTACTAAGTGGGTTATCAATTTGACCCATCTAAATGTAATCTGGTATTTTTTTATATACAATAATGAGAATTAGTCCGTTATTTTCTAAGTATAAACGTTAATCATGTTGGAGAGTTGTATTGTTCGTTCATAGAATGAAATATCCAAGTGTACCATATTGTCTGTTATTTAGGTGAGAGCCTATCTGTCGAAGTCTCGTCCGGTTCTGAGGTAATATGAAGAAATTACTACATTTTTTACAAAAAAAATAGCGACTTTGTATGTAAATAGAGTTTAAATATGGGAATATAGCCTGTTATTTTCTAATTACAACTGTTAGTCACCTTGGAGACCTATAGTGTTCGTTCACAAGATGAAATATTCGAGTATTCCATACTGTCCGTAATTTAGGTGAGAGTCTACCGGTTGAAGTCTCGTTCGGTTCCGATATAGTATAAAGAAATTACTGCAGTTTGTACAAAAAAATAGCGACTTCGTATGTAGGTAGATTTCAAATATGGGAATATAGTCTGTTATTTTTCTAAGTACAACTGTTAGTCACTTTGGAAAACTATAGTGTTCGGTCGTAGGGCAAAATGTTCGAGTGTTTCACACTATCCGTAATTTAGGGGAATATGTCGGTCAATGTCTCATCCGGTTCCGATGCAGTATGAAGAAATACTGCAGTAATTTCATATGTAGGCAGAGTTCAAATATAGGAATATAGCCTATTATTTTCTAAGTACAACTGCTAGTCACCTTAGAGAACTACAGTATCCGTTCACAAGATGAAACGTCTGAGTGTCACACTGTCCTTAATCCAGATGGGAATCTATCGTTCGAAATATCATCCGGTTTTGAGGCAGTACGAAGAAATTACTGCAGTTTTTACAAAAAAATAGTGTTTCGTACATAGGTAGAGTTCAAATATGGTAATATAGCATGTTATTTTCTAAGTACAACCGGTAGTCACCTTGGAGAAGTGTAATAATCGTTCACAAGATGAAATATCTGAGTGTTCCATATTGTTCGTAATGTAGGTGAGAGTCTATCGGTTGAAGTTTTGTTCGGTTTCAATTCATTATAAAGAAGTCACCGTAGTTTAAACAAAAAAAATAGCGATTTCGTATGTAGGCAAAGTTAAATGGGTAAGTGGATTGCCGATTTGTAACCCTTTTAAAAATGGATCAACCCTTCTATGATTCATTTAATAAAAAAATATAAATGGGTTGACCCAGCATGATTGTAATTAGGGTAAAATGGATTGGGTAAATGAGTAGGGTCATAACTTGATGGGTCTTTCCGACACACCCTCAAATGGACAAATATGCAAACCGACAAATTTAAAACTAGTTGGCAATTTCACCATTTCCAAAGTTCACACTTGATTTGCATAATTTCTTTAAGACGGCATTACAAAATTAACAATGTACCACAATGGCACCAAATTCACCACAATCAGCTCTATGAACTGAACTCTCCAAGACGACATCATAAGTCGACAAGCCTCAACGACATCAGCATCAAATCCGTCACCAAAATCAGGTACATCAGTCGAACTCTTCAGTATTATGAGCACCACCCTTAATAGTCGAATAACCAAGTAGACTACAAATATGGTGTATCAAAAGAAAACAGAATCTCCTTTTGCAATCTTCCAAATTTCCCTATGAAATCAACATATATGACTTACACAGTAACGTTGAATCGTGGAGCAGATATAGTTCATAAATCCAATAGTACCTTCAACATACTAAAACTTCTTATCACATCAAAATTCCGAGATCGGAACGTTCTTCTCTGTCAACGTAATCTCCTCCACCAAAGTCTCATTTTCCCAGCATAGTAATAACATAATTACCATTAAATTTACCACTCTTTCTAGAAATCATTAATACGCAATTTAAATACAATCATTTTTCTCTAATACCAATCTGTTGTGCAAAAATTACACAAATGCGAAAATACAATAAATAAGATCTAGATTTGTCAATTGAGCATCAGTCAATCTAAAACTAGTTAATTTATTACTCCAAATAAGTAATAAAAGGTTACAAGATAAGAGTGTACCTCCAGTCCAAAAGAGAGATATTTTATTTCACATAAGAGAGTTACAAAATGTTACAAGATAAGAGTTTACATAGCCAAAATCTTAAATTAGATTTAACAAGAAGAGACATTCTATTTGGGGTTGCTCGCTAAATGCCATGATGAGTTTACAATGAAGTCTACTCTCAATATATAGTCAGTGCAAATATATGTAAGTCATCGATTAAATTACCAAGATATGGTAAGAAGATAATGATGACAAATTGAGAGGTAACAAATGGTGCAAACATAGCAAGTAAATCACTTGTTCTTTCATTAGCAAAGGTGGATGAAAATAATTGCAAAGCTATATGATTACTGAGAAAGAAATAATGTGTTTATCCTTTTGCATATATGTTGTTTCATAACATGCGCATGCATTTGTTTCTTTGTCATATAATGCAAATGCAATCCAATAATTTATGCATTTCCATATTAAAAATATAAGTGACTACTTTCCCTTTTGCATATTTGTTTCCATCTATTTATGATTTTGTATCACCAAAATTTAACATGCTCTAATTTAATTTTTGAGCTATTTTTGATACCTCCTTATAAGGATATTCCCAACAGGCAAACTCAAATGACCTTCTTTAATAGTTTTGACTACTTGTAAAGACTTGCTAAAGGTGCTCTGAGAAATGTCATTGTTGGAATGGGGCTTTGACCAGATCTGCATCTCTAATGCGTTTTTTCTTCTTCTTTTTTTTTTTTCTTTTCAGATTAGCCTCTTCATGAATTATAAGAATCTGTTTGGCAATTATATGTTATGAATCTCATTAGGAAGGGTTCTTAATGCTAGCTTTAAGTAGTTTTGAGTGAATAGTAAAAAGTACTTTTTAAAAAACACTTATGTAGATAAGTCTAATATGTGACAACATTTGGTTGTAAAAATTGAAATAAGTCATAAGCATTTGTTGCTAACGTCTTATAGTCTTATTGCTACTTTTATGTCAAAAATAATTTTAAAAAATAATAGTATACTCTTGCTACTTATAAGTTATTGTCAAACACTCTTTGTTCGACAATCATTTACACTTTGATGGGCCTTGCAGAGACCTATGTCCGAGCAGATGGTGCATTCATCCCCTTCGTCCAGGACTTTGACATGTCGACCGTATCTACCCTCGTAAAAGGCGTTGGCGAAATAGGAGAAGTCAAAACCATTGACCTACAATCCCCAGTAAACAGTATTATAGGAAAACAAGTGGTGAAGGTTGGAAGAAGCTCCGGGCTTACCACAGGCACCATAACAGCGTACGCTCTCATGTACAATGACGAGAATGGAAATTGCTTCTTAACCGATTTCTTAGTAGTTGGTGAAAATCAACAAACTTTTGACCTTGAAGGCGATAGCGGTAGCCTTATCTTATTGAGCGGAGAAGAAGATGGTGAAAAGCCAAGCCCTATTGGGATTATATGGGGTGGGACTGCGAATCGTGGTAGGTTGAAAGTTAAAGCTGGTCGTGGTCCGGAGAATTGGACGAGTGGAGTTGATCTTGGCCGACTTCTTGATCTTTTAGAGCTTGATGTTATCACAACCATGGAAGGACTTCAAGGTGTGTACTAATCTTCTGATTCTCATATGCGTGTATCAATTTGAAACTTCTGGTACACCAAGATGGATATTTGGGTAGGCACTGCTTTTTAATTTCATTAGCTAGTTGTCAGAATTGTAAATAGTACGTTGCAGTTGGTATTTTCTACATAAGAGAAATCATATGTATGCATGTTTAATTAGTAATACAGTTAGTTGTGTAGGCCAGAAGGTAAAAGTACGATTCCTCTTTTTGGTTCAGCAGCTAATATTTTCTGTTTATCTTTATTTTAGGGAAGAAAAAATATAAAGGACGTTAGAAGTTATTTATGCATAGTGATATTTTCTTATTTTTCTTTTTTATAAAAAGTAATGTGTTTGCATACATACACACGTGTTAAAATTAATTTTGATTATTTTGCATGTTTTGAAATCTAAAACTAACAAATTTGAAGTGTTGTACTGACTTAAGGAGAAGTGCAACATTATATTTTAATTCTATACAAAGTTCTTCTATAAATTTTGAATTGAAATAATGTTATAAATATAATACCAACATTTTGGAATATTATAGAACCTGAGGTACAATGGGGTTATCAACATAATAAAATTTTAACAAATGGAATTTTCTCAAAATGTTCATGTTTTTTTCCTCATTTAATTTTAAAGTTTTCTCTAGTTTATTGAGTTCTCTTGATATTATGAATTTTCGAGTTTCTTCAAATCTATCTAACTTTTTCAAATCTTGGTCTTTCATTTCTCCATTATTTTTCCTTTTATTTTATGAGTTTTTCAAGGTTTTTTCTTGAATTTTAATGCAATTTCTATTTCTTGAACTTGATAAATTTTATCAAACATTATTGCCTTTTTCAAACATTTTAATTTTCTTCATTTCTAGTTTTGAACATTTAGGCTTTCTTAATGCTTTTTATAGCTTTTTTTTTCTTTTTTTCAAAGTTTGCAGCGAACCAAATTTTAGAAGCTCATCTGATATCGTGAATAAAATTTCTCATAGATTTGGAAAACGATGAAAGCGACTGCTGGTTGGGCAGACTCTATATATAGTGCAAACTCTCTATGAGTTATATATCTAAATATTTGTCATGTGATAGGATAGAAAAAACAAATATTTCAAAAAACCTGTGGCTGATATCAGAGGGTTATAAAATGATAATAACGGGGACTGTTATACATATATATATATATATATATATATATACATATATATATATATATATATATATATACACATATATATATATATATCGGTAGGAAAACACTGATGTTATTTGTATTTCAAAGAAGCGGTGACAAGACAAAGAACCACAACCTTGACAGCTGAGGAGTCATCTCCCATAGTCGCACCTACCGACACCACCGAAGAAAGAAACAAATGCATGTTCGAGCCTCTGGGCATCAACATCCAGCAAGTCCCGATCGAGGGCACTTCAGCCTCAGGGGTAGATTTAGAGCGTACCGACATTAACAGAGAAAGCAACATGGAAGAACATCAGTTCATTCCAAGTTTCGTGCCCCCTATCGATCTCAACCAAGAAGACACGAGCCACGAATTAAGAAGAAACCTTTCCAGTTTGAAGAATTCGAGCGACGAAGATGAAGGTATGTATGTTTCTTTGCAGCTTGGAGACCGTGGATCGAAAAGACAGCGTTCGGACTCTGAGTTGAAGATCGAATCGCCGAAATGAAGATGTAGTTGTAGAAATTTTTAGTTTAGTTTCAGAATGGGATTTTTTTTTTTTTCAGTTGAATGTAATTCTTAGTCTGTTTTTATCTCCTGCTGTAGCTAGACATGTTGAGAAGGACATTGCATTAATAATCCATTTAAATTCTTTCCTACATATATGAGAAGTTGGAATTTTATTTTGGAATATAACACCTTTGTGATTTATCTGCTGTTAACAATGTTAGACATGTCTTGGAAGATGGTTTTACATGGATGCATTATTAGGTGAGCATACGCAAATATGTGAACTGGTATAGTAACAGGAAGATCCGACTATTGTGTAATTTTCACTGATGATATTATGAAATTGCATGTGGATTATTCTAATAGCATATGATATTTATTTTTATCCTTGTTCTTATTTTTAATTAATATTAATTACATAATTAATTTTAGAGATATTAAATAAATTTTGAATGTTTTACTGCAAGAGTAATAAAGTGAAGAACTTACCAAAAAATATTGATGATGACGACAGATCAAACATTTGAGAATTTTGACCATGTTAATAGCTAGGTTAAGTCAAAACATCGATGATGGGATTAGAGAAATAGACAATTTGAATATTAATGTGTAACAAAAACGCCGATGATGGGATTAGGACTGTAACAACTCTGATTTTTGATTGTAAATAATTAAGGTTAATATGTTAGGATTGACTCACATGTTGTTAAGGTAGGAATGACGTTTTGAATAAATAGTCTCGCATCACGGAATAAATTGAAGAAGCATAGTACAAATATGAGTTGGCAGGCACGTAATATCAGAGATTCCTTTTGTTACAAGGATGTGTATGCCAACTCATATGCGTGCGCCCTATGCTAGAACGAAGAGGAGTTTTGATCCGACCATCGTTACATAATAGTGGTATTAGGGCCAACGGTTACGGACTGGGTAATACAGGCAAGACAATGCTCTCAAAATATACTCGTAGGATGCGAGTTAGGGGGGAGGCCGTTGTTACATAATATAATAATAGTAAATTAATAGATCAAAATGGAATTTCTAAATTTTAAAAGTGGATAATTTCGTATTTATGCAAATATGAGATTATTAAATTAAAATGAGTCGGAATATGAGAACAATATTCTATAGCAGTTATATAATGAGTAAATAATATTGGTTTTGGGAAAAGAAATGGTTTTGAAATAGTGTCTTGAATTTATTTAAGTAAAATAGTAAATAGTTTTATAAATGATGATGATAATGGTGATGATAATAGTTTAATAATCTAAGTCGAATCCCAAACTCAAATTTGCATCATATATCAAGATTCTTGCTCATTTACTCACTGTCTTCAAGAACGCATACTTCCTAAACCTTTAGCAAACCAATTCCCCTATCCTGTAAATCAAATTTGAACAAAAATTTACAAATACCTAATAACTCATAGAGGCTACATGCGCAGACGAGCATTTATACTCATGTTTCTGTGTTTAAATCCTTTTTAATTGATAGTTGAACAAGTATAAATGGACATGAATTGTATTAGAGAGGGTGAGTAAGGCATGATGCCTAAATTTGGTAGGAGATGGAGAAAATCAACTTATGTTCGCTCCTAGTTCACTTGATCGATAGATCTAAACGGTTAACTGGTAATGGCTAACCGGTTAAGAGAACAAAAAATATAGAAACAAAAAAAAATTGAATTTCTTCTACAAAAACTTAGAGAAGATAACGGTAAGGAGGAGGTGGTTGGAGGTCAGAAATCAATCGAGTAATCAATTCGAATGTGTGACAAAGGGGGAGTTAAACATATTATCTCATAAGCTCCAACCAGTCGACCACTACTAGGATGATAATACAGTCCCTTGTATATGAGCATGTGTAGCATAGTGGTTGTAACGATCCGTATTTTACGTGTCGAAGGATCATAAAATAATTATATTTAATTTCCTAGGGTTTGTATCATTCTCGGATTTTAATATGTTATTCATGGGGATGTGGGACATGTCCATGATTTTTACCGAATCGATTTGTGATCATTTCACCCTTACGAATATTTTTTTAGCTATAACTTTTGATAGGAATTGAATCAAGTCCTGAAATCAGTCTCATTGGATTGAAATGGTGGTTGGCATTTCCATAGAGTGGTCATATTAAAGATTTGGCTCAGGAATTTGGGAGAAATCGTTGTTTTAAGCTTCAGTTTCTACTATGCAGACTAATTAGCTGCTAATATGCTGATTAGTGAAGCCCATTAGGCTAATGACATGCTGTTATAAATAGAGGTGTTTGGGGAGAAAATTAAGGTTTCTCTCTTCATTCAAACATTAGCTTTGTGTCCGTGATTTTTCAGATTCAACCTAAACCCTAATCTCTTCATCTATTTGTTCTAATTTATCCTAAATCACATCTAAAGACTAGATTTATATCTGGGAAGATTAGATCTCAACATATTGCGGTAATATTGGGATTTTCATTATTGTCTGTAACAACCCAAAATTTTAATGATAATTAATTTAGTTATTTAATTAGATTTACAAAAATAAAATTTTCGCAAACAATGGATTTTGACAATGAAACCTACACCATTACGTTTGTGACGAAATTCTGGTCAACTTTCATGTTTGGAACTTCCCAAACGGAATTGGTATGAAAAAGTCACGGACGAAATACGAAAACGATGGATAACAAATATATATATGAATATATAATAACTAAATACCATTTATAACCTACCATCACTGGGTATTTTTAACGTAAGGAGGTCGACCTAGGAGTTGAACCCTCTGGTCGAAAATAGCCAGTGATATCTAGGTTTTGAGGGGTATTTTTATTATAAATTTTTTTAACGAATGAATCTTTATATATTTGAATCTAACAGTTCAGGATCATTTCTACGCCTATAAATAAAGGGCTACACCCTCGCTCTTTTGCTCATATTTTTGGAGGCAGCAACCAAGATCTGCCATTTTCAATTCTCCAATCTCTTGTAAAACTCTAAATTATATATCTATTCAAATCTAACAGACAGGAATTGGAGATATTGAATCCAGATCTGCTCAAAAGTTGGTTTTACGATAGGTAATTTATATTATTGAACTCTTCCTTCTTTTCCTGTTCTTCTTTCAAAATCTACAAATCTAAATCTTTATTTGTAAATTCCCTTTGAAAATAAATTGTAGATCTGTAGGATTTAGAAAATGTAAACCTAAAAGTTGTGTCACATCAAGATTTGGATAGCTTTCAGGTGAGTGGGAAATATATATATATATATATTGTTTATAGTAACTTATATAATTCGTTTGTGTTGAATCTGAACTATACGCATAAAAGTTATCAGATTTGTTTATTTAGTCAAATCTGAAATATTATGAACATAAGTTAAGTATGGATTTGTAGGCCTTTTAATCCATTATCATCAACTTGCATACATTTACTCTTAAATTATATGTGGTTATTGTAAACACCTTGGATCTGGAAGTCAGTCCCAAAATTATGATTTGAAGTATAGTATTTTATTCCAGATTCATAGGATTTGGGTGTTGATTTGTAATTGTGCAGTTTTGATTAAAATAATAGTAATCCTGTTTGTGTGGTTTTACTTAGTTATTGTAATTTTGTCATTTTTGCTCTTTTTACATTAAAAGATGTTATTTGAAATCTACAAGGAATATAAATAAATCAAAAAAGAAGAGATGCGCAAATTCGCATATTTTTGTATGTAGTTTGCAACATCTATTCTAAATAAAATATTATCCTATTTCCTTAGGATTTGAAATGTTTCAATTTCTCCCTTTTAGATAGTTTGGGAAAAATTTAGAATGATTATAGTAAATAACCTTTTATAAGATTTTGAATCTTAAAACAAGATTAAACACAAAAAGGGTTGTTTTGGTTGTTAGTTTAGACTAGAAACATAATAATAAATGTTAATAAAATAAAAATTTGTAACTACGTTAATTCGGCGTTTAATAAATAAATATATATAATAATCTTATCCGTCCAAATCTACGTAGGTAACGCTATTATATTGAGTGTTTGTTTGTTATTATGTGTTTGAATGGTTTCCATTTTATGGGTATATATGGAAATATAACCCATATTGAATGGAATTAAATATTATGATCGTTATGGCAATAAACGTGTAGTTGGCTTGCTATAAATATAAGGTCATAAATAAGGTAAAAAAGATTACAAATGTGTCTATGTGGGGAAATGAATTGATTAGGAAATGAATGCCTAACTTGTTACAATTTAATTTGTGTTAGGAATAGGGATTGTAACACCAACTATGGAAATAAATAAATAATAAATGTGGAGGCGGTTATTTGGACACAAAGCTTCAATCAAAGGATTTTTTTGTCCTTAATTGTTTCATCAACTGTGTCAAAATTATGTGTCTAGAAAGACTTTCCCATGTGTGTGTGTGTGTGTGTGTGTATATATATATGTGTGTGTGTGTGTGTGTGTGTGTGTGTGTGTGTGTGTGTGTGTGTGTGTGTGTATATATATATATATATATCCGAAAATGGGTATAATTTTATTAAGGCATATCAGCCCATGATGATAAGGATTATACAACCACTGTTTCAAATATCGCTCGAGATCTCCTCCGAGATCTCGTTTTGGGCTCCTTCCGAAACGGAACAGCAAATATCACTCTAAATCTCCTTTTGAATATATCGCCCGAGATATTGCAATATCAAACGATATATCGACCGAGATGAAATTCTGGAATATCGTCCGAGACCTTAGTTTTTTTGGTTAAAATTTAAATTTGTGCCTGAACTAGAACTATAATTAAAAAACTCAAATCTAGCCATATCAATTTTTTGTTATTTTACATTTTGCATGTTAAATGACTACATTGTATATTCGTATATGTTTTACAATGCTTATGATTTTCATATTCGTCTTTTTACATACATGTTACTTATGAAATTATGTATTTTATGGTCTATTTATGCTGGATTTTTTAATGTTTTAGATCCTTATAATGTTTCCTGTCTAACTATATTCATGTTTTAAGCATATTACGATTTATAGTATGAATGATCTTTCATAAAACAAATAATAATAAAGTTATTTTGCATTTTGAGTTTAAATTACTATGTTTTTGATAGCATTCATAAAAATCATTTTGTTAAAATGTCATTTTTAACATATCATGTACCCTGAGATTGTTCTGATATGAACTTTCAGACCCGAAATGAAAATCCGAGACGAACTCCCGAGTTAGACTCATCTCGTCCGAGATCTCCCCCGATACGAGACCGAGTCTATAAAATCCCCGAGACGAAACGCGACCGATATCCGAGATTTAAAACCTTGTATACAACGCACCCGATACCCATTATTAAAGCTAGTCGACAAAATAATATATGCAATTAAATACGAAACTGACTTTAATATCCACTTTCCCAATTTTATCATTTTCCCCAAATCCCTAGCAAATCATGGCGGTCAAAGGTAATTAGACATATTTGGATTCCAGCGCCTCTCTCCATTCGATCCCCGAGTTTTGCATCATCTCCACTGTATTCCAGGCTGGATGTAAATCTTCTTCTCAATTTAATCTTCACTGTGTTAGCAATATCCATTTTAATTAAACCATTGATTTCCTCTGTCGTCTTGTTGTTGTTCTTAAATACCCGCTTATTACGCACCTTCCAAATCCTCCAAATTGCAGTTGTGAAGGCGACGCAATTTACATTGGACACCATGTCTTTGTGCTTACCAAGTATGCAACTAATTGTTCCATATTACCATTCGTTAAATCATGACCTGTTCAGCAAATATATTTTTCATAATATGTTGGAAGAATGTAGATTAAAAAAATTAATGAGAGTGAGATTCTTCAATGCCATTACACAACACACAAATTGGTTCAAGATTAATACCCCAATTGTGTAATCTCTCTTTAGTAGGGAGACGTTGCAGTACACCTTATAGGTAGAGCAAGCCATCTTAGGTACGTTTGCATTGTTCCAAACAATCTTAGACCAGCCAACGGTAGGGTTATGATGTCTGATATTATTATATGCCTTATTTAGAATGAAGTTTTCATTTTGATTCCAGACCCAAATATCTTTTTCTCTGTTATCAAAATTTGGTGATTGCGTAATAAAATTACGCACATCAATAGAGATTGGAATTTGATCAATCTGCCATCTTCCATTATTAATAATTCGATCAACGGTCCTTTTTGGGAAACCATAGGCTGAATACGTATCCCAACCCAATTGTACAACATGAGATTTTCCTTGAAACCAAGGATTACGTCATAAATCAGTATCTCTCCCATTAGCAATTTCCTTCACAAAATTGGAAGCCAGTGTGTCAACAAGATCTCAGCACTGATTTCAAAGTGGAGGACGAATTATTATTTGCCCCCATATTCCGGAAATTATCTCTAATGTATCTTTTCCTCATCCAACTGGCCCACAAACCCTAAGAATTAATAATTTCCCAACCTAATTTAGCAGCAAAGGTATCCCTCATAATTCTAAGGCTTCTCAAACCAACTCCTCCTTCTTTCTTGGGTTTGCATAAGTCAGAGTATTTAATCTTATGATGCCCCCCTTTCCAAAGAAAATCATCACACACTCTCTCAATTTTGCTAATAGTAGCATCAGATAATTGAAATGTTTGTAGCCAGAAATAATTTTTTTCTTGAATCACCATATGAACTAATTCAACTCTGCAAGCAAAAGAAAAAGTCTAGAACTCCAATCTTGAAGTCTGTCTCTAATTGCAAAGATAAAAGTAGCACACTCTTTATCAGTAATTTTATTAGATGATAACGGAACGCCTAGGTACTTAACTGGTAATTCACCTTCAGAAACGTTGAGAATTCTCAGGATATCATTTCTTCTAGAGTGGTACAAATTAAAGTAACATTTTGTTTTCTGCTCGTTAACTTTCAAACTCACATATATATACAATCTATTACAAACGTCCTTCACTTCACTAGCTGCATTACAATTTGATTTTATACAAATAATAAGATCATCAGCATATAATAGATGACTGCTTTTAGGAGGAAAGTTGTGGATGGTCTGAATACGCTTATTATGGGTGGCTAATTCCATCTAAAGGGAGAAATATTCCATTGCAACTGTAAACAAATAAGGGGATAGGCGATCACCTTGTCTGATCCCCCGGTTGCTTGAAATAAAACCTTTCGGAGCTCCATTGATCAAGATGGAGAAGGTAGGCATGGTAATGCATTCTTTAATTAGATCAACAAACTTATCTAGAAACTTCATGCATTTAAGCATATGAATAATGGAAGTTCTACTGATTTTATTATAAGCTTTCTGAAGGTCCACTTTCAGGAAAAACTTGTTTGCACCCTTCTTATTAAAGTTTCTAAACAATTCATGAGCCAGAAGAGAGTTTTCAGAAATGTTTCTACCTTTAATGAAAGCACTTTGACAGTTAACAATCAAGTCCGGTAGCACCTTTTTCATTCTATTACATATCACTTTACTCAGAATCTTATATATAACATTGCAACAAGCAACTGGTCTGTAATCTACAAAACAAGAAGGTTTATCTTTTTTGGGAAGGAGATAAAGGAAAGTATGATTAATTTCTTTAAAAAATTTACCAGATCTGAAGCTTCTTATATTGCTAATACTACATACTACTGCAGGTCCCTCCAGTGGTACACGAAGAAAGCGGACCCGAATCCATCGGGCCCGGATTTGAAGTCCAAATAGATCGATTTCAGAGCATCAGTAACCTCATCGCTGGAGGATTCAGAGACCATCATCCTTCTCCCATTATCATTAATGAGCCTTCTGGGAGTGACGCTGTGTAAGCTTTCATCGATTGATTCACCATTATATAATTCATTGAAATAATTGATTGCCTCCCTTTCAAGCACTTCAAGATCAGTTGAAGGTTGTCCATCCTAGTCAAGAATTTGAAATTTATAATTAGTTTTACGACGAACATACATTTTTGTATAGAAAAATGTAGAACAAGTATCCCCAATAGTGAGCCATTTTTCTTTCGCCTTTTGTTTTAGTTCAATAGCTTTAACGTGTAAAGCTAATTTAAGCTCTTTTTGATATTCAGCATAATTTTTCCAAGCTTGATCAGTGTTGTCACCCTCCTCAATAATTTTAAGTGCATCTGCACACTGTTGTTCCAACCTACCAATGTTTTCATTGCTTTTTAGTCTTGTTTTGTTCCAATCTTTAAGTTTGCATTTAGTACTCTTTAGGAACTTCACCAGATTGTATATATAGCTCTCCCTAATAAGAATAAACTCCGAAAGACATATATTTATGTGATAACCATCTAGATGATGCCACTGATTAGCATATCTAAATGGTTTGCCTTTTTCATGGCTATCTCTGGTAATGAAATATGAATAGGGAAATGATCACTAGAGAATCAAGGTAATACATTCACTTCCATATCAGTGAACTGAGACATGCAAATATCATTTATTAGAACACGATCCAGTTAAATTTTCTGTTCTGGCCACTGGACCATGTGAAATGCAGGCCTCCATGCACTAATTCAATTAACCCTATAGCAAGCACACAATTATTGAATTCTGAGAGTTGGGTAGTTCTCTATGTAAGTCCTCCCTGTTTATCATCTGCCCATAAATAAGCATTGAAATCCCCCATAACAATCCATGGTAAATTAGTGTTAGCAGCAATGTCCTTAATTTATCCTATAAGGCGACACATTGTTCAGCAAGGTTATGAGCATACACCATAGTAATCTGAAGTCTAAGTCCCCCCAAATTATCTGCACACACAGTGATTTGTTGTGAATCCATATCGATAACTTGAACATTCCAAAAGCATTTATTACAAATAAGCATAATTTTGCCTTTAACATTAGTATCATCATTATGCACAAAGTCGCATTCACTTGTTTGTAAGGAAACTAATATTATCTTTATTCAACTTATTCTCCAGCACACCCAAAATAAAAGGAAGAAACTTCCTTCGTAAATTATAGAGGTCTAAATTACGTGTGTCATTATTTAGACCTCTAACATTCTGTGAAATTATTGACATCTAGGTTTGAGAGTTCTCTTCCTCATGACAAGGAGAAACTACTCTTACCTTAGATGCATTAGTTTCAAACTTAGATTCATCATCCTTAAAAAGTATTTATTATACTCCTGATTTGGTTTAGAATATAATTCATTGTCTTGTTTTCCTTCATGAATGCTTTCATTATCATAACTAGGTATTTCAATTTCTAACTTAGAGTCAACCTGATGAGCTAACCCCATTGGTGATTCCATTTCTTCCTCTAGTGCCATTTCAGACTCATCCCTCGGTGGAACCAGAGACTGTCGAGGATCTAGATGAACCACTTCTAGAAGACTAACATTAGTAGCATCTGTAGATATAGTATCAGGGGGTTTTAGGGGTTAGCAACAATGACGTTGTGGTCAACATTTTGATTTGTAATTATATCATTGTTATGGTCACTAACTTTAGCAATCCAGACTTGTCTCACTGGTTTAGCCACTATTTCACATTGTGAATCAGAGTGGCTGAAACATCTGCATTTTTCGCAAGTTAGGAGAATGTACTCGTATTCAACTTCTTATAAATATAAGTTGCCTTTGTTGTCTTTTGCACGTATAATATGAATTACTTCATTGTCTTCTTTCATGTCAACAACTACACGAGAAAAGTTTAATCTTTTAACGTTTCTAGTATTATCATCCATAGTAAGTGGAGTACCAATCATACAATCTAATTTTCTAATGCCTCTGCCATTCCAAAGTGCTAAATGAAGATTTTTTTTGTTTGATCCAAACGAGGTGAGATTCTAACATATTTCGTTCAAGTCGTGAATTAGATTCCCATCTTTTCATAAATATTAACTTGCTATCCATGAACCATAGAACCCATTAAGTACTCTAATACAATCATCTTCTGTTTCAAATTTAATAAGATAGAATCCGTTTTCCCTTGCAAAAACATCCCAACGACCAACAGGTTTCCATTCCCTTTTAATAAAAGCATTCGACTGAACATAAGTTGGCCTACTGCCAACCAAGTAGATGTAAAGTAAATTTTTCCACACCTCCTTAACTGAATCAAAACCTTTATCATCCAGTTCTTGTTGTCACCATCCGAAGCAATAGCAAATTGTTCAATTCCTCCTGTGATAGTAATGTTTCCTGCCATAGCATTGGCCCACGTACGAGTTCTAGATTTGAAAATTGGGGCAGTATTGTTCAAATTATTAACATCTTTCGATAGTGGGACACACGCACGTGTAGATCCAATTGACTTATTTATGCATTTATTCAAATCCATAGTGTGTGTCGCAGTATTCAAATTGGGTAGCTCTGTTCTTCTTAGGAGAGGAATTGTTTCCAATTTCCACTACATCAGCCTTTGAATTTCTCCTATATCTGACCTTTTACCATCCAGTATCTGAATAATCTCCATCAAGATCAAAGGATCTAGGAATGTCTCATGTTTTAGGGTTTGTCTAGTCTTCCATTTTCTGATTCTCATATGTATAAAAGAGGCTTATTATATTAAAACTTATATATATATTTGTTAATGTGTGTATGTATGCATGTATTCAAATAAGAACTAAGTGGAATTAAATTAATATAGTGATAATTGGAAGTTACAATAATTAGATTAAAATGTTAGATGAGACCGATATAAATGACATTTAATAAGATAACTAACGCCTTAGGAAAATATGACCGTTATGCTCATAAATGGCAAGAAATCTTAAATAGAAATAATAAATGAGACTAAAGGTGATTAGTGGGAATTGATTGACGTAGTAAATGCAAGTCCAATAAAGAAATAAATAATTAAACATCCTAGGACGGGAAGTTATATGTTTTCCTTATTTTAGTCTAGTTAATCTAGAATTAAGGATTGGACTGAGTAGGCTAATGATGCGAGGTCAGTTGCCTTATTCAATAGAAATCTGCACTTTTCAGTAGCCGGATATATATATACAACTAATGTGAGATATCATTAACCATAGGAACCCGTGACAATAGTTAATTACATAGCAAGAATTATTTCCTAAAATAAGGTTTACTTCAAGGGAATAATTCGTAAGTATAGCCTGCTTCGAGATTAGAAGTATTAAGTAGTTAGATGCACCCTTAAAAAGGGTATTAAGTAATCGTGTAGCTCACCTCCCCATAAACAAGAAGCATTGAATGGCTATTGGGTATGAGTTTGGTACTCCGCGTAGGTTCGTTTTCTTTAGGTATTAAGTGACTAGGGTGAGAGTCCACCTTGAGATTAGGTAAATGACAGTTAAGGAGGTACCATGAGTCTGCCTATCCTACGGGAAGTATTAAGTGACTAGGAGATTATCTAATAAGATCAGCTAGATGGTAACATGTGGGTCTGCCTGCATGGTCTTAAATTGTGTCGAGATCCTACCTAAACTTGGTATTAAGTGGCTAGTTACTACCTCTCGCCTTATGCGGTGTTTGGGTATATGCGTGAATGATAGAAGCCTTAAATTAGGAGTTAGTAGCCAGTGTCCTCTAATTTATATTAGTGCAAGGTAAACCACCAATTAACGTATTAAGTGATCGATAGGTATACCTTAGGTCTTAATTGATCGAAAGGATTATAATATATTGATAGTGAAGTCTTAAGTGGCTATAGAGAAATAATTTACCTCCATATGGTATATTGAGTAGTTAGAAGCCCGCGTATTAATTTTTGGTGGTTGGTTGAATGGTGGTTTAAGGATTCATGCTGATGCGTAAACATTCTATCATAGTATTGCGATATCTTTATTTTTGAGGATACTACCTTGCGGATGGTAGTTAGTCGTCATATGTAAATATTTACAAGGTTAGGTTAGAGTTACTAGCCATATTAGACATATTTTTGGTTGAGACCAAACGGGATGCATTTGTGTATCGTAGATAGTTTATACATTTTCTACTCACCGGAACTTGTTGTTCTGACCCCCCCCCCCCCCTTCATAACAACTGTTGGGTTTATCTCAAGGAAGATGGGTCTTAGCATGTGTTCAGTTTGGGTTTCTTTTCTTGTTCTCTCATGCTCGATATCGATATGGCGATATCTTTAAGGTAGTTGCCTTAGTCAACATTAGTTACCATAACTTATTTCCACTGAGTTAGATTTATTTTACTCTGATTATGCTCATGATCATTTAATTATAGGTACCAGATTTATACTCTCCCTGCTTGGATGTGTTTGATTTTCGATTTTTGTTGAAATTTGGGCTCAGAAAAGTGTGGGGTGTTACATTTGGTATCAGAGCTTAGGTTTAGATGATCAAAGGAATTAATAAATTAGCATTAGCGAGATAATGTATTCGAATTTCTTTTCAATTCTCTTTCGTCTTTCTTATTCGACGTTAAAGTAGTTCGACAATGAGATAGTCGTAGGCATATTCATCTAAGATAGGTTTAAAACGACTAGGAGTTAGAAATATTTTGAGTTCGAGTATTCGGCCAACCCCGATTTACCTCTATGGTGCGTTTGGCGATTTTGTTTTGAAGAGCATGAGAACGACATATGGTGAATGCCATGGTTTTGAGCTTGGTGATTGGAGGAAAAGATAGCTACAATTGTGATATTCGTTATTTCTTGTTTTTTTGTTTCGTTTGGAAGTTACAATCAATGACCTTTCCTTAATCTTAAATGGGAATATCACGTTAATATGTCGTTACAGTCCAGATATTATTTTAATAGAATTATTCATTTGAATCCACTACTACAAAACAGCTTATTTGCTTAAGTTCTTTACCCCCTATTGCTTCGGTTCAACAACCGAAACAATTGCAGACGACGCAACAGACTTGAACCTGTTGCTTCGGTTATGCAGTCGAAGTAATAAAATTAGATTTCTGCTTCGGTTGTTGAAACAACGGAAGCAAAAAACGGGTTTATGGTCTAAAGAAGGCTTTTTTTGCTTCAGTTTCAATTATTACTTACAACCGAAGCAAAAGCACCCCTCTTTTAGAAAAGGAAAATTAGCAGCAAATCTGCTATATGTTGCACATTAATTCAGTTCTAATAGTATATTAAAACTGTAAAATACAACAAAACAAATAGCTATAATGAATCAAATGTACCAAAAATTAAAACATCATTATTCTCATTTTAATTTAATATGATATGCTAATAGTGAAAACTTGCTTTAAACATTGCTCCGCATCAGTTTGATAACCAAAATACATAAATATACATTCCTCAGTATAACTCTCAATACAATTGAAAAATTATCCAATCAAGATTTAAAATGAAGCAGCAAATGCAATCCTCAATCCAATGTGCCTTATATATTACTCCATTACCTGCAGCACTTGTTCAGTTGTTGAACAAGATAATAAAAAGTGACATGTTGTAACTGTTGAGATGCTTCAAACCTTTTTAGGGCACATGATAAAGGTGTTCACTTTTGTAAGCAACCTATTCTTAACTTTAATTTAATTAATATATGCACAAATGGACAAAGGTTTAAACTACAGTTATATACAGAATATTCAAAAAGGATGATTTAATTCAGTAACATGCTAAATGACTACCTTATTTTTTCATAGCAACGCCAGTAAAAGGATAGGACTATGAGGTCTGCAAATTGTCAATACCATACACAGTAGTTATATAAAAGCTCAAAAAGTAATAATAAGACTGATAGCTTTTGACATAAGAGCTTTTCAATAAGGAAAAAAATCATTGTTAATACATCTTACAAAAAAAAAAACTCAAAGAAGTACCATCTTTCCAGGATTTTCACAGAAGCTATAAAAAATCACTGCCTTGTTAATTTTTCTTGAATTTGTTTTTATGCTATATGTTCACAAAGCTACAACAATAATAAAACCTGTTACCTTTCAAGTATAAATCAATTCAAATTGTCTGCACCAGGTATATCACCAGCTAAGTTGTTGTACAAGACATCTCTGATTCTGTTCAAAAACAATGCAAACTATAATTTGTTAGGAGGTTGATTTTCTAAATAATCTGCTTGAGCATAATTACTAAAACTATACTTACAATTAATTATATTAGTTGACAGTCATTTATTGTTTACAACGTATTCTAATATCATTTTATAAATTATTGAAAAAAAAAAGAATGGGCCAGTCAAGCATAGCCATACATTTAGGTTTTGTTCCAGTTTTGAGTCCTGGATCTGTTAAGGCTTCTCATCCTGAAGATTTTGAGCATTCACTTGGGTTTGCAGTTCATCATGTTACATGCATTGGATTGTGCAAGGCTTTTATTCAGTTGTTGCAGTAATTGCTTAAAAAAATACATAAAAAAAGAACCACAGAACAGTAAAAAAATGGAAAAATAAAACTGACGTAAGCAAGACAGAATGATCATGATTTTTATGTCTAATAACAACAAACTTCGTCCCAACTATGCGTTAGATTAAGGAAAAAAATCAAACCTGATTACCATTTCATCCAGAGAATAATGGAAACACAAAACACCAGAAAATGGGATAATTAAGATAACCCAATGCTATATACCACCACAAAAGTTAAAATGAAAGTGGAGAAATCTGCTCCGTGTCCATGGAATACGTACACGCTATATATCTGACTTCACTGCAAGGTCTTTGGACATCTGACAGTAAACTGTCTTCAGCAACATTTAACTCCTGCTAGTGAAACTGATGAACCAACGCAAACAATCACAGGAAGCAAAAGGTGATTCGAAGCCTAGTCAAGCAAAAACATTCACTGACTCATAAGGAAAAGCAGAGAAAGAATCAACTCAGTCCACTTCACATAAGGTAAGCAAGCAAAGCAGATATAAGGGTAATAAGAGGATATAAGTATCTGTCTCAACCAGTAACAACTTTGGAATGCTATTATCTAAGTCAGAGTACCCTACTGAACAATGAGAGTTTATCCCTGTCCAAGATGACTTTGTGCAATAAGTTGTAGAAAGTATCACAGAGCCTTCAGATAAATCTGTACCTGATAATTTACAAGCCAAATATGTATTACCAAATCCAGCATATGAAAAAGAAGTTGAAACAAGCAAGCCTGCTGCTAACACCCACATAGACCCCCGTAAAAGATCTGCTAGGGACCGAAAATCAAGTAATGACATTTATTTCTTAGAATTGAAGGAGTAATACTGATTTCAAAATAAATCCGGTATTAGCCCACTTAAAATCCAATCATCCAAGTAATATTGGGTTATTGGCTAATTAATTATCTACACTAAGAGTAAGTCATCTAATGTTGAAGATAGACAAAAACTGGGATCATTTACAGAACAATGACTGTGGCAGTAAAGGCAAAATTTTATTTCTTTGGGGTACACTACCATGGCAAGTTAACGTCATCAGTACAACAGAACAACAACTCATGTGTACTATTCAAAATAAGGGTTATTTTTCTGTGACTTTATCTCTCGTGTATGCTAAGTGCTAACGACTTGTTTTCAAATAGGGACTGTTTATTTCAAGAATGAATAAATCTGGGCAAGTGCTGTATATGGAGCCTCGCCATGGATGGGCGATTTCAGTAATGTGCTTAACACCTTCCTCAGCACCTTCACTTCGTCAGATCAAGAAACACCACCATCTTCATTACCTTCAAACCCATGACTAACACCAGACTATCACTACTACAAACTCCATCTTACCAAGCTACATCACCTCACTAACTCACCAGAACTCCACCACAGACAACATCACCTTTACCCAAGAAAAAAAAACAAAAGAAAAAAACTGCTTGCATAATCACTTGAAACCCATTCCCGAACTCCTTAAACTTATGCCTTAAACCCTAAATCGATTAGATATTAAACCACGGTCATGAGCCACCACAAATACCTTCGATTTCATTTTTAGTTTATATCAAAACCGAAATCATATCAATAATAAGAAATCAAAGAGTTACTAAAACCTGTTCCAGAGAGAGAATCGATTGAGGCGACGAGATTGCAACTAGATGCGTCATTGTCGCCGTACCCGCGGAGATCTGGTGCAACCCACCATTAGCCTAAGTTGGAGAGGATCGATCGGGAAGGACAGAAGATTGGTATGAGGAAATGTCAAGAGTGAATGGGAAGCGAAAGAAGAAGAAAATTGGCAGGAAAACTGATTGTGGAAGAGGCGGCTTAACCCAGTTAAGGTATTAAAAGGAACACTAAGGAGGGAAATTTACCGATTTAACTGGCAGCAACTCCAGTTTATAAACTATTATTTATTTAATTTATTCACTAAAATTTAATAATTTACTTCTATTTTTTTACTAGGATATCGAGTTGGGTATTGACATCTAATGAAAACATTAGCTAACAAGCGTCACGGCCTGTTCAGCAGTCTAGGAAAAGAGTACCATGTGATATATTAAAGCAGAATACAATTATATACACAAATAGTTTGCATCAAGCAAAAGATTCAACAGTAATTAACAAGAGTGGCAATTAATCCCATGTTATTGTCTGTATTTCCAGGATTGTTGAGCTTTGGAAAGAAGTGCTACCGCCAATATTTGGGTCCTTGCATATTAGTCCGTTCGCAAATACTGAAGTCGATTATCTGTTCTTATACCATCTTGTACTTGTGATAGCCATTGGAAGCCACATCGTCGAATCTTTTATAATTAATTATTTAATGATAATCATTAGTTAATAATTATTTCAAATTAAATATTAAATATTACGTCTTAATTATTAAATATTACTTTTTAATTAAATATTGAATGTTAAACATTAATTATTAATTATTGACTATTAATTATAATTAATAAATATTAACCACAATTTATTAATTGTTAATAATTAACTATAATTAATTATTAAATATAAAACTAAATTAGTTATTATTTATCATAAATAGTAATTATAAATTACTTACCGATTTTCATTTTTTATAATAAAATATAAATAATGAAATTTCATACTAATCGTTTACAGTAATTAGCGATTATAAATATTACTTATTATTTATTACTGCTATTTATTTATATTTATTACTACTTATTAATCATTTGATATTAAATAATTAAATATTGAATATTAGTTTCTTAACCATTAATTTTTAAATTTATTTATCAATTATTGATTATAAATTTTTAATTGCCATTATTAATTACTAATTATTTAAAATTAGTAATTAAATATTAAATAGCACTTCGTAGTTAAATAATTAATAATTAACAATAATAAGTACTAGATATGAAAAATATTTATTGTTTTAGTAACAATTTGTAATTATAAATTATTTATTGATAATCATTCATTATAATAAATTACAAAAAATGATATATGCAAGTTGTTGTTTATGATTATTGATATGTGTGTTTCCATTGATTAAAATAATTTGTAGTTATATTGGTGCATTTTCTTCAATTCTCATAGAATTTATGTAAATAACATTATTTGCTTCGGTGTCTTTGCTTCAGTTCTTAAGAAAATGATGCAAATAACACTATTTGCTTCAGTTTTAAGAACGGTCGAAGCAAATAATACTATTTGCTTCGATGTATTTGCTACGTTTGTTGACACAACTGAAGCAAATGATGTCATTTGCTTCAGATGTGAGCAAAACCGAAGCAAATAATACTATTTGGTTCAGTGTATTTGCTTCCATTGCTACCAGAATCAAAGCAAATGAAACTTTTAGCTTCGGTTGTGATCACAACCAAAGCAAATGAGGCGAGGCAACAGGCGTATTTTATACTAGTGATCCTTAGTCTTATTCTCAGAGAGATTTTAGTTTTTAAAACTGTTTTTGAAATAAAAAGGGGTTTCATAAATTCCAAACTATGGTTTTTGAGAAAATTGTTTTATAAATAAAGATTCAAGGAAATAAAATAAATCTTTGAAATTTAAACCTAACCATGTTTCGAAAAGTTGAGTTTTTTGAAATTTTAATAAATAATCCATATTGGAAAAAGAAGAAATTTGAAGATGACAAGGAACAAGCCTCGATATTTAGAAACTATAATTACCCATTGCTCGTGATTTTCAGTATTCCTCTTTTCGGATGTTTTGGATGATTTATGGAAATTATAACAAATAACCTTTTAGAGATTCAAAAAACCCAACAATCCAGAACATGGAAAGGTTGTTCCAATCCGTAATATAAACTGGAATATAAAATTTATATTATGAGACTCTTAGTTAAAAATAAAAAAATTAATATCGAGAAGTTCTCAAAATTTTCTCTTGGAAGAGACTAAGGAAATTTCTATTTAGTTTGGGGTATTTTATTTCCAAATTGTTCTTGTCGTTAATCAGCTAGGTAAGGGGAAAATCATTTTATTTTATTACAGATTACTAGCTAAGTTTTCTTTTTGAGAATTCGTTTTTTAGTTCTTTGGTCGCAGTTGTTTGGAGGCGTTGGTGCAATTATTTCTTGATTTGACGAATGGTGGACGTCAACACAAGATTTCCTGGGCGTCTCAGATCTAGCCCCTCTATACTCCAAATCTACAATTTTCTTCGTCAATTTTTCAATGGCACATCCTTGAGCTTCTAACGTCCTCGCGTAGCACCCCGGTCTTACACCTTAGGAGGCCGCATGGTTGGATCACAACCCAAGAAAGATAGAAACTTATTTGAAAACGACAAATTTCGAGTTTCACCACGGATGCCCGGTGAAATTCGCTGAGTTTGCCCCTTTCCACCCGGAGGAGTTGTTTGTTGCCGCAGGTCTGACACCGATCTTGTGCCATGACATCTTCGAGCGCGATTGCTATCCTTGCTGCATCCGTCTATTTGACGCCCAAATGGCCATCAACTTTGATGAGAATTATACTTTGATTTGGTCTGAGGTGAAAAGGGCGCCTGTTAAGTTCACTGACCATAATTTGGCTAAGATCTTAGATATTTTTGTTGTTGGAGAGGATTTGGACAATACTGAGATAATGTACCCTCAGCTCCTCTCTTGCATCTTCGTTTGAGTTACCGGTATTTGGGACACCGGTAATTTACGATCCATCATCCGTCTGGTTGTGTGCATCATTCAGCATAACATTATTCTCAAGACGGGAAGCCTCGATCAGATCTACCGTTCAATGCGTTGAGCCACATATGCTATTATTAGCGGCATAGCCGTCAATTGGGGGCATGCATTGATGATTCATGTCTTCGAGCCTTTAGCGGGTACTCCTAGGACCCACTTACCGTATGGTAATCTTTTCACGTGTGTCTTCCAAGACTTTTAGACGAATCTTCGTTGGGGACCGACGGTCAAGAAGACCCCTACCTCCATTGTTCATGCCTCTCTCATAAGGATGGGCATCCAGCGGCCCGCCGCTTCTGCCCCAGCTTCCGCTCTAGTTCCTGGACCTCCCACTCCAGTCTAGCAGCAACAACAACCAGTCATAGTACGCCAGAAGAGTCTTGAGCTTTCCGCCCTTTACCGGATCCAGGTAGACCTTTGTGAGGTTCCCGGGAAGAAGCATCGACAGGCGCACGAGATTGGATGCATTTCTTCCTTCCTACGTTCCTGGCGTGAATGTGGCAATGGATCGAGTTCCAGCCGTGGTGCCGACCTTCTCATAACCTGTAGGTGATATATTTGTGTCTTGTATCGTGTGTATCTTTCCCTTTCTAGCATTTTATCTTTGTTGTCGTAATAGTTGTTTTGTAACTGTTAGTGTTGTTGTTCCTATAAATCACACGATGATATAATGGGATTTCATATGTGTTTGTATTTCATGCTCTGTTGGAAAGTCGAATAGTAACAAAAAGGAATTTCAAAATTTACATAAGAATTTTTTAAAGCGGAAATTTACTTTTGTGGAAAAATTCAATTTTTATATTTACATGTAAAGCGTAAGGAAGATTTTGGATGATTTGTTTGTGCGTTTTAGCGGCGCATTAGGGACGACAATGTGTTAAAGACGTCAATGATAACAAGAGAAATGCAGTTTTAGCCATGGAAACTTTGTTTCCATAACTAGTCGACATTACGCGTGAGTTATTAATTAACTCATTTTACATTTTAAATTCTGTTTTAAGTCCTGTTTGCAGTCTACAGTTGGAAATTTTTGGAGTATTTTGGGGCTATTGAGGTAAAATTCAACTGTAGGATCGGAAATGGAATAATTATAAGTGAGAAGAACGTTGAATTTCTCCACTTTGATCTCTTTTTTTGACTTGCGAGAAATTAATAGGAAACGGTTTAAAAGCGTGGAAGAATTGGATGGTAGGGTTTGGATGCAAAATTAGTTTCTTCACACTTCTATTCGTAGTCCTGTGAGGGTTATGGATATTTGCATCATGTTTTAAAATCAATTGCTAGTATATTTTAGGATGTTTGCATCATGTTTTCAAAAGTGTTTTCAAAAATGAAGTTCATACATATAGAAATCTAATTTAGAATCATTATGCATGCCTATTTTATGGTTGCAACTCATTATGTACATAATGCACATACGCACATTGGTTGCAAAATTGGACGTACACTAACTGATTGTGTAGTTTAGTATAATTAGGCGTCGGCTCATGACTTTGCCAATAGTAAAATTTCAATATGAAATTTCTTCTGAGAGGGGAATGTAACAACCTAAAATTTTAGCGATAATTAATTTAGTTATTAATTAAATTTTTAGAAATGGAATTTTCACAAACGATGGAATTTGACTACGAAAATTGCACGTTGTGTCGTGATAAAATTTTGGTAATCTTTCACATTTTTGAACTTCGCGAATGGAGTTTATATGAAAAAGTCATGGACAAAATACGAAAACGGACATAAAATAAATATATAAAAATATATAATAACTAAATACCATTTATAACCATTCATTATTGGGCATTTTCAATCCAGGATTGTCGACCCTAGGGTCGACTGGGGCAGTCGACCAAGGGGTCGGCCTTTCTAGTCAAAAATAGCCAGTGACGGCTGGTTTTTGAGTGGTATTTTTATTATAAATTTTATATTAACAGACAGATCTTTATATATTTAAATCTAACGGTTCAGGGTCACTTCAATGTCTATAAATAAAGAGCTAGACCCTCACTCTTTTGCTTATATTTTTGGAGGCAGCAGCGAAGCTTTGCCATTTCCAATTCTCCAATCTCTTCTAAAATTATAAATTATAAATCTATTCAATTATAACAAACAAGAATTGGAGATATTGAATCTAGATATGCGCAAAAGGGTTAGTTCCACTATCAGGTAATTTATATTATTGAATTTTCCCCTTCTTTTCCTATTCTTATTTCAGATCGACAAATCTAAATCTGTGTTTATAAATCTCCATTGGAAAATAAATTGTAGGTCTATTGGATTTAGGAATTGTAAGCCTAAAAGCAGTGTTAGTATCATATTTGGATAACTTTCTGGTGAGTGGGAAATATATACATATATATATATATATAACTTATATAATTCATTTGTGTTGAATCTGAATTATACGCCTAAAAGTTATCAGATTTGTTTATTTCGTCAAATCTAAAATATTATGAACATAGCTTTAGTATGGATTTGTAGGCCTTTTAATCCATTATCATCATTTCACATACATTTACTCTTAAATTATATGTGGTTATTGTAAACACCTTGGATTTGGAAGTCAGTCCCAAAATTATGATTTGAAATATTGTATTTTATTCCAGGCTCATAGGATTTGGGTGTAGATTTGTAATTGTGCAATTTTGATGAAAATAATAGTAATCCTGTTTGTGTTTGATATTATTTACGGTTTTACTTGGTTATGGTAATTTTGTCCTTTTTGCCCTTTTTGCATTAAAATGTTATTTGAAATCTACAAGGAACATAAATAAATCAAAAAGAAGAGATGTGCAAATTCACGTATTTTTGTACGTAGTTTGCAACATCTATTCTGAATAAAATATTATCCTATTCCTTAGGACTTGAAATGTTTTAATTTCTCCCTTTTAAATAGTTTGGGCAAAATTTACAATGATTATAGTTAATAACCTTTTATAAGATTTTGAATCTTAAAACAAGATTAAACACCAAAAGGATTGTTTTGATCGTTAGTTTAGACCAGAAACATAAAAATAAATGTTAATAAAATAAAAGTTAGTAACTACGTTAATTCGGCACTTAAATAAATAAATAAATAAATAAAATTTATAATCTTATCCGTCCAAATCTACGTATTTAACGCTATTATATTGAGTGTTTGTTTGATATTATGTGTTTGAATGGTTTCCGGTTTATGGGAATATATATGGAAATATAACCCATATTGAATGGAACTAAATATTATGATTATTATAGCAATAAACGTGTAGTTGGTTTGCTATAAATAAATGGTCATTAATAAGGTAATAAAGATTGTAACCATGTCTATGTGGGGAAGTGAATTGATTAGGAAATGAATGCCTAAATAGTTACAATTTAATCTGTGTTAGGAATAGGAATTGTAACACCAACTATGGAAATAAATAAATAATATAGTAGGTGTCTGTTTGGACACAAAATTAGATACAAACTTAGAAACACAAAGCTTCAACTATAGGATATTTTTGTCCTTATGTGGAGAGGTGGAATTCAGGGGACGATCCAATGGTAGAGATCAACTGTGTCACCAGTTGTATCAAAATTATGTGTCTAGATAGACTTTTCCATATGTGTGTGCGTGTATATATATATTTGATAATGGTATAATTTTATTAAGGCATATCGGCCCATGTTGATAAAGGTTATACAACGCACCCGATATCCATTATTAAAGCCAGCCAACAAAATAACATATACAATTAAATATGAAACTAACTTAAAATCCACTTCCCCAATTTGATCATCTTCCTCAAATCCCTAGCAAATCATGGTGGTCGAAGGTGATTAGACCTATTTGGATTCCAGCGCCTCTGTCCATTCGATCCCCGAGTTCCGCATCATCTCCACTGTATTCCAGGCTGGATTCAAGTCTTCTTCTCAATTTAATCTTCGCAGTGTTATCAATATCTGTTTTAATTAAACCACTGATTTCCTCGGCCGTCTTGTTGTTGTTCTTAAATATTTACCTATTATGCTCCTTTCAAATCCTCCAAATTGCAGTTGTGAAGGCGACATAATTTACTTGGGCACCATGTCTTTGTGCTTCCAACAATCCACCATGTACACAACTAATTGCTCCATATTACCATTCGTTAAATGCATGATTTGTTCGCCAAATAATTTTTTCATAACACATTGGGAGAATGTACGTTGAAAAAATAAGTGAGAGCAGGATTCCTCAATGTCATTACGCAACACACAAATTGGGTCAAGATTAATACCCCAATTATGATCGTTATAACAATAAACATGTTGTTGGCTTGCTATAAATAATAGGTCATAAGTAAGGTAATAAAGATTGTAACCATGTCTATGTGGGGTAATGAATTGATTAGGAAATAAATGCCTAAATTTTTATAATTTAATTTGTGTTAGACTGTTAGGAATAGAGATTGTAACTCCAACTAGTGAAATAAATTATATATATATATATATATATATATATATATATATATTCAAATAAGAACTAAATGGAATTAAATTAAGGTAGTGATAATTGGAACTTACAATAGTTAGATTAAAATGTTAGATAGGATTGATATAAACTGCCTTTAATTGGATAAATAACGCCTTAGGAGTATATGACCGTTAGGGTCATAAATGGCATGAAATCTTAAATAGAAATAATATATGGGATTAAAAGCATTAATGGTAATTAATTAACGTAGTAAATGCTAAGTCCAGTAAAGAAATAAATAATTAAACATCCTAGGATGGGAAGTTTTAAGTTTTCCTTATTTTATTCTACTTAATCTAGAATTAATATAATTAGAAATAAGGATTGGACTTAGTAGGTTAATGATGTGAGGTTAGTTGCCTTATTCAACGGAAATCTGCACTTTCCAACAGTTGAATATTTGTACAACTGATGTGGGATATCATTAACCATAGGAGCCCGTAAGGATAGTTAATTTTGTAGCGAGAATTATTTCCTAAAATAAGGTTAACTTCAAGGGAATAATTCATAAGCGTAGCCTACTTTGGGATTAGAGGTATCAAGTAGTTAGAATCACCCTTAAAAGGGTATTAAGTGATCGCATAGATCGCCTCCCCATAAACAAGAAATATTAAATGGCTATTAGGTACGAGTTTGGTAATCCCCGCATAGGTCCGCTTCCTCTAGATATTAAGTGACTGGGGTGAGAGTCCACCTTGGGATTAGTTAAATGAAAGTTAATAAGGTACCATGAATCTAACTATCCTTCGGGAAGTATTATGTGGCTAGGGGATTATCTAATAAGGTCAGCTAGATAGTAACATGAGGGTCCGCAAAGAGGGTCTTAAATGGCGTCGAGCTCCTACGTAAACCTAGTATTATTTGGCTAATTACTATCTCTTGCCTTATGTGGGGTTTGGGTATATGATTGAATAACGAAAGTCTTTAATTTGGAGTAATTAGTAGCTAGTGTACTCTAATTTATATTATTGTATTGTAAACCACCAAGAAAGGTATTAAGTCATCGATAGGTCCACCTTGGGTCTTATGTGATCGAAAGGATCCGCCCTTATCTTATATTGATAGTGAGGTCTTAAGTGGCTATAGAGAAATAATTTACCTCCTTATAGGATATTGAGTAATTAGAAGCCCGCCTCTTAGTTTTTAGTAGTTGGTTGAATGGTGGTTTAACGGCTTCATACTTATGCGTAAACATTCTATCTCAGTATTGTGATATCGTTATTTTCAGGGATACTACCTTGGGTATGGTAGTTAGTCGTCGTGTGTAAATCTTTACAAGTTAAGGTTAGAATTATTAGCCTTGTTAGACATATGTTTTGGTTGAGATCAAACGGGATACATTTGTGTATCGTAGACGGTGTTATACATTTTCTACTCACCAGGACTTGATGTACTGACCCCACTCCTCATAACAACTCTCAGGTTTATCTCGAGGAAGACAGCTCTTAGCAGGTGTTCAGTTTGGGTTTCGGTTATCGTTCTCTCATGCTCAATATCGATATGGAGATATGCTTTAAGGTAGTTGCCTTAGCTGATATGTTTGGATGGGATTGAGTTTCGATTTTTTTCGAAAGTTGGGCTCAGAAAAGTGTGGGGTGTTACACTGTCCATATTTAGGTTCATCGAATTTGCATTGGATCCTGAATTTAGTGAGTGTTAGATATATCTCTCATGGATACTATGGATTATATGGGTTAGATTAGGATTAATTCATGTTATATATGTTAATTTCATCATAGATCTAATCATATATGTTTAATTCAGATATAGATGTTCTAGGATAATCTAATTTAACCCTACAAACCGATAAGTTATTAGATTAATCGTGTTCTTGTATATGTTTAGATCCAAATCATGTTAGATCCATTGTTTTATGATATGATTAATGTATATGCGTTTTTAATGGATTGGATGAATCGCTACATGTTTTGATTAAACTGAATGCATTGCTTTAATCATTTGTTAGAATTGTTTGTCGTAGAACTTAGGATCGATGATCAGAGGTAATCGAAGGTTCCGATGAACAGATTCGGGCGAAACTTGGCGGAGGAGCTCTGGAGGATACCAGGATGAAATTCGGAAAATTTTAGGTAGAAATTTTCTAAGTGGATGGACCGATACTGGTCCATAGCCTATAGTCCAGTACCGATCCATAATGATTGCTCGTGGGGTGTTGAATTTTTAAACATGGCTTCTTAGGGTGAAAAGGAGGTTATATGCAAATTTTATTGTGATTTCGATGGGTCGAAGTGAGATCGCTCGACTTCTCATTAATGGATCGATAGGGAAAATTATCGGGAAGGAAATAGGCTGTTAAAGTGGACTGGTAGGAAATCTTGTAGCATAGAGTTCAAAGATCCAAACACATATCTTCTTTCGCTAAGTGTGAGGATCGGTACCAATCCATATGTTATGGATCGGTACCGATCCATCATGTGAGATGATCAAGGGCCGAGGTTTTTGAGGCGAGGCGCTAGGGGTCTTGGGTGGATGCTGGTAAGTTTTGGTGACCAAAAGGCTTCTAGTGTGGGAAGTGCAAGTCAAGATAGTTTAGTGCTTCGATCATGAACTCACGGAGTGGTTGGAGTTGAATTAATGTGATGTTGATCGTTTGATGATGTACGATGCAGTAAGATGATAGATTGACCCAGGTGGAGTTGATCACGGATGGTAATGGAATTATTTCGAGAAGTGTCTCGAACTAAAGGATGAAGTCATCAAGATGGATGGCTTATGGGATTGGAAGCACCAAGAAATCATCAAAAATTGAAGTATCTAATGGAATCAAAGCACATGTATCGTGGGAGTCCCCATCAGGATCAGATGGATCTTGTACCTTGGATCAGGATGGATCTAGTTGTCTTAGATGAAGGAAAATATACGTAAGCCAACGTATGGTTGTCTAACTAGAATCGGGGTTTCCATTAGCCTTGGTCAGTCGATGATTTATGTATACAAGTCTTTATCCAGTGATAGCTCGGATATTGTTTTCAATAAGTGCCATGGTCGGCCATATGCTTTTTTCTCAATTTCTCTGGGTCGTCTATCACCATAGGTCGTCGAAGAGAAGAAGGATTGGAGGATGTCCTTTTTATATTTTGGAGTGTCATATTATAGATGATTATCATGTGCTAACTCTATGGTTGCAGGGGCAGATAAGATGTTGAACTGTCTATATTCTTTTTTTTTTTGTAACTGTTGATAGTTATTTTATCACTTACTAAGATTGTTGTTTGACTCAAGGTTTTATGTTTCCTTTTATTATCTTGAGTTGCTCATCAATGTTGTTGGTGAGTAGACTAAGATAGCGGGTAACAGGTTTTAGTGCCGATGATGGGACGCGACGACAAGCAGGAGGCTGACGTATTATTTTTATACTATATAGATACTTGTTGATTCCGCTGTATGTTGATGGTTGTTGATACTCTGAGAGACATGTAGTGAGCCTTGATGTATAGATATTTATTTACATAGCTTTTTTGTATTGGTGACTATGAGATGAAATTGAGATTGGATTTTCTATTCTATTATGTTTCACTACTATATCCTATTGTATATTTTCTATTATATGTTATTCATGCGTTGTGAGTTATACGACAGGTTCTGTTTCGAGTTATTCTTCCTTGATGATCGTCTCATATGGCCTAGCACATCATAAAATGCTCTTTTTCCTTGGTTTACCGCAGAAGTTATGGGGCAGTTGTTACATTTGGTATCAGAGCTTTGGTTAATCGATTTTTCACAAAAGTTCGCGAGCGTAAAAGTTTGTATGAGAGACGTACTTGTAATTTTGTATGGATGGTAAATATATTATATTATATATAGTATAGTAGATTAGTAAGAACTTGAGGCCTTTCTCTAATATGGATCGATCATTCTCGTTTCAAATAGGGAATGAGTAGTTGAACTTCGAGACACACTGCTAGGGAAGAGCCTGCTATTGGAGGGGTAGGAAAAATTAGCCAGTCATGAGCTTCTGGTGCTACACTCGATAACCTTGCTGTGTTCAAGGCCATGATGGTGGAAATCATGAGGAGGATACCCACTCCAGAGGCGGCAATGGATGGTGGTGCTCCTGTGCCGACGCCTAGGGCTGTTGACTTTTCCAAGTTGTGCAAGGATTACGTTTCTCTAAGCGGCAAGCCATTTGTTGGGATGGAACCTACTATTGAGATTTAGAATTCATTGGATACATGTGTTTACATCTTCGAAGGTTTAAGAATTAGTGATGCAACTATGATAATGCTTGCATCGAGACAGCTGCAAGGACGAGCAATGGATTGGTGGAACTCCGTTACTTTAGAGACTCTAGAGGATGAAATTTCTTGTGATCAATTCAGAATCAGGTTTGAGGTGAAGTTTATTTCGATGATCCAGAGGTCGGTTCTCTTTAGGAGATTTATTGAGCTTAATAAAGGAGGTAGACCAGTGTTTAAGTATATGACTAAGTTTGAATCTTAATCCAAGTATGCTCATTCATATATTGGGACTCCTTATCAGAAGAACAAGAAGTTCATACTGGGTTTGGATGAGTATTCTGGGAAATAACTAATAGATCATATTGAGGATCCTTACAAGAAGCTAGTCGAGAAGGCTTTAAGAAAGGAGAGTCTGTTCCCGTAGATGGTGGAGGATGTTGTTGACAATAAGGAGGAGTCGAAGCCACAACAAGGTGGTGGTAATAAGAAAAAGTGGAATGGTAAAAGGAAACAACAAAAGCAAGGGAAAAATGACCAGACGAAACCTAATGGTGCGGTTGGTTGACTATTATAACTGTCAAGATAAGGGCCATTATTCCAAGGATTATAAGAACCTAAGGTAGATAGGGAATATTATAACTATAATAAGCCTGGGCATATGAAGAATAATTGTCCAAAACAACAGAAGGAAGCAGGTTCTGAAAGCATATGCTTTGGATGCCGTGTCATCTTCCTCAAGGGGTTCGACTACTACGGAAAAGGAGAAGAGTGTTATTATGCAAGGTATGCGTTCTGTCAGATATGTTTCAATTCGAGTTTTTTCTATACTGGAGCATCACATCCTTTTATCTGTAATAAGCTTGTTTGCAAGTTGGGTCTAGAACATGAGATTGTTGATATATCATTGATTGTGACTAATGCAGTAGGGGGTTCTTTTTGTCTTTGTATGATTTGTCATGGTCTGATCCTATCGAGTCATGGTTGCTCTTTTTTTATGATTGCTTTTTTTTAACTTCGTTGGGTTTAGGATTATTTTGTGTATGGACTTGCGTAAGAGATTTGCGGCTATCGTGGATTGCTAGAGGCTCGAGGTTACAATCAGGAATGTGGAAGGGAGAACGGTGGTGATACGTTATTTACTGGAGGGTGGGGTTCTGGTTTGTTTTTATATTCGTTTATGATTATACATGAAGTATTGTCATCCGCGCCAATCGCTATGAGTTTTTAGATGTCTTTGAAGTGGTTAAAGGATTGTTGTTGAATAGAGAGATCGAGGTTAGGATTGATTTGATAGATGGAGCCAGACCTATTGTTAGGCCTTTTAAGCGGATAGAGCCGAAGGAACAAGAAGAGTTGGAGGTGCAATTAAATGAACTTTTGGAAAAAGGATTGATTCGGAGAAGCGTATCCAAATAGGGTGCACTGGTAGTGTTTGTGACCAAGGTTGATGGATCATCGTGCTTGTGTATGGATTATCGTGAGTTGAACAAGGTGACCAAGAAGAACAAGTATCCATTGCGAGAATCGATTACTTGTTTGATCAGCTTCACGAAGCTAAGGTGTTTTCCCAAATTGATTTGACGACATGATTTCACAAACTAAGAGTGGCTAGAGATAGTGTGCCAAAGACTGCTTTTAGGACACTATCCAGATTTTATGAGTAGTTGTGATGCCATTTGGATTGACTAACGTACGAGCATATTTTATGGAATTTATGAATCTAGTTTTCAGATATCAGTTGAATAAGTTCGTGCTTATGTTCGTAGATGATATTTTGGTTTACTCAAAAAATAAGGAAGAACACAAGACGCATTTGAGAATTGTTTTAGAAATCTTGCGGAAGCATCTGCTGAAGGCTAAATTTTCAAAATGTTACTTTTGGAAGGAAGAAGTGAGTTTTTTGGGTCATGTCGTGTCGGGGTAAGAAACAACAGTGGATCCCGCTAAGGTGGAAGTAATCCAGGATTGGGATCTACCCAAGAATGTGACTGATGTCAAGAGTTTCCATGGTTTAGCTAGATACTAACAATGATTTATCAAGGATTTCTTGAAGATAGCAGCACCATTAGCCATATTAACAAAGAAGAATCAGGTATTCGCATGGAATGCGAGGTGTGAGAAAGCTTTTGGGATCTTGAAAGAGATATTGATGAGTTCTCGTGTGTTGACTGTTCTGTGTGGGAATGAAGAGATGGTGGTATACATCGATGCATGTGGTACTGGACTTGGAGCAGTGCTAATGTAGAAGAACGGAGTTGTAGTTTATGGAAGTCGATAACTGAAGTCGCACGAAAGGAATTGCCCGACTCATGATTCGTAGTTAGCAGCGATAATGTTTGGTCTAAAGATTTGGAGGCATTATTTGATGGAAGTTAGACTCGACTTGTTTACGGATCATAAGATGTTAAAGTACATTTTATCCCAAAAGGAATTATATCTTCGGTAGCAGCGATTGTTAAAGCTTTTTACATCCTATGATTTTTGTATAGCCTATAATCCGGGTAAAGGTAACGCGGTAGCCGGCGCGTTAAGTAGAAGACATGCAAGTTTGGGAGCCATGTTTCCGGAGTGGAGGCACCTCGATTATCTGGTTGGATTAGACTTCAGGCTCATTGTGAGTTAGAGTATGAGATTTTAGCAAACTTATCTATCAGACCGATTCTCATCGAAAGGATTGGAGAAAGTCAGAAGAGTGGCACTAAGCTTGTAGAGGTCATTCAGAGGTTAGAGGTGAGGGTGGAACCCGAGGGAATTAAGGAATTCGAAGTTGATCGAGATGGTTGGCTTCGCAAGAATGGAAGACTGGAGGTTCCTAATATAGATGGATTGAGAGATGAGGTTTTAAGGGAATGTCGTCACTCTAGATTGACGATTCATTCTGGTGGTAATAAGATGTATCGAGATATGAAGCAAGTTTACTATTGGGAAGGTACGAAGAGGGATATCAGGAAATTTATCTCAAAATGTATGAACTATCAGTTGGTTAATGAGGAGAAGAAATTGGTAAGTGGATTATTACAGCCATTGGAAGTTACTACATGGAAATGGAAGCTAGAGTTGATGGATTTTATCGACGGATTGCATAAGATAAGGGCATGAAATGATGGTATTTAGGTCATCGTGGATCGTTTGATCAAAAGCGCAAGGTTTATTCCTTTCAGATCAACTAGGGTGACATCGAACTTGGCTGAATTGTATCTTAGTGAATAGTTCGATTCCTTGGGATACCAAAGAGTATTATTAGTGATCGAGATACGTTGTATATCAGTGGATTCTGGATGAGCATCCAAGAGACGTTGGGAATCAAGCTATGCATGAGTACGGCTTATCATCCCCAGACAGATGGTCAGACCGAGGGAGTTAATTAATCGTCTTAAAGCTTGTGCATAAGATTTTAGAGGATCATGGGAAGACCATCTGCATTTAGTTGAGTTGATTATAATAACAGCTACTAGTCGAGTATTGGAATGACACCGTATGAGGCGTTGTTCAATAGACCATGTAATCCTCCATCTTGTTGGTTAGAGACTGAAGAGAATTTGGTACTTGAGCCTGAGATGATAAGAGAAACATCAGATAATATCAAAGTATTCGGCAACGAATGAAGGTAGCTGTTGACATGATTTTCGGAAAAGTTGTGACACGTCAGGATTTTGGCTAGCGACGGGCTCAGGCGTTGAGAGCATCATCATAAAACACAAAGCGATTTGGTCGAAGTCGCGACGTGTTTGAAAAAGGTTTGGGAATGGTGTCGATTCGTAAAATCATCGTCAATGGACTTGGAAAAATTGGCGTAGAAAAAATACGTGATTGACTCGGTCCGGTCAGCTCAAAATGCTAAAGTGTATCGGTCCGATCACGTGGCAGAACTCTTCGTGGAAAAAAATGGATTTAGCACATTCAAAAACCAATGATCAGCATAGGGGATCAGCCTAAAACAACGGGCGTAGCTCAGTCAGATCATATTGACAAAATCAACTTGGTTACTTAGTAATTTCACATCCCATCTAGGATACGAAATCCTGGAGCGCGACTCTGCCCCGGCTCGCATTTTCTCCAGCAAGGCATGTGATTCTGGGATGCAAAAAAATTAGCAAACAAGGGATGAATTTTGGCAACTCGAAATAGTCTGAGCGCATCAGTGGGATGCGAATTTTGGCAACTCGTAAAAGGCTGAGCTCATTAGTGGGATGCGAAGTTTTCATGTGTTGGCACCACGGATATTCGGATATGAAATCGTGCCTGATTAGAGATACGAGTTTCTTTGTCAAGGAAGGATGCGAAATCTAAGTGATCGCATGATTTATGATATGATTTTTCACATGTGCGAGGCGTGGAAATAGGAATGCAAGATCTTGGATTTCGCCAAAGGAATTTGGCATTATGGAAAACACGTGCGGATTAGGGCTTTTGGCTTGCACAACTTAGTCATGGCAAGCTTTTCTAAGATTCGGATTTTCAAAAGTAGGGTTTTTGTAGCAAGTGCCATATGGTCTGGCATGTTAATTCCACCATGCGGATCACCCATTTTTAGTTGATCTGCACATGATTTTGGCCGATTTTTGCAATACGGGATTTCTTTGGCATGAGATGCTATTTTTTCAACTTGGCTTGGATTTTTGCACTGATTTTTGGGATGCGAATTTCGCGTCCCTCCGGGATACAAAATTCTTCCATCTACCCCTAAAAACTCACCTATAAATAGCCCCATGCTTGGCATTCAAAGAGGCGGGGTTCTCATTTTGTGTTTTGGACTTCTTGGAGCTCTCAAGCATCATTAATGGCAGCCAACTTCTTCCCTATGATTATTGGACATGGCTTGGACCTCTAAAACATTGCATAAACGTTTTCCTTTAACTTTTGGACATTCACTTGGACATTTGGCATGCTTTTGGACATATTTTCACACTGTTGGACATTGGAGCTATTTCTTAATAATTGAAGCTACTTTTTAGACATTGTTGACCGAGTCAACATATTTTTCACCCAATGAAGAAGAATGACATTTAGGTCAAAGTTTAGAATTATTAGTTTTTTCATTGTTCTATCTTAACACTTTGTACACAAATACTGTTCGAACTTGTACAACTTTTGTAATCAGCTATTATATGATGAATGATTACTATAAAGTAGACGTAGGTGTTAATGCCGAACCACTATAATAAGTTGTGTTCTCCCTAGATTTCATTACTTTGTATTTGGATTACCGTTTTTCTACAAAGCCTACACTCGCGGTTAGCGTGCGTGAATAAGCGACAATTCCCCACGTTAACGCTTTGGTGTGCCAGGAAGGGGGCACACAGCTTTGACTTCAGCTTTGGACTAGATTTTCGGATTTTTGTTTGGATTTCGTCCTCATATTTGGTTTTGGATTTCGACTTTGGTATCAGTTCCTGCCTACGACTTTGTTACTCGCTTTTCATTATGGTTCTCTTTTCACCATGGTTAAGCGCAAGAAGCTGGACGCTATTGGTGAAGCTCAAGGTGTAGGAGGTAAAGGAAGTCGGGAACTTACTTCGACTAGAGTTGCCTCGAATTACGTCACTCGTGACGACATCAATGGGAGATTAAGAACTTATCTGCGGATTTGAATGCTCGACTCAAGTGACAAGATGGAGTGTTTAACAATTTTATCGCTCGGATTGAGGCTAGGCTTGGAAATTCAGGAAGGTCATTAGGCCAGGAAGATATTATTGGAACTAGTACCATCATTCTTCAATTCCCAACTCGGAACTTGAGGGTAACCGCACAAACTAATCAGCAGGCTGATGCCAATCCTCGGACTGGTGTCGGTCCCGCTACATTCGAGGGCATCCCTAATCCCGACATCGCTCCAACCCATGACGCTTTGGTTGGTCAAGTGGCGGGCTCCGTTGTTGGTAATGTTGCTCAAGTGCTAGTGCGCACAGGTTTGGATGGTTGTGCTCCCACGGTTTCGGGAGTCAGGATTGTGCCGATGCGGCCCCTCGGGTTGGAATTCAACGAATATTTTTCTTATTAATCAGTTGATTCCTAATTTGGCCTTAAATACTAGGGTCACCAGTGTCTCTTTGGATAATATGAATCAATTGATTGCTTTTGGTAATGGTTCTTAAATCGCGGATGTTATTCGAAGATTCACCCGAGGCGGTGCCACTACTTCAGAGTTGGCTTGTGTGACTCGTATTCCATTCTCTTTCGACGTAAGGAATTCTCACAATCCATAGGATTTCAAACTACTAGTGTTGTAAGCTTATGATGGTCAGAAGGACCGACTGTTCATTTTATGTAGTATATTCATCATATAGCAGTTCTCTTCGCTTCAACATCATGGAAAAGTGGTTTCCGCTTTACCTGACAGATATTGCTGCTATGTGGTTCAGGCAACTGGGGACGGACTCTATCACTTCTTGGAATGCTTTGGTTAGCAGGTTTGTGAAACATTTCAGAGTTCACATTGCTCGTCCAAAAAGCGTAATGACTCTAACTGGAATTGAGCAGAATTATGTCGAGACTCTACGTAAATTCTTGAAACGATTTAATATTGCGGTGTCATCGATCGACATACCCGATCCATCTATGGTTTTGATGGCCGCATTTTCTAGTGTTTAGGATAAATCTGACTTTAAGACTTCACTGCATCGGGACCCGCCAAGGAACCTCAAGGAGCTCTATTTTGAGGATGAAAAATTCCTTAGGGAAGAGGATGAGAGAACTGATAATACTGGTTCTCCAAGCTAATGTGGTTAAGGGCGGGAAACCGTCCGATTCTTTTAAAGCAAAGGATTCTGCTACTAGTAAACATTTTTCGAGGAATGATCATAACATGACTCAGAAGCAACCTAAGTTCTCGACAAACTCGGAACTTACTCATACCTCCGAGGAGATCTACTTTTATGTTCATCCCATTGCTCCTTTAAAGAAGCCTCCTACAAGGTATTCGACTCAGAGAGAAAGGGATACTGGTCGGCATTTCTTGCTTCATGATCTAGACGGTCATAATACAAACGAGTGTCGACATTCTAGTGATATAATTGTAGAGCATATCAGACGTGGGAAGGTGGCATGATTTGTTCAGAATCGGGCTGTGGCGCTAGGACAAGCACATCGCCCTCATGGCAATCAGGATAGGCCCGAGACCAGCTCTCGTCCCGGTGGGATTATTATCAACTAAACCCCTTAGTGGCTCTAGTGTCTCGGATGCAAATCTCCTGGGCATCATAATCTCATGACTTGTGGATTCTGGTCTTCTGGATTTATGGATATTTTGGATTCTTGGTTTTGGTTTTGCTTGGTTTTCTAGATGTTGGATTTGGTTCTTGTGGATTCTTGGATTTTAGTTTTACGGCCATTGGGGAATAGGCCTTGGATTTGGCTTTCGTTGGTTTCTCGACTTCTGGAATTTATAGCTCTCAGATTATGAGCACCCCACTCATGGCTTTCTCATTTTTGGTTCTTCGAATTTTGGATTTATTGAGCCTATGGCATTGGCACTCTTGGCTTTCTCTGCATTATGGATGTTCGGGCTCCAGCCCATGTATTTGGCTTTATTTTCTCTGGCCCTATGGATTTATCTGTTTTTTCTTTTGGCATTGCAGATGGTTGAGTTGACCTACCCATGTGTGAGAGCTGTTAATTCCTAGGCATGCACTTTGCTCTATAATATAAAATTACCCTCTGGTTAGTAATAAAATGGATTTTCTGGCTTTTCTTAGTCTTCTTACCTCGGTAAGGCCTCCTTGAACTTTTCTGGCATTCCTTGGTCGTCTTACTCCAGTAAGGATGCCTTGGACACTTTGGCTTTTCTTGGTCGTCTTACTCCGGTAAGGCCACCTTGAACTTTTCTGGCTTTTCTTAGTCGTCTTACTCCAGTAAGGCCGCCTTGAACTTTTCTGGCATTCCTTGGTCATCTTACTCCTGTAAGACCGCCTTGGACATTTTAGCTTTTCTTGGTCGTCTTACTCCGGTAAGGCCACCTTGAACTTTTCTGGATATTCTTGGTCGTCTTGCTTTGGTAGGGCTGCCTCGATATAACTCTAATTGTGAACTCGAATGGTTAAGTCTGCTTACCCATGTATGGGAACCGGCGAGATCCTAGAATGCTCTTGGTAGGCGATAAACCATTCAGTTTCCTTCACAAATGAATTTGAAATCGAAAATGGTTAAGCCTACACACCCATGTAGGGAACAAGCATCCCTAAGCATGCTCATTATGGACGACAAGCCATTAAGTTTTCTTTTTGGGTTTTTACTAAAAGTCTAAAGTTTTATAAATTTAATAAGATTACTTCGTAGAGTAAGGATGCTTGCTTGTGAAGTATGAAATCTTAAACTAAACTATGAACTCTAAGGACTCTGATTCATGGCTTGTCCTTGGTCATCTTGCTCCACAAGGCTGCCTTGGACCTCACTAGCTTGCACTTGGTTGTCTTGCTTCGCATGGCCTCCTTGGATCTCATTGGCTTGTCCTTGGTTGTCTTGCTTCGCAAGGCTACCTTGGACATCACCACTCTTATCCTTGTTGTCTTGCCTCGGCAAGACCACTTTGGACATCACCTCTCTTATCCTTGGCGTCTTGCCTCGGCAAGACCACTTTGGAATTCTCTGCCTTATCCTTGGTCGTCTTGCCTCAGCAAGGCCACCTTGGAATTCTCTGGCTTATCCTTGGTTGTCTTGCCTCGGCAAGGCCTCCTTGGAATTCTATGGCTTATTCTTTGTTGTCTTGTCTCAACAAGGTCATCTCGGACTCATATAGATATCTGGTTATATGTTTATTGGCTATTCTGGATTTATGAGTTTCGGGTTTCCCCAATTCCTGGCTAATGATTTTTTTTGGGATTTCAGGTTATTGGACTCCTGCAGTCCTCTGGTTATTCTGGTATTTTGGTTATTTCTAAAATGATCTGGAGCGATCGTTGGCTTTCTATCGATTTCAGGCTTTTTGGTTCCCTGGTTCATGGATAATACGATCTGGAGCGATCGTGGATTTCTAGATTAATACGATCCTGCGTGATTGTGTCTCTTCGGTTTTTTGGTTATAGAAGTTCACTCTGAACTCCTCTTGGCTTTAGTTTCTGGATTTCTGGTTTTCTCGCAAAACATATCTTCCTTCGATCAAGTAAGACATGTTTTGGAGGGCAAAGTGTTGACACGCTTTTTGGCAAAGCTGTCACACATCAAGATTTTGGCTAGCGACGCGCTCAGGCGTTGAGAACGTCGTCATAAAGCACAAAGCGATTTGGTTGAAGTCGCGACGTTTTTGGAAAAGGATTAGGAATGGCATCAATTCGTAAAATCATCGTCGATGGACTTGGAAAAACTGGCGTAGTAAAAATATGTGATCAACTCGGCCCGATCGGCTAAAAATGTTTGAGAGTGTCGGTCTGATCACGTTGTAGAACTTGTCGTGAAAAAAAAATGATTTAGCACATTCAAAAACTAATGATCGGCATAGGGAATCAGCCCAAAACCATATGCGTAGCTCAGCCAAATCACATTGGAAAAAATAGCTTAGCCACTTAGGATATTCGCATCCCTCCATTTTCATATCCCATATGGAATACGAAGTCTTGGAGTGCGACTCCGCCTCAAACGTGATTCTAGATGGTCTGGCATGTTAATTTTACCATGCGGATCACCCATTTTTAGCTGATCCGCAGGTGATTTCGGCCGGTTTTTGCAATACGGGATTTTTTTGGCATGGGACGCGATTTTTTCAACTTAGCTTGGTTTTTTGCACTGATTTTTGAGATGCGAACTTCTCATCCCTCCAGAATACGATTCCTCCAGCTACACCAAAAACTCACACATAAATAGCCCCTTGCTTGACATTCAAAGAAGGGGGTTCTCATCTGGTATTTTGGACTTCTTGGAGCTGTCAAGCATCATTAATGACAACCACCTTCTTCTTCATGATTATTGGACATAGCTTGGACCTATAAAACGTTGCTTAAATGTTTTCCTTCAACTTTTGGACATTCACTTGGACATTTGGCATGCTTTTGGACATATTTTCACAGTTTTGGATATTAGATCTATTTCTTGGACATTATAAGATACTTTTTGGGCATTGTTGACCAAGTCAACATATTTTTCACCCAACGAAGAAGCAGAATGGAATTTTCATCAAAGTTTAAAATTAACAAATAATTAGTTGTTCTATCATAACACATTGTACACAAATACAGTTCGACCTACAACTCTTGTAATCAGCTATTATATGATGAATGATTCCTATAAAGTGGGCATAGATGTTAATTCCAAACCACTATAAAAAGATGTGTTCTCCCTATATTTTATTACTTTGGATTTGGATTATCGTTTTTCTTCAAAACATACACTCAGGGTTTGATGTTTGTTAAGGTTTTGCCTTTAAGGAATGTTGTTCGTTTTAGATCGTCAGAAGGGTTATGTCGATAAGCGACGAAAAGATTTGAAATTCTCGGCTGAAGATTTGATGTTTGTTAAGGTTTTGCCTTTAAGGAATGTTGTTCGTTTTAGAAGTAAAATAAAGTTAACACAAGGTCTGTTGGACCGTTTCCAATTGTCGAGTGAACTGGAAAGCTTGCATATAGAGTGGATTTACCTGAGAAGATGGCAGGTGTGCACAATGTGTTTTAAGTATTGCTTTTATGAAAGTTTGTGCACGACTTGTATGTTGTGGTATCTCCTTATCAGATTGAATATTAAGAGGCCAATTCCAAAGTTTCTATGCCTCAAGTAGCTTCGCATTGTAGGAAGTAACAATAAATAGCCTAGGAGGAAGATTATTAAGCTAGTCAAGATACAACGGAGACGACTGCACATAGGAAATAGAGGAGAGTATGAGGTCAACCTATCTAGAATTATTTGAGTGCTATGTCCCGTATATCATACCTTTCTTGTACCATTGTATCTTGAACTATGAGAGTTCTACGTGCTAGGGTAGGATTCTGATTGCATTAATTGTTGGGTGCTAGATTGGATACTTTTGGATGGTAGGCATGTAGAATACTTTGTTTGCTCGTGTTTTCTTGGAATTTCGATTGTGAAATTCCTAATGAAAGGAGAATGTAATGACTAATATTTTATGTATTGGAGGATCATAAAATAATTATATTTAATTCCCTAGGGGTTGGATCATTCTTAGATTTTAATATGTTGTTTATGGGGATGTGAGACATGTTCATGATTTTTACCGAACCGATTTGTGACCATTTTACCCTTGTGAATATTGTTTTAGCTATAAATTTTGATGGGGATCGAATCGGGTTCTGAAATCGGTCTTATTAGATCGGAATGGCAGTTGAACTTTCCATAGAGTGAGAACATTAAAGATCTGGCTACGTGGATTAGGAGAAATCGCTGCTTTAATTTTCAATTTCATCTAGGAAGACTAATTAGTTGCTAATGAGCTGATTAGTGAAGACCATTAGGATAATGACCAATTTCAATAAATAGAGGGCTTTGGGAAGAGAATTAAGGTTTCTCTCTTTATTCAAACATTAGGTTTGTGTCCGCGATTCTCCAGATTCAATCTAAACCCTAAACTTTTCAACTATTCATTCTAATTCATCCTAAATTGCATTTTAAGACTATATCTACATAAGGGAAGACTAGATCTCATGACATTGCATTGATTTTGGGGATTTTTATCGATGTCCAGATTTAGGTTCATTGGATTTGCATTGGATCTTGAATTTGGTGAGTGATTGATATATCTCACACAGATACTGCAGTTTATATGGGTTAGATTAGGGTTAATTCATGTTATATATGTTAATTTCACCACAGATCCGATCATGTATGTTTAATTAAGATTTAGACGTTCTAGGATAATCTAATTTAACCTTGTAAATCGGTAAGTTGCCAGATTAATCATGTTCTTGTGTATATATAGATCCAAATCATGATAGATCCATTGATTTATGATATAATTAATATATATATGTTCGTATGATCAAGATTGGATGAATTCGTGTATATTTGGATTGAATTACATGCGTTGCTTGAATCATTTGTTTGGCCATAGAACTTAGGATCAAATATCAGAGTAAATTCGGAGGTTCAGATGATCGGATTCAGATGAAACTTGATAGAGAAGCTCTAGAGGATGCCTGGATGACATTCTGAAATTTTCAAGTGGAAATTCTCCAAGTGAATGGGCCAATATCGGTCCATAGCCTATGGACCGATAATGATCCATAACGATTGATTGTGAGGTATTGAAATTTAGAGTGTGGCTTCTTGGGGGTGAAAAAGGTTATATGAAATTTTTGGTGTGATTTGGATGGGTTGAAGTGAGATCACTTGAGTTCTCGTTGATGGACCGACCGGGAAAATTATCGGGAAGGAAATAGGCTTTGAAAATGGATCGGTAGGAAGTTCTTAAAGCATAGAGGTCAAAGATCCAAACACTTGGCCTTCTTTGGCTAAGTGTGAGGAACAGTACCAATCCATATATTATGAATCAATACCAATCCATCCTGTGAGTTGAAGAAGGGCCTAGGTTTTAGAGGCAAGATGTTAGGGGTCTTGGGTGGATGCTGGTTAGTTTTGTTGACCAGAAGGCTTTAGATGTGGGATGTGCAACTCCAGATAGTTTAATACTTCAACCGTGAACTCAGGAAAGAGTGGTCGGAGTGGAATTGATGTAACGATGATCATGTGATGATGCACGATGCGGTAAATTATAGATTTATTCAGGTGCGAGTTGATCGCAGATGATAATGAAATTATTCCAAGAAGTGGATCGAACTAATGGACGGAGTCGTTAAGGTGGACGGCGTATGAGATTGGAAGCGCCAAGGAACCATCGAAAATTGAAGGCCCTAGCTGACTCAAAGCAGGGGTATCATGGGGACACCCATCAGGATTAGACGGATCATGTACCCTAGATCAAGATGGATCCAGTTGTCTCAGATGGAGGCAAACATACGTAAGGCAATGTATGACAGTCTGACTAGAACCGAGGTTTCCATTAGAGTTCGACGGATAGCAACGGTCTGTCATTCGATGATTGATGTATTCAAGGCTTTATCCTATGATAGCCAGGATATTGTTTGTAATGGATGCTATGGCCGATTGTATTCTTTTTTCTTTATTTCTCTCGGTAGACTATCGACGTAGGTCGTCGAAGAGAAGTGGCATTTCGGGAAGTCATTTTTTTATTTTGGAGTGACATATTATATATGATTATCATGTGCTAATTTTGTGGTTGCAAGGTCGACAGATCAGATGCTGAACTGTCTATATTCATATATTATGTGTAACTGTTGATAGTTATTGTATTGCTCACTAAGACTGTTGTCTGACTTAAGGTTTTATTTTTCCTCTTAGTACCTTGGGCTACTCATTAATGTTGTTGATAAGTAACAAGTTTAGGTGTCAATGCTGCTGCATGATGATGAGCAAGAGGCTGGCGTATTATTTCTATACTATATAGATACTTGTTGTTTCGTTGTATGTTAATTATTATTGATACTCTGAGAGACATGTAGTGAGGCTTGATGTACAGATATTCTGTTATACAACTATTTTTTATTGGTGACACTAAGATGTCATAAATATTTGGATTTTCTATTCTATTATGCTTCACTAGTATATCTTGTTGTATATTTTCTATTATATGTTATTCATGCGCTGTGAGTTATACAATAGATTCTATTCCGAGTTATTCTTCCTAGATGATCGTCTCGTATCGTCCTGGCATGTCATACAACACACTTTTTCCTTAGTTTAGTGCAGGAGTTATAGGGCGGTCATTACAGTGGTAAAAGCACCTAAGCCTTTCAACTAATCCACCCACGTTCGAGTCTTGCATCATCCTAATTATTAAGTCTATATTTTAATATGAATAAAATTTTATAAGGAATACTTAATTTAAAATTTAGTACATAATATAAAAATTAATTCATTTATTATAAATAAATTGGTACTTAATTTTAAATAATCATTAAGTTTATATAAATTCAAAAAAATAAGGAGAACTTTTCTAAATAATATTTTAACATTTCAAAAATGACAATAGATAATTTTCGACAAACTCAACTTTAGTTCACTTAGGAATAAACCAAAAATATATATGTGCTGTTTTCATCTCCTAACCATTTATGAGAATGGATTTCCTTATCATTTGTCATACATATTTATTCTAAAGTCAAAAACGGTCAAAATTTGATAGTCTATTATTTAACTATCAGCAACAACAAGCGATCACTCAAGGAGTCAAAGTTTTCGTTGTGGTTCACTAAGCCTTATTTAATTAAACTCATGCCAATTGAATCTCTTTATGTACTCAAACATATTTCCATGTACTTATCTCAATAGTATAAGTATTTTCTTGAAACATTCTTTCAGTACTTAAAAATAAATACATATACTTATCTCACCGCCCTAAATATATGTACAAAACATTACATTTTTAATACCTAGAAAATATGTTCATATACTTATCTCACCGACCTAGTTATATCCACAAAACATTATGATTTTGATACTTTGAAATTATTGCCCTATACTTGTCTCAACAGTATAAATATATTTACAAATCAATTTGGAAAGCTTTCTTGATTCTAAAACATATTTAATGACTTAAACCCATCAATATTCAAATTTTTCTTTGATAAAACTTTATATAAAATACTCAAGTGAAATTGTTATTTATAAATTTCCTTTACAAAGTATTGTTGGTAAAATTTCCTTACAAAAATATTGCTTAAATATTTACAAAAAAATGTCTAACAATGGCATAACAACCATCTCTCCTCACCTCTCCCAGCGTACCTTCCCTTTCATCAAGCTTCCCTCCAATCAAATCACTTATCCCGATTTAACGTCGTCTTCTCCTACTTGCACGTCTTATTCCTCCATCACTGACTGACCCCTCCTCTTCTAAATCGCCATCTCATAACTTCCCTACTATCATTTATAAACTAAAACGATCATCTCTTTTCCAAAATAAGACAAGGAATAATGGGATTTATGCCCCCATTTACATGTCACCATTGTTTTCTGATGAAGCTATGGAGCATTCGACTAAAGTTGTTCAAGCTGGAGTACATGTGAGAAAAACTATTTGGTTGGGTTTTCCTTGAAAAGCCGTTATCGTACACAGTTATCATCCAAAAATTGAAGATGATATGAAGACTGAAGGAATCTATTACATTAAAATCTGATGGCATTATATTTTTATTCTTTCTCTCCGGTGAGGAAGATAGAAATAAGATTGTAAAAGATGATCCTATAATAATGAAAAATGAGCTTTTCATTATAAAACTCTTGACCCTTTGATTAGCAACCTACACGGTATCATTAGATCTAATTGTAAAATATCCCTCATTTCATGTGGTTTACATAAATTGGCTTTCATGTAGGCTTGGTAAAGTGTTGTGTTTAGATGAAATGACCGAAAAACTGTAAAGATTGGAATGTGCCAAATGTATTATTGAAGTTAAGCAGGATAGTGCATTGGTTGATGATTTTCTTATCAATTTTGTTGAAGGAGGAACCCATATAATAGTAGTGAAATACTTATTGAAGCCTAAAATCTGCAATCATAGCAAACAATTCAGTTGTTTGACAAAATTTCGTGATAAAAGAAAAAATTCAGTAAACAACTTGAAGTTTAGAAAGACTATGGAGAAACTGAGTCAAAAAGGGATATGGAGGTTAGAGAAGATCAAAATCCCGTTATAGGTCAAAAACCTAGATGGAAAATAGTAAACAAAGGAAAGAGGATTAGTCAGTAGATGAACAACAAGAAATATGATAGTATACGGCCTACGCAAAACAAAATTTCAAGCAACTTGACATACCTGACCAAAGAGATAACTTATGGATTGGAAACAATTGACTATGAAAATGGTGAAATCGTGGAAAATACTATTCTAGAATAGCTAAATAAGGAGGATTAATGCTCGCTAGGTGCCGAATTTTTGCGGTCTCACGAGAAGCAGATGATGGCTGGATCTGAAGTTATGTGAGTGGGATGCCATGATTTCAATAAGATGAATGAAATGCTTGATGGTGAGTCAGCTAAAAGTTTAACTACTAAAAAAAGATCAAGTGCTTTTGAAACTGATCATGTAGTCACCAGTAGTAGTTATGAACTAGTTGAAAGCAAATTTGAAATTTCATTTGATACTAGAACAAACTTTGCTCATAATACAATAATATATAATAGAAAGGAAAATGTGAAGGATTTTGATTCAAAGAGAACTCTGCACATCCCTAATGTTGCAATAAGAAATACCTTTGGCATTCTTCAAGTAGATGAAATTGAAGCTTCTGAGGTTGATGCTGATATTGTTTCAGCGATGGAAAAACAATGCAATGTTAATACTAATTCCTTTAAAGACAAAATAGTTGGTGTTTCTGAAGAAGATAAACAAGAAAGATGTAGGGATGGAAATAATATAAAATTGACTAATGTTAATTTTGTTGTTAATTAACAAAAATCAATTGTTGTTAATTTTATTCCACAAAGCAAAGGGTTCGTGTTCGATGCCGTTATGTTTAATCTTGTTAATAATACAACAATCATGAACGAGACGACCTAGAATATTTGCATTGAATCAAGTCTGGTACAACACATCAGTTCAAGGTTAAATCATTTGATATTTGAACTACATGATAAAATTTCTAGCCATAATTAATATTGTTTCTTCATAAATTTTCCAAAATCCTTTTTCAATTTTGAATAAAGGGTTTAAATTCTAAAATCTAATATCTCATTTAACAATTTTAATTAATGGGAAAAGTAAACCCACAACAATATTATACCAAAAATTCGATTAATACAAACATCCACACCTTTATTCATGACTCGATATACATTAGTTTCTTGATCTAAATACATTCACTTCCTAGCCTTATACTACTTTTTAGAGTTAACCCTACGGATTGAAAATTTTTCTTCCTTGTACTACTTCTGATCTGGACGATGCTTCTCCCAATGGCTTATCTACTTTCTTAAATAAACAATCTTGAACTACATGCCCTTCCTTCCTACATCGATGACATTTCATTTCCATTACCGGCTCCTTGGGTTCTTCGTTGATCTTTGGACATTTATTCACAAAATGTCCTATTTCCTTGCACTTGAAACAACATATATCCTTCTGAACTACTTTCTTCTTCTTTTTAGATTTGTTTGGGCAGAAAGTTGCACAATGACCCATTTTAAGACATCTATAACACTGGATATCCTTAACTTTCCCAAATCTCAATTCCTCTTCTTTTTCCTTTTGAACCAGTGCTCTTTTTGCCTGCTTCGGAGTCATCCAAAACTCATTACTTGACCACCCAAATTCCATTTTGTTTTAAGTGATAACCTAAAATATTTATCAAAAGGGTTATATTATATTTATTCACATAATTTATCTAACCAGCTTATTTATATTTAACAATTGAATCTCAAATATAACCTAACTATTTTATAATCCAATTGCACAATTTATTTACCAGGCATTCAAGTATTTATTATTTACCTAACCATATCCAGGATTTAAGAGTTTAAGGTCATCCGAATTCTAAAATATTTCAAGCCACTTAACTCCACCCTTTCACATTTCAAATATCCTAGGTTTGTTCTACTTCTAAATTTTAAACTTATACCTTTTTCCCAAATCACTATATTCCATAAAATCAATTTTAATAATCCGTTTAAATTTTCAAACCCCTTCCCACATGTTCCATTTTCTTAACTCATTTTAAGTGATTACTAATCACTATCGTTTTCAAATTATTCCTACGCTATTATTTATTAAACCCTATCGACTGTCCAAAATCGTTGATAAATTCAAACTCTGTTCTCTACATTAAATTCTTCTTAATTTAAGTCTATCAAATTTTCTAGGTTCATAATTATTCCCAACTCATCTAAATTCAATTGCAAATTCCGTCTATATTCTACAAACAATGAAAACATAACTTATTCAAATTTCGCTTGTTTACTCTAATTCATATTAATCAAAACATTTTATTTGAATATATCCAAATAATTTTACTCACTTATGTAAATGGTTTTAAGTATTTCTCAATGTTTCAATTGGAATCATATAGTCATCCCATTTTCGAAACATGAAAACAATCAATAATGATGTCCAGATCATCAACAGAATTATCCTTTAGTGTCTAGAATGTGATTCTATATCTATCTAGTATATATTGGACTTCGTTTATATGTTAACAAGACCTATATTCAAAATCCTTATATACCGATAACCCAATCACGACGTCAAATAAATTACTTAAAACTCTTATCATAAATTATATTTCAAAAACAACTACACTTCTCAAATGGTTTATTAAATTTCAAAATAATTTATAATTCCAAAATACGCCCCACTAGTTTCCAAATCATCATTAATATCATTTCAAGATCCTGTTAAATCCTTTCTACCAAATTCTTTAACCTTTACCTATTCCTTTCTGGACTATTCAAACTATTCTTTGGATTAGTTATCTTATTCTTAACATCCAAAACCAACTTATCAATTTAACCATTCCAAAAGCAAATTTTGCTTTATATTCAAAGTATATTCTTTTAGGTTTATTTTAACTTTCAAAAACTGTCCTTACATACGAAATACTCTTGAACTCATTCTAGGGTATTAATTACCCTATCTCTAATGAGTTTTTTACTCTGTTAACTTCTGAACTAATGAATATACCCCGTGGGATGGGTTCTACCACAGCTCTGATACCGCATGTGATGACCCAACATCGACTCTAGGTGATTGGAAGTTGGGTCGTCACATATACTTATTAATAGAATAAATAAATAAAATTTAAATAATTTCAAATAAAATATTTAAACCTTTTAAACATTAACAATAAATAATCATAAATATTCTTTCAAAACATTAAAATGTTAGATAAATAAAATTTTCTTTTGAACATTATAAAAATTGAAAATACATGTGTTGCCCAAAAAAATGAAAAAACTTTAAATAAGCAATTACTAACCTTAGAATATGACTAGTAAAATAAATTAACTTTATTTTGAAACACTAGTATATAATTATTTTTCTTTTAAAAACATCATAACTTAAAAAATAATGATTTAAAAAATGTTTGCTTCAAATGAACATAATGACCACAATTGCACAATAGTTACGTCTCTATCTCATAGAAAACATAAGGAACTGTAGCTAAAGTATTTTAATGACATTTGTTTATATGGGCTTAGGGATCACAAAGTATTTAAATAAGTTACCATTCATTCAGTTCACGTCTCAACATATCACGGGTGTTAAATAAGCAACATATATGTAAGTAAATCAATTATTAGCAATCCATAACTAATATCACACTTATCACGTTAATACTGGCAATCAGTATTAAATATTATAGCAAAACAAGATTTATTCTGCTAAACAGATGTTATAGATAAGTTCATCTAATTTAATTAGATAGCGTTTATTTGGCTAAATACATAACACCAAGCATTTACTTAAATTAAATACGTTTTAATTCGATAATACAATCATTTTAAAACTATATGATATATTGCTTTAAATATTATCAGTTTCACTAGCAGTAATTCAATTACCCAACAACTAGCAATATTAAAAGCTAAGTAGACAATTAGTACTAATCAACTAGCAGTTTCCATAATCAAGCATAAACAATTTTAATCTACTTTGTACTATACTGGTTAAACAGAAAGGTGAGTTTACTCACAATTATCATTTTTCATTCTAAATCCGTTTAATTTCAATTGATTTCGAAATTATTTGAAAATTCAACTAGCTCCAAATGTATTCCAATTAGTTCCAAAATGAGGATGTCGTTGATAAGATCATAACGATAGACCACGTCTGGTTTGGATCTAGTATAAGTTAGAAATGACATCAATAAGATCCTTGAAGTAATTAACAAATACTAACATCAATAACCAACTAACCTTAACTATCTAACTAACCCACCATAATCCACTTTTTGACTGAACCCATGATCTTCCTCCATCATTAAACAATCAGTATCACCGGGAACGAAAGGCCATCACAATACCATAGGTCGGAGCCCTTACTTCTAACGACACATCGCTGCCACCCCCCTAACACCACCTCCAACTGCCAAAAAAAAGGAACCAAATTTAATTTAGTTTAACCCATTGTCGTTGCCGCTACAAGCCATCACCTACCATTAAACCTAACCAAATGATAAAGCTAGATCCCCGCTACAACTCCTCTTCCGATATCTCCTTTAAATGACCAACAACGATGGCGAAAAATGCCAAATACCAAAATTTTCATTTTTCTAATCATCGTCGATTTTTGGCAAACTTCAGCCACCATGTGGCGATCCAACTACACATTGAATTCCTCTAATTAAGATAAACAACTTCCTAGTTAGGGCCAATGCCAAGAAAGCCTTAGGCCCATTGATCAATCGTGGTCATTGAATTTGATAACAAGGAAAATGGCAGCTTAGTTTTGTTTAAGGTTAGTGTTTTCAAAATAAGGGGTGTGCAGACCTACTTATAGACACAACTTAAAATTTATTCATGTTATTCATGACCAAAAAAATTCGAACTCCTACTAAGATGTTGTTGATGACAAAAAATGTCGTAAACACCAAAGATTCCAATTACTAGGAATAATTAATTCGGTCGTATAGATAAGAGCAGAAAGCGGTAAATAACACAAGAGATTTATAGTGGCTCGGCCTCATGAGGGGCCTACGTCCACTTTAAAGCGTTGTTGGAATATTATTTATCACAAAAGATTACAAGGTTGAGCCCATCACATGACATCTCATTACACTTTCTTGTAGGCTAGGTGATGCCATCGTTGCCATATATGATGTCATAATTGGCATATACTGCGGAATATAGGAAAAAGACACTTTTGCCCTTCTTCTTCTTCCTGAAAGTGGAGATGCCATTAACAGAGCTCTCATGAAGTCTCAAGGTCACAAAATCCAACACCTTTGAAGTGTGAGGCTATGGGGTATTTATAGGACAAGGATTAGGTAGGAGTAGGTGGGAGTAGGTAGGAGTAGGTGAAAATGGACCCCCATACCCAGAAATTCGCGCCTGGCTCATACGCATGCCATATTTTGGCACCCCATGGGGGATGCGGAAGTCTGGCCGGTAGGGGTGCGAAATTCGCACCCTAGGTACGAATTTCGCACCCTAGGTAGGAATTTTGCACCCTTGTGGGGTGCAAATTTCGCACCTGACTTGGTGTGAATTCCGCATCCAGCTGGGTGCGTAGTTTGCACCTGTAAGGGTTCGTATTTTGCACCTGACAGTGCGAAATTCGCACCCCGAAGGTTACGAAGGTCGCCTTATGGGGGTGTGTGAAGGCCCGGGGCATAGGCGCTCTAGTGGCTCGCGGTTCGGGTTTACGGTTCAGACTGCGAGGTCGTTCGTTGGCGTGATCGCTCTTCTACCTGTTTCCTTTGCTCCTAGACATCCTTCTGGCCCTGACTCCATATGATGGGCTGAGTTGAGCATGTCCTGTGTACTTTTGGGAACCCGACCAAAAGGCCGGTTAACATTTGCCCCCCAAAGTATGTCTTGTCTTGACATGTTGTGCTTTGAATTGGTTAAGAGAGTGGCGGGCTTTCGACTTGTCCTATTAAAGAAGAATAGATGTTAGTTGTAGGGCTCGCTCGCTGCGTACTTACGAGCAAGCTGGTGTTGGTGCGGTGACGTGCTCACGTTGTCAAGTATTTGTAATGCGTCGCATCCGTGTGTTTGCGGCGATCGGTATATGCATGGAATACGTGTACGTGAGCACGTGGTGCGGTGCTTTGAGCCTAGAGATACGAGACAAATTTGTCTCTCCCCTTTTCTTTCCTTTTTTTGGGTTCAAACCCCTGAACCACAGAGGTTCGGAATCTTGGACCCTTGGGATTTGAAATTCCGAGCCCTGGGGTTCGAAATTCCGAACCCTGTAGATTCAAAATTCCGAACCGTGAGGGATCGGAATTTCGAATCCTACAAGTTTGAAATTTCAAAACTTGAGGGCTCGAAATTTTGAACCCCCAGTGGGCTCGAAATTTCGAACCCACGGGTTGGAAATTTCGAATCCGCGGGTTCGAGATTAGGGGAAGACCAAGGGATTTTTCCCTTTCTATTATAAATAGCACCCCCTCCTCATTTCCTTTCCTCAATTATTTCCTTCCTTGGCCGCCATTATTGTGAAAGCTTCAGAATTCAACACTTTTAACTGAACCTAGGTAATGAACACGTCGAAGGAGAGCAGGAGGAGGGAGGTTGAAGGGCCGAGTTCTGGAGGAGCCTCGAAAAACTGACCCCCTCCCTCGGGGGCTCGAAATTTCGAATCCTCGGGGGGTTCGAATCCTCGAACCCTGAAGGGTTTCGAATATCTGAACCTACGGGGTTCGAATTTCCAAACCTTGGGGTTCGAAATTTCAAACCCTGATGGGGTTCGAATATCCGAACCTTGGGGTTTGAATTTTCGAACCCTGATGGGGTTCAAATATCCTAACCTCCGGGGTTCGAATTTCCGAACCCTGTGAGGTTCAAGTTCTCGAATCCCGAGGGAGGTTCAAGTTTTCGAACCCTGCGGTGGTCTTGATTCTCTTGCTAGGTCGGCCTGGCGCGGTTGCTTCACACTGCCCCTTGGCGAGGTGTTGCTTCTCTTTTACAGAACTTCGATCTCCTGACTCCCTGCTCTTAGTTTTGTATACCGCTTATTTGCATGCATGACTGCGCCTAGTGCACACGCAGTTAACTGTGCGGACAGGGAGTTGGAACTTTCAAATAAGATAGCACATATACCTGAACTATGACCGAACTGTTGGCATGTTTAAGCTTTCTTTGTTCATCTTGACTTTGCATGACACCGCATGCACTTGTTAGTTTTCACCGACATGAGGCGTATAGGTTATTCTCTTGCGATGTCTAATACTAGTGTATTAAAGTATAGCTAGCGATGCAAACAAGATCAATGACTGGGAAGACCTTGGAGGCCGAGGCTTCCCCCTCCCCATCGTCACATACACCTGACACTACCAATAGCGGTAGCTTGAGTGGCAGCGAGCTTGAGACTACCGAAGGATCCATTCCTTCTCAATCGGCTAGTTCTCCTGAAGAATCTGATCATGGGGAACAAAATTAAGAGGCTTTACTCTCCGGTCATACGTGAAGAGATTGAGAATGTGGATATTATGGGTGGAGATGTACCAGCGGCTCTAGTAGCTCCGAGTATGTTGCCTGACACTGTTATCTTGGAAAATCCGACGGACTTAGTACCGTAGCGCCTAGATGCTACAACAGTCATGAAAATGGCGCAGCGGTTCAATATACCAGTTGGTGATGTCCACATACCGAGTGAGGGAGACAGACTAACGCACCACCCGAGGGTTTGACTGCTTGGAATAGACAAGCCTGTTTTGCGGGATGCATTCCCTCAGCCAATGACTTTATTCGGGACAAGCTTTCCTACTTCTGCCTTGCACCTTTACAACTGCATCCTAATGCTTATTCCTCGCTCCTAGGCACGTACATTCTATACCGAGAGTATTTGCACATGGAACCTACTGGAGAGGACATTCGGTATTTTTTCAGCCTGAGGAGAACGTCTAGCGGGTCACCCTCTCAATAGTTCCTGAAAGCGTCAACCGCCACCAAATTCTTTATCGGAAGTAGCCCAGGCTGTCAGTGATTAAGTATGATTGGTTATTCGTGCGTTGCCCTCCTGGATTCGCAAGAAGATGGATATGAGGGAGTAAGTATCTTCGAATTCCGTTCCCTGCTATAGAACAATTGGATCTCGTGTATCATTATTTTTTGATTGCGGCAGGAAATCCAGAGGCACCTACTGGTGAGGAGCACTAGAAAGTCTTAATGCTCTACGATCGATCCCCGAAGAGTTTTGCAAAACTGATACTGCGACAAGCCAAGAGCGTCTTCGCCACGCTGGGCTTCTCCCGGATGATCGGGCTATAATTAGGCTCGCAGTGGTGAGCAGTGTGCCAAAAAAGGTCATGGTGGAAGGCCCTGCGACTCCCGGTCAGAAGAGTAAGTTACCCACTGTGGGGGCCAAGCCAAAAAAGGTTGTATAGTTCTAGGGAGATGTCGGTGAAGGTGGGGCTCGCGGTGAGGAGGCCGTGTCTTAGGAAAAGGGCTTGATGAATGTTCCCATCCCACCTTTGGTGGGGGCGGGGGTGTTGATCAGGCCATTGTCTCCAGTGACCGTTCCCAGAGCCGCGACCCTACTTGAAGATGAGTGCCAATTTGATGGCTTAAATAAACTTGACCTAGATATGTCCCTGTGGCCGACTCCGGTTGGCATGGAAGACTTAGCTCTTGCCGCGAGGGAGTTAACTCCTTCGAGTGGAACACAATCTGGTTTGTTGAGAGAACACTTAGGGCATACACTCATAATCACCGCATAGCGTAGCGATTCTTCTAAATGCGCGACTTGACTAGTCTTATTTTTTTTCTCTTTTCAAGTGATATGGCTAGAGGACATAAAGGACGAAGTCACGGACCTGGAGACCGGCGACAACCTTAGAGTCCTTTTCTTGGTGCCTTTAGGAGATGGGCTAGCTTATATGATGAGGCCCCACCTTCACAGGACCGTGGCAGTGAGAGTCGTCAACCCGATATACCCCCAATTGCCTTCGTCTCCTCCTTCCCCTCCCCCAAACTGAGTGTCTGCGGGAGATTCCCGACTTGACTTAGGGGGATCGAGGCGCGTGTCATCGACATCTCCTTGCACCGCTCCTGAGGTTCCTGTTCAGCCCACTAAGGGGAAGGATCCATCACTTTCTCGGCCAAGGTCGGATGAGGCGACTATGATAGAGATGGGAGATCTGATAAAGGCTCAAGTTTTAGCACTTCCTATAGAGGAGCGGAGAGCATTCTTAAAACATCACTTCCCTTGTCATTACTTTGATGAGCTGAAGTTTCTCCCCGATCTCTGCCACGTCCCATCTAGGGAGTCCGGGGAAATATGGATGCACGTGAAGGCTGCGTATCACCAGACCAACGAACTTACCAAGTATTTTTTTCATCTATCAGAGCTGATCAAGAAGAAGAACCTAGAGTTGATTAACCAACAATTGACTATTGATTGTGAGAAGACCACCATTGGTAATTTAGAAAGGGAGATAGGTAAGTCTATCTGTTGTATTCGAAAATTTTCTTTACTTGCTGCTGTATCTTTGAACGCTAATTCGCGGATCTTGTTGTTTTTAGCTGAGATGAGGTGAGGGTATGAGGCGCTCAAGAAGGAGACCGATCACTCCTACGTTGTTTTCACGGAAACTATAGCTGACATAACGGCCGAGGTGGATAAAATATGCACCGATCTGGAAATGGAAAACACGTGAGTCTTCGATATCCAAACAAACAACGATGCTCTGAGAGCGGAGAACGACATCCTGAAAAGACAGCTTGAGGGGATGAAAAAGGCCAAGGAGGACGCGGAGGCCAGTAATCAGGATGTGTTGGGCACAATGGATGGTCTGAGAGAGGCACAAGTAAGAGAGGTAGAACAATTGAGAGAGGAGCTGGAGAATACAGAGTTTTGAGTGCAATAGTCTGAAGAGGAGGATATCCGAAACATGTATGTTAAGGTCTTGTGATTCCATGGACTCTCGTGGATTGATGATTATCCCCGAGAACTAGCTCAGACTTGGGAGAGGTTGGCTCCGTACGAAGCCTCTCTGCACCAAGAGGTTGTAGGGACTTTAGATGAACGCTAGCTCGCGATTGATTTCCTAACGGTCGAGGAGTGCGAGAAGCTAGAGAAGGGTAGGAGACTGTTGCTCGAGGATGCCAAGAGAGAGGCTGGAGAAGCTCACTGTTGAAAAAGGGAAGTGCATTGTGATCGAGAGTGTTGTGGTGGCGGAGACATTTGTAGAAGCAAGCTCCTATCGACCACTGGCCCCTGAATCGGGTATGGTGAGTGATCCCGTAGCTTCAATTTGGGCTTCGACTGAGTATGACCTTGATCACCCCAGGCTAGGAGAGACCAGATTCACATTGCCTACGGCACCGAATGCCCCTCTAATCTTCCCACGCCATCCCTGACCGGAGGTAAATTCCCTTAACAATGCATCCCAGAGGATGCCATGATCACTGAATTCACGGACTAAACAGTTGTGTTTTTTTACCATGCAGCCCTTCTTACACTGACAATGACATCCGGCCCTGCCCCCGTGGTCGTACAAGTGACTGAGTCTGGGCGAGAGTTTGCGGGAGTGTAGTTCGGAGAAGACAGTGATCAGCTCGACACCTTTTCTGATATACGGATAACAACCAGTCTTTATGAGGGTCTGATGGATGAAGGGGAGATGGTTGACGGATAGAGTTTTCATGCCAGGGTCCGGTGGAGGCCGACGTGACTTCGATGTCGGCTATAGTGGAAGCCCAAAAAGCCAAGATGGTGGCTAAGAGCGAATAAGTGGAGGAGAAGCGAGAGCATGACGAGGCTGTCAGGAAGGAGGTCCTAGTGAAGACCGGGCACGATGCTAAGGCGAGAGCTATCGACACGATTGCGAAGAGGAAGGCCGATAAGGAGACCGAGAAGAAGAAGGTTGATGAGGAGACCCAGAAGAAGAGGGAGGATGAAGAAGCCCATAAGAAGAGGGAGGATGAGGAAGCATAGCATAGGACTGCTAAATCCCTTGAAAAAACCAAGGCTGGTTATGTCACGCCGCATAGGTCCCAGAAGCTCGTTACGCGGCGGGCTGCTAAAGAGGCCAAGGAGAAAGCTGAGCGGGAAGGCAGGGTAGTCACGGAGACGAGCGACGCTGTGGTCGACCCCGCTACTGGGAGTGCCTCCAAGCCTATGTTGCATGCCACCCTTATTGATATAACTGAGGCCTCCAGTGGCGATGGGATGGGCAAGAGACGTCTCTCGGCTTCTCATGAATCGACCAGTTCTCGGAAGGCCAAGATGGAAGGACCGGATCTAGCAAGAAGAGGCCCGATGCAAAAGATGAATCGTCGAGCGCTGAATCTGCAAAAAAGAAAAAGTATAAGCATAAGAGTAAGAAACATAATTAGCATTAGCAACCTAAGTAGTAGTTACCGTTTATTTTGGTAGTGTATGCCGAGAGTTAACGCGAGTACGGCCCTCGCTTTTGGTTGTTCAAGACACAGTGTGGTTCTCATGTACACCCTATCATTAGAAAGAAAGATGTTAGACATGTAGTCTGTTTTTAATGTGTGTGTGTTGAAATGGAATATGAATTAGTAAAGATCGCGATTTGTGTCAAGTGTTTGCATGTTCTTCTTATGTTTTCCGGCGTCCCGTACTTGCATGAGCATACTTATTGTTACACTTAACAAAAAGGCGATTGTGTACCGCGCTTTGTGTCGATTATTCCAGAGGGGTGTGATTGTATACCGCGCTCTAGGTCAGTTATTCCAGAGGGGTGTGATAGAGCACAGGCATCTAGTAAGTTTCCCTTAGCTTTGGAAACTCATAGTTTGCGAAGCCAGGCTGAATGCCTGTTGCGTTTGTGTTGCCCGGGGTTAATCCCTAGTGTAGCGAAGACATCTGACATCGCATTGTGCGGTTCGTCCGGTGTGTGGCTCTCTCGTCGTTCATCGAGTTGAGGCGAGCCGCAGGTGTCGTTTATTCACCTGAGAAGAGAAGCCTGGATCATCAGCTCGTAGGGTCCAATCGTGGCCATGGGCTACCCCTTAGCCTTGAGAGCTTCGGCAAAGAAACGATTTAAGGGTCGGTCTCGGTGTTGCGCCAAGATTCAACTGGTACCCTTAGCCGAGGGAGGGATTTACATCACTCCCGCCTGGCTGTTGGGTGTCCCCAAGTCACTTGGGACTTGGGCGCAGAACGATTTATCTTCGGTCTCAACACGGGGCCGAGATTCAAGTTCGTGGTTATTTATACTCGGTCGCGCTGCGAGCCGGCGACTTGAGTAGCGTTGCCGACGACCATGCTCGAGGTGTCGATTGTAGCCGTTGTGTCTTGGCCTCAAGGTTAGCTCGAGGCTTGGGTGGTGGTACTAACTCCCATGCTTGGGGGCCGATACGGAAGCCGATTGTTTGAACGTAAGCTAGTTGTCAAGATTAATCAAATGCGTCATGCGTGGAGTAAACAAAGACAGGAAGAGAGGGGAAGTTGAACATCATTTCCACTAATAATTTTGGCAGTCATAGCCTTTACAATGCATTGAATTGTTAGAAAACAAAACATTATTGGAAAGCGTAAATAACCATATACTAAGTTATGTGAAGTAGTGGCGGAGATGTTTACTGTTCCATGCCCTTGGGAGTTCAGCTTCGCCCACGGTTGCGAGTTTGAAATATCCATTGCTGAACTTCCGTTGTATGGAGTATGGACCTTCCCAACAAGGAGCGAGACCCATCGGTGGAGGGAAGATCCATTTTAAGACGAGGTCGTCGACGTTGAGGTCCTTATGACGGACCCTGGAATTGAAGTATCGGGTGACTCGTTGCCGCTGGGCAGCAGCTCGGAGATCAGCTTCGTTCCTTTTCTCTTTCAGCAAGTCAAGTGATCCTAAAAGTAAATCTAGGTTTGTCCTTGGATCGAAGTAGGTAACTTGATAGGATGGAAGCTAGAGTTCAATAGGAGTGACGACTTCTGATCCGTAGGCCAGGGCGAACGGAGTATGTCCGATTGCAGTCTTGTGGGTGGTTCGATATGCCCACATGGCTAGAGGACGTTCATCTGCCCACATGCCTCCAGCCTTTTCCAGGTGCTTCTTGATGACAGACTTAATGACTTTGTTGACCGCTTTGACATGCCCATTGTCTTGAGGATGAGCCACTGCCGAGAATCTCTTTTCAATGTTGTGCCGCTGGTAGAAGGTTTTGAATTCCGCACTCTCGAGTTGGTTGTCGTTGTCAGAAATGATGGCTTGAGGGACCCCATATCGAGTAATGATGTTGCATACAACGAAGTTGATCATCTTCTTGGTGGTAATTGTGGCGAGAGCTTCGGCCTCTGCCCATTTGGTAAAATAATCAACTGCGACGACGGCGTATCGGTCCCCACCTCTAGCCATTGAAAGAGTTCCAATGATGTCGATTCCCCACATGGAGAATGGCCATGGGCTGACCATTTGTGTTAGCTATGTAGGCGGGGCTCTCGGGATCTTTGAGGAGCACTTACACTTATTGCACTTACGAGCATAATCTGCGACATCTTGATCGAGAGTGGGCCAGTAACAACCATGTCTAAGTATTTTTCTGGCCAGGGTTTGCCCTCTAGTATGGTCGCCGCACTCCCCTTCATGTACATCGGTTAAGACTTTGATGGCGTCATGATGGGCCATACATCTGAGCAGTGGGACAGAGAAATCTCTACGATAGAGCACGCCATCCATAAGAAGATAGCGAGCCGATTGGCGGGTGAGTGCTCGTCTTTCCTTGTAGCTCCTCGGCAGGGTCCCGTGCTGTAGGTAATTCTTGATTGATGTCATCCAAGATTCAAGTTCAGGTTCGGTGTTCATGACCACCTCAGTTTGAATTTGCTTAATACTAGGGTAGTTGAGAACTTCGACAGGGGTGAACCTTAAGAGTTGTGGGGTCCTCGGAGCTTGCTAGCTTGACTAGTGAATCTTCTTTTTCATTCTGTTCCCGGGGCATGTAAGTGATCGAGGTGAGTGAGTAATTCCTGGACCTTGGTTAAGTACAGGGCGAGTCGTTCCCTCTTGGCATGATAATCCCCTTGTACTCGATGCACGATGAGTTGAGAGTCAGAGAAGATTTGGATTGTCTTTAGTTTGAGATCGATCGCGATTCTGAGTCCAACTATCAAGGCTTCATATTCTGCGTCATTGTTAGTAGCAGGGAAATTCAGTTTTAGTGCGTAGCATATTGGGCGTTCCTCGCTGGTGATGAACACGACTTTGGCCCCAGAGCATTTGTTGTTGGAGCACCCATCCACGAACAGTTTCCATTGGATGCTGAGAGCTTCCATGTTCCCTGCCAGAGTCTCCTCGGGGGCAGTAAACTCGACTATGAAGTCAGCGAGAGCTTGGCCGAGGATGGGTTGGCGGGGAATAAATGTTATCTCAAATTTGCTCAGCTCTGTACTCCACTTCAATAGCCACACTGACTTTTCGGGTCGTTGCAGGACCGGTCGTAGTGGCTGATCGATGAAAACCTTTATAGGATGAAACTGGAAGTATGGTCGAAGTTTCCGAGAGGAAATGAGCAAGCAAAATGCCAGCTTTTCCAGCTTTGGGTAGTTCTTCTCTACCACTGTCAATTTTTTGGTTATGTAGTAGTCGGGCCATTGAATGCAATCCTCGAGGCGGATTAACGCCGAGCTGATTGCCTGCGTAGAAACAGCCAAATAAACGTATAAGTCCTCATGGTCTGTGGGCTTAGATAGGATAGGTGGTCGCTCTAAGTGTAATAACCTGAAATTTCGGGCAGTAAATATTGAGGTTATTTAAATATTTAAATGTTGGATTTAATATAAAATGGTTTTATAACCTTAATTAAATTCCTTTATAAATAATAATTAAAGAGAAGAAAACATGTTGTTGAGTTTTTGTTTACAAAGATAAGTAGTTCAAAGAAAAATCGATAATGTGACCGAAAACATTTTTATCGATAAACGAGGTTTTTCTTATTAAAAGTTGTTGGAATATCATGTGCATGTAGTAACATTAGAAGAACACATACATGTACATATCATAGAAGTAACATACAAATGGTATATGTGTAGATGTTCTAGAATATGATAAATGGCTTAAAATGATAGCGACACGTGTCATCAAATGAAAGGAACACATGTCTTGTAAGTAAATAAGGTTAAGACACATATACACATTAGGTGTCTATAACACCCCACATTTTTAATATAATTAAAAATGTACAAATATGTATATATGCATAGATAGGTAAATAATGGTGATGTATAATGAAAAATTAATTCATACATTGAAGAGTAAGGAAATTAATGCGATAACAATGTGTGTAATCGAAGAGATGAGAAAATAAAAATAATTAATTTAAATATCAGGAATTAAGTAAAATGGACATCACCATTGCGTCCGTCTCGGAATTCTGGTCAAGATAGACATCTGGTTTGCGTAAAACGGACATCATATGAAGAAGTTATTAAGCCTAGAAGTTTGTATACGCACAAGATATATATATATATGTATATATATACAAAAAAATTAAAATATAAAATAAAGAATAAAATAAGGATTGCATGTAATAAATACATGCACTGAAAAAAAAATGTAATGCATGCATTAAAAGAAAGAAATGATTGGTTGCATGCAATGTAAATATGTTGCATGCACTGATTTGCAAACATAATGCATTAACATTAAAAGAAAAAGATTCATGCAATGGTTTAATTTAAGTATTGTAACTAACATGAAAAAGAGAAGTAAGGAGAGAAAAATAATTATCATTGTTCTAAGACTTATTAACAAAAGACTTCATAGCTCAGTGGGTTAAGACATTGGATTTGTAACATGGAGGTCAGAGGTTCGAACCCCGGCGACGGCATAATTTTTTTCTTTGTTTTAGAGAGGGCCAACTGAACATGCAAATATATGTACGTATACGAATTCAAATTTTGAATGGATAAGAACGTATATATAAGGAAATAAAGAAAATATATGTATATATATGAGAATATATATGCATAAATATATGTATACAAAAGATAAAATTCAAGATAAGGCTACAGTCAATGAAATATGGCAAGAATCAAATAACGGTGCAACATCGTTTGAATTTTGAAAATAAAACGAAAATTGTGCATATATATATATACGCGTAAAATGGTCGGTAGAGTAATTGTATGCATATAAGAATATTTCATGTGAATAAAACAGTTAAATAAATTCCAGAAATTCAAAAGTTCAAAAATCAAATTTCTATGCCAAAACAATTCAAACATTCAAAATTCGAATTTCTACGCCAAAATAGCTTGCGGGACCCAATGCTGACTCAGCGCTGCGTGTATGATAAGATTTGGCTAGATTCATCTGCGGACCTGGACTATTTCCTTAAATGGGTTTAATGCTGACTCAGCGCTGCGTGTACGAAAAGGTCTTGAGCACCTATATAAACACCCCTAAGGCTACAGTTTTCTCTACACATCTTCATTATGTCTATACTCTTCCCAAATTCATATCAAAATAAATCAAAGACGGGGTTATGCTGCTCAAGTTCTTCGTTAGAATTCAAGTAGAGAATCAAAGGCTAATTCAACGACTTCAACAACTATTTTCTAAGAATCAAATCTAAATTAGAGGATCAATAATCTACGTCAAGGGATAGCTTTTCAGTTTCAGAAAGCAGATCTCAGAATTCAAGATCCGTTCTTAAATCAGTGAGTGGGATTACAATACACTTCATGCATAATAGTATTATTATCGTTCGTCATTCCTCAGTTAAAATTCATGTTGTAATTTAAAATCATCTTTGTATGCTTAATCTATTCCTCTTCCCTATTCTTCCTTTTTATTTTTGAAACTTTGGCTACCTTCGAGCCAAGGTCAATAGCGCGTAAATTATAGTTATTTGGGAAGAGCTTGAGATTTAATCGATGAATTAGGCAATTTGGGTAAAAAGATTATTACACGAATGGTTGTGTAAACAAAGTAGAAATGGGTTAAGTAGCACTTGACATATGAATAAGCTTAACCAACATATGAGGAATGATAGCAACCTGTTAGGAACACATGTATGGGAAATTGGAATAATAGGTATAGCTTATTAACGGGATTATAAGCATGAACATAAATTGGGCTTTTTGGGTAAAGCTTGAATTTGAGACTTGAAAATTGGATATGCCGTTGAGATCCTAGAAACATAATTAAAAATGGAATATGTTGGACAAACCATGTTTTTATGTAATTATGGAACTCGACACATAACATGAAATTGACAATAGTGGCATAACTTGAACATGAACATGCTTGTGAATTGGTAATTGACGTTTGATATCTAGAATGAACATGAATATGCTTGTAAATTTATAATTAGCCTATGACACCTAGAATATACTTGAATTGTTAATTGGCTAAACATGAAACATGGCTAACTCGAGGTTAGAATGAGTTTGCGGTGTAATCCGGCCCGGAACCGCCCGACACATCCAGTGACCGCAAACAATAGGTTCTAATGTGAGAAGTTAGTCATAACGTGCTTGAAACCCGAGGTTAGATTGAGTTGTGGTGTAATCCTTCTTGGAACAAACCGGCACATCCAGTGACCGCAACAGTAGGTCTAATGTGAGAGGTTGGGCATTAATAATTAATTAATGCTAATGACACATGCTAGTATGGTAAGGTTAAGTCAACATGAAACACTAGACAACACTTAACCAATTTGACATGATATATGGGTGGGTTATGTCAACGTGAACCGCTAGATAACGCTTAACCAATTTGACATGATATATGGGTGGGTTAAATCAACATGAACTGATAGAGAACACTTACCCAATTTAGCATGGTACGTGGGTTGAATTAAATATGTGATTGGGGGTTAAGTCAACTTGGACACATGGGCAAACTTAACCAATATAGCGGTATCAAAGCAAGGAAAAGTGGGGAATGATAAGATTAAATAATAGATAAACTTATCCTAGGGATAAGAAATGAATATGACTTAAGATGTAATACAAGACTTGAAGGGTGGGACGACTTATACCATGAAATAAGTTAATCTAAGCTGGAAATGTGGGAGAACACCCTTACGCTATCATTTGATAAAGAGAACTTAAGTCATGCTTGAATTCATTGGTAAACCTTAGTTATAAGGAACTAAGTAACAAACCTTAGTTAAAGAGAACTAAGTAACATAAACTAAGTATCAAACCTTGGTTAAGAGAACCAAGTAATAAACCTTAGTTAAGAGGACTAAATTGTAAATCGTAGTTAAGAAAACGAACGATTAAGAGAACTAAGTAGTAAACCTTAGTTAAGAGGACTAAGTAGTAAACCTTATTTAAGAAAGCTAACGATTCAGGAAACTAAGTAGTGAACCTTAGTTAAGAAAGCTAACGATTCAAGAAACTAAGTAGTAAACCTTAGTTAAGAGAACTAAGTAGTAAACCTTAGTCAAGAAAGCCAAGTAGAACACGAGGAGGAGCGAACGTCCATCTTATCATGAAGAAGGCTCCAACGAACTGGGTTATGAAGCACGCGGCTTCGAGGGGACGTGAGGGTACTCTTGGTATCCCTCTGTGAGGTTGCAGATGATCCTCCTGGGCTCACAGAGGTTAAAGTCTGCGTTAGAAGAGCCAAGGGTATGCCTTGGTTGCAATATAAGCAACCTAAAGACTAGGATGGGTCAGGGTGAGGCGGCGATATCTTGTTTAGCCCTGTGATAGCACGTCATCGTCTACCTACCATCTTGAGTCAATCGTGATATGCAAGCGGAAAGGCGGAGAACTCCAAAAGACCATATACTTTGCTATCTAGTTATGGGTAGGGTGGCCAATAGGTTTGTGGGGGGGCATAGAGGGCCTGCGTATAGTTTTCATTCTTGATTTTCTTGGGTGCCTTTCATTAGTTGAGGGAGGGGTCAAGTGGGACCATAGCCACATAAAGATAAAACAGACCTTAGCATCTGCAGCGGCAGATAACTTAAAGCTCCCGACCGAGTTCCGTGTTTCTTGATTAGCCCTGCCACGGGACTCGGGCCGCACATATAGATGACATGTGCAACTAGATATCTAGCACGTTTAACGACATGATTGGGACGTAAAGTCTAGGAACATATATCGCTCTGGGTAGTGTGTCCTAGACTAGGGGCATTGTTCGATAGGTAGCATAAACCCTAGTGGCCCTAGGTAGCATAAACCCTGGTCAGATCTAGAAAGCGTTCAATAGGTAGCATAAACCCAGTAGCCCTGGGTAGCGTAAACCCTGGTTGAATCTAGGAAGCGCTGGATAGAAAACCCTAGATTAGATCAAGGTAATAAACGGAATCTAGGAAGATCAAGAGTGGTAGTCCAAACAATTTCGAGAATGGTGGCACTACACTAAAGTAGTATAGATTTACATGATGAAGCCCGTACGACATACGGAAAGGGACTGTATATATACATGGAAAGGATTATACGAGTTGGGAGTATCTACATATACGTTGTATTAGGTTAATCTACTAGTGGGACATGAGTATAGCCTAGAGAGCTAATATCGCGAATAACCTAATAAGCAAGAAAATATAACTGAACGGTATATGTAGGATTATACAGAAGTTTATTCTAAGTCCACTCACACAGAACTTATGTTCTGACCCCCTCCTCATTACATACTTCCAGGTTAGGTTCATGACAGAGATGGAATAAGCTTTGGATACTGGTTAGGCAGTATGTTTTATAAGGTAAAGCTAAATTTAAAGTATATTATACTTTGAATTCTTTCCACTGTAAGATGCTTACAAATTATGACATGTTTTCTTTATCTCTATCTTTTTCTGTAGGATACCAGAGCGCCCAACTCGGGTTTCGATAGATTGGTTTTTTCGAAAACATTCGGTCTATCGAAATCCGGGTTGTTACAGTGTCCATGTGTAGAAACATGTAAAGAAACCGAAGTAGGCATGTGTCTTCATCCTAAAGCATGGATGAAGATAAGGAGGACAAGTGTCCAAAACCAAATTACCAAACTAGCCTTGAAAACTACTATATAAAGGGTGGAAAGTTCATTCTTTTCATGCATTCACAAACATAAAACCAAGATAAGAAAAAGAAGACAGGTTTACGAGAAGCCAAGAGAAGGAATGCAAGTTCAATCTTCAAGTCCAAGGTGAGAAAAACTATTTAAGTTCATGTATTCAATTCATATTTTGAAGAAAAGTAGAGAAATTTATGAATGAATGATTGGACTTGAAACCCTGAAAATGACGTTCGGTATTTTGGGCATAACTTTTGCATTTCTTAATGAAATTTCGACTTCTCTATCAATCTGGAAAGGTAATTCAAAGGGCTACAACTTTCACCTGCATTTTTTTCTAATTTGGCCGTTTGCATACCCGAAAACTGAATGCAAAGTGAGGTCAAAATCAGCCCGAAATGGATATGTTAAAAATGCCTCATGATGTTTGAATTTATACAGTAAACCGATAAATGATTTTGAGGGTTTCTTTTGATTATAAAAAAGTATACTAAAAGAGCTTTTTACTGTAGAAAATTTGGATTGAAAATCTCTACTTAACATGAAGAAACAGCGTCAAACATTTTGCCCAAAAACAGGCTAAAATCTGATTTTCAGGACTTTTTATAGCACTCTGAAATGCTATCTTTTCTATTTTTGAATCACGGAACCAAGCAGAGTTTTTTATAGCTCCAAGAAGTGCTGTAGTAGCTGATTTGAGTCTAAAATCATTATAAACCACCCAAAACTTGTCATAGCACTTCTAGAAGCACTGTCTTTTCTCTGAATTGACTATAAAGTATTTCAAAACGAGCAGAACTTTTCATAGCATGACTGAAACGCTATTATAGATGTTATGAGTATAAAATCATGGTAAACTATTCCAAATCCTCTCAAATTTGGACTTGAGTTTCCTTATTGTATCTTAAACCAACTGATAAAACTGAGGATGTTAAATCAAAGTAAAAGTGAGTCGAAAATTGAGAATAAGGAAGGTTGGCGAATTTCGACGTTTCGAGGAATATAATTGATTACTTGGGAGTGATGATAAGTACTATATAATGGTCTACGAGACTTTTGCATGAAGATAACAAGGAGTACTGTAAGTATACTTATCATTTAATTCATTATTATTTCATAAGCTTGTGTTTTAATTTAAAGATGCCTATAACTTTAACATACTATATTGGTTGCGATCTTTGCTTTGACAAGCAATCAACATATACGACGGATAATTGAGGACATTTATGATTAGTGTTTAACCAAGGTATGATTGGTGTTTAAACGAGGTATGATTAGTATAAATAGTATATGTTTAAATGAGGTATGATTAGAGCTTGAACAAGGTATAAATAGTGTTTAAATGAGGTATGAATATTGTTCAATCAAGGCATGAATAGTATGTGTTTAAACGAGGTATGATTAGTTCTTGAACAAGGTATAAATAGTGTGTAAATGAGGTATGAATACTATTCATTTGAGATATGAATAGTATATGATTAAATGAGGTATGGTTAGTGCTTTAAACGAGGTATAAATTGTGTGTGTTTTTGTTTTAACGAGATAATGAATGGTGTTGAACTTAACTATTTCAGTTCAATCTTTGAAGATCTTTCCAAACATATATTAGAGAAATATAAAGGTGGTTTGAGAATTAATTATGGCGGAGTTTTTGCATAATGAAGATGATTTGTATTTAAAATAAAAGAAGCTTGTCTTTTGAAAGAAAGTTCTACAAGAGATATATAGATGTCTTTCGAAATAAAATACTGGAGCGTCCTAGGGTGACAAAGAGGATAGTGTCTAGGCTTGGGTTTGGAAAATATAGTTTCCTGCTCTCCTGGCTATCCATAATTGATCAGATGGACGGGATGGTTAATTCAAAATTCAATTTGAAATTATTTGAGTTTAGAAATAATTTAGAATTTTATTTAATATTAAAGAAAAGTAATTTAAAATTAATTTTGAGAACTCTACATGATATAATGAGTATTTTGAAAGCAAATAATGATTTTAATTGTTTTGTAAAGAAGAACTACGTTGGCTTGATCGTCTATCTAATTTCTTACCCAATTAGATAAAGGTACATAGGCAGTCACAAGTGATAGTGATGCAGCTGCTATATTAATAAAAATATTTTTTATTACTTGTTATTACATCTTGTGTTGGTGCATCTTTTATGTGTTATCATTTATGTCATGCTAACGTGTTTATCGAGTGTGCAGAAATGAATATCGATGACCATCTCACTGGAGTCGCATAATAGTCGATTTATGGTAATTGAGCATAATTCGTATTTGAGCCTACCTTGTGAATAAGATGAATATTTATTAAATGGAATTTATTTAAATTATATCCAGTGCATTTAATGATGTAATTATACAATATGATGGTTGTCATTGTTTGTTTTTGGAAGCATGGGTTTTTCGGCAATTTTGACTGGTCCGAAATTCCGGGTACTTACAAGTGGTATCAGAGCTTAGGTTAGGTGCCTACATAAAATTTCACATAAGATTAGAAAATCATCCTAAAATTTTTGAAATGAAGTTACCTTAATTTGATAAATGTAATTGGATAAGGTAAGGCACCATTCCTCTGAAAAGGGTTATGAGTAATATTTATTTTGTGTGTTTAACTTTTGTTTAGTGTTTATACTAATAATATGTTGATTCATTTTCAAGCACCACATAAAGAGGTATAACGAATTTGTAAGTGCAAATGATTAGTTATAAAGTAGCAAAGAAATGAAGTGGGTTATAAAGGAAGGTATGTGGTAGCATGACTTTGATGCAATAGAGTGGCTTAAAAGGAATGTTGGACAACAACGTGCCAAGGAAGGAATTAAATGAGCTTGGGCAAACAAAGTTGAGGAAGATCAAAAGGAGTAAATTGAAGACTGCGTTCATGCAAAACTGAAGTAAGAAAATTTATTTAAATAATTATATCATTACATAATATGATATCAGAGTTGTTTAGCACTGAAGATGTTAGCTTAAAGCTGCTAAAACATCTCTCAACAATCCAGTCATAACTTTTGATTCCTTGATTTGGGTTCAGTCGAAGTTAATTTCACTGGGAAGCTAGAATAATTATCTAGAATACTTACATCATACACATTTTTTTTGAAAGTTTGCCATTCAAAAAAAAAAAAAAAAAAAAAAAAAAAAAAAAAAAACTGTAACACGCCACGTCCATTAATGTCACTCTCAAAGGGAATGCATTAACTTTCATGGAAGCATTATTAGTGTATAGAACAGAACATAACAAGACAAATACATATATTGGTACTTGAAATTTTTTAAAACAACTTTTATTGCAACGAAGAAATAGTTTGATTACAACAACTTCATAAACCAACAATAAAACCAAGCACACTTAATATCCATCTTGACAAATTGTTTTCTGAGTACATAAAGTAAAAAAGCATAACCCCAACACAAGTAGCCATAAAAGAGATGAGTTGAACTTTACTTTCAACAATCTAAGCACTTCCAAAAGAGAGAGAAAGAGATCCAAGATCAAGCTCCACTAGTACTAGTCCCACCCTGAGAACCTGGGGGGGGGGGAGGAAGAAAAGAGGCGAAAACAAAGGGGGTCAGACATAAAGTCTGGCGAGTATAATAACTTTAACAATATAATAATTACAGTAATTAGGATAAGGCATAAACTGGTAAAACAAGGTATGACTGTGAAACAAGTGGGCATGACAAAGCAAACAAGAGGAATATTCTGGCGTTAATCTCGTTCCTAATCACTATAGGATAACTACTATACTGCACCACTACTAGTTGTAATAACCCGTATTTTTAAATAACATGTTATAACATAAACCAAGGCAGAATTAAATGATAAATTCTGAATCAAGGGAAACGGGCTGTGCCATTGCGTTCGTCTCGGAAAAATACGCGAAATAGAGCCTGAGTTTCGGAAATCGGAGTCCGTATGACCAAGTTATGGCCCGTCAAAGTTTTCAGAAAATTTCAAGTTCAAAAACAGTTCAAATTTGAATTCAGAATTCAAATTCAGCCAAGAAGAGCAGGCGGGAAAAATTCCCGCCACCCCCAAGTCGACTGGGGAGTCGACTTGGGAGTCGACACACCCCAGGTGGTGCCGACTGCCCAGTCGACACCCCTGTCGACTTGGGTGGTCGGCCAGTTTGGCCTGGGTGCACCTGACTTGTTCCTCAAGACATGTTTGGAGGCTAGTGACGTGAATTGATGGCCCAGATCTGAATTAGGGTTAATCCTATGGCCTAAACTAACCTAATCTTCTATAAAAGGACCCTAATACCTAGCCTAAATCAACATAAATCATTCCTACAACTAAACTATGCCAAAATGTTTAATCATGGCCTCCACCCTCTTGTCATAGTCTCCATCTTCATTCATATGAGAGTTCCTAAGCTTGTTTGAGAGTTTCTAAGTTTGATTCAAGGCCAAAGTTCAATCTTTCTTCATTCAAACGAGTATCTTTCTTCATACAAATCAAAGGAGCTTCTTGGAGCTTGTATTCATTTGGGGTTTTTAGAGTTGCTAGTGGCTTCGTCTCAATCTTATTTTATTTTATAAGTCTTCATAGCATTGTAAGCCTTATACTACTCTTAGATTCTAACTATGAAGTTAAATATGACATGTTGCAAGTTTGAGTTTGGGCCTAAGTATGATTTGTGCTTTGATTCTATCATGTTATGCATAGATTTATTCTATGCATGTTTGTAAAGCTATCACCTTGACTTTGTGCATAAAAAGCTATGAGCTTTGATTCTATCATGTTATGCATAGATTTATTCTATGCATGTTTGTAAAGCTATCACCTTGACTTTGTGCATAGAAAGCTATGAGCTTTGATTTGAAATGTTGCATGAAGCAACATAGAAACTCTCATAACCTTTATGTTATCTTGCATATGATGTTATATGCGAATCACTAGCTATTATCCTATGTCATTTATGGCCATGTTTCACCTATTTTGCTAAAGTTGATATCATGCATGTTTTGAGGCTTATAATGTAATATGCAAGTTTATGAACACGTTTGCCCCATATGCCACCATGTTTAACTTGTGGCCAAACCTTATTAATTATGTCATGCTTCTAAAGTCCCCCCTTTGAGATCTATTTGCGTTTATGCGAACTTACATGCAATGGGGTTACGCTATGGGTAAACTAAAATGACATAAAATCATGACTTGAAAAATGACATGAAATATGACATGTGGTTATGCTTGGAACATGAACATGGACTTGGACATGACTTCTAGAAAACATGAGAATGGCCAACTCGAGGTTGGGTTGAGTTTGTAGCATAAATCTACCCGGAACCGACCGGCTTAACTAGTGGCTACAAGCAATAGGACCCAATGTGAGTAGTTGGTCATGTCGCACTTGAAACCCGAGGTTAGACTAAGTTGTGGTGTAAAGCTACCCGGACCCGCCCGGCTTAACTAGTAACCACAACAAGGTCTAATGTGAGAAGTTGGGTGCATTAAATTAATTAATGCCACATGATAGGGTTAAGTCATGGACCACTTGAATACTTAACCAATTAAACACGATGGGTTGGTAGGGTTAAGTCATGGGCTACTCGGATACTTAACCAATTAAACACGATGTATTGATAGGGCTAAGTCATGAACTGCTTGGATACACTTGACCAACTCAATACATGGTTAGGATAGGGTTAACCACATTTAACCCTCTTGAAATCCTAGTCACGAGGTCCTTTTCAGCAGTAACCCACTTGGGAGTATCTGGATACCCTGGACTAGGCTAGGGTGGGGCACGATTACTGGACTGATTGTAAGAGACCAAAAGAGACGGCTGAATGGTGCACCGGTTGTTCAGGCGGATCATGGTCGTGCACATTAAGTCCGGAGTTGAACATGGGCACCAGTAGGTTTAGACTATGCGTGCTTGAATTGTGTCTGTGGTTCACACCTTAGGGCTGGATACACCCTGGGGTGGACCTTGCACAGTTAACTACATTCCATGATTAAGCCGAATGACACCGATACACGACGAGTTAGGCTTATAGGGAGCCGATCGACTAGACCGAGTAGTTGGACCTTGATTTAGGTCACCTCATGATATTGGGCAAGCTTTGGGCCAAGGGATCATTTCTTGTTTATACTTGACATGGATTGGAATACTAGTACACACTTGGTGCAACTTAACCTTGTATATGCGATGCCACACTTGATCTATCTTGTTAACTTTTCACCCTGCCAGTTATCACCCTATGTTTCATCTCTGCTTTACATGTCCAGTTAACTTTATTAGTTTTTATACTAATAGTAGGTAGGACTTACCAGTCTTTTTGACTGACCCGTTTTCTTTCGCCTCTTTTCTTCCGTTCCCCCCCCCCCCCCAGGTTTACAGGGTGGGAACACTGGTACCTAGCTTGGATCTTTAGCTGCTTTTCTGGATAGCTCATGTACGGTTTGGACTTGAGCATGCTATGGCTTTATTCTACCTCGGGGATAGTTACTTTATGATTTTCTTCCAGTTTTCAGTTTTTGTTTCTAGACTTTGTTTTGTGGGAAAATAATGACCAAGTACTTTGATGTAACTTGACTATGGTTTTGAAATGTTAGTTTTATCCGCTGCTTTACTTACTCTGTTTTACTTATATGTTCTGTCTTGTGATATCTGCATGCATGTTTACCTCGTTTAACGCCCCTCCAAAGCTAGTACAGTTGCAAGAGTGACCCTGGCGGAGGTGGGGTGTTACATTTGGTATCAGAGCGAGGTTTACAAGATTTGAGCAAAAGGGTTTTTAAAACTTACACTTTTGGAAAACTATTTTCAAAACCAATTAAGTATTTTCCAAGAAAAGTCTAGTTTATTTTAAAAGGCTATTCCTCAAAATCCATTAGCACTATCCTTCGTTTTCTCGTTCTAAATCTATCTTTTCCCTTTTTCAGCATGGACGATCTTAACCTTCCCGAGGGAGTAACCATTCCCGGATGGTTCCGGAGGTACTTGGAAGCTAGGGCCAACGATGCGGGCCCAGCAAATACTCCCACCGTAACCGAGGTTCCTCCTCCTCCTCCTCAGCATCCACAAGCAGATTTCGCAAAGACTTGCAAAGAATTTAAGGCGATGGGTGGCAAGAATTTTGTTGGGACGCAGACTTTTGTTGAGGCAAGAAATTGGTTGAAAGAAACTGAAGATCTCTTTGCCATCTTTGATGTGGAAGACCGTAGAAAAGTTCTGTTGGCAGTATGGCTATTGAAAGAGGAAGCTGCTTATTGGTGGGAGGTCACCAATGCTACTAGGCCTATAGAGACTTGGGCCGACTTTAGGACAAGGTTTGGGCTTAAGTTTCTATCATCTGCTGAGGCGAATCTGCAATTGGAGAAGTTTATATCTTTGAAGCAAGGGGACATGACAGTAAGGGAGTATGTGAATAAGTTTAACCAACTTGCTCGATTCGGTTTTAACATGGTTAATACTCCCCAGAAGAAGGCTTTACGCTTTGCACGAGGGTTGAATGAGCCATTACAAGGTTTAGCCATGTCTCATATACCCATGGGGGCCACTTTTGAAAGCCTAGTAGACATGGCATTGCTTCAGGGAGATGATAAGAATGGCAAGAAAGAAGTCAAGCCTAATGAGACTCAAACCAAGAAGACGGATTCCAAGTGGGGAGGCAATCAGAGCAACCAGAACAACAAGAACAACAAGGGTAACAAGGGCAAGGCAAGGGACACAAGGAAGTGCAACTACTGTGGGATCGTTGGACACATAGCCAAAGATTGTAGGAAGAAGATGAGGAAGTTGGGCGAATACTTCCATTGTGGAGAGACTGGACACTTTAGCAAAGATTGCCCCAAGAAGCAAGGACAAGGGCAAGGGCAGACTCAGCGTGCAGGACCTTCTGGAGGGCAAGTGCATGCTCTCAACACTGTTCCAGTTCCAGACCGAGGTAGTATTTCTGTAGAAAGTCTTGTTTACATTTCTGATTTTCCTGTTCGCACCTTATTTGATTCTGGCGCATCGCATAGTTTTATTTCTTCTGACATTGTTGAAAGTTTGCACCTAAGTACTAGTCTTGTTGAGGATCCCGTTAGTGTTTCAAATCCAATTGGGGGTTCCGCCCATTTATCTATGATTTGTATGGATTTGAGGATTTCTTTCTTGACCGTAGAATTCACGTGTAATGCTTATGTTCTCGGGTTCATGGGATACGGGTTGATTTTGGGCATGGATTGGTTGTCCAGTTATGGAGCCATTCTCGATTGTGAGCATAAGGTGGTGAGGCTCATGACTCGCCTCGGAAATACCCTAGAGATTTCTTGCAACCCGCTGATCCCGTCATGTTATGTTATCTTGAATCTCTTGACTCGTCCATCGATGATCTGCAATCTGTAAGGGTGGTTCGAGAATATCCTGATGTCTTTGAAGAGGTTAAGGGGTTACCCCCTAAACGAGAGATAGATTTCCGCATTTATCTTGTTGATAATGCCAAGCCAGTTTCATTGCCCGTTAGGCACATGGCCCCACGCGAAAGAAGGGAGCTCAGTAAGCAAATCAAGGAGTTGCTTGAGAAGAATTTTATTAGGCGAAGCATTTCTGAATGGGGTGCTCCTGTGGTATTCGCTACTAAGGCGGATGGTTCGCTTCGTCTATGTGTTGATTATCGAGAGTTGAACAAGCTGACAAAGAAGAATAGGCACCCGTTACCGAGGATTGATGACCTCTTTGACCAGCTTGTTGGTGCTTCTGTTTTCTCTCAGCTCGATCTAGCCACCGGATTCCATCAGCTTAGAGTGGCTGAGGATAGTATTGATAAGACTGCGTTTAGGACTCCAGATGGATTCTTTGAATGGCTTGTCATGCCATTCGGTTTGACTAATGCACCCGCCTACTTCGTAGATTTGATGAGTAGGGTGTTCAGGGAGTTCCTCAACAAGTTTGTGGTTGTCTTCGTGGATGATATTTTGATCTTCTCAAAGGATGAGGAAGAACATGCTAGACACCTCAAGGAAGTGATGGATACGCTTAGATCTCATTAGTTGAAAGCCAAGTTCTCCAAATGCCATTTTTGGAGAAGGGAAGTTCAGTTTCTTGGACATATAGTTTCTAAGCAAGGCATAGCCGTGGATCCCGCGAAAGTGGTTGCGGTTCAAGACTGGAAGATTCCTAGGAATGCAACCGAAGTAAGAAGCTTTCTCGGTCTGGCGGGCTACTATAAGAAGTTCATCAGGGACTTCGCTAAGATTTCAGCCCCTCTTACTAAGTTGACGAAGAAGAACTTAATCTTTGCATGGGACTCAGAGTGTGAGCTTGCTTTTCAAAGGCTCAAGAGGGCCCTTACTACAGCTCCAGTTTTGGCATTACCCGATGGCGGTAAGATGTTTACAGTGTACACCGATCCATGTGGCACGGGTTTAGGTGCTGTTCTGATACAGGAAGGAAGAGTGATATGTTATGGGGGTAGGCAACTTAAAGTGCATGAGAAGAACTATCCCACTCATGATTTGGAGTTGGCGGCGATCGTCTTTGCACTCAAATCCTGGCGCCACTATCTTCTAGGCGAAAGGTTTGAGTTATATACTGATCACAAGTCGCTCAAGTACCTCTTCTCACAGAAAGATCTGAATCTAAGGCAGCAAAGGTGGATGGAATTCTTGGCATCTTATGACTTCGAGATAGCTTATACCCCTGGCAAGGGTAATGTTGTGGCAGATGCACTAAGCAGAAGTAGGTTGACTTTGAGTCCCTTGTTTGTTGAGATGAGGAGCCTAGAGTTCTTGGCAACCTTTGATTTCACAACAGCTGTTGAGTCGATGACGGGTTCGTTAGCATCTCTTGAGCTTAGACCTATACTTCTTGATCAAGTTGGGGCTTCGCAGAAGGAAGATCTGCAGATAGTCGAGATCATGGACAAGTTGATTCGTGGTGAGTCATATAGTCACCTTGCTAGATATACTATTGATGACAAGGGTTGGCTAAGGCGTGATGGAAGGCTATGCGTTCCACAAGTAGGAGACTTGGTGCATAAAGTTCTCGAAGAAGCGCATCACTCGAAGATGACTATACATCCTGGAGGAGATAAGATGTATAGGGACATGAAGCGCATTTTCTTTTGGGCTGGAATGAAGAAGGATGTGGCAGAGTATGTTTCAAAGTGCATGGTGTGCCAACAAGTGAAAGCCGAGTCGAAGAAACCCGGTGGGCTATTACATCCATTGGAGGTCCCGCAATGGAAGTGGGAAAGTGTCTCTATGGATTTTGTGGATGGATTGCCTAGGTCAAGGAAAGGGAATACGAGCATATGGGTCATAGTTGATAGACTTACGAAGAGTGCTCATTTCATTCCAGTGAAGAGCAAGAGGACCGCATCATGGCTAGCATATGTTTATCTTCGAGAGATAGTGCGATTGCATGGAGTTCCTTCTAGCATAGTTAGCGATCGTGACCCAATCTTCACTAGCCAGTTCTGGAATAGTTTGCAAGAAGCGATGGGTACGCGATTGAATCTAAGTACAGCCTATCACCCCCAGACGGATGGCCAAACCGAAAGGGTGAATAGAGTGCTAGAAGATCTTTTGAGGCTTTGTGTGCTTGACTTTGGTGGTACTTGGGAAGACCACCTCCCTCTTGTAGAGTTTGCTTATAATAATAGCTATCAAGCTAGCATAGGGATGGCACCATTTGAATCTCTGTATGAGAGGCCATGTAGGTCACCATCTTGTTGGTGGGAGACAACGGATAGGCTTATACTTGGGCCCGATATGATACGGGACACATCCGAGAAAGTTGAATTGGTGAGAAGACGGATGAAAGCAGCCCAAGACAGACAGAAATCCTATGCTGACAAGCGAAGGACAGATTTGGAATTCGAAGTTGGAGATATGGTTTTCGTGAAGGTTTCTCCTTTGCGTAATGTGGTTCGTTTTGGAGCAGTTGGGAAGCTGGCACCAAGGTTCGTAGGACCCTTCCCTATCATAGAGAGAATTGGGAAGATGGCTTATAAGGTGGAATTGCCCGAGAAGCTGGTCGGAGTGCATAATGTCTTTCATGTCTCGCATCTCCGAAAGTGCCTACATGAGTCCGCTGAGGTGGTTGAACCTAGTATTCTTGAAGACATGGAGGTAGAGAAAGAGGCAACCTTGAGGAGAGCTCCGATTCGTATCTAGGGAATGGAGATCAGGAAGCTAAGAAATCGAGAAGTCAAATTGGTGAAAGTTCAGTGGAGCGAAGCCGAAGAGGATGCAACTTGGGAAACCGAGGAGAAGATGCGTGGGCTTTATCCATTTCTTTTTGAGGGTACATTCTCAATCTCTTTTCCTAGTTAGCATATCTTCCTTTTTGCTATCCATATTTATCCTGTAACTTCGTTAACCTTGTCATGAGAACCTTAGGTAGAAACCCTTTGGATGAAACATGTATTTGAAACATGTTATGCTTGATGTTTGCAAGTGGTTGCAAGTGTTTGCAAGTGGATACTCGTGGATGCATGATACACATTAGGCACCAAGATCGGCTCACACACTTTCATATTGCATATGCATGAGTGCTCATACTTATTCATGGCTGAAACTTGTTATGCTATCACGTGGATGTCGCATATGGATGAATGTTATGTGCACTCATATAGAGATTATGAATTATGTTAGGAATTCGCATACATATGGACTCATTTCACTAACATACTTTGCATTAAGGAGGTTTACTGAATCAGTAACCGCCTGATTTTCGCATTAGATAAGTACATATACACACACCTTTGCATATGTCCATACAACATTTAGAATCTTTTAAGGACAATGACTGCACGTGGATGATGTTTTGAGTAGATGGATGATGGATGTTAGGATATGTTCTTCCTAACTTAGAGATTTCGGGGACGAAATCCTTTAAGGTGGGGAGGATGTAACAACCCGTATTTTTAAATAACATGTTATAACATAAACCAAGGCAGAATTAAATGAAAAATTCTGAATTAAGGGAAACAGGCTGTGCCATTGCGTTCGTCTCGGAAAAATACGCGAAATAGAGTTCGAGTTTTCGGAAATCGGAGTCCGTATGACCAAGTTATGGCCCGTCAAAGTTTTCAGAAAATTTCAAGTTCAAAAATAGTTTAAATTTGAATTCAGAATTCAAATTCAGCCAAGAAGAGCAGGCGGGAAAAATTCCGGCTACCCCCAAGTCGACCGGGGAGTCGACTTGCGAGCCGACACACCCCAGGTGGTGTCGACTGCCCAGTCGACATCCTGTCGACTTGGGTGGTCGGCCAGTTTGGCCTGGGTGCACCTGACTTGTTCCTCAAGACATGTTTGGAGGCTAGTGACGTGAATTGATGGCCCAGATCTGAATTAGGGTTAATCCTATGGCCTAAACTAACCTAATCTTCTATAAAAGGACCCTAATACCTAGCCTAAATCAACATAAATCATTCCTACAACTAAACTATGCCAAAATGTTTAATCATGGCCTCCACCCTCTTGTCATAGTCTCCATCTTCATTCATATGAGAGTTCCTAAGCTTGTTTGAGAGTTTCTAAGTTTGATTCAAGGCCAAAGTTCAATCTTTCTTCATTCAAACGAGGATCTTTCTTCATACAAATCAAAGGAGCTTCTTGGAGCTTGTATTCATTTGGGGTTTTTAGAGTTGCTAGTGGCTTCTTCTCAATCATATTTTATTTTATAAGTCTTCATAGCATTGTAAGCCTTATACTACTCTTAGATTCTAACTATGAAGTTAAATATGACATGTTGCAAGTTTGAGTTTGGGCCTAAGTATGATTTGTGCTTTGATTCTATCATGTTATGCATAGATTTATTCTATGCATGTTTGTAAAGATATCACCTTGACTTTGTGCATAAAAAGCTATGAGCTTTGATTCTATCATGTTATGCATAGATTTATTCTATGCATGTTTGTAAAGCTATCACCTTGATTTTGTGCATAGAAAGCTATGAGCTTTGATTTGAAATGTTGCATGAAGCAACATAGAAACTCTCATAACCTTTATGTTATCTTGCATATGATGTTATATGCGAATCACTAGCTATTATCCTATGTCATTTATGGCCATGTTTCACCTATTTTGCTAAAGTTGATATCATGCATGTTTTGAGGCTTATAATGTAATATGCAAGTTTATGAACACATTTGCCCCATATGCCACCATGTTTAACTTGTGGCCAAACCTTATTAATTATGTCATGCTTCTAAAGTTCCCCCTTTGAGATCTATTTGCGTTTATGCGAACTTACATGCAATGGGGTTACACTATGGGTAAACTAAAATGACATAAAATCATGACTTGAAAAATGACATGAAATATGACATGTGGTTATGCTTGGAACATGAACATGGACTTGGACATGACTTCTAGAAAACATGAGAATGGCCAACTCGAGGTTGGGTTGAGTTTGTAGCATAAATCTACCTGGAACCGACCGGCTTAACTAGTGGCTACAAGCAATAGGACCCAATGTGAGTAGTTGGTCATGTCGCACTTGAAACCCGAGGTTAGACTAAGTTGTGGTGTAAAGCTACCCGGACCCGCCCGGCTTAACTAGTAACCACAACAAGGTCTAATGTGAGAAGTTGGGTGCATTAAATTAATTAATGCCACATGATAGGGTTAAGTCATGGACCACTTGAATACTTAACCAATTAAACACGATGGGTTGGTAGGGTTAAGTCATGGGCTACTCGGATACTTAACCAATTAAACACGATGTATTGATAGGGTTAAGTCATGAACTGCTTGGATACACTTGACCAACTCAATACATGGTTAGGATAGGGTTAACCACATTTAACCCTATTGAAATCCTAGTCACGAGGTCCTTTTCAGCAGTAACCCACTTGGGAGTATCTGGATACCCTGGACTAGGCTAGGGTGGGGCACGATTACTGGACTGATTGTAAGAGACCAAAAGAGACGGCTGAATGGTGCACCGGTTGTTCATGCGGACTATGGTCGTGCACATTAAGTCCGGAGTTGAACATGGGCACCAGTAGGTTTAGACTGTGCGTGCTTGAATTGTGTCTGTGGTTCACACCTTAGGGCTGGATACACCCTGGGGTGGACCTTGCACAGTTAACTACATTCCATGATTAAGCCGAATGACACCGATACACGACGAGTTAGGCTTATAGGGAGCCGATCGACTAGACCGAGTAGTTGGACCTTGATTTAGGTCACCTCATGATATTGGGCAAGCTTTGGGCCAAGGGATCATTTCTTGTTTATACTTGACATGGATTGGAATACTAGTACACACTTGGTGCAACTTAACCTTGTATATGCGATGCCACACTTGATCTATCTTGTTAACTTTTCACCATGCCAGTTATCACCCTATGTTTCATCTCTGCTTTACATGTCCAGTTAACTTTATTAGTTTTTATACTAATAGTAGGTAGGACTTACCAGTCTTTTTGACTGACCCGTTTTCTTTTGCCTCTTTTCTTCCGTTTCCCCCCCCCCCAGGTTTACAGGGTGGGAACACTGGTACCTAGCTTGGATCTTTAGCTGCTTTTCTGGATAGCTCATGTACGGTTTGGACTTGAGCATGCTATGGCTTTATTCTACCTCGGGGATAGTTACTTTATGATTTTCTTCCAGTTTTCAGTTTTTGTTTCTAGACTTTGTTTTGTGGGAAAATAATGACCAAGTACTTTGATGTAACTTGACTATGGTTTTGAAATGTTAGTTTTATCCGCTGCTTTACTTACTCTGTTTTACTTATATGTTCTGTCTTGTGATATCTGCATGCATGTTTACCTCGTTTAACGCCCCTCCAAAGCTAGTGCACTTGCAAGAGTGACCCTGGCGGAGGTGGGGTGTTACATTTGGTATCGGAGCGAGGTTTACAAGATTTGAGCAAAAGGGTTTTTAAAACTTACACTTTTGGAAAACTATTTTCAAAACCAATTAAGTATTTTCCAAGAAAAGTCTAGTTTATTTTAAAAGGCTATTCCTCAAAAGCCATTAGCACTATCCTTCGTTTCCTCGTTCTAAATCTATCTTTTCCCTTTTTCAGCATGGCCGATCTTAACCTTCCCGAGGGAGTAACCATTCCCGGATGGTTCCGGAGGTACTTGGAAGCTAGGGCCAACGATGCAGGCCCAGCAAATACTCCCACCGTAACTGAGGTTCCTCCTCCTCAGCATCCACATGCAGATTTCGCAAAGACTTGCAAATACTTTAAGGCGATGGGTGGCAAGAATTTTGTTGGGACGCAGACTTTTGTTGAGGCAAGAAATTGGTTGAAAGAAACTGAAGATCTCTTCGCCATCTTTGATGTGGAAGACCGTAGAAAAGTTCTGTTGGCAGTATGGCTATTGAAAGAGGAAGCTGCTTATTGGTGGGAGGTCACCAATGCTACTAGGCCTATAGAGACTTGGGCCGACTTTAGGACAAGGTTTGGGCTTAAGTTTCTATCATCTGCTGAGGCGAATCTGCAATTGGAGAAGTTTATATCTTTGAAGCAAGGGGACATGACAGTGAGGGAGTATGTGAATAAGTTTAACCAACTTGCTCGATTCGGTTTGAACATGGTTAATACTCCCCAGAAGAAGGCTTTACACTTTGCACGAGGGTTGAATGAGCCATTACAAGGTTTAGCCATGTCTCATATACCCATGGGGGCCACTTTTGAAAGCCTAGTAGACATGGCATTGCTTCAGGGAGATGATAAGAATGGCAAGAAAGAAGTCAAGCCTAATGAGACTCAAACCAAGAAGACGGATTCCAAGTGGGGAGGCAATCAGAGCAACCAGAACAACAAGAACAACAAGGGTAACAAGGGCAAGGCAAGGGACACAAGGAAGTGCAACTACTGTGGGATCGTTGGACACATAGCCAAAGATTGTAGGAAGAAGAAGAGGAAGTTGGGCGAATGCTTCCATTGTGGAGAGACTGGACACTTTAGCAAAGATTGCCCCAAGAAGCAAGGACAAGGGCAAGGGCAAGGGCAGAATCAGCGTGCAGGACCTTCTGGAGGGATGGTGCATGCTCTCAACACTGTTCCAGTTCCGAACCGAGGTAATATTTCTGTAGAAAGTCTTGTTTACATTTCTGATTTTCCTGTTCGCACCTTATTTGATTCTGGCGCATCGCATAGTTTTATTTCTTCTGACATTGTTGAAAGTTTGCACCTAAGTACTAGTCTTGTTGAGGATCCCGTTAGTGTTTCAAATCCAATTGGGGGTTCCGCCCATTTATCTATGATTTGTATGGATTTGAGGATTTCTTTCTTGACCGTAGAATTCACGTGTAATGCTTATGTTCTCGGGTTCATGGGATACGGGTTGATTTTGGGCATGGATTGGTTGTCCAGTTATGGAGCCATTCTCGATTGTGAGCATAAGGTGGTGAGGCTCATGACTCGCCTCAGAAACACCCTAGAGATTTCTTGCAACCCGCTAGATCCCGTCATGTTATGTTATCTTGAATCTCTTGACTCGTCCATCGATGATCTGCAATCTGTAAGGGTGGTTCGAGAATATCCTGATGTCTTTGAAGAGGTTAAGGGGTTACCCCCTAAACGAGAGATAGGTTTCCGCATTTATCTTGTTGATAATGCCAAGCCAGTTTCATTGCCCGTTAGGCACATGGCCCCACGCGAAAGAAGGGAGCTCAGTAAGCAAATCAAGGAGTTGCTTGAGAAGAATTTTATTAGGCGAAGCATTTCTGAATGGGGGGCTCCTGTGGTATTCGCTACTAAGGCGGATGGTTCGCTTCGTCTATGTGTTGATTATCGAGAGTTGAACAAGCTGACAAAGAAGAATAGGCACCCGTTACCGAGGATTGATGACCTCTTTGACCAGCTTGTTGGTGCTTCTGTTTTCTCTTAGCTCGATCTAGCCACCGGATTCCATTAGCTTAGAGTGGCTGAGGATAGTATTGATAAGACTGCGTTTAGGACTCCAGATTGATTCTTTGAATGGCTTGTCATGCCATTCGGTTTGACTAATGCACCCGCCTACTTCGTAGATTTGATGAGTAGGGTGTTCAGGGAGTTCCTCAACAAGTTTGTGGTTGTCTTCGTGGATGATATTTTGATCTTCTCAAAGGATGAGGATGAACATGCTAGACACCTCAAGGAAGTGATGGATACGCTTAGAGCTCATTAGTTGAAAGCCAAGTTCTCCAAATGCCATTTTTGGAGAAGGGAAGTTCGGTTTCTTGGACATATAGTTTCTAAGCAAGGCATAGCCGTGGATCCCGCGAAAGTGGTTGCAGTTCAAGACTGGAAGATTCCTAGGATTGCAACCGAAGTAAGAAGCTTTCTCGGTCTGGCGGGCTACTATAAGAAGTTCATCAGGGACTTCGCTAAGATTTCAGCCCCTCTTACTAAGTTGACGAAGAAGAACTTAATCTTTGCATGGGACTCAGAGTGTGAGCTTGCTTTTCAGAGGCTCAAGAGGGCCCTTACTACAGCTCCAGTTTTGGCATTACCCGATGGCGGTAAGATGTTTACAATGTACACCGATGCATGTGGCACGGGGTTAGGTGCTGTTCTGATGCAGGAAGGAAGAGTGATATGTTATGGGGGTAGGCAACTTAAAGTGCATGAGAAGAACTATCCCACTCATGATTTGGAGTTGGCGGCGATCGTCTTTGCACTCAAATCCTGGCGCCACTATCTTCTAGGCGAAAGGTTTGAGTTATATACTGATCATAAGTCGCTCAAGTACCTCTTCTCACAGAAAGATCTGAATCTAAGGCAGCAAAGGTGGATGGAATTCTTGGCATCTTATGACTTCGAGATAGCTTATACCCCTGGCAAGGGTAATGTTGTGGCAGATGCACTAAGCAGAAGTAGGTTGACTTTGAGTCCCTTGTTTGTTGAGATGAGGAGCCTAGAGTTCTTGGCAACCTTTGATTTCACAACAGCTGTTGAGTCGATGACGGGTTCGTTAGCATCTCTTGAGCTTAGACCTATACTTCTTGATCAAGTTGGGGCTTCGCAGAAGGAAGATCTGCAGATAGTCGAGATCATGGACAAGTTGATTCGTGGTGAGTCATATAGTCACCTTGCTAGATATACTATTGATGACAAGGGTTGGCTAAGGCGTGATGGAAGGCTATGCATTCCACAAGTAGGAGACTTGGTGCATAAAGTTCTCGAAGAAGCGCATCACTCGAAGATGACTATACATCCTGGAGGAGATAAGATGTATAGGGACATGAAGCGCATTTTCTTTTGGGCTAGAATGAAGAAGGATGTGGCAGAGTATGTTTCAAAGTGCATGGTGTGCCAACAAGTGAAAGCCGAGTCGAAGAAACCCGGTGGGCTATTACATCCATTGGAGGTCCCGCAATGGAAGTGGGAAAGTGTCTCTATGGATTTTGTGGATGGATTGCCTAGGTCAAGGAAAGGGAATACGAGCATATGGGTCATAGTTGATAGACTTACGAAGAGTGCTCATTTCATTCCAGTGAAGAGCAAGAGGACCGCATCATGGCTAGCATATGTTTATCTTCGAGAGATAGTGCGATTGCATGGAGTTCCTTCTAGCATAGTTAGCGATCGTGACCCAATCTTCACTAGCCAGTTCTGGAATAGTTTGCAAGAAGCGATGGGTACGCGATTGAATCTAAGTACAGCCCATCACCCCCAGACGGATGGCCAAACCGAAAGGGTGAATAGAGTGCTAGAAGATCTTTTGAGGCTTTGTGTGCTTGACTTTGGTGGTACTTGGGAAGACCACCTCCCTCTTGTAGAGTTTGCTTATAATAATAGCTATCAAGCTAGCATAGGGATGGCACCATTTGAAGCTCTGTAAGAGAGGCCATGTAGGTCACCATCTTGTTGGTGGGAGACAACGGATAGGCTTATACTTGGGCCCGATATGATACGGGACACATCCGAGAAAGTTGAATTGGTGAGAAGACGGATGAAAGCAGCCCAAGACAGACAGAAATCCTATGCTGACAAGCGAAGGACAGATTTGGAATTCGAAGTTGGAGATATGGTTTTCGTGAAGGTTTCTCCTTTGCGTAATGTGGTTCGTTTTGGAGCAGTTGGGAAGCTGGCACCAAGGTTCGTAGGACCCTTCACTATCATAGAGAGAATTGGGAAGATGGCTTATAAGGTGGAATTGCCCGAGAAGTTGGCCGGAGTGCATAATGTCTTTCATGTCTCGCATCTCCGAAAGTGCCTACATGAGTCCGCTGAGGTGGTTGAACCTAGTATTCTTGAAGACATGGAGGTAGAGAAAGAGGCAACCTTGAGGAGAGCTCCGATTCGTATCTAGGGAATGGAGATCAGGAAGCTAAGAAATCGAGAAGTCAAATTGGTGAAAGTTCAGTGGAGCGAAGCCGAAGAGGATGCAACTTGGGAAACCAAGGAGAAGATGCGTGGGCTTTATCCATTTCTTTTTGAGGGTACATTCTCAATCTGTTTTCCTAGTTAGCATATCTTCCTTTTTGCTATCCATGTTTATCCTGTTTATCTTGTAACTTCGTTAACCTTGTCATGAGAACCATAGGTAGAAACCCTTTGGATGAAACATGTATTTGAAACATGTTATGCTTGATGTTTGCAAGTGGTTGCAAGTGTTTGCAAGTGGATACTCGTGGATGCATGATACACATTAGGCACCAAGATCAGCTCACACACTTTCATATTGCATATGCATGAGTGCTCATACTTATTCATGGCTGAAACTTGTTATGCTATCACGTGGATGTCGCATATGGATGAATGTTATGTGCACTCATATAGAGATTATGAATTATGTTAGGAATTCGCATACATATGGACTCGTTTCACTAACATACTTTGCATTAAGGAGGTTTACTGAATCAGTAACCGCCTGATTTTCGCATTAGATAAGTACATATACACACACCTTTGCATATGTCCATACAGCATTTAGAATCTTTTAAGGACAATGACTGCACGTGGATGATGTTTTGAGTAGATGGATGATGGATGGTAGGATATGTTCTTCCTAACTTAGAGATTTCGGGGACGAAATCCTTTAAGGTGGGGAGGATGTAACAACCCGTATTTTTAAATAACATGTTATAACATAAACCAAGGCAGAATTAAATGATAAATTCTGAATCAAGGGAAACGGGCTGTGCCATTGCGTTCGTCTCGGAAAAATACGCGAAATAGAGTTCGAGTTTTCGGAAATCGGAGTCTGTATGACCAAGTTATGGCCCGTCAAAGTTTTCAGAAAATTTCAAGTTCAAAAATAGTTCAAATTTGAATTCAGAATTCAAATTCAGCCAAGAAGAGCAGGCGGGAAAAATTCCGGCCACCCCCAAGTCGACTGGGGAGTCGACTTGGGAGTCGACACACCCCAGGTGGTGTCGACTGCCCAGTCGACATCCTGTCGACTTGGGTGGTCGGCCAGTTTGGCCTGGGTGCACCTGACTTGTTCCTCAAGACATGTTTGGAGGCTAGTGACGTGAATTGATGGCCCAGATCTGAATTAGGGTTAATCCTATGGCCTAAACTAACCTAATCTTCTATAAAAGGACCCTAATACCTAGCCTAAATCAACATAAATCATTCCTACAACTAAACTATGCCAAAATGTTTAATCATGGCCTCCACCCTCTTGTCATAGTCTCCATCTTCATTCATATGAGAGTTCCTAAGCTTGTTTGAGAGTTTCTAAGTTTGATTCAAGGCCAAAGTTCAATCTTTCTTCATTCAAACGAGGATCTTTCTTCATACAAATCAAAGGAGCTTCTTGGAGCTTGTATTCATTTGGGGTTTTTAGAGTTGCTAGTGGCTTCGTCTCAATCTTATTTTATTTTATAAGTCTTCATAGCATTGTAAGCCTTATACTACTCTTAGATTCTAACTATGAAGTTAAATATGACATGTTGCAAGTTTGAGTTTGGGCCTAAGTATGATTTGTGCTTTGATTCTATCATGTTATGCATAGATTTATTCTATGCATGTTTGTAAAGCTATCACCTTGACTTTGTGCATAAAAAGCTATGAGCTTTGATTCTATCATGTTATGCATAGATTTATTCTATGCATGTTTGTAAAGCTATCACCTTGACTTTGTGCATAGAAAGCTATGAGCTTTGATTTGAAATGTTGCATGAAGCAACATAGAAACTCTCATAACCTTTATGTTATCTTGCATATGATGTTATATGCGAATCACTAGCTATTATCCTATGTCATTTATGGCCATGTTTCACCTATTTTGCTAAAGTTGATATCATGCATGTTTTGAGGCTTATAATGTAATATGCAAGTTTATGAACACATTTGCCCCATATGCCACCATGTTTAACTTGTGGCCAAACCTTATTAATTATGTCATGCTTCTAAAGTTCCCCCTTTGAGATCTATTTGCGTTTATGCGAACTTACATGCAATGGGGTTACACTATGGGTAAACTAAAATGACATAAAATCATGACTTGAAAAATGACATGAAATATGACATGTGGTTATGCTTGGAACATGAACATGGACTTGGACATGACTTCTAGAAAACATGAGAATGGCCAACTCGAGGTTGGGTTGAGTTTGTAGCATAAATCTACCCGGAACCGACCGGCTTAACTAGTGGCTACAAGCAATAGGACCCAATGTGAGTAGTTGGTCATGTCTCACTTGAAACCCGAGGTTAGACTAAGTTGTGGTGTAAAGCTACCCGGACCCGCCCGGCTTAACTAGTAACCACAACAAGGTCTAATGTGAGAAGTTGGGTGCATTAAATTAATTAATGCCACATGATAGGGTTAAGTCATGGACCACTTGAATACTTAACCAATTAAACACGATGGGTTGGTAGGGTTAAGTCATGGGCTACTCGGATACTTAACCAATTAAACACGATGTATTGATAGGGTTAAGTCATGAACTGCTTGGATACACTTGACCAACTCAATACATGGTTAGGATAGGGTTAACCACATTTAACCCTCTTGAAATCCTAGTCACGAGGTCCTTTTCAGCAGTAACCCACTTGGGAGTATCTGGATACCCTGGACTAGGCTAGGGCGGGGCACGATTACTGGACTGATTGTAAGAGACCAAAAGAGACGGCTGAATGGTGCACCGGTTGTTCAGGCGGACCATGGTCGTGCACATTAAGTCCGAAGTTGAACATGGGCACCAGTAGGTTTAGACTGTGCGTACTTGAATTGTGTCTGTGGTTCACACCTTAGGGCTGGATACACCCTGGGGTGGACCTTGCACAGTTAACTACATTCCATGATTAAGCCGAATGACACCGATACACGACGAGTTAGGCTTATAGGGAGCCGATCGACTAGACCGAGTAGATGGACCTTGATTTAGGTCACCTCATGATATTGGGCCAGCTTTGGGCCAAGGGATCATTTCTTGTTTATACTTGACATGGATTGGAATACTAGTACACACTTGGTGCAACTTAACCTTGTATATGCGATGCCACACTTGATCTATCTTGTTAACTTTTCACCATGCCAGTTATCACCCTATGTTTCATCTCTGCTTTACATGTCCAGTTAACTTTATTAGTTTTTATACTAATAGTAGGTAGGACTTACCAGTCTTTTTGACTGACCCGTTTTCTTTCGCCTCTTTTCTTCCGTTCCCCCCCCCCTCCCCAGGTTTACAGGTGGGAACACTGCTACCTAGCTTGGATCTTTAGCTGCTTTTCTGGATAGCTCATGTACGGTTTGGAATTGAGCATGCTATGGCTTTATTCTACCTTGGGGATAGTTACTTTATGATTTTCTTCCAGTTTTCAGTTTTTGTTTCTAGACTTTGTTTTGTGGGAAAATAATGACCAAGTACTTTGATGTAACTTGACTATGGTTTTGAAATGTTAGTTTTATCCGCTGCTTTACTTACTCTGTTTTACTTATATGTTCTGTCTTGTGATATCTGCATGCACGTTTACCTCGTTTAACGCCCCTCCAAAGCTAGTGTACTTGAAGAGTGACCCTGGCGGAGGTGGGGTGTTACACTAGTCATCCTAAAAGTTGATCCCACCTACTGAACATAATAATGATAATGGTAGTTTCGTGTACCCCTTGTTGCCTTCATAGGTGTCTCCTGCCCCTATCTCCACTAGTTGTACCCATTACCCCCATGCATTCGGCTCCCTAACACGTAGACACCCATGCTGGTCCCACAGTGGGGTGTATCACTCCCCAAAGTGGCAACCTGATACCACTAAAGATGCATGGCTTATTTCTACACGATGCAACAACGTCTTACCTACCAGCCTGGGCCCACGCACGCATATGACCCCATTGGACTTGCGTTGCCACCGTTAACCCGTTTTGACCTCTTACAATCGAACCCAGTAAGCGTGTCCCATCCTCGATCTAACTCAAGCTCATAAAGATACTTAATGGGTTACTGGTTTGAAATGGGTCCCCCATGCTTGACACAAGCTTTCCACCTATGCTTGGTCCCCACTAGAATTTTCCACTTAACCCCTTCTTATTCATATCTTCTTTACATGTTTTCAACTTGGTTAAGTGTTTCTAATCGTATTTCACATGCCACCCAGGCCACCCACTAAACCCCCATGTCCCTCCACATGTTTATCTGGTTAAGTGTTACTTAATTCATTAGAACCGTAACCTCGTGTCTTTACAATCGTTACGTATTTAATTTGTGCCTTTGACCTATCACATTAGACTACCGTTTGTGGTTGCTGGATTTGTCGGGCGGGTCCGGGCAATCTTATACCACAAACGAGTCTAACCTCGTGTCTTAGGCGGTTAATTATTACACATAATTATTTAACCCCAAATTGGATTAATATCCCTATTCAAATTTGTCAATAAATTCCAAATTAATTTATGTCCATAATTGTCACCTAAATTATGTTCATAATTTCAGGTATATAAATTTATACCAATTAATGTCTCAAATTAATTATATGCCTTTAAGGCCATTTTATGCCAATTCACAATTATGTATATTTAATATTTTCCCATTGTCCCCACGCTATTCGTACGTTTTAATATGACATATGTTAGACTCGCAAATAGTCTAACTTATAAAAAGAAAAGCAACATCACAACTTGCATAACACATAAAATAGATCTAAGAATCATGACATAAGTTTGCATAGCCAATAACTTGCATAGGCAATGGATATACATAAATTTGCATAAACTATCATGGATCTAAATATAGATCTAAACATGTAATCGTGAACTTGCATATATGGATATGGTTTTCCTATAACTTGCATATGAATTTCATTCAAACTAGCATATGATTCACATACAAAACTAGCATAGGCAATGGGCATATAGAACATAAATTTGCATAACTATGCACTGCCATGGATCTAAATATAGATCTAAACACAAAGATGTGAACTTGCATATGGATCTAAACATGTAAATGAATGTCACATGTTTGCATATAAACTAGCATATGTATTTACATGATTCACAAATGAACTTGTGTATAATCCACCTACAGACTTGCATAAGATTCATAAACTAGCATATGATTTAACATCCCAAACTTGCATAAGATTCATATACGTATGATTTAACATCCCAAACTTGCATAAGATGAATCAAGTTAAACATGTACAATTCAACATATGAAATAGATCCACAATAACAAAATTGTCAACGATAACATCACATGATTCAAAGTCATATTCTCATAATCCCAATTATAACTTATCACAATTAAATTAATTAATTAATTTGTGAAAGAAATTATACTCACTAACAAAAGAACAGACTTGTTTTTCTGGGATCTGTATTCTGAAACTGAATTGCTCGCCTTTGATTTAGACTAGTTGTTATCCTAATATAGATTAGATTTGATTTTGATTCTTGCTTCTATCTTCTTTTCGAGTTGAAAGAGAACGGCGGCTACTCTAGGTTCTCCATTGACGTCATGGCGGCTCTTGGTATGAATTAGTGTGATTTTAGGTTGAAAGTTAGGTTGCTTATATAGAATTTTAATTAATTTAGAGCCATCAGATTAATCCTAGAAGCAATCAAGACCATTCAGTCAAGATAGAATAACACCTTAGCCCTAATGACTCGGCACTGAGTCAAAACATCATCACCTTTCAGATCTTCCCAGGGGGGGAGGGGCAGGTCGACCTGTATGGGTAGGTCGACCCCCTGGTCGACCTCTATGGGTAGGTCGACCCCTTGTTCGACCTGGCCCTTGGGCGGGAGAATTCCCGCCCAGCTTGCTCCCCTGTTTGAATTTTGAATTTCAAATTTTCTGAACCTGAGCTGTTTTAAATTCTGAAACTTCGGAATGCCATATCTTCTTCATACAGAGTCCAATTCACGGAACTCGGACTCTATGTCAAGCAGAATTCCGAGACGAACGCAATGACGTAACCCGTTTCCCTTAATTCTCACATTTGAAATTAAGTATTCTTAAATTTGTTAATTTAATATTCACAGAAAATTCAGGGTGTTACATTCTCCCCTCCTTAAAGGATTTCGCCCCCGAAATCTCCAAGTTAAGGAGAATGTATATCCTGACATCCAATCATCCATCTACTCAACCATCAAACACAGGCATCCATTGTCCTTACAAGATTTCTAATGTCGTATGAACATATGCAAAAAGTGTGTGTATGTGTTCCTTATCTAATGCAAAATCAGGCAGTCTACTGATTCAGTTGACCTCCTTAATGCAAATCATGATAGTGCCATGCGTCCATTATGCATGCAAAAGAATCCTAACGTTACATATTACTTCTACATGTGTGCACAACCATTTATAAGAATGTAGCATCCATATGATAACACAACCATTATACAACCATTAATTTAAATATGCACATACATTTATATGCAATATGAAAGTGATTGAGCCAATCTAGTGCCTAAAGTGTGTGCACATGCATCCACGAGCAACCACTAGCAACCACTTGCAACCACTTGCAACCACTCGCAACCCTCAACCATAACATGTTTCAAACACATGTTTACATCCATCAGTTTCTACCTAAGGATAAAGAATTGGATTGAGGAGATATACTTGAAAGATAGATATAAGCATGAATAAACTTATGGAAAAAGAGATCAAGGAGGCACCCTCAAAGAGAAAAGGGTAGGCTGCGCGTATTTTCCTCTCAGTTTCCCAAGTCGCGTCTTCCTCAGCATTACTCCATTGAACTTTAACAAGCTTGATTTCACGGTTGCGTAGCTTTTTGACTTCCGTAGCCAAGATACGAGTTGGAACTCTTTTCATAGTCACTTCTCGTTCCACTTCTACTTCTTCTAGTATACTTGGCTCCACCACTTCCGCAGATTCATGTAAGCATGTTCGTAGTTGAGAAACATGAAAAACATTATGACCTCCAGCCAGTCTCTCAGGTAGCTCTACTCTGTAAGCCATCATCCCAATCCTTTCAATGATAGAAAATGGACCTACAAATCTTGGTGCTAGCTTTCCTACGGACCCAAAGCGAATGACATTCCTCAAAGGAGATACTTTAAGGAACACCCTATCTTCAACCTTAAACTCAAGGTCGGTCCTTCTTTTGTTTGCGTAGGACTTCTGTCTATCTTGTGCAGCCTTCATCCATCTTCTTATCAAGTCTACCTTTTCTAAGGTCTCTCTAATCATGTCTGGTCCAAGTACGAGCTTGTCTGTAGACTCCCACCAATAAGTTGGTGATCGGCACGGTCTTCCATATAAAGCTTCGAAGGGCACCATTCCTATGGTGGCTTGGTAGCTATTGTTATAGGCGAATTCCACAAAAGGAAGATGAACCTCCCATGTCCCTCCAAAGTCAAGTATGCACATTCTCAAGAGATCTTCCAATACCCTGTTCACCCTTTCCGTTTGACCATCGGTTTAGGGGTGATAAGCCGTGCTTAAGCATAACTGTGTGCCTACTGCCTCTTGCAAACTCTTCCAAAACTCGCTCGTAAAGATAGGATCTCGATCGCTCACTATGGTGGAGGGTATCCTATGGAGTCGAACTTTTTCTTTAAGATAAATGGATGCTAGGGACGAGGCAGTCCTTCTACTTTTAACAGGTACAAAGTGAGTGCTTTTAGTGAGCCTGTCCACTATTACCCAAATACTGGTATTGCCCCTTCTTGACCTAGGCAACCCATCAACAAAGTCCATCGAAATGCTATCCCACTTCCACCGTGGGACCTCAAGAGGATGAAGCAGACCACCGGGCTTCTTCTACTCCGCTTTGACTTGCTGGCATATTAAACACTTAGCGACGAACTCAGCTACATCACTCTTCATGCCATTCCAAAAGAAAACCCTTTTTATATCTTTATGCATCTTGTCTCCGCCTGGGTGTATGGTTAGTTTGGAATGGTGCGCCTCTTCGAGAACCGTCTTCACTAAATCCCTTACTTGTGGGATGCATAACTTTCCATCCCGTCTCAACTAACCCCTATCATCGATGAAGTATCTATTGAGGTGACTAGAAGTCTCACCCCTAACTAGATTTTCCATCACATCAACTAGTTGAGGGTCTTCTCGTTGCATGGTTCCTATTGAGTCCAAAAGAGTAGGCCGCACCTCTAGTGATGCTAACAGGCCAGGCACAATTTCAGAGGAGGGTCTAAAATTAAAGTTAGCTATATATTTCAAGCTTTGCCTTTCTACAAAGAGAGGACTCAAGGTCAGCTTCTTCCTACTTAAGGCATCTGCTACCACATTGCCCTTGCCTGGGGTATAGGAAATCTCAAAATCATAAGAGGCCAAAAATTCCATCCACCTTTGTTGTCTTAAGTTAAGATCTTTCTATGAGAAAAGGTACTTCAACGATTTATGGTCAATATACAATTCAAACTTCTCAGCTAGGAGATAATGGCGGCAATACTTAAGTGCAAAGACAATGGTAGCCAACTCTAGATCGTGGGTTGGGTAGTTTTTCTCATGTACTTTCAACTGTCTGCCTCCATAAGCTACTACCTTCCCTTCTTGCATCAAGACAACACCTAGTCCCGTACCACATGCATCTGTGTACACGGTAAACATCTTGCTCCCATCCGGCAATGTCAGAACTGGGGTTGTGTTAGAGCCCTTTTCAAACGTTGGAAAGCAATATCGCAATCCAAATCCCAAGCGAAAGTTAGGTTCTTCTTCGTTAATCTTTTGAGTGGGGCTAAGATTTTAGCAAAGTATTTAATAAATTTTCGGTAAAAGCCCGCTAGCCCGAGAAAGCTTCGGACTTTGGTTGCATTCTGTGGAACCTTCCAATCTTGCACCGCAACTACTTTTGCGGGGTCCACGGTTAACCCCTCTTTGGACACCACATGTCCAAGAAACCTCACCTCTTCTCTCCAGAAATGGCATTTGGAGAATTTGGCCTTCAGCTGATGTTACGAAAAGTATCCATGACTTCCCTTTAATGCAAAGCATGCTCTTCTTCATTCTTCGAGAAGATCAAAATGTCGTCTATGAAGACCACCACAAACTTATTAAGGAATTCTCTAAACACCCTACTCATCAAGTCAACGAAGTAAGCAGGTGCATTTGTCAAGTCGAAAGGCATGACAAGCCATTCAAAGAAACCATCCGGGGTTCTGAACGCGGTCTTATCAATGTTGTCCTCAGGCACTCTTAGCTGATGGAACCGGTAGCCAAATCTAGTTGGGAGAAAACAGACGCATCTACAAGCTGATCAAACAAGTCATCTATTCTAGGAAGTGGGTGCCTATTCTTCTTGGTCAGCTTGTTTAGCTCCCTACAATCAACGCATAGGCAAAGTGAACCATCTGCTTTGGTTGCGAATACTACTGGAGCACCCCATTCAGAAATACTCCGCCTTATAAACCCCTTTTCGAGCAGCTCTTTGACTTGCTTACTGAGCTCTTTTCTCTCCCTACGAGCCATGTGTCTAACGGGTAGAGCTACGGGTTTTCCATTATCAACAAGGTATATGCGGAAGTCTACTCCCGCTTTGGAGGTAAGCCCTTCACCTCTTCAAATACATCTGAGTATTCACGAACTACTCTAACAGACTGCAAGTTTTCAACAGACGCATCAAGAGATTCTAGGTAACTAAGAATAACAAAATGTATGGGATTACAAGAGATTTCGAGAGTGTTGCCAAGGCGAGTCATAAGTCTAACCACTCTCTTTTCACAATCGAGGACGGCACCATTACTGGATAACCAATCCATGCCTAGAATCAATTCATAGCCCGTGAAGCCAAGAACGAACGCGTTGCATTCAAACTCAACGCTCAAAATAGACACTCTCAAATCCCGACAAATCATTGAAAGATAAGCCGAACTACCAATAGGATTTGAGGCTACTATGGGATCTGTAACTAGACTAGTATTTAGGTGCAGTGTTTCAACTAACGAAGCAGACACAAACGAGTGTGAAGCACCAAATCAAATAAATTACGAACAGGATGATCAAACAGAAAAACCAAACTTTTAACAAAAATGTTTTTACCTCTCTCCTATCCTGGTGCCATGAGAGCCTGAATCTGCTCTCTTGCCTTCCCTGGCGCCATGAGAGCCTGAATCTGCCCTCCAGAAGTGGATCCTGTTCTTTGCCCTTGCCCCAGTTTCCTCGGGCAGTCTTTAATTAGATGTCCTGCCTCTCCATGGTGGAAGCAGCCAGTCTTCTTCTTTTTCCTACAGTCCTTGCTTAGATGGCCTGGTGTCCCACAATTAAAGCGCCTTTTTTCCCTTTCCATTGTTATCCTTATCGCCTTTCTTGTTTTGCTGTTGTGATTTCTTTTGATCCCCTTTCTTTTCTGGTGCCTTATTAGCGTTAGCGCCTTTCTCCTCTTCATGCATAAGCGCCATGTCAACTAGTTTCTCAAAGGTAGCCCCCATCGGAATGTGGGTCATAGCCAACCCATGTAGCGGCTCATTCAAGCCTTTAATGAACCTCAGAGCCTTCTTCTCGGGTTTGTTCACCAAGTCTACGCCAAATCTCGCCAACTGATTGAACTTGTTGACGTACTCCTTTACTGATAAATTCCCCTGCTGCAATGCCAAGAATCTTTCCATGTATAAATTATCTTCTGCTCATGAGAGAAATTTTATCCCGAACCTATGTCTGAAATCCATCCACGTCTCTACTTGACGCTATCCATTCGTGACCTCCCACCAAAACGAGGCTTCGTCCTTCATTAACCAAGCGGCCAATTGGACCTTCCTTCCATCTTCTACCTCGAAGATACCAAATAAATCTTCCACCTCCATAAGCCAATTTCGAGCTTCAACAAACATCTCTGATCTGTGAAAAGGTTTTCCGCCCATTGCTCGAAAAGCTTTGCATATCTTTGAAAAAGTATCAACACCGGGAGAGGGAGGAGGAGGTGCGGCTGCAGCTGGGGGAGGAGGGATGTCTGCTGGGCCTACCGCGGTGGCCCTAGCCTCCAGATACCTTCTGAACCAGGTTGGTATCGGTATTCCCTCGGGTATCTCGGGTAACCCATACATGCTGAAAAGAAAATGAAGAGATTCAAAACGGAGAATTCGAAAGAAATATATATGGCTCTTGGGGGTTATGTTTTTAAAACAAACTTTTTTCTTGAAAATACTCTCCTTAAAACATACTTTTGAAAGTATTTCTTTATAAAATGCTTTTGAAAAACAGTTTTTCAAAATCTCTTATCTGTTTTATTAACCTTTAGCTCTGATACCACGTATAACACGCCACGTCCATTAATGTCACTCTCAAAGGGAATGCATTAACTTTCATGGAGCACTATTAGTGTATAGAACAAAATATAACAAGGCAGATACATATATTGGTACTTGAAAAATTTTAAAACAACTTTTATTGCAGCAGATAAATAGTTTGATTACAACAACTTCATAAACCAACAATAAAACCAAGCACACTTAATATCCATCTTGACAAATTGTTTTCTGAGTACATAAAGTAAAAAGCATAACCCCAACACAAGTAGCCATAAAAGAGATGAGCTGAACTTTAATTTCAGCAATCCAAGCACTTCCAAAAGAGAGAGAAAGAGATCCAAGATCAAGCTCCACTAGTACTAGTCCCACCCTGAGAACCTGGGGAGGGGGGAGATGAAGAAAAGAGGCGAAAACAAAGGGGGTCAGACATAGAGTCTGGCGAGTATAATAACTTTAACAATATAATTATTAAAGTAATTAGGATAAGGCATAAACTGGTAAAACAAGGTATGACCGTTAAACAAGTGGGCATGACAAAGCAAACAAGAGGAATATTCTGGCATTAATCTCGTTCCTAATCACTATAGGATAATTACTATACTGCACCACTACTAGTCACACTAAAAGTTGATCCCGCCTACTGAACATAATAATGATAATGGTAGTTTCGTGTACCCCTAGTTGTCTTTATAGGTGCCGCCTTCCCCTATCTCCACTAGTTGTACTCACTACCCCCATGCGATCGGCTTCCTAACACGTAGATACCCGTGCTGGTCCCACAGTGGTGTGTATCACTCCCCAAAGTGGCAACCCGATACCACTAAAGATGCACGGCTTATATCTACACGATGCAACAACGTCTTACCTACCAGCCCGGGCCCACGCACGCATATGACCCCGTTGGACTTGCGTTGCCACCGTTAACCCATTTTGACCTCTTACAATCAAACCCAGTAAGCGTGTCCCATCCTCGATCTAACTCGAGCTCACAAAGATACTTAATGGGTTACTGGTTTGAAATGGGTCCCCCATGCTTGACACAAGCATTCCACCTATGCTTGGTCCCCACTAAAATTTTCCACTTAACCCCCTCTTATTCATGTCTTCTTTACATGTTTTCAACTTGGATAAGTGTTTCTAATCGTATTTCACATGCCACCTAGGCCACCCTCTTAAGTGTTACTTAATTCAGTAGAACCATAACCTTGTAAAGACCTCCCACATTAGACTACCGTTTGCGGTTGCTGGATTTGTCGGGCGGGTCCGGGTAGTCTTATACCGCAAACGAGCCTAACCTCATGTCTTTACATTCATTACGTATTTAATTTGTGCCTTTGACCTCTCACATTAGACTACCGTTTGTGGTTGCTGGATTTGCCGGGCGGGTCCGGGCAGTCTTATACCACAAACGAGTCTAACCTCGTGTCTTAGGCGGTTAATTATTACACATAATTATTTAACCCTAAATTAGATTAATATCCCTATTCAAATTTGTCAATAAATTCCAAATTAATTTATGTCCATAATTGTCACCTAAATTATGTCCATAATTACAGGTATACAAATTTATACCAATTAATGTCTCAAATTAATTATATGCCTTTAAGGCCATTTGATGCCAATTCACATACAAAACTAGCATAGGCAATGGGCATATAGAACATAAATTTGCATAACTATGTACTGCCATGGATCTAAATATAGATCTAAACACAAAGATGTGAACTTGCATATGGATCTAAACATGTAAATCACATGTTTGCATATAAACTAGCATATGTATTTACATGATTCACATATGAACTTGTGTATAATCCACCTACTGACTTGCATAAGATTCATAAACAAACATATGATTTAACATCCCAAACTTGCATAAGATTCATATACATATGATTTAACATCCCAAACTTGCATAAGATGAATCAAGTTAAACATGTACAATTCAACATACAAAATAGATCCACAATAACAAAATTGTCAACAATAACATCACATGATTCAAAGTCATATTCTAATAATCCCAATTATAACTTATCATAGTTAAATTAATTAATTAATTTGTGAAAGAAATTATACTCACTAACAAAAAAATAGTCTTGTTTTTCTGGGATCTGTATTCTGAAACTGAATTGCTCGCCTTTGATGTAGACGAATTGTTATCCTAATTTAGATTAGATTTGATTCTTGCTTCTATCTTCTTTTCGAGTTGAAAGAGAGTGGCGTCTACTCTAGGTTCTCCATTGACGGCATGGCGGCTCTTGGTATGAATTAGTGTGATTTTAGGTTGAGAGTTAGGTTGCTTATATAGAATTTTAATTAATTTAGAACTGTCGGATTAATCCTAGAAGCAATCAAGACCATTCAGTCAAGATTGAATAACACCTCAGCTCTAAAGACTCAACACTGAGTCAAAACATCGTCACCTTTCAGATCTGCTCGGGAGGGGGGAGGGGGGGAGGTCGACCCTTTGGTCGACCTGTATGGGTAGGTCGACCCCCTGGTCGACCTGGCCCTTGGGCGGGCGAATTCCCACCCAGCCTGCTCCCTGTTTGAATTTTGAATTTCAAATTTTCTGAACCTGAGCTGTTTTAAATTCTGAAACTTCGGAAGGCCACATCTTCTTCATACGGGGTCCAATTCACGCAAACTCGGACTCTATCTCAAGCAGAATTCCGAGATGAACGCAATGGCGTAACCCGTTTCCCTTAATTCTCACATTTGAAATTAAGTATTCTTAAATTTGTCAATTTAATATTCACAGAAAATTCAGGGTGTTACAAAAACTTTTGCAAACTGACTATGTATAAAACGAGGTGGATGTCATTCAGTGCAAATGTCGTAACTAGTGCCCTACATAAATTTTTTTGAGTTACATCGAGTAATATGAAAAGATTGATGCCAAAAAAGGGTTTATACTTAAGATGATTTTTGAAGTTGAGAGAGTGGATTTTCCAAACGAAATGGTTATCCATATGGAAGTAATGATTACAAAGTATAAAAGTACTTTGAGAGAATACTTTGTTTAAACATATTAAAGATTTTTATGGATTATTTCATCAAGGATGGATACTTTCGGGTGATGATGAGTGATGATGACGATGTGCGGTATTAGACAATAGATCTTAGGTAGTGTACTATTACTCTATGTTGGTATCGAGCTGAGTAGAGTACATCCTATTTGATGATGGGATGTCGGCATAAGACAATAGATCTTGGATAGTGCAACTATTATATGTTGGTATCGAGCCGAGTAGAGTACATCCTATTTTATGACGGGATGCCAACCGCAATAGGATAAAATATCCTAAATTGAGTAGATTGGATCCACTTTAATGAATATAATCATAGTATAAAAAATATTAGAGTTTATTTTGAAAATATTACTCTCCGGTACATTTTGATGGGTATTGCAATAAGGAGAGTACAACATAATTGATGTATTGACTTTGATGAATATAATCACATTTTCAATATATTACATGAGATGTCTAGACTACTCTCTGGTACATTTTGATGAGTACTGCAATATGGAGAATACATCCTTACTTGATGATGACGAGTCGGATGAGCCGAAGCATGATGGACCTTTGGTACATTTCAATGGGTACCACAAAAGAAGAAAAGGATGCTAGGAATCGATGTGGATTGCAATGAAGATGATCCTGAATTTGGGCATAAAAAGAAGCTATGGCGTGCTTGATCCAGTAACAGCTTGCAGGAATGATAGAATGATAAAAGGATTGAATCATAAAATATCCAGGTACGATTTCAATTTATGAAATTATCTTGAAAGCATAATTGCAAGAAAATTTCCTGGATATATAGAGTTTCTTTTGTGGAATATTTGGTTAAGTATTGCATAGAATTTTGGGGACAAAATTACTTTTAGGGGGGTAGAATGTAACAACCTGAAATTTCGGGCAGTAAATATTGAGGTTGTTTAAATATTTAAATGTTTGATTTAATATTATAAAAATGGTTTTATAAACTTGATTAAATCCCTTTGTAAATAATAATTAAAGGGAAGAAAACATGTTGTTGAGTTTTTTTTATAAAGATAAGTAGTTCAAAGAAAAATCGATAATGTGACCGAAAACAGTTTTATCGATAAACGAGGTTTTGCTTATTAAAAGTTGTTGGAATATCATGTTCATGTAGTAACGTTAGAAGAACACATATATGTGTATTTACATATCATAGGAGTAAGATACAAATGGTATATGTGTACATGTTCTAGAATATGATAAATGGCTTAAAATGATAGCGGCACACGTCATCAAATGAAAGGAACACATGTCTTGTAAGTAAATAAGGTTAAGACGCATATACACATTAGGTTTCCATGTGTAGAAACATGTAAAGAAACCTAAGTAGGCATGTGTCTTCATCCTAAAGCATGCATGAAGATAAGGAGGACAAGTGTCCAAAACCAAATTACCAAACTAGCCTTGAAAACTACTATATAAATGGTGGAAAGTTCATTCTTTTCATGCATTCACAAACATAAAACCAAGATAAGAAAAAGAAGAGAGGTTTACGAGAAGCCAAGAGAAGGAATGCAAGCTCAATCTTCAAGTCCAAGGTGAGAAAAACTGTTTAAGTTCATGTATTCAATTCATATTTTGAAGAAAAGTTGAGAAATTTATGAATGAATGATTGGACTTGAAACCCTAAAAATGACGTTCAGGATTTTGGGCATAACTGTTGCAATTCTTAATGAAATTTCGACTTATCTATCAATCTGAAAGGTAATTCAAAGGGCTACAACTTTCAACTGTGCATTTTTTTCTAATTCAGCCGTTTGCATACCCGAAAACTGAATGCAAAGTGAGGTCAAAATCAGCCCGAAATGGACATGTTAAAAATGCCTCATGATGTTTGAATTTATACAGTAAAATGATAAATGATTTTGAGGGTTTCTTTTGATTATAAAAAAGTACACTAAAAGAGCTTCTTACTGTAGAAATTTGGATTGAAAATCTATATTTATCATAGAGAAACAGCATCAAACATTTTGCCTAAAAACAGGCTAAAATCTGATTTTCGGAACTTTTTATAGCACTCCGAAACGCTATCTTTTCTATTTATGAATCACGGAATCAAGCAGAATCCTTTTATAGCGCCCAGAAGTGCTGTAGTACCTAATTTGAGTCTAAAATCATTATAAACCACCCAAAACTTGTTATAGCACTTCTAAAAGCGTTGTCTTTTCTCTGAAATGACTATGAAGTATTTTAAAACGAGCAGAACTTTTCAGAGCATGACTGAAACGCTGTTATAGATGTTATGAGTATAAAATCATGGTAAACTATTCCAAATCCTCTCAAATTTGGACTTGAATTTCCTTATAGTATCATAAACTAACTGATAAAATTGAGTATGTTAAATCAAAGTAAAAGTGACTCGAAAATTGAGAATAAGGAAGGTTAACGAATTTCGATGTTTCAAGGAAAATAATTGATTACTTAGGAGTGACGATAAGTACTATATGATGTTCTACGAGACTTCTGCATGAAGATAGCAAGGAATACTGTAAGTATACTTATCATTTAATTCATTATTATTTCATAAGCTTGTGTTTTAATTTAATGATGCCTATAACTTTAGCATACTATATTGGTTGCGATCTTTGCTTTGACAAGCAATCAACATATACGACTGATAATTGAGGACATTTATGATTAGTGTTTAACCAAGGTATGATTGGTGTTTAAATGAGGTATGATTAATATGAATAGTATATGTTTAAATGAGGTATGATTAGTGCTTGAACTAGTGCTTAAATGATGTATGAATACTGTTCAATCAAGGCATGAATAGTATGTGCTTAAACGAGGTATGATTAGTGCTTGAACAAGGTATAAATAGTGTGTAAATGAGGTATGAATACTGTTCATTCGAGATATGAATAGTATCTGATTAAATGAGGTATGATTAGTGCTTTAAATGAGGTATAAATTGGATGTGTTTTTGTTTTAACGAGATAATGAATGGTGTTGAACTTAACTGTTTTAGTTCAATCTTTGAAGATCTTTCCAAACATATATTAGAGAAATATAAAGGTGGTTTGAGAATTGATTATGGAGGAGTTTTTGCATAATGAAGATGATTAGTATTTGAAATAAAAGATGCTTGTTTTTTGAAAGAAAGTTCTACAAGAGATATATATATATGTCTTTCAAAATAAAATACTGGAACGTCCTAGGGTGACATAGAGGATAGTATCTAGGCTTGGGTTTGGAAAATATAGTTTCCTGCTCTGCCTGGCTATCCCTAATTGATTTGATGGACGGGATGGTTAATTCAAAACTCAATTTGAAATTATTTGAGTTTAGAAATAATTTAGAATTTTATTTAATATAAAAGAAAAGTAATTTAAGATTACTTTTGAGAATCTCTATATGATATACTGAGTATTTTAAAGCAAATAATGATTTTAAATGTTTTGTAAAGAAGAACTACGTTGGCTTGATCCTTTATCTAATTGCTTACCCAATTAGATAAAGGTATGTAAGTAGTCACAAGTGGTAGTGATGCAGCTGCTATATTAATAAAAATATTTTTCATTACTTGTTATTACATCTTGTGTTGGTGTATCTTTTATGTGTTATCATTTATGTCATGCTAACGTGTTTATCAAGTGTGCAGGAATGAATATCAATGACCATCTCACTGGAGCCGCATAATAGTCGATTTATGGTAATTGATTTTAATTCGTATTTGAGCTTACCTTGTGAATTAGATGAATATTTATTAAATGGAATTTATTTAAATTATATCCAGTGCATTTAGTGATGTAATTATACAATATGATGGTAGTTGTCATTGTTTGTTTTTGGACGCATGGTTTTTTTTGGCAATTTTGACTAGTCCGAAATTCCGGGGAGTTACACTAAGTGATCCAGAAGTTCTTTGAATGCAGAAATACATTCCGGGGTCCACTCGAAATTGCGTTTCCCTTTTCGAAGTAAGTCGAAGAAAGGAATGCACTTGTCGGTGGCCTTGGATATGAACCGACTTAAAGCGACAACCTTTCCATTTAAACTTTAGGCGTCTTTGATGTTCTCAGGGATTTGGATGTCCCAAATAGGTTGGATTTTTTATGTATTGGCTTCGATTCCCTAGGAGTTGATGATGAAACGCAAGAATTTTCCTGAAGCGACTCCGAAGGAGCATTTTATGGGGTTAAGTTTCATGTTGTACCGGCGGAGGATATCGACATTTCAGAGAGGTCGTGGATGTGACCGCTTGATACTTTAGATTTTACCAACATGTCGTCCACGTACACTTCCATGTACTTTTCGATTTGGTTCTTAAAGTGGCGATTAACCATTTGCTGATAAGTAGCGCCAGCATTCTTGAGGCCGAAGGGCATGACACGATAGCAGTAAAATCCAAGGTCCGTTATGAAGGAGGTGTGATCCTGATCGTGAAGGTTCATTGGGATCTGATTGTATCCTGAGTAGGCGTCCATGAAAGATAGTAGTTAGTATCCGGTGGTTGAATCAACAAGTCGGTCGATCTTTGGGAGAGGAAAGTTGTCTTTGGGACACGCCTTGTTTAAGTCGGAGAAGTCGACACACATTCGCCATTTACCGTTGACTTCTTGCCAGAACTGGATTGGATACCCATTCGAGGTAATCGGCTTTGCGGATGAAATTGTTGTTGGGTAGACGGTCTGCCTCTTCCTCAAGTGCTTTGGACCTACAGGGTCCCAAGAAGTGGCGCTTCTGCTTGACTGGAATTGTTGTAGTATCGATATTTAGAAAATGACAAGCGATCGCAGGGTCGATGCCTTTTATATCAGAGTGAGTCCATGCAAACACATCCAAATTTTCCTTTAAGAAATCTACAAGATGCTCTTTGACCGCGGGATGGAGTTGCGATCCTATCTTCAGCACCCTTTTTGGATCATCGGGATTAACGGGAATATCCACTGTAGATTCGACCGGGGTAGCCCACTCGTACTCGGGCTCTTTGTCCTTCCATGGGTCGAGGTCTTCAGAAAGACGGCAGTGGCACTTGAGCCATGGCCCAGACGTCGCTGATTGCTATACTGAAATTGTCTTGGTGCAAGAAGGCATGGGCACTGCTTTTCCCTTGTCCGTGTTGTGCTCATTCTTCCATTCTATTGCATAACACTCTCTGACGCTTACTTGGTCGCTTCTGACTGTTCCGATCCCATTTTCTGTTGGAAATTTCATTATGAGAGACCATGATGACATGCAGACTCGAAACTCTATGAGAAAAGGGCATCCAAGGAAGGCGTTGTAGGGATAATCAATGTCTATAACCACGAAAGTGAGGATTCGGTCCCGGCTCTGATCCCCGTCGCCTAGCTCCACCAGTAGATCGATCATTCTCACTGAGGAACTAGAAGCCCAATTGAAGCCGTGGATAGTGGCACGATATGGCTTTAAGTCATTCGTTTCTAACTTCATATGGTCGTAAGCATCTTTGAAAATGATGTTGACTGAGCTTCCGGAATTGATTAATACCTTTCGGACGGAAGCGACACCGATCTGAGCTATGATAACCAATGGATTGGTGGTTGGGATTTCCACCCCAGCGAAATCTCTTTCACGGAAAATGATGTCTCCCGCATGGTCTTTTGTAGCTTGGCTGGGACGGATTCGTTAGGCGTTGAGAAAGTTTCATAAGTAGCATGCTTTATTGAACTAACATACTCTTCCATTTTTCGGAAGTTGTCGTGCATGGGATAAGGTCCACAACATATGGTGTTGATTACGGTCCCGCGCCTTGGGTTAGATGGACCTGCAGCTGCCTCGGCAGCTGCTTGAGGTGCTGGTGCTTGAGGCTTTGGATTTTCTTAGGGAAGAAAAGATTCTTGGATATATTGCTCAAGTCTCTTTTCGTGGATAAGCTTCTCAATTGCATCCCTGAGCAGGCGACATTCGTTGGTGTTGTGGCCGTACACGTCATGGTATCGGCAGTACCTCCCAGTATTTTTCTCAAGGTCAGTTGATTCTGTAACAACCCGTATTTTCAATAATCTGTTATAACACAAATTGAGGCAGAATTAAATTATAAAATGGGAATCAAGGGAAACGGGCTATGCCATTGCGTTCGTCTCGGAAAAATACGCGAAATAGAGTCCGAGTTTTCGAAAATCGGAGTCCGTATGACCCAGTTAAGGCCCATGGAAGTTTTCAGAAATTTCCATAATTAAAACAGATTTAAATCTAAAATTAAAAACTAGGATTTGGGCCAGCTGGGCCAAGGCGGGAAAAATCCCGCCAGGACCCGCATGTCGACAGGCCTGTCGACAGGGTCCTGGGCATGTCGACTGCCCTGTCGACAGCCCTGTCGACAGGGGGTGCCCAGGCAGTCTAGCCTGGTGCACCATTTCTGATTTGGGCTTGATTGGGTGGCTTGGTTCTAGAGAGTTCCGAGATCTGACGGGCCAAAACTATCCTAGGGTTAATCCTAGGGCTAAAAACACTCTAATCTTCTATAAATATACCCCTAATCCTACCCTAAAGCCTCATTATTCATCCTAGTAACTAAACTATGCCAAAATCTAAACTCTCATGGCCTCCACCTAAAACCCTAGCCTCCAATCTCTTCATTAATAATTCCTAAGTAATTTTCCATGCATACAAGCATATTTAGGCTTGTATGATCCTCCTTAGCTTGCATTAAAGGCTTGTTTTTCAATTGGCATCATAAAGGAGGAGTCTTGATCAAGTTTGCTTGCATTTGGGGGCTTTAATTAGTTGCATAAGGGGTTCTCTACATTTGCTATAGTTATTTGAGTCCGCATAAGCATTGTAAGCCCTCTTACCCTCACTTTACAAACTCTAAAGTTATCATGTGGTGATTATTGAGATTTGTACATGTTTTATGGATTATGCATGTTTATGCAAGTTTGCTAAGCCTTGATTTGCAAGTTAAATGAGTTATGCATGTTTATGCAAGTTTGCTAAGCCTTGATTTGCAAGTTAAATGAGTTATGCATGTTTATGCAAGTTTGCTAAGCCTTGATTTGCAAGTTAAATGAGTTATGCATGTTTATGCAAGTTTGCTAAGTCATGATTTGTATGATTATTGAGATTTGTACATGTTTTATGGATTATGCATGTCTATGCATGTTTGCTAAGCCATGATTTACAAGTTAAATGAGTTATGCATGTTTATGCAAGTTTGCTAAGTCATGATTTGTATGATTATTGAGATTTGTACATGTTTTATGGATTATGCATGTCTATGCATGTTTGCTAAGCCATGATTTACAAGTTAAATGAGTTATGCATGTTTATGCATGTTTGCTAAGTCATGATTTACAAGATAATTGAGTTATGCATGTTTATGCATGTTTGTTAAGTCATGATTTACAAGTTAATTGGGTCATGCATGTTTATGCAAGTTTACTAAGCCATGATTTGCAAGCTCATTTAGTTATGCATACTTATGCAAGTTTAAAAGGACAAGTTGTGCATGTTTTGACAAGTTGTGCATGTTTGACAAGTTATGCATACTTATGCAAGTTTAAGATGACAAGTTGTGCATGTTTTGACAAGTGGTGCATGTTTTATGGTAATACGCAAGATCACTATGCTAAGTTGTGCAAGTCTAACATGTTATGCATGATTGTTGTGCAAGTTTATCATATATGTTGTGCCAAGTTCCCTCTTCCTATCCTTTATGCGTTACTACGAATATGTAAGCGATAGGATGACGATGGGGGTTTTGGGGTAAACTTAAAATACATGAAAATATAAGATTGGGAATTTACCTATTAAGTTAGGTCTACCCCTTGGGAATTTACCTATTAAGTTAGGTCTACCCAAGAAATTGTTTGACTTGTGATTATGTTTTGAAATAAAGTGGACATGACACTTAGAAAACATAAGTGTGGCCAACTCGAGGTTGGGTTGAGTTTGTAGCGTAATTCTACCCGGAACCGACCGGCTTAACTAGTGGCTACAAACAATAGGACCCAATGTGAGAAGTTGGTCATGGGGTGCCAAGACCCGAGGTTAGACCAAGTTGTGGTGTAAAGCTACCCGGACCCGCCCGGCCTAACTAGTAACCACAACGAGGTCTAATGTGAGAGGTTGAGGTGCATTAAATTAATTAATGCCTCATGATTAGGGTTAAGTCAGGGTCCACTAATACTTAACCAATTTGGGGATTCGAGGGATTAGAATGTGGTTAAGTCGTGAACCATTGGTTACACTTAACTAGTTTAATCCATTTGGGAGCTCAAGGGATTAGAATGGGGTTAAGCCACACTTAACCAGTTTAATCCAGGATTAGTGAAGGGTTAAATCACACTTAACCCTCTTGGGAAACCCTAGCAACGTGGTCTGTTCTAACAGTAATCCCAGTTTGGTATCATACACAACCCTAGAAGCTAGGCTAGGGCGGGGCACGATTACTGGCAGATGTAAGCGACCAAAGGGCGATGGCCGAGTGGTACAGCGGTGCGGGTTCGGCGGGCTACGGACGTGCACGTAGTCCGATATTGGACAAACTCGAGGCACGGGTACCAGTAGATTAGAGCTGTGCATTATTGCTTAAGTGTCTGGGGTTGACATCTGAGGGCTTGATACACCCAAAAGGGGGACCCAGCACAGTCTAACTACATCCATACGTGGGCCATATGGACACCAACACTTGACGTGTTAGGTTTATAGGGAGCCGATCGACTAGACCGTGGGCTGGACCTTTTATTTAGGTCACTTCATGTTATTGGGCCAAAGTTTGGGCTAAGGGATCAATACCTGTTATGTTGGTTTACTAGTACACCGTGGTGCAAAAACTTAACCTTGTTTTATGCGATGACACTTCTATCTGTCTTGTAGTTGATTTATCATGCCAGTATGTTGTTATCTATGATCATCTCAGTTTCCATCATGATGTTAACTTTATTAGTTTATAGACTGATCGTAGCAGGGCTTACTCAGTCTTTTTGACTGACCCGTTTTGTTTCGCCTCTTTTCTTCCGTTTCCCCCCCCAGGTTCTCAGGGAGGGAATACTGGAGCCTAGCTTGGATTTTAGCTGCTTCCTTGGATAGCTCAAGTATGCTTTGGACTTGAGCCGCTATGGTTTATCACTCTTATTTGGGGATAGCACTTATGTATTTCAGTTTATCAGATGATGTATTTATCTAGACTTGTAATTTTGGGAAATTGACATTTCGATGTACCAGACTTGTGTTTTGAAATGGTTTTTAAATCTTCCGCTGTTTTATTTGCGTACTCTGTTTATTTACATATATATATATATATATATATATATATATATATGTCATGTCCTGCCTTGCTATATCATTATGCATGTTTACCAATAATGCCCCTCCAAAGCTAGTGCATTCCTTTGTGAGTGACCCCAGTGGAGGTGGGGTGTTACATTTGGTATCAGAGCCAGGTTTACGAGAAGGGATAAAAAGGTTTTTAGAACTTTTTGAAAAGAAAAACTATTTTCAAAACCAAGTATAAAGTATTTTCCAAAGAAAAGTCTAGTTATTCTTAAAAGGCTATTCCCCAAAAGGAGTAATGATAAGCCATCAGCACTATCCTTTGACTCCTCGTTTAAACTCTTTTCTTTTCGTTTCCAGCATGTCTGAAAATCTCATCTTGCCCGAAGGAGTAATGATACCCGATTGGTTTCGTCGGTACTTGGAAGTCACGGCACCGGTCCCGAGTGTCCCTAATGTTGTCTCCCCAGTCGAGACCGTTGTTCCTCCTCCTCCTCCCATAGCTGATGTTCCTCTTCCTCCTTCCCCTCAGCATCCTCAAACTGACTTCGCAGAGATTTGCCAAGATTTTAAGGCGATGGGTTGCAAGAATTTCTTTGGAACCGAGACTGTTGTAGAGGCAAGGAATTGGTTGAAAGAGACCGAAGATCTTTTAGCCACCTTTGATATAGGTGACCGCAGGAAGGTTTTATTGGCAGTATGGTTGCTAAAGGAAGAAGCTGCACGTTGGTGGGTAGTCACCACCGCTACTAGTCCAATTGAGACTTGGGATGACTTTAGAGGAAGGTTTGGACTGAGATTCTTATCACTGAAGCAAGGGGACATGACTATTAGGGGATACATAGATAAGTTTAATCAACTGGCTCGGGTCGATTTAGACTTAGTTAATACAGCTCAGAAGAAGGCCCTACACTTTGCTTTAGGATTAAACGAGCCATTACGTGATTTGACCCTGTCTCATATACCCTTGGGGGCGACTTTCGAGAGTTTGGTGAATCTGGCCCTACTTCAAGAAGAAGATAACAATGACAAGAGAGAGGTCAAGGCGAATGAGTCTCAAGGCAAGAGAGTAAATTCCGGGAAACGGGGCAAGAATATGAAATGCAACTTCTGTGGTAAAGTTGGACATATGGCCAGGGAATGTAGGAAGAAGGAGAAGAGAAAGCGGGGCGAATGCTTCATTTGTAGTGAGTTTGGACATTTCAGCAAGGATTGCCCGAGGAAACAAGGGCAAGGTCAGACTCGGTGTACAGGACTATCTGGAGGGCGAGATCATCCCCTCAACACCGTTCTTCCAGCTCATGATAGAGGTAGTGTTTCTGTTGAAAATCTTGTTTACATTTTCTGCTCGTACTTTGTTTGATTCTGGCACATCGCATAGTTTTATTTCATCTGATCTAGTTGAAAGTTTGCACCTAAGTACTAGTCTGGTTGATGATCCCGTGTGTGTTTCAAATCCAATTGGGGGTTCTGCCCGTTTGTCTGTGGTCTGAGTGGATTTGAAAATTTCTGTCTTGTGTACAGAATTCTCGTGGGATGTTTATATTCTCGGTTTCGGGGGGATATGGGTTGGCTTTGGGCATGGAATGGTTGTCCTATTAGGGAGCCATTCTGGGTTTTTGTATATAGGGTTGTGAGGCTCATGACTCGCCTCAGTCGTACCCTTAGAAATTTCAGGCAACCCTAGGGGTCCCGTCAAGTTATCTTGGATCCCTCAACTCGTCTATCGATAGTTTGCAATCTGTGAGGGTGGTCCGAGAATATCCTGATATCTGGATAGATTTCCGTATTATCTGGTTGGTAATACCAAGCCAGTTTCGTGGCCGAATAGGCACATGACCTCACGAAATGAGAGTTAAGAAAGCAAGTCAAGGAGTTGCTTGAGAAGAACTTCCTGAGACGAAACATTTTCGAGTAGGGTGCTCCAGTAGCATTCGGTACTAATGTGGACGGTTTACTTCGCTTATGTGTTGATCTTCGTCAGAAGAATAGGTAACCGTTACCAAGGATCAATGATTTGTCTGATCAGCTTGTAGGAGCATCCGCTTTCTTTTGATCTAGCTACCGGATTCCATCAGCTTAGGATGGCTGAGGATGGAATTGACAAGACTGCGTTTAGGACTCTGGATGGGTTTTAGAATGGCTAGTCATGCTATTTGGTTTGACTAAGGCACCCTCATATTACGTGATTTTGATGGGTAGGGTGTCTAGGAAGTCCTTGAACAAGTTTGTCAGGGTCGTCGTAGACGATGTTTTGATCTCCTTAAAAGAACGAGGAAGAACATGCTATACATCTCAAGAAGGAGATGGATACGCTTGAACCACCAGTTGAAGGTCAAGTTCTCCAAAGGTCACTTTGGAGGAAAGAAGTTGGATTTCTTGGGCACACAGTCCCTAAGTAAGGCTTAGCGGTGGACTCCGCTAAAGTGGCTGCGGTTTGAGACCGGAAAGCTCTGAGAAGGGCAATTGAAGTGAGAAGCTTTCTCCGTTTGGCTAGTTAGTTAGCATTCCCGGAGCTTAGACTTACTCTTCTGGATCAAGAAGGGAGTTTCACGGGAAGAAGACCCGCAGTTGGTCAAGAACATGGACCAGTTGACTCGAGGCGAGATGTTAGGTCACCTCGCTAGATATAGTATAAAGGATGACTAAGGCGCGACAAGAGATTATGCGTTCCTCGAGTGAAAGACTTGGTAAAGAAGGTTCTTGAAGATGCGCATCACTCGAGGAGGTGGCCGAGTTGGTCTCAGAATACATGTTGTGCCACCAGGTTAAGGTCAAGTCATAGGAGCCCAGTGGGCCATTACCTCCATGGGAAATTTCGCAAGGGAAGTGTGAAAACATCTCGATAGATTATGTGGATAGACTACCTAGATCAAAGAAAAGGGAATACGGGTATGAGGGTCATAATAGATAGACTCACGAAGAGTGCTCATTTCAGAGCGAGAAAACTGCATCATGGTTAACAGCGGTCTACCCTCAAGAAGTTGGCCAGTTTTGAAATAGCCTACAGGAAGCCATGGGTAGGCAACTGAATCTAGGTATGACCTATCACTCATAGGCAGATGGTTCATTTCAATTTAAGCATGAGTTATAGGAAATCACGTTTATAAGGGCAATTGGCAACATGGAGTGGTATTTCCAAGGAAAGTTCTGCTGCATGGAATACCTTATGGTAAGAAGACGAGATCCAAGATTCACTAGTGAATTTTGGAGAGCTGACATGAGATCATGAGGTTATAGTATGTTTAAGCCAAGTATACAGAAAGAAGAATAAGTGGGGAAGAAAGGCGAGAGGCAATAATGAAATGAGCTCCAACTCAAACTTGGGAAATAGGAGTTAGGAAGCCAAGGAATCATGAAGTGGAAAATAGCCAAAGCACAGGGGAGTTAAGCTCAAGGAAACGTGACTAAGAAGAGTGAAGACTAGATACGCGCATCATATCTCTTTTTAAGAGTACATCCTTGATCCTCGCTTTCCTGTGGAGCTTGCTTGCAAGCTGTCTTTTGCATATATCCTCTCGGTCCCATTCTCGATCTTATTTCTGTTGTAAACTCCATAAGGGGGTTAAGACTCATCGGTTAGTACTATATGTCAAAGTTTGAATGGATTTCTCGTAATCCAAAAAGGAGTTTATCTAGTTTATCTTGTCATGAGGCCTTAGGTAGAAACCCTTTGGATGAAACATGTGTTTGAAACATGTTATGTTTGATGGTTGCAAGTGGTTGCAAGTGTTTGCAAGTGGTTGCTCGTGGATGCATTATACACGATTAGGCACTAGATCGGCTCACACACTCCTCATATTGCATGTGCATGAGTGTTTATGCTTATTCTTGGATGAAATTCGTATGCTATCACATGGATGTCGCATATGGATGTATGATTGAGCACGCATGTAGATATTATACATTATATTAGGAATTTGCATACATATGGATTCATTTCACTGACATACATATGCATTAAGGAGGTTTACTGTATCAGTAGCCGCCTGATTTACATACATACGCATTAAGGAGGTTTACTGTATCAGTAACCGCCTGATTTTTGCATTAGATAAGTACATATACACACACTTTTGCATATGTTCATCCAGCATTTAGAATCTTTTAAGGACAATGATTGCTCGTGGATGATGCTTTGAGTAGATGGATGATTGGATGGTAGGATACGTTCTTCCTAACTTGAAGATTTCGGGGACGAAATCCTTTAAGGAGGGGAGAATGTAACAACCCGTATTTTCAATAATCTGTTATAACACAAATTGAGGCAGAATTAAATTATAAAATGGGAATCAAGGGAAACGGGCTATGCCATTGCGTTCGTCTCGGAAAAATACGCGAAATAGAGTCCGAGTTTTCGAAAATCGGAGTCCGTATGACCCAGTTAAGACCCATGGAAGTTTTCAGAAATTTCCATAATTAAAACAGATTTAAATCTAAAATTAAAAACTAGGATTTGGGCCAGCTGGGCCAAGGCGGGAAAAATCCCGCCAGGACCCGCATGTCGACAGGCCTGTCGACAGGGTCCTGGGCATGTCGACTGCCCTGTCGACAGCCCTGTCGACAGGGGGTGCCCAGGCAGTCTAGCCTGGTGCACCATTTCTGATTTGGGCTTGATTGGGTGGCTTGGTTCTAGAGAGTTCCGAGATCTGACGGGCCAAAACTATCCTAGGGTTAATCCTAGGGCTAAAAACACTCTAATCTTCTATAAATATACCCCTAATCCTACCCTAAAGCCTCATTATTCATCCTAGTAACTAAACTATGCCAAAATCTAAACTCTCATGGCCTCCACCTAAAACCCTAGCCTCCAATCTCTTCATTAATAATTCCTAAGTAATTTTCCATGCATACAAGCATATTTAGGCTTGTATGATCCTCCTTAGCTTGCATTAAAGGCTTGTTTTTCAATTGGCATCATAAAGGAGGAGTCTTGATCAAGTTTGCTTGCATTTGGGGGCTTTAATTAGTTGCATAAGGGGTTCTCTACATTTGCTATAGTTATTTGAGTCCGCATAAGCATTGTAAGCCCTCTTACCCTCACTTTACAAACTCTAAAGTTATCATGTGGTGATTATTGAGATTTGTACATGTTTTATGGATTATGCATGTTTATGCAAGTTTGCTAAGCCTTGATTTGCAAGTTAAATGAGTTATGCATGTTTATGCAAGTTTGCTAAGCCTTGATTTGCAAGTTAAATGAGTTATGCATGTTTATGCAAGTTTGCTAAGCCTTGATTTGCAAGTTAAATGAGTTATGCATGTTTATGCAAGTTTGCTAAGTCATGATTTGTATGATTATTGAGATTTGTACATGTTTTATGGATTATGCATGTCTATGCATGTTTGCTAAGCCATGATTTACAAGTTAAATGAGTTATGCATGTTTATGCAAGTTTGCTAAGTCATGATTTGTATGATTATTGAGATTTGTACATGTTTTATGGATTATGCATGTCTATGCATGTTTGCTAAGCCATGATTTACAAGTTAAATGAGTTATGCATGTTTATGCATGTTTGCTAAGTCATGATTTACAAGATAATTGAGTTATGCATGTTTATGCATGTTTGTTAAGTCATGATTTACAAGTTAATTGGGTCATGCATGTTTATGCAAGTTTACTAAGCCATGATTTGCAAGCTCATTTAGTTATGCATACTTATGCAAGTTTAAAAGGACAAGTTGTGCATGTTTTGACAAGTTGTGCATGTTTGACAAGTTATGCATACTTATGCAAGTTTAAGATGACAAGTTGTGCATGTTTTGACAAGTGGTGCATGTTTTATGGTAATACGCAAGATCACTATGCTAAGTTGTGCAAGTCTAACATGTTATGCATGATTGTTGTGCAAGTTTATCATATATGTTGTGCCAAGTTCCCTCTTCCTATCCTTTATGCGTTACTACGAATATGTAAGCGATAGGATGACGATGGGGGTTTTGGGGTAAACTTAAAATACATGAAAATATAAGATTGGGAATTTACCTATTAAGTTAGGTCTACCCCTTGGGAATTTACCTATTAAGTTAGGTCTACCCAAGAAATTGTTTGACTTGTGATTATGTTTTGAAATAAAGTGGACATGACACTTAGAAAACATAAGTGTGGCCAACTCGAGGTTGGGTTGAGTTTGTAGCGTAATTCTACCCGGAACCGACCGGCTTAACTAGTGGCTACAAACAATAGGACCCAATGTGAGAAGTTGGTCATGGGGTGCCAAGACCCGAGGTTAGACCAAGTTGTGGTGTAAAGCTACCCGGACCCGCCCGGCCTAACTAGTAACCACAACGAGGTCTAATGTGAGAGGTTGAGGTGCATTAAATTAATTAATGCCTCATGATTAGGGTTAAGTCAGGGTCCACTAATACTTAACCAATTTGGGGATTCGAGGGATTAGAATGTGGTTAAGTCGTGAACCATTGGTTACACTTAACTAGTTTAATCCATTTGGGAGCTCAAGGGATTAGAATGGGGTTAAGCCACACTTAACCAGTTTAATCCAGGATTAGTGAAGGGTTAAATCACACTTAACCCTCTTGGGAAACCCTAGCAACGTGGTCTGTTCTAACAGTAATCCCAGTTTGGTATCATACACAACCCTAGAAGCTAGGCTAGGGCGGGGCACGATTACTGGCAGATGTAAGCGACCAAAGGGCGATGGCCGAGTGGTACAGCGGTGCGGGTTCGGCGGGCTACGGACGTGCACGTAGTCCGATATTGGACAAACTCGAGGCACGGGTACCAGTAGATTAGAGCTGTGCATTATTGCTTAAGTGTCTGGGGTTGACATCTGAGGGCTTGATACACCCAAAAGGGGGACCCAGCACAGTCTAACTACATCCATACGTGGGCCATATGGACACCAACACTTGACGTGTTAGGTTTATAGGGAGCCGATCGACTAGACCGTGGGCTGGACCTTTTATTTAGGTCACTTCATGTTATTGGGCCAAAGTTTGGGCTAAGGGATCAATACCTGTTATGTTGGTTTACTAGTACACCGTGGTGCAAAAACTTAACCTTGTTTTATGCGATGACACTTCTATCTGTCTTGTAGTTGATTTATCATGCCAGTATGTTGTTATCTATGATCATCTCAGTTTCCATCATGATGTTAACTTTATTAGTTTATAGACTGATCGTAGCAGGGCTTACTCAGTCTTTTTGACTGACCCGTTTTTTTTCGCCTCTTTTCTTCCGTTTCCCCCCCCCCCCCCCCAGGTTCTCAGGGAGGGAATACTGGAGCCTAGCTTGGATTTTAGCTGCTTCCTTGGATAGCTCAAGTATGCTTTGGACTTGAGCCGCTATGGTTTATCACTCTTATTTGGGGATAGCACTTATGTATTTCAGTTTATCAGATGATGTATTTATCTAGACTTGTAATTTTGGGAAATTGACATTTCGATGTACCAGACTTGTGTTTTGAAATGGTTTTTAAATCTTCCGCTGTTTTATTTGCGTACTCTGTTTATTTACATATATATATATATATATATATATGTCATGTCCTGCCTTGCTATATCATTATGCATGTTTACCAATAATGCCCCTCCAAAGCTAGTGCATTCCTTTGTGAGTGACCCCAGTGGAGGTGGGGTGTTACAGATTCCCTGATGCGCGGCTTCTTGTATGGCAAAGTGTTGCATGTCTCCAAGTAATTTTTTTCTAGATCCTCATTTAGCGGGGTGTATGTCTCGAAGGCTCAGTTAGGGTCGGGCTTCCTTGGCTCGGTTGGGGCCTGATCGTTGTTTCGGCCATCTTGCCTACCCTTGTTCGGTCTTTCCCTGTTAGGACCTACCCCCTTGTTCTGATCAAAGGGCTCTCCTACTTGTTTTCTTCTGAGGTTGTTATTGGTAGTGCCTCTTGAGAGCCATTGGGGTGACTAGTGGGTGAGAGTCAGTTGCGCCTTGCCTCCTCTTAGCATAAGTATTGATCCACCTTCTCATAGAAGGCGTCGAGGCTTTTTGGCTGCTTCCGATCGATCCACGCCCCCAAATTCAAAAGTTGGGAGGATGCCTTTGGCCAATTGAAAGAGTATGGTGCGAGGATCTAGATCCTCGACCTCGGCAAGAGCAATATCGAACCAGGAGAGGTAGCTTTTGAGCGACTCAGCGGGCCCTTGGTACAAGTTAGAGAGAGTGAGGGTATTCTTTGGAGTTGGTATATGCATTCTGAATTACTTGATCAACTGCGTCGCTAACTGGCCGAAGTTGTTAATGGAATCAAGCGGGAGGCGAGAGAACCATAACAAAGCAGTTCCTTACAAGAAGACCGGGAAACACTTGCATTTGACCGGATCGTTGCCCCGACTCAAGTCCATTTGCCATTCATATCGATTTAGGAAGGCACAGGGGTCAGTGGTGCCGTCGTAGAGCAGCATATGCGGCATGCTGAAGCGTCGCGGCCATTCAGCTTCGTTCACCCTTCTTGTGAAGGGGTTACGACTAATGTGTGCTTCCCATGAATTATGCACATTTCCTTGCATCTGCCTCATTATCCTTCGGACCATGTCGGGAAGGTAAGTAGGATGGGCGTCCGCTATTGGGATTCACGGGTTTTGGCGAGGTTCCGGAGTTCTATTGCGAGGGCGTCTTCTATGATGGACGTCCGGATCATCCTCCTCCATGTCCTCTACATTTATGATTGGGTCCTGGTGTGGACGGTGAGTTGGAGCAGGTTGATGCGGATCATGTTCTGGAGGAGCGCGGGCCATTGGAATAACGAGCCCATTATCCTGATTAGCGACCATTGGGTTATCTCGAGGAAGAGTTGGGTTTGTAGGACCTGGTCTGTCATTGATGATTAAGCGAGAGCGGTCTCGATACTGTGCCCCCTCGCTATTGGTCGCCATTGCCGTTCCCATTGCCATTAGCGTATCCATTGTCATTACCGTTGTCAAGGGCATTAGTGCAGGCAGCGACGTTGTTGATGAGGCTAAACCTCCTCCTTTGATGCGGGACCCTCGACTCGGAAGAGGAAGTTTCTGATATAGTTGGTTGGGGTCGAGCATTGTTCCGAGTTAATTGAAGTCGAGCGACGATGCACTGACTTTCTTGAAGTTGTCGCATAAGGTCGATGTTATTCCTTAATGGTTGATTAAGCTCGACTGTCGTGCTCTCATATTTTTCATTAAGCGCGCAGATTTGAGTTTGTGTTGCGGGCGCTTCGGGGTCCACAGTAGGAAGGACGGTTTCAGTAGTGGCCAGGATGTCCGTCGGTTGAGGTTGTTGGGACGTACCGGCCTCGGCTGAAGAGCTGACCATGTCCGTCGGTTGAGGTTGTTGGGACGTACCGGCCTCGGCTGAAGAGCTGACCATAGCGTTCTTTGGTGGCTTTCCATCGTAAGCGGACTCGACAGCAGGTTTAGCAAGGAATCTCAAGCTCGTCGGGGGTCGAGATGACAATGTGTGACAAAGGCGCAAAACTCGAGTTTTCTCAGCGAAAGAACCAAATGTTGACGGCACAAAATGTCGTAAACATCAAAGATTCCAATTACTAGGAATAATTAATTCGGTCGTATGGATAGGAGCGAAAAGCGGTAAATAACACAAGACATTTATCGTGGTTCGGCCTCGTGAGGGGCCTACATCCACTTTGAAGCGCTGTTGGAATATTATTGATCACAAAATATTATAAGGTTGAGCCCATCACATGACGTCTCATTACACTTGCTTGTAGGCTAGGTGATGTCATAATTGGCATATATTGCGGAATATAGGAAAAAGACACTTTTGCCCTTCTTCTTCCTCAAAGTCGAGATGCCATTAATGGAGCTCTCATGAAGTCTCAAGGTCACTAAATCCAACCCCTTTGAAGTGTGAGGCTATGGGGTATATATAGGAAAAGATTAGGTAGGAGTAGGTGGGAGTAGGTAAATTAGGTGGGAGTAGGTAAAAATGGAACCCCACACCCAGAAATTCGCACCTAGCTCATACGCATGCTAGATTTTCGCACCCCTCCCCCGGGGTACGAATTTCGCACCTCGTGGATGCGAAATTCGCACCATATGGGAGGTTTGAAAGTCTGGCCTGCAGAGGTGTGAAATTCGCACCCTAGGGTACGTATTTCGTACCCCTACGGGTTGCAAATTTCGCACCTGGCTGGGTGTTAATTTCGCACCTAGCAGGGTGTGAATTCCGCATCCTACTGGGTGCGAATTTTGCACCTGGCAGGGTGCGTATTTCACACCCCGAAGGGTACGAAGGTCGCCTTATAGGGGGTGTGAAGGCCCGGCGCTCTGGTCGCTCTCGGTTCAGGTTTACGGCTCGGACTGCGATGTCGTTCGTTGGCATGATCGCTCTTCAACTTGTTTCCTTTGCTCATGGCCCTTAATCCATGCAATGGGCTGAGTTGAGCATGTCCTGTGTACTTTTGGAAACTGAACCAAAAGGTCGGTTAACAGATGTTCTTTTTGGCCTTCATAACTAATTACCCTTATTCTAAACTCGATGAAACTATTTCCATGACTCAGTTTAACCATAGACAAAAGTTAGCTTTTCAATTTGCATTATAACATTAGAATTTTTAAAAATGTTAAAAGCTAAGCATTTTTAGCATGCCCGATCACACAATAAGTCTGACCGTCATGAAATTTTTATAACTTACAACAATTTACTATTCTGTATCTAATGAAATTAGTCCTGTCAGAATCCAAGACAGTGTGTAAAAGTGATATTTTTACATGTTTACTAAACCATGTTATTATTAATCAATTTTAAAGCACTTCAAATAAATTTTCATTTTATCATTCTTATCCAACCAGACTTTAAATAAGCTTTCAAAACCATTTTAAATCCAAAATTCCATCAATATCAGTAATTCAATTATTTAAATTACTATTTCACCATTCAAATATATTAAATAACTCATATGTCTGGAATTCTGCCGATTTAAATTCTTAAACCAATATTATAATACTAAAAATTAATTTAATTATTCTGATGCTAAATATCCAATTTGTTATGAAATATTTTTGCCTTAGGTCAATTCTAATAAGAATATATGAAGGAACCGCTATTTAGATTAAAAAACATGACATGTGACCAAAACCAGCCCAGACATTCTAATGCCCAAGCCCACTAAAAGAAAAAAAAATGAAAAAACAGACATTTTGATGCCTAAGCAAAAACAGCTGAAAAAAAATATATGGGGAAAACACCATTAGCAGCTTGTAGGATTTGAACCTGGAACACCAGACAACAACTCTCCCAGCCTTTCCACCTGACCATGCGCTCTTTACGCTTTATGTTGTTTACAATAATATATGTAATATATACAAGCAATACAATTGTATTATTTTTTTCCAGCCCAGTGGGTTGCCCTAGCCCGAGGGCTTGGTGGGCTTCCCTCTGGGCCGGGCCTGCATGTGACACAAGATATCTAGACTATTAGATCAGTTTTTTCCTTTTAAGAGAGGTAAAATTAAAGAGATAATAAAATGGTAGAAATCAATTATATCACTAATAGTGTTTATATTTTATGTAATTTTTTCCATATTTAAATATTACATAATTTATAGAGGTTATAAATAATCATTTAAACTTGTTTAGAATTTAAATATCAAACTACAAAGTTATAGCTAAATTTCAAAATCAATTTAAATTAATATGGATTGCATAATTTGTATATTATAAGCCAGTACTATGCTAGATTTTAAAATGAGTGTTTATTAGTCATAAAGGAAATATTTAACCGAATAACAAATTTTTTGAGTTGAAGAATATACTAGAGATGGATGAACTGTAGCTATGAAAACTTATTCGATTATAACATACCAACAAAGGTAGCCCAATTAGTTAGGACATATGATGCTCACACATAAGGTCTACGGTTTAATCCTTGCTAACTTCATATTATTGTGGGAATGAAACACGTTCTAAAAAACTTACACTATCATGAAGTGGAGTTTTACTTTTACGTATTAGAAAAATGTCCATCCATTGTAGCATCCAATATTTAATTTATGATCGATCATTAACAAAGATTTAGTTGGATCTAACAACTTCATAATAAGTGTTAACATTCCATTCAATAATGATTCATCCCCAATACACTCCACCTTTATACTCATACTATCCAAGAGTATTACTACATAATACTATCATGTAATACAGAAAATGAGGTTGTATGAGATTACCCATGTGTGCCTCCAATATAGAACCATACATAATATATGATAAATAAATCAGAACATGAAGTTTGGATCACAACGATAATATATAATACAAGATATATATGATAATGTGAATATAAGAAAATTCATTTATCAATTTTCATAATGTAATACAATGTGTATAAGATACATACATAATGATAAGCAAATAATTTAACTATTACATATAATAATATACAACAATCCTAAGTGGCATGTCTCCACTATGCCCACAAAAAACAAGCTAGTCATATTGTCCTTATACCTGAATATGTCTTAGACTTGCCCAAATAATATGTAAATGATACATAGGTCAAACTATGTCTAAATCAAGGTGTTACTTATATGAACATAAATATACATATAATGCATATGAAGAAATGTAACAACATATTTAATAGCAATGTATCTGAAGAAAACCATTAGAAGACTCATGTGTTAATATATAGTGTACATTGTGATATATGCATGTTAGATAATTATAATTACATTGATAATCATTGGAACATCACATAACATAATTATCATAAAATACTGCATAGAGATGTCACTATCCATGTAAAAGCTCATATAATCATGAATCACAAAGCAATATCAGATAAGTGAATTATTCATATCCTGAAATCATCATCAAAATCAATAAAAAAGCTATAAGTTAGATATCACTATCTTCAATCAGGCCAGCACATAACTTTTCCCAAATATCTCTTTGATGATTATCACCAATGTGTAGAATAAGATATGCTTCCTATTAATATAAGCGATGATACAATCCACTATGCTTTAGACATCTACTTAGATTTAATCCTATCTCCTCATACAGGAATACATAAGATTATATCATAATGGAGCAATAAATTATACAAAGCAATTTATAAAATTCAATGAATAGGTTAAATTCATATTTGGTTCCTTCATCATTTCAATATATGTTGCCTTTATTGTTACATTGGTTTTCAATTTTAGCAACAAAATTTGTAAACATATTTACCACATCACTTTTATTTTTCATGAGCTAAACGGAAGTGAAATTGGAGAAATCATCAATAAAAGTAATAAGTAGTGTTTTTATCTCTAATCAAAGTGCTATCAAATTCACATGTACCAGAATGTATTGACTATAATGATTCTAACTCTTTAAATATAAATTTATGTAGAGTCGTAGTAATTTTAGTTTGGCTACGAAATTCAAAATTTTATGAATCCCTTATGGATACTTCAGGAATTAAACCTAAATTACTCATGCTACGATTTAGTCGCTTATTAACATGATAAAGTCTAGCATGCTAAATATTTAAATCACAGAACGTATAAGCAAAACTACCAACTTTGTTCATATCAATATTTAACTTAAACATCTCATCTGCATCATATCTTTAACCAAAAACCGCACCATTTAATGATATATAATCAGATCCAACAATTTGAGTAAAGCTAGCTTTGTTTAATAAGAAACCAAATACTAATTTTTTTTCTTCATCATTAAAACATTCATAAGATATTTCAGCAATAACTCCCTTTCAGAGGTAAACTTCAATTACGTGACTCAATTCCAACAACAACAGTCGTAAAGAATCTTTCAACATCACTTTTACACTATTGGCATTATCATATGCTTTAAACATTTCTCGTACAAAATGGACATGGCGAGTAGATAGTATTTACCCACTACTCTTTTGATCCACCAACTAGGTTGATCTAATTACACATAAGTGCAAGAGCTTCTAAAGTCAGGCGAGCCAGTGGTGCATGATTTTCCTGTTTTGACCTTTAGCGTCACATGGCCCACTTTTCCATATCTATAATATAAGAACAATAGTCAAGTGCCATTCTTTAACGGGGTCATTTACTGTTTGTGTTGAGGTTGATCATAGCAGTTTGGTTTCTGTTTGCGATTCTGACTTTTGAAATTTTATGTGTTTGGTTTCAGACCCTCATTAGAGGATTTCTTAGTGCTGTTGGCAGAGACAACAAACATCTCTTCTCTATCTTATTTTCTGGTCTTCTTTTAAATACGAAGACAAGTAATAATATTCTTTAAAGAGAATTCTTTAGTTTTATGTCTAAGGATATTTTTAAAAAAAATTCGAATTAAGGGGTGGTTTATCAAGAATCACAACAATATGAAATTGTTTATCTAAAAATCGTACCTTCAATGATGATCTCATATGCAATTTCCTACAGCTCGTGAAACTATACCTTTATTGTTTGTCATCTACCATCTGAAACTTCAAACAGAAGCTAACATCATACTTCTTCGTTTCAGCTTACTCGGTATCATATTTCTTTTGCATGTATCCCAGATCCCTTTTGCCGATTTATCAGATTTTACTAATCATACGGATCATCGTTCAAGCCATTAAGCATATAGTTTTTGCAGAGGTAGTTATTTTCCATCCAGTCCTATATAGCTTTTTCTGATCGTTCGTTGGCTCTCCAGGTTGATCAGGCTTTTCGATTGTGAGAACATGCATCACTTTCTTTATGGTAAAAAATGATTTGTTTGTCTCATCACTTGAAGTGAAGTCCCTCAGTCAAAAGGGCTCGTTCCCGTTATAGTGAGTAGAGTCATTGATGATAAAAACCATAATATCTTAAATTTTTTATATTTCGATCCGAATCTTCGAAATCTAAAGCTATCAGTGTGGCTAATCATGGATTATGTCGCTCTTTTTAAGACATTTTTCCATTATGCTGAAATCGTACAAGGCAATCAAAAATATGCGACACTGCCTTTAGATTAAAACAACCCTCTAATATCAATAGTCTCTTGGACAAAAATTGTTGATCACACAACACCCAAGAAACTATTTCTTACTGCTCGGATCTTTAAAAAGCAAACATGGAAGAAAATGAAAATTCGATTATAAAACTAATTCTCTTCTCAAATATGAATAAAGCAGTTTTATAGAAATTTATTTGATAAAAAATTGGGCATTGGATCATAGTATAATATCGAATTTGAAAATATTGAGTCAAAAGTGATTTATAAATATACGGTCAAAATTAAAGTGCTCTACACCACATTAACAAAGCCAAGCCTAGCTCGACCCGTGTCGAGTTGGTACATGTGTGTGGTGGTTATGCATGCGCTCCCTCTGTAGCAAAGAAACCATATTTGATGCCCAAAGGGTCCAACATAGGCGCCAAGAAGCTCATATAAATATGAACATCTTTTCATATTCTCGGCTATGTAACACTATTTATAAGAGTATCCAAACACTCTTCTTAATGTTTTAAATAATATATTTAGAAAACAAGTTTTGTCAATGCATGTATATACAAGGGTTAACGTCAAAAATGACAACATCTATAGATTTATATGAAAATACTAATGGGCAATTAAGTTATATTAAGAATAAATAACAGAAAATAAATAAAAATGAAAGAAATAAAGATGCAATAGAGAAGATCACACACTGGCTCGACTGTTAACTATGCCTACATCCACTTTGAACATATTAACTTCATTCTCCATAACCTTTTGCAATGATTTTCGATACAAAAGTTTGCATATATTTCATATAATTAATAGACTTGATATCACAAATAAATAAGCTGATAGGAATAGATCACAATAGCCTTCCTGGTGATTGCTTTTAACCGTCCTTTGACACGATTTGTGTTGGAGAAGCACTTTGACAGCATATAGGCGGAGAAAGTCAGGATCCTTCTCGTGTAGGAGGTATATGGGTATTTATAGGAGTTTGAAGCTAAACTAGGACGATTTATCGCGTTAGTAGGTCTATCTAGGAGATATATGCCACATTCGAATTTTTTTTACTTAATAGACTAAGTTGTGCAGATCGATACCAATGCATAGCCTATGGATAGGTAGTGACCTATTGACTTGAATTATTTTGAGTCCTCATTGTTTTTTCTACCCTTCTAATATTCTTGTAATGCCTTGTGTCAAGTTTCATAGGATTTGGACCTCGTCAGAGTATATTTTTCCATTAAGCCATGTTGAACTGCTCTAAAGTGTACAATTCATCGAACATCTTGAGTTAGAAATATGGATTGCAACTAAATATGGAGAAGAAGCTAAAATGAAGACAAGAAGCATCATGGTTGGGCCCACAATGGACCATCCCTTTTATTTATGGATCGGTATCGATCCATGTACTTAACTTATTTCATGTAAAGTTTTTGCGGATCTCATCTCGGCCCTCCTTTGAGCCTGTTGGTTGAGTTTGAAGTGATTCTGACAATAACAACTCACCCCGAAACATGCTTAAATTCCGACCTAGAAAAGACCCATCGAAACTTAAAGTTGTTCTAAAATGGGTCAACTATTTCTATAAGAAATAATTTTCCAAAGTTGTAGTAATACGATCAAAACTCACAGTGAATAGTTAAGATATAATAACAAAGAATATAACCTTTTATTTCACAAAATCATTTAAAAGGTTTTCGAATACAAAAGTCCTCACATAAATTTAAATATTAGCATACATCATAATTATCATTAATCACACATAACGATAATAACTAAAAAGATATATAGTAAATAGTTGCCTCCAACTTCATGCCTTCCATCATCCAGCTTTCCCTTTAAGACCATCCAATTTATGATGTGTTGTTAAGAGGAGGGAGTCAAAACAACAGGTTCTGATGAATAAAATCTTTAAGTTTTAATCATTTTACCTATAGTTGGGTAGTATGAATACTATCAAGGGTATGTTTAAGGTGTAAATACATAAATATGAACTTTGTATACTACTCAGTTATATATATTTAAAAGAGGCGGGCCCTATAATTAATTAATAGCACGAGGGGATCCTAATTTAAAACCCAATGGTGGATCCAACCACTTAATACATAATTTATAGTAGATACCACACACACACACACACACACACACACACATATATATATATATACACACAAACACACTCACAAAATAGTGTAAGATATAGCATGCAGCCACCTAAAACCTAGAAGGCAGACAACACTCGCCACTTAATACTTTACTACAGGGGGACCCCTCATTACTATCTATATAGCACTAATGGTGACCTGCTAGCCACTTAATACTCCCCGTAGATAGGCGGTTCCCTTACATGTCAGGCGAACGCTTAATTAACCTATCCCAAGTTTAACCCTCACTAAATCACCATAAAGGAAGCGAACAACTCCTAAGGATCCCCGTTCAATATGTGATGATTCAATACTTCAAATAGAGAAAAGCGAACCCATCGATCTCTTAATACTTAATAAGGGCAGGCCCTATGACAAAAATTTGTACTCCTCAAAATAAATCCATAAGGAAATAAGCGAGTCTCAACAGCTTACTACCCCTAAAAGGTGGATTAGCCACTTAATACTTAACTCTAAAGCAAGCCTTCATAACTCTAAATGACCCATGACACTAGACATCTCACGTTATCTCACCTTCTTGTATTTGTTGGTAACTGGTTTGTTTGGACAGACTTCTACTACAAGAAGGGTATAACCTCGCATTACATGTCATTAAATACAAAGTAAAGATCATAAACATACAGAAGCACACATAACACAATTTCCTAATAGGGACATTTAATTCGAATAACCTAATTTCTAAGCAAATAGTACATATTTAAGATATGTAGGTTACTCTATAATAAATATTAAATATAATGACACACTCGTTGCCATGAATAAAATATTGCACTAATCGTGAGAAATGTCAACCCACGTACAACATTAGAATCGCAAGTTTTCTCCTTATAGTAATTCAACACAGCACAAAGGATCCAAAATAGGATTAACAGATAAAGGTGGGGTGACAACATATACCACAATAAGACTTGTAATCATGGATTTCTGATTACTTCAGTTGAATAAATGTAGTTATTTGTAAATATTATATGTTTAGTTTTATTCTAGTCCTATTTCACTTACTTTCAGTTTCTGTAATATTTATGTAAAAATAATGATATAAATTGCATGTGTTTATAACCCTCATTTCCACTATTTTATAAATAAAATAAGGAATTGAATTGCATATAGTTTACAGTTCCCAAATCCCATATTTTTGTGTTAATTTAAGTTTTTTGAATAAGAGGTAGAAAGAAAGTAAAATATACTAGTTTTGTTTGAGATTCAGAACAAGAACACAAAATCCCTTTAGTTTACATCAATAAAGACCATAACCAATAATCTACATAAACACAATAGATTGACATTTATGTTTTTATTATAATTTTAGGGGTTTTTTCGTTTTGTTTTCATATATCCTCCAAACCCTTTAGGCATATACAAATACAAATAGAAGACAAAATATAAAGACTCTACTCACAGCCTTTGGAGACTGATGTTGTTTCAAACCCTAAATGGAATCCCTCTTGTATGTGTTGCAACAAGAATCTTATCCAGTCCTCTTCTCTTTTAAATTCATATATGTATATTTAAGATCGATTTATACACATATGCAAACATTAGATCCAAATTTATAAATGAATAAACTGGGAATATTGAAGAAGAAGAGGACTAACTTATCCTAGACCAGATCTAAAAAGAAGAAGTTGAACCAAAGAACATAGCCACATGAATTTGTGATCGATAGTGAGGGTCTCGGGTCTTATTTATAAATGCTAGAACTAATATGAATTGTCAGGTTCATATAATAAAATTTGAACCATTTATAGCATTAGACTCCTAAAGATTTAACCTAGAAAACCCAAACTGTCACCCACAAACATCACTATATCGGTCGACCTCTATGATAGAGGCGGTCGACCGCCCTCTTAGCTTGGCCCAGTAAACAACATTACATGCATTTTTATTTAATTTGTTATTAATACTAATAAATTTCTCATTAATATTTTAACGTCATCCCCTTATATATATATATATGTATATGTATATATACATATATATATAGGTTTAAACTTCAATTATGGAATTAATTCATATCTCTATCTATTGGTTTAAATTTCAAACCTTATGTATTTTAAATTCAAAAAATTTGAATTATTTATAACTTTTGCTTATGGACTCCTTTTTCAGCATTCTTTGTATGAAAATAAATCAGAATCTCGCCGCGAACATAATGGTATAACCTTCGTGGTCAAATTCCATAAATACTAAATTTCTATATTTTGACATATTATAATTATTTAATTATTTTACTTTTCTATGTCTAATTAAGGTATATCTTACGGGTTGTTATACTAACTCCGTTTTGGCTTCTGACTTATATGGATCTTCCCATAGAATCAAAAAATGGATTAACATTTTTATTCTAATGTACGCCTTCGTTGTAAACAAGATATTTTTTGTACTAATCTACTTTTCTGTTCCATGACCTGAGTGATTTGATTATAGTAACAAGCTAGCTTGAGGAGTCATCTATGGTTAGTCGGTTATCAACTAGAATTTTTGAGTCCAGAATGTATATTTATTAATGATCTTTGAATTCTATGTTCGAACTTCTCAAGTGCTTCAAAATAGGGTGAGTATGAATATTTTGTATTCAATACGGTTAACCTGATGGATCAGTACTAATCTATAGCCTATGGATCAATTTTGATCATAAACCTAGAAGAATTTCAAAATTATTCGTCTTTGTAATACATATTCAGACCATTCCATTTTATTCTTGTTCCTTCTTATTTTATGGCCGACCCGATCCATCTTTCCTCATCTAGGCCGAATATTGCCCTAGCTTCGCCACCATCAACCATCCATTGCTAGAGTTGTTCACCGCCGCCTCTTACAAGTGTCATGCACCTCCACAATGAATGGCACATCCAACTTCGCCTTCATTTGACTGCTTTAACAGCTTTCTCAGCTTCAGAAGGTGAAAGAACAATTTACGGCCGAGAAGGCTAGCATTCAAAAAACTTATGATGAACTTAATGGATCATTTGGATGCTACTACGCTCAACTTGTTATCGCGGACAAGTCCAACTTAGCTTTCCTATAGGATAAGTTTGTTTACACCCTTACCAAAATAAGGGAGGACATGCTTGAATGAATGGCTGGGGTGGGTTACACTGAGGAGAAGTTAAGTCGACATTGTTCAAATGAGGAGTCTCGAGTCACTCTAGCCAAGGGAAAAGAATAAATTAGGCTTGTTAAATAGGAATCTCCACACAAGTTCTAATTAGACAAATTACTCTGGCCTCGAAGGTCCTTTCGTTGAACCTAAGAGCCAGGTGAGATCATTCCTGCCTCTGGTGGCATTGTTTCTTCTTTTGTTTCCCCGGTTGTCATTCTAATATTCACTTTAGCTCCAGTGATTACTGCTTACGAGATTGTACATTTAAGTAGTGAAGTAAATAGTGATGATGGTAACGGGAAACAATTCAAGATTGATGTTTGTATTCATACAGAAACTCCAGCGGTAGGTAACGCTCTCTTCATCCCTGACCTTGAAGATTTCATGCTTTCACTCGAGGAGAATGATGACTTATTTGTTCACTTTTCTTATGCTATGGGCTCTAATATTCTCGCTACTCTCCCTCTATACTCTAGCGTTATGGAGATTAAAGAGATTTTCACTACTTCCACTCTTGTTTCAATTGTTCTGGCTCCTATCTCAACTCTGTTCCCTAGCGTCAGGCACATTTAGAGCATATAGAAGCTTTACAAGTATTAGACGACCTGGTGGTGTCTTCGAGACGAGATGGGACGAGTGTCGAGCAGAAAGAGCCAGTGATTGATGAGAAAGAGACACTAAGAAAAGAGTTTATGATGGTGAGGAAGAGACTATGATCGGAGATACGTCTAAGTCTGGCAAGAAGAACTCTTCCAAAAGCCAAAAACATGTAGTTCACAAAAAAACTCATTGGCGCGATGAATGAGCAAGGAAGTGACCAACGGGGTTGGGTATATGTCCGTCATTCCAACCAATACCGACCCTTCCATGAGCAAGTCAAGGAGGCCAAGGAAGTTAACTACCAAAATTAGAGAAGGTACCAAAGAAGGCGACCAAAAGAATAACAAATGATATTTGACTAGGGGCTTTCTGGCTTTCACCTTTTGTTATTATGTATATCTTGTATTTTTTCCTTTTTGGATGGGTTGTGCGAGTAGCATCCCCCGCTATTGGACATGCTTGTTTGTACATATGTGTTTCTTGGTAATAAAATGATGTTGTTTATCTGTAACTTTGTTGTATAGTCTTTACTTCCGGTACCTCTACTTCCATATGTTTATGGAATAACTAGGGTTATTATAGTCGGTCTGCCGCTGGGTCTTCCTGTTGATCGTAGTAGACCTACGGTATGATTTACCTTAGTATTTTGTTCATCAGTGTTGGAGGTACTTTACTCATACCATAGGACTGCCTGCGTGCTTTTAGGTCTAATTTCAATTTTTCCATTTTATTGCCCCTAGTCTAGTTGTCAAGTTGGTAGTTGCGGGATGACCAAGTGTTGAGTTTGTTCCTATGTCTGAAGGCTCAATTGATTTGGTATTCATTAAGTTTCTTTGATTTGTACTCCTCGGTTTGACTCTGGTCGCGTTTTGATGATGTGGTAGTCTCGAGTGAAATCCTTACTACTTGAGAAGGACTATGGATGGATAGCCGACGATATGACGATTCTATGGAGAAATCCTTGTCGTATGAGAAGAGTTTTGGATCGATGTATGATTATCTTATAGCCTCGAGGTGAAATCCCCACCGCACCTAAAGAGTTTTGGATCGATGGCTGATGATTCGACGGCCTACGGGTGAAATCCTCACCACATAAGAAGAGTTTTCGATACGACTAATTGTTTTTTGCACTCTTCTTTCTATGGTCTGTACTTTTAATGTTAGACTATGTCCCCTGAGATAGGAAGCTCTCGATGCTAATCAATTTTCATATATCAACGTGATGTGGATTTTTTTTCATGCCTCAACGTAATGAGGGCTTTTTCATTTTCAGTCTTCCCTGCACTTTGCTTTCTAAGGTACATAGTCTTGGTATTAGACAATGTTCCCAATGATAAAGAATTCCTAGCACCGTTAGATCTCCCTTATGCTCTATTTTTTAAGGTTTATAGTCTTTATTTCAAACTATGTCCCCTAAGATAGGAAATTTCCATGCATCAATGAGTTTTGAGGAGGAGTTCGGTGACACTTTGCTTGGTTATTCTAGTATCTCATTTCACGCTTGGCAGTCCTCTAAGGTAGCTTTAGAGCTTGGAGTATGTGTTTTCATGAAAGTAATTCTAGTTGGATAGTCGAGACTTTTTTTTATTGTTTTGGAGCACATTGAATTTTACAAAGCTCGTACATATTAGAACCTCGTACTTCATGAATCTGTAATTTCAAACTAAATTTTAGTTATTTTAGAAAAAGAAATAAAAATTATAAAAAGGATAAAATAGTCACTCTTCAATGGCTCACAAAAATATAGCAACAACGCCACAAACACTAATGCTATAGCAAAAAGACAAAAACCGAACCTCACCAACCACACACTAAGTAGTCAAAAGAAGGACAATACAAGCAACCCCTCTCACACCAACATAAACCATAACAACGAGATCCCAGCCAACCTCAAGGAGAAACTCTAGAAGCAACTTCCAAAAAGGACTAAACGAGGCCTGAAACTAGAGCCAGTAGAAACATCCCAACCTCAAAATCCACCTCAACGAAAAAAACCTATAGGTCTGAATTTTTATGATACCAGAAACACTCATATTGGGACCTGATCCATCTCTTCTAACCATAAAAGAGCCCAATCCCTACCAAGTGCTGCAAACCTGAAAAAAGCCCCAACTGCCTATGATACCTGAGAAAAAAAGAAAAAAAAATCTCACACTTAACACATGCACAACAACAATCACCCCCTCAGACAACACCCTCTCGAGAACGAATCCCTCAAAATATTAAGAAAACGCTAATAAACTCCAATGATTAGGTTCAGAAGTTGCTCCTGAATGGTCGACCTTTGGACGCCAGTACGACATCAGCTTTGATCCTATGGAAGATGATATCATAAGGGACACATCAAAAATAACCTTATTATGCACGCACTAAAGATGCCAACATATGAGATATGGAATTAGGTGAAGAAGGATGGACCCAAGGTCCTTCCCGGACCTCTCATCCCACCAGGAATGAAGCAAGGTAAGCAGGGAAGAAGCTGATCCCCTAACATCAACAAAACCCAAAAAAAATCCCAAATAGCACTAGCACATTCACTCTCTAAGAATAAATGTATCGATGACTCCGATGCCCCTGCCCTACAACACTAACATCGAGACACCAATGGATACCGATCCTCATTGGATTATCATCAAAAAGGACCCCATTATGCAGAAATTTCCACACAAATAGGGAAACCTTAGCAGGCAATCTACTATCCCAAATGAAAGACAAGATCGTAACTTAAGCCACTGGAGTTCTAGTAGAATTCCACGCCACCCTAAGAGAGAAAGGACCCCCATTCTAGCTGAAACCCCTTCTTTGGGAATCAGTGAAAGCCTAAACCATTTGCAACCATTTCCATATCTCACTTGCATAAGATGAGGTATCAGAAAAATCAGAATAATGACGATACTTAGCATGAAGAAACGACGACCAAAGTGAGTCGTTCGAATGGAAGTAGACCCAAAAGTACAAGCGTAAGACTTACAAATATCTCTAGGGTTGCACAATCCTGGCAAATAATATCCCAGGAGATCCAATGGTGCCTCTTCACCTCATCCTTAAAGTTCAACGCTGACGAACGATAAGGGCGGAAAAAATGAAGTGGTAGGAGTCATGGAGGCAAAAACATGAGACCCTAGAGAGTCCAGGACAGAGTTGATGAGCACAAGTCTCCATACTTGAGAGATAAGAGATGCTTTCAATTTCAAAATCTTCCTTATAGCTTTAACCGAAAGAGGATCAAAAATCACATTAATCTTGCAACCACGGTAAAGAACGATACCAAGATATGGAAATAGAAGAGAGAAATCCCAAGAACCAGAGAAAGATTCAATACAAGAAATCCTCTAAGGGGCTATAGACCTAGCGGGAACAAAGCAGCTCTTCGACATGCTGACGAGTTACCCCGAACAATGGTCACAGAAATGAAAGAAAGACATGAGCCGACGAATGGAAAGGCAATTCCCATTGGAGAAAATGATAGTGTTGTCAGCAAAGGATAACGACGAATTACCAGACAACCTCTAGGGATACCAAAACGCTGGATCTGATCTGCTATCATGGGAGAATGCACCCCATAAATGAAGGCCTTCACAATGATGATGAACAGGGTAGGATAAATGGGATATTCTTGACGCAATCCTCTCCCTCCCCCCGAAGCAAAGAAACCCTTGGTGACTCCATTAATCAGAATGGAGAACAAATAGTTCGAAATGAGACGCCATACCAAATAAATTAGCAACTCAAGAAATACAAAAGCACAAAGCACCCTGATAATGAAAAACCATGATGGGCAATCTTAGGCCTTCGACATTTCAAGTTTTATTACCACATTGTAGAACCAAACATTCCGATTGATCCGGGAAATAATTTCTTGAGCTAGAAGGACATTATCATTGATCAGCCGATAGTTGACAAAGCTTGTCTGGGAAGACGAGACGATCCAATCCAGATTAGGAGCGAGCTGAGAAGACAAGACCTTGGAGATGACCTTGTTCGAGAAGTTGCATAGGCATATGAGTCTGAAATCACCACAAGTCTGGGGGTTCTCACACTTAGGGATGAGGACAAGATTGTGGATGACCACCCCTTGGGAGCATACCACCAAAGAACAAGAAATGGATAGCCAACGCAAAGTCAAATTGAATGATCAGTCAGACAGTTGTATCTGTCTGGGACACCCGACCTATCTTTGCTGAGAGAGAATACATAGGCACAGATCTCCTCTAATGACAGAGGGTCGCAAAGGGAAAGCACCTCTACAGGGAGAACCAAAGAAGAATTAACAATGAGATTATGGAGTCCAACTGATCGATGAATGAACATTGCAAAAAAAAACTTGGAAGCAAGAAAGGATCGTCTCTTCTACTTTCGAAGGAGTAGAGGCTAACCAGAGGTCAGGGCGAAGTATCCAACGGATAGACAGAAGGTTGTTTTGTTACGGACAGAAGCATGGAAGAATTTTAAGTTGCAGTCCCCATCGACTACCCATTTGATCTGCGCCTTCTAGAAAAGATAATCGTGTTCACCTCGCAATTCTAAAGGAAAAGCGAGTTGGATAAGAGCTCAAACCTGCCTGTTGTATGCCGAAGCAACGTCATCACAAGTCGCTTCTGCTAAGATAAGAGATTGTTCCGCCACCTGAACTCTATCAAAAATATTCTTGAAAACCTGGGAGTTCCAGACCTTCAAATAACATTTCAAGCATTTGAGCTTGAGAGAGAAAACCACTAAAGGATTCTCGGAAGCTGGAAGGGAACGAGAATCCTCTATGGTTTAAAAAAGGTGTCATAGGATCTCCACATGGACTGAAAACAAAAAGTCGAAGGGCCCGATAAAGCTAAAAGGATGCAACTTAGAACTATATGAGCATGGTCTGAGTTAGAGCGATGCAGGTGAGCAACCAAGTAAGAGAAGGAAAGTTAAACAAACCCTTCAATCCGAATACCGGTCCGGACGAGAAAGGATCTTGCTGGGCCCTTCCTGGTTGTTACACCAAGTAAAGGAAGATCCAACAAACGACACATCAGAAAAACCCAATTCGATGATAAACGAGTTGAAATCCTCCACCATAGAGCGGTCAATAGAAGACCCGCCTTGTTAAATAATGCGGAATGCGGGTCTTAAGGCAATACTAACACTAGAGAGGGGTTAATAGTGATCAAAGAATTAACAAAAATCTTATTTATATGATCTACAATATGAATCACACACAGCAGAGATGATCGCAAACACAGAATAAAACACAGACATAGAAACAGATAAATATAAAATGCAGAAAAGGAAAGAACGCACCGGATTTCATATTGGTTCGTATTAATCTTACTTCTAGTCCCATGCAACGCTGGATTGCACAATGTTTATTATTATCAATGTCCAAGTACAATCCCCTTGATTTCACGGCTACATGGTTAACACCGCTCCAAACACCCTTGATTTCATGGCTACAAAGTTACCACCACTCCCTTTCCTTGATTTCAGGGCTACAAGAAACACACCCTTTACCAAACACTTGCCAAATGATTACGACAGCCCTGTAACTCTTCAATAACACTTCAATTCAGAGAGTAATGAGTAGAGAGAGAAAAGAAGAAGTTTTATATAATTAGAGTAGAAATCGGCAAAGTAGAAGTGTAGAAATTAATAAAATATGAAATATTAATGGTGGGATGAAGAGCAGTGAAGATGGAGAAGACATATTAAAAAAATTGAAATCAGCCCCTATTTATAAGATTTGAAAGGTTGCAATGCTTCTGGAACGTTACAAATTGTGAAAAGACACTTCCTTTGTAAATTGAATTTCTGACAGTTGTATGTCGACATAACCTACTATGTATGTCTACTTATGTATGTACAAAATATTTTTAAAACTCTTTTTCAAGTGTTTAATTATATATATTATTTTGAAAATTTTTGAATTAAAATTTAGTGATATAAACGAGTATTCTAAAGTGTAAAACCATATGGAAACATAATAATATATTATATAAACATATTTATAAATTTATAAAGTTTAAAACTATATAACTATAAAAATATAAAGCTATATAACTATATAAAATTAAAAGTTACATTTGAAATCATTAGTAAAAAAAACAATTTGAAATTAGAGTTTGAATTTTGAAAATCAGAATTTGAAAAACATATTTTGAATTTGAACCTAGGATATTATTCAGGGTCTTACATATAAACTAGACTCTATTAATATATTTGTCTTGAACTCTTGAAAACTTGATTACTCATGAGTCTTGAATCTCCTCTGAATTCTGAATTTTGAATCTCTTGAAACTCTAAAAATATACAATCTTCGGTATTTAAGTTTTGTGTACAAATCCTGCATATATACGTACATATACATATGTATATATGTTCTAGATAGAAATGTTAGTATATATTTTATAATCAATTAATATTGAAATAAAGTTGTTGTCATCAAAACTCCATTCTCTAACAATCTCCCCTTTGTTGATGATGGCAACCTTGATTTATAAAATATTCATACTTGTTGATACCCTTTTGATCTACTCCTTTTAGTACCCCCTCTGTCATCATGAATACTGTACACTCCCCCTTATACTAAGCCTAATTAACTCTTATTTCAAACAAAGCCTAACTAACTCTTATTTTATAATTTCTCCCTCTTTGTCATCAACAAAAAAAATCTAAACATACTCCCCCTAAATCCTGTATCTTTTTTTAAGAAAGAAAATATAATATAACAAAAGGGAGAATCTAGCCATTCTCCAACAGGTCACAAAAACGGTTTCCTAAGAATGCAGAAACCATGCATACACACGAACAAAGGAAACAGAACAATATACATGTAAAACAATAAAGACAGACAACAGTCTAGCGCACACAAAACATCAATCTTGGCAGAGGAAGCCTTGGAAGACGGACAACAAAGCAAAGAGAGGCAAAGAAAACACCTAGCTCCACATGAAATGTGCATAAAGATATAACGACTGACAAGTCCTTTGAGAAATGCAACTGGAAAAGGATGGAAAATCAAACCGACGTCCCAGAACCGCTGAAACCTCCTGGTCCACATGCTCCGTCAAATCTGAGGTGGTGAGCGAAGCCAAAGAAAAACATCAAATCTCCTGATCCTCCAAAAGCTCTAGTTGTACCTGCTCCAGTAATCCCACCTAGGATGAAGAGACGAATGAACCATCTAACTCTAAGAAGACCAAAACGAACAACCTATAAACCAAAATCTGCACAACTAACAAACGACATAAGATCGATTAGGGGTACGGCGAGAATGAGATAAAAGCAGCAGAACACATAAAACACTTAAGCGACAAATCAACCAATACTAGCCCTGAGAGTGGCCGCTACGAATGTAACATCAAAGGTAACAGGCAACTGCCTTGACATGATCCAAAGACACCCCTGAAAGGCCTACCACGAAATTCTAGGAACACATCGTTCCTAACTTTCCGGATAATGGTAGGAGGGTCCATAACCACTTCTTCAAAAACTGCCTTATTCCACGAGCACCAGATGTGCTGATCGACGCTAGTCTATGAATTAGAAAAGCGCGACATTTAAATTAAATTCTGCAAGCATACAGGTGTGTAGCATACAGGTCGAACACAGGGAGGTGAATTAAATCAATTATTTATCTAATCTCTTGGGCGAGTTAGACGAAGCGGGAGGTTGATTTTGCAAAACAAAACAAAATTAAAACTGTAATTTGATTCAGAACAGATCTAACTGAACCGACGATCAAATCACAATTTCAATGGAAAAGCAATGAAACTATAAATCAGATTCAAATCTAATCAAATCCAATTTAACCTATGAACGCGTTTAAAGTACAGAAAATAAAAGTGCAGAATATAAATAACAACAGGAAATAAAATTAGGATTACCGCTGAATCTAATCAGACGGTCAATCACTAATGAAAAGAAATGCAAAATACAAATAGTGTTCTACCGAATCTAATCGTGTAGACAACACTAATTGCTAAGAAATTGAAAAAAAATGCAGAAAATAAAAAGAAGAAGAAGAACTAGAAACTTTATTAGAAATAGAAAATGGGATATATGATAGGATGGTGGCTACAATGCCATTACAAGGGTATATATAGGGTAGATAGCCAAACCCTAACCCTAACCCTAATGGTAAATGGGCCTGGTCATTACACCACTAATTAGTTTACAATGAGAAACATAAATGGGCCTTAGATAAATAAAGCAAATTTGGGCCTTTTCTCTTTTTCCTCTTGCTTCCTTGATATTTCTTCATTGATTTGTGATGTGCAAAGCCTTTTTATCACTCCTTTTCTTGTCCAACAGCAACTAGATGTGATATCTTCATCTACAATTCTTCAAAATGCAAATACACAGCAAATTGAACTCTATTTCTCTACATTTCTGGTTGCATGCGGGCTGGGTTGGAATATCTGTAAAAGTGACAAAATAATACCCAAGTAATATTTTTTTATATACAAAAGATAAGATATAAGAGCATAAAAATAACACATTTCTATGTCAATCAAATACCCCCACACTTATCTTTTACTCGTCCTCGAGTAAAACAAAAAATGAAAAACTAAACTAGAAAGGTCACACTTTCGTAGGAAACACGATTGCATTGAGCGTATGCAACAAGCCGTTAAACCTCTAGGTGTCCCTAGTAGGACGAGTGGTGTCTCGTGAGGGTTTTCAGCGGATACTACCCACAAAATCCAAATGCAGTATGCTATGATTCTAATGAAACTACATGAATGTAATGGACATATGCAAAAAATAAAAACGAAAAATGACAACACGACTTATTTCAGGAAAGTGGTACAACAAATTAAGTTAATAATTTCCAACCAGTTGATTTTATTTTAGATACCTCGACTTGTCACAAATTTTCAATATAAATCAAGTTTTCAAATGTTAAATTCCAGTTTGGCCAGTTGGTTCGGTCGATAACATAGTGCAGCCATGAAATAAATTCTTAGTTTGCTTGGCACAGTTTGCAAAGTGGTATTCTAATTTTCTCATGTATGGCTAGTCAAATCAATATGGTCAAGAAGTGTCTGGGTATCATCGCTTATTCTTTATTCTATAAAATTTTAATATTTATGATTAAGTACATACACCTAAAAAGACCAAGGTTTACCACCCATGCACTGCCTCGCGGACTAACGGAGAGTGGGTAAAGAGCTTGGCGGATTGTGCAGGCCGACTTTGACTTTGTCAACAACGTGTCGGTAATCCTTAGGTGTCCAATCCCATAAAATGAGACCAAGATATTCCAACTTTGACTTTGTCAACAACGTGTCGGATAGAGCTTGGCGGGTTTGCACACCAACGCTCGATATACAAGCAATGTTGGATACCCTTGGAATATTATTATTATTATTATCGAAAATATAAGCACAAAAGAGAGTTACGCGAATTCAACTTAACACAACTTAGTTTTAAAGATTTGAAAAGCCAATATAAGTATTTTAAGTCCTCCACTTATTTAAACAAAGTCTACAATATAGAATAGATTTCATGGCCATCACCTAAGAATCTCCCTATGTACCGGTTACACTATTATCCCTCAAAATTAAACTTTTCATTATATTTCCTATTCGATCTAAGTTTAGAGAGAAAAATACTATCAACTGGCTAAAAATTGTAAACTTATTTTGTTGTATCAATTGAAAATGAGTCATGTTTAAAAAAAAATGGCATGTTACTACAGTCTAAAATGCATGATGGTCCTATATGAAAAGAAAGAAAGAAAAATTAAAGAAAAATCAAAAGAATGCAATGCAGACCCCCCCCCCCCCCCACACACACTAGAACTAAACAGTGTCCACACTGTAAACGTTTCCTAAATTTGAAAGATCGCACCCAAAGGTGAATGAGATGCAAAATGGTCTGTAAAATGAAATGCAATCTAACTATATGTAAGAATGGATCATATATACAGTGGTATATGTGTTTGCGGTGAACGCGATGCAAAGAATTCCACCAACTTTTTCCCCCACACTTGGTTCTAGCCCTATGAGTCCCATTCCCACTGTGTCTAGACATGTTTTCTAACAAGCAAGAGTTTTTGAAAACCATCTCATCTTTATACCTCAATTTGTAGTCCAGGAGATAAATATCTAGGGTCGTCCTAACCTGAAGTTTTTCAACCAAACCAGCATTCCAAAAGTAATTCATGTATTCAACAATTTTGTCAGTGTAATTTTTCAAAAATTTGTGATCGTATGTAAATTCAGTGAAATTTGACATCTGAGTGGTGTTCAAGACTGTGTGATCACATTTCTCAATTTCGTTAATTGACATTGTATTTCCGACATGGACAATTTCAAATTCGTTTGAAATTCTTTCAAAGTTAAAATTTTCGAACTCGTGACTTGAATAGACCTCTTCCTTATTTGGCAACTCATCCTCATACAATCCAAAAAATTAATGTTCGTCCAAATCCATTTCCAATTTTGAGTTTTTGAAAAATTCAACATTTTCAGTTTGTTCAATTTCAAAGAATTCAAGTTTCTCGCAGTCCGGAAGAGGAAGATCAAAATCTAAACCCAAATCTTTTTGAAAAGAATCGAAATCCAAATCATTTATTGAATTTTGGACAACTTCATTTAGATCATCATTCTCAATTTCAAAAGTCGTTATTTGAAAATTTTCAATGTCAGTAAAGAATGGATTATTTCCTGATTCATCGCTTGTTTGAATTTGATTTTGTTGCTCTCGTTGTTCTTTCAAAGATGTCAATAAACAAAGAAGTTCATCCATCTTTCTATCTTTTTCATTAAGCTGTCTATCGAGCCTTTCTACCCTCTCTCTAAAAATGTTAAGACGAACGTTGATTTGAGAGCTTTCGTTTAGAATTTCCTGATTTTCAAAATTATCATCCACATCAATTTCACAATCAATATTATTTCCAATGTGGTAGTTGTTTGAATTTTCAGAAAACTGACAATGATATTGGAAATCATTTTGATCATAGAAATTTTGTTCATAACCAAAACTGTTAAAATTCAAGTGAAAATTGCAATTTTGGTCATTTTCAAGATGTTGATATGGGTTGTAGTTTTGAAAATTTTGATCGATTTGAAAATCATTTTCAAAATTATTTTCGAATTGGTTTCCAACCCCATATTGATGTGGATCAAAGCTATTTTGCGATTCAAAACCGTTTTGATGTGGATGTGACCCATAATCGAAATTATTGAAATTTAAATTGAAATCATCATTTCGATTATATCTATGATTTTGAAAATGTTGGTCAGTTGGAAAATTTTGAAAATTGTTGACATTGGGCTCACGAAATTTTGGAAAATTTTGTTTCATGAGTTGCAATTCATACTCATACTCTTCAAGAGGACGTCTACTTCGATTATTATCCCACATTACTCTCAATGATTTTTTTGAATTAGACATTTGAAATGAAATCACGGCAAGACAGAAATTATTCTCAATTCAAAATAATATAAAATAATGAGTTGTGCTCTATTAATTAACTGACTCAATTGGAAGGGGGAAGAGGGTCTTATGGCCGTTCACGTATAGTATAAAACTAAGGGATACGACCAATGTTTTACGGGTAGTATGCAACCTCTTTTGCTAAAAGTTCAATAAATTGAACTAATATATATCCGCGATCCAATTGTACGAGACAGTCAACTTCACAAAGCACCACTTTTCAGTTATATTATTTTGAAAATCAAAATCACGTGTTAAAATTGAAAATCGATGAGAGTGATTAGTTATGGAAAACCGTTCTTCACCACAAATTCAGAAATATCAGTCACAGAACAGACACAGAAATATAAACTGCAGAATTAAAATTTTTTACATTCAAGCCACTGCCCCTGCAGAATTTTTTTTACAACAATTGTCTATATATTTTTTTTCTTTTTCCTTTTGCAGCAGAGCACCTGTAGAGTTTTAAAAGTTTTCAACTTGATCGGCAGTCCTCCAGTGAATTTGGGAAGCGCTAGCGCGTTCACACCCCACTTGGTGTGCAACCGCTCCAACCCATCTGAACCGTCCACTGCTTTCTGTTGCTGTCCCCTTCTATTAATTGCTTGACTGCGCTGCGGATGTAACATCAAAGGTAACAGGCAACTGCCTTGAGCATGATCCAAAGACACCCCTGAAAGGCCTACCACGAAATTCTAGGAACACATCGTTCCTAACTTTCCGGATAATGGTAGGAGGGTCCATAACCACTTCTTCAAAAACTGCCTTATTCCACGAGCACCAGATGTGCTGATCGACGCTAGTCTATGAATTAGAAAAGCGCGACATTTAAATTAAATTCTGCAAGCATACAGGTGTGTAGCATACAGGTTGAACACAGGGAGGTGAATTAAATCAATTATTTATCTAATCTCTTGGGCGAGTTAGACGAAGTGGGAGGTTGATTTTGCAAAACAAAACAAAATTAAAACTGTAATTTGATTCAGAATAGATCTAACTGAACCGACGATCAAATCACAATTTCAATGGAAAAGCAATGAAACTATAAATCAGATTCAAATCTAATCAAATCCAATTTAACCTATGAACGCGTTTAAAATACAGAAAATAAAAGTGCAGAATATAAATAACAACAGGAAATAAAATTAGGATTACCACTGAATCTAATCAGACGGTCAATCACTAATGAAAAGAAATGCAAAATACAAATAGTGTTCTACCAAATCTAATCGTGTAGACAACACTAATTGCTAAGAAATAGAAAAAAAATGCAGAAAATAAAAAAGAAGAAGAACTAGAAACTTTATTAGAAATAGAAAATGGGATATATGATAGGATGGTGGCTACAATGCCATTACAAGGGTATATATAGGGTAGATAGCCAAACCCTAACCCTAATGGTGAATGGGCCTGGTCATTACACCACTAATTAGTTTACAATGAGAAACATAAATGGGCCTTAGATAAATAAAGCAAATTTGGGCCTTTTCTCTTTTTCCTCTTACTTCCTTGATATTTCTTCATTTATTTGTGATGTGCAAAGCCTTTTTATCACTCCTTTTCTTGTCCAACAGCAACTAGATGTGATATCTTCATCTACAATTCTTCAAAATGCAAATACACAGCAAATTGAACTCTATTTCTCTACATTTCTGGTTGCATGCGGGCTGGGTTGGAATATCTGTAAAAGTGACCAAATAATACCCAAGTAATATTTATTTATATACAAAAGATAAGATATAAGAGCATAAAAATAACACATTTCTATGTCAATCATGTGCCAGCAGGCCAGACAAGGAATCAGACGAAGAAGGACCGATCGAGAAGATTTACCTGAGACGCAAGATCACCAGAATCTCGGTGAATTTTCAATCGAGGTGGCACTACCTCAGAAACCCATCAGGTTCCCAAAGAAATTTCAGACATCCATGGCACAAGACCCAGAGAACAACAAATGAAAAGAGGATTCGGAGCATCCAGTGCTACAACACCTGCACCTGGACACAATAGGTATGTCGATTCACTGAAGGTTCTCATCTATTGGAAAACCATCATGCAAGGTTTTCCACATGAACATAGAAACCTTCGAGGGAATTCGGACATTCCAAATGAAAGAGAAAAAAATGGAGACATGGACCAAGAGTCCACACTAAATTCCATGCCGCCATAAGCGAGAAGGGAATACCGTCCCAAATGGCACCTCCCTCATGTGCATCTGTTAAGGTCTTCACGGATTGCATTCATTTCCACATCTCATTAGCATAGGATAGGGCACTGGTGTAATTCGTAGTAGCCATCCTACGGTACTTGGCATGGAGAAACATCGCCTAGAGAGAATAGTTCGCTCCAAAGCTTGCCCAACCTTGCAAGCAAAGGCCGAACAGATGTCCTGAGGGTTACGAAGGCCCAGGCCTCCCTCACTTTTGGGACGACAATGGAGTTCCAAGAAATCCAGTGATGGTGAGAACTGTTGTCCTTGGTTCCCCAGAAAAAGGAAGAAGACATGGTACAATAAAAGCGGAAGAAGGAAGCAGAGGGAGTCATAGCAGCAAAGATATGAAATCCTATAGAGTCAAGAGCAGACTTAATGAGAACTAGTCTGTCAGCCTAAGAGAGTAAGGTAGCATTCCACCAAATGATCTTATCCATGACATTGTCAGTTAGAGGACCAAAGATGGTGTTGAGTTTCATGCCTCAATATAATACAATTCCAAGGTAAGGAAGTGGAAGCAAGGCCGCCACAAAACCGGTTGATGTCTCGATCCAGAAAGATCTAAATGTAGATAGGTCTTTCGCGGGCAAGAAGCAGCCTTTAGAAGAGTTAAAGAGTTGCCCCGAGCTTCTCTCATACTGCCGAATAAGGTCCAACAGGCCATGAATAGAAAAACGACTACCATTAGTAAAAAATGATGATGTCGTCAGAAAAAGACAAGGAAGAGATAAGAGGACATCCCATAGGGATGTCAAGCCTTTGAATCTTCCCAGTTATCGTTAGATAGTGCAAACTTCGAACAAAAGCCTCGACAACAAGGACGGACCGGGATGGGGAGAGGGGTCTCCCTGATGAAGTCCTCTCCCGGACCTGAAATAAATGGTGGTCGATCTATTGATGAGAAACCAACAGTTAGAGATAAACCTCCAAACAACATCGATTAGGGGTTCCGAGAAGATGAAATCCCTTGAAACCTTAATGACGAAGAACCACGACATGCGATCGTAAGCCTTAGACATATCTAGCTTGACGACCACATGAGAGCCTTGTACCTTCTTATCAGTCTGAGAAATCAGCTCGTGGGCTAAAAGGACACTATCAGTGATCAAACATCCTTTTACAAACCCATCCAGTAAAGAAGATATAAGACGCTCGAGAAACAATGCTAGCATAGAGGTTAGATACTTAGATATGACCTTGTTTGAGAAATTGCACAAGATGATCGGCCGGAAATCCTCACAAGAGCTAGGATGGTCACATTTTGGGATGAGGACCAAGTTGGTGGATGTCCACCCCGTAGGAGATCTCCACCAGAGAAGAAGGCATGAATGGAGAGACAAAAATCTACCTGAATAACTGGCCACACACTCCTGTAAAAAAACTCCGTTGAAACCATCAAGCCCACTCGCATAGTCCTTGCTTAGAGAAAATACGTAATCACATATTTCATCCAAGAAAGGAGATGCAGCAAGGTCAGAGCTATCCAACGAAAGGATCAGTCTAGGAATGAATGCAAGAAGAGACGGGTCATAAACAAAGACATAGGGAGAGCTAAGGATGGACTGAAAGTGGGACAGAATAGCCTCTTTGACTTCATTCGGTGTAGAAGCCAAGGATAGATCAGGGCAGTGAATCTGACGAATGCTGAGAAGACTAATCTTCTTATGAATAGACGAGTGAAAAAACCCGGAGTTTGTATCGCTTTTAACAACCCATTTGATCCTCGCCTTTTGGCGTAGATGGTCTTGTTCAATACGAAGCTCAGATGAGAAGGCAAGCCGGGCCAACGCCCAAGCCTCCTTGTTGGCAGCAGTTTATTCCTCATCAAAAGACGCTTCTACTAGAACCAGAGTATCTTCAGCCGCTCTAACGCGGTTGAAGATATTCTTGAATACAAGAAGATTCCATGCCTTAAGACAAGTCTTAAGATGCTTCAGCTTGCGAGAAAAAAACCACACAAGGGGGACCACTCAAAGGGGAGATCTAGGAATTTTCCACAACACTGAGGAAAGAATGGTGAGATATCCACATACTTTGGAATCTAAAAGATGATGGGAAAGAAGGGGAAAGAGGGGAACAACTAAGAATCATAGGATCATGTCGAAAAAGGTACAATGCAGATGAGAGGTAGTAAACGTGAAGGGTAGGCTGAACCACCCTTCAGAGGCGAAAACTCTGTCGAGCCTAGATAGAATCCGGTTTGGACCTTCTTGGTTGTTACATCAAGTGTAGGATGATCCGACAAAAGAAACTTCAGACAAAACCGAGCTGATGATGAAAGCATTGAAATCTGCAACGGCCAAATGGTTAACGGCATTGCCTCCATGCTTTTCTGCTTGGCTAGCGACAACGTTAAAGTCGCCACCGACCATAGAAACAGAGAAGCCCAAGTTGGAAATAGATAGAATATCGGACCACAGGTCTTGTATCTTAATCCTATCGCACTTAGCGTAAACCAGTGAGAACAAAAAAGACGAAGAGAATGAGGGAGAAGAACATGCAACCGGTAACAGCTGGTCTAAATCAAAGATAGGGTGGACTACAACGCCTTTGGACCAAATGATCCAAATCTTGTCAGACACATTGGCTAAAGCACCACCAAAGCCAAGAGAAAGAACAAATGAGGATATCGCTTCTGATTCCACAAGTGGTTCCAGAAGCGCAACCAAATAGACAGAATGCTTCTTAACAATGTGCTTAAGCCTAGCTACCGACGCATCATTACCAATACACCTAACATTCCAGAAAATAAAGTTCACCATCCAGAACAAAACAAAAAGACACATAGATAGAAGGCGAAAGAAGGCAACCCACCTCCTAGCTCAGATAAAATATAGAGTGTGTCGAGTAGATCTAACGATTTACTCTAACGCCGCTATAAAGCATGTGTGAATGGTGTTAGGGGTGCGAGGAACCAGATGGTGACAACGACGTGAGGCACAAGAAGTTGGTCTAACCGGTGACTCACCGGAAGTAGAAAAACTCAAGCCCGTCTAGCCGTGCAATTCGTAGCTGATACCACAGAGCTAGATCTAGCAGGATAAGAGTTCTTAGTAAGTTGAGATAGGAAATCATTAATGATCGCTATCTCTTCCTTACTAAGAAGAGGAAGAGGAAACAGACGAGTGGGATGATATAGTGATACAGGGACATTGAGAGAGTGTTGGGTTGGGAGTAGTATGCGACCCGAATTCTTGTGTGGCCAACACCAAAGCCAAGTCATCATCGGAGTGATGACCCTGCACTAATGGTGATGCCTAATAGCTGGACAAAGGGACGATCAAAGGTGGATATGTGGCCGTAGGAAAACTACGGTGAGCAACTGGAGAGAGAAGCATAGATCGGTAATCACCAGGGACGCATATATAGATATCTACAATCAGAAAAGATATACGACAACGCCCGGTAGGCCGCCTCACCCAAGCTGACAACCCCCTAGAAGCCCATCGCAAGATCCCATACAAGCATGTAAGCCCAAACTGAAAAAGAAACTTGCTAGTCACCGACGACACTGTAAAGGGCTCGACGTGACCGAACCAACCAACGAAAACGCACGAGGAGGCAGACACAGAGTGGTCCATGCAACTGATAAAGAGGTAAAACCAAAAAGAGACCAGCAAAAAAACCGGCCTACCCACAAAACGAAAGTACAAATGCACGTAAAGGAAGTGCACTAAAAACCCACTGAAAGAAAAAAGCACTGCAACCAACTCAATGTGCCAACAGATCCAACAAGGCCACACCCAAAAGAACCAGAATAGCCCAAAGATACCAACAGGGGAAAACCCACAAAGGCACAAAGAAAAAATGCCCACGCAGAAGGAGTTGTCGTAGCATGTTACCATTTGAACACAGACATAAATGTAAGTGTTCAAAGTGAACGGACTAGGTAACAACCAATGAACTTTACGACCAACTTCTGTGACCAGAGAACGATCAGAAAAAGGGATCGGGTCTAAGTTAATGAGCACAGGACAAGGCCTGACAAGGCTCAGTCAAAGCAATAAGACACTATCTAACCACAACCCAATAATCAAGCCAGCAACATTAAACTGAATATAGAAATAAAAAACAAAAGGGATGCACACCTAAAAGTTGTCCAAATCAAAAGAAATCCAATCACATCTCACACCAGAAGGAGCCAAAACTGCTAAAGCCTTAGCTGCCCCGCCAGTCATCGAGCAATGTGGCTGCATACTGAAACTTCCCACCTCCCGAGAAACTAAAAACGTTGCTATAGGGACACCACACTTGCGCCAGTCACCACTAACCTCCCCTAAAGTATCCTTGACAGGTAATTCAATGGGCTAAGCCATATGCAACACCGCTTCAAATCGTCAGATAGGGCAGAGAAGCAATTATTTAAGGCTAACGCAAGAAGTGGCTGCGCCAAAGCAACCAACGATGAACCATGGCGAACCTCTAGAACAGAACAAGCATAAGGAGGGGAAACGACAACCTCCAACGATCGAAGTTTGGGACATCGACGATGCTTAGGTTCTCTAACATAGCCTGTAGCACCTTTCAAAATCTGTGAATAGCCTGAAAGAGGATCCGAATGAAGAAAACAAGTGTTGGATCGGGTTAGGGCCACCAATTCCCCAACGCGGACTCTACCCAGACAAGGACCCGCAAAGGCTAACGGATCAGCCTTACTATTGCAATACAGAGAACCAACTAGTATGCTAATGGCAGAGGCACTCAGCTTGTTGGAATCCGAAGAATAAGCAATATCAGGAAAGGTCAAAGGGGGAATAAAAGTGGTGATGAAATCCCCCTAGTCCTGTCTGACCTCCGAATTGATCGAGTACCGAAGAACATGCCGGCCACCAGCAACATTTTCCTGTTCAGAAATTGGGAATAAAGCTAAAGAACCAGAGTAGAACGGAATCAAATTCAAGAAATAATCCTCAACCACCAAATAATGATGTCGACACAAAGCCTCAAAAAGCCTCAGTTCACCCAAATGTACAGCAACAAACGATTCAACAGTAATATCAATCTACACCGGATCTAAACAGCCTTTTTAATAGCACAATAAATTGCTTCAATCGAAGACAAGGTCAACCGAATGAGCCATGAACGATAAAAGCACCAGCAACCATGTTCGAACACAAAACCCTAATTAATAGGGAAAATTTGAGAGCGGAAGAAGAAAGCATTTTAGAGCGAACAGTAGAGGTCCAATAGCAGAAGAGAGAACATAAGAGCAAAGTGAACACAGAGCGAGAATCGTTTAGAGCAGGGGAGAGGGGAAACTTTTGAAGTTCAGAGAGGATCTACCATTAAAAGTGTCGTTCAGAGAGGACTTTTTTGTTCTAAATCCTATATCTATCTATATAATCTAAGATTATAATACTTGACTCTATATTAGTGTATTTAATATACATGACTCCCCCTAAATTCATTCCTATATTATATCATAATAATAATACTATTACTTATTCTAAAATCTAAAAGAAATAGATAAAAACAAACATTGTATGAATTAAATAATTCAGACGTTGTTTTACAATCCAAACAATTACAGACTATACAAATTACAACGTTAAAACGAGAATACGTATTACAACGTACATACAAATAAGCAAAAATCCTAAACGTCTAATGATTTTTCATGATCTGGGACTTATGAATTGGGCAATTAGGGGTAATGGAGACAGAATTCCCTATTTTGCTCAATTATATTACTTGTCAACAAGCCAAAGCAGTAGATATATATTCTGCTTCAGTTTTTGACAAAGATATGGTATTTCGCTTTGTACTAAACTAAAAAACTAGTGAATTTCTTAAGAAGTGACATATTCCACTAGTACTCTTACGATCGGATTTACATCCCATATAATCAGCGTCATAATAAAAAATTAAATCGAATGAGTCATTCTTAGGACAAAATAATCCAAAATCTAATGTATGCTTTACATATCTTAGAATACGTTTTACGGCTTTTAAATGTGTTTCCTTATGTTGCGATTGATATCTTGCATATAGGCATACACTATGCATTATATCTGGTATCCTAGCATTTATATATAATAACGATCCTATCATACCTCTATATAATTTTTTATCAACATCTTTTAAAGTATCATCTTTACTTAAGGCTATATTAGTTGCCATTAGTGTTGGTCTCCCATTAGTGTTGGTCTCCCATTAGTCATTGTTAAATTATATTTATTAATTAAATCTCTTGTGTATTTTTCTTGATTGATAAATAATCCATTCTTTAATTGACGAATTCGTAAGCTTAAGAAGAATGTTATTTCTCCCATATGACTCATCTCAAATTCCTAGGTCATAATATCTGAAAATTCTTTATTCATTTTTTTTATTTGTTGATCCGAATATTATATCGTCAACATATATTTTTACTAACTGTATATCATTATTATTACTTTTGATAAAAATTGTATTACCTATTTAAAATATAATATGTTGATGCAACTGTCTCAGCCCAAAAATTCCTTAGTAATTTACTATCAGATAACATAGTTCTAGCACACTCTTGTATCGACATATTTTTACGTTTAACTGCTCCATTTTATTGAGGGGTTCTAAAGAAAGAAAAATTATGGGTTATTCCTTTTTTATTATAAAATTTTTCAAAATTTTCGTTTTCGAATTCTCTATCATGGTTACTTCGTATTGTTTCAATTTTTAAGGATAATAAATTTTGAATTCTTTTAGTAAAGGTTTTTAATTGATCAAAATCATCACTTTTATTTTTAAGAAACAAGGTCCAAGTAAATCAAGAAAAATCGGCGATTATTACGTAAACATATCTATTGTGGTTTATTGATTGGGTATGGGATGGACCGAATAGATCCATGTGAATTAACTCTAATGGTTTCGAGGTTGTAATTTACCCTTTTGATTTAAACGAATTTCTTTTTAATTTTCTGAACTGCTCGCATAAATTATTAACTTTAAATTTCATTTTATGTAATCCTCTAACTGAATCTAATTTAAAAATCCTAGAGATGTGTTTGAAATTTATATGACCGAATCTCTTATGCCAGATCCAAGGATCACTTTGTATTAGCCATAAGACATAGATTAGCGTTGGAAATTTTCATACTCAATATATAGATATTTTTTTTCTATCTCCTTCGAATATTACTTTTGGATTCCGATCTTCTATAAAGCATTTTTCTTTCTCAAAGTTTATTTTATAGCCTTTATCGCAAAGTTGACGTATACCTAGTAGGTTGTGTTTTAGATTCCTATCTAATAAAACATCGAAAATAGTAGGAGTTTCAGAATTACCGACATTGATGATGCCAATAATATATCCTTTAGAATTAAAACCAAAGTTGACCATTCCACCATCTTCATATACTAAATTATTTAGTAGTTCAGCATTTCCCATCATATGTCTCGAATAGCTACTATCCAATATCCATTTGTCCTATTTGATTTCCACCATTTGTTCATCAGAATTTGAATTCTCAACAGCCATGTAACACACCATTTCGGAATTTGAATTTTCAACAACCACAACACCCATCTTTTCAAATTTTGAATTTCCAATAGCCATATAACACATCTTTTCCTGTATTGGACAACACATTAGTAAATCGCCTGAATTTTCAACATAATTCAGTTGAAACTCTTTCAACATTGATGCAATGCATGAATTGATACTAGTGTTAACAATCATTTCAAAATTTGCCATTTAATATTTCCAAAAATCAAATTATGAACTTTTTGAAAACCTATGCTCTGATATCAATTGTTAGGGAATGCGGAATATGAATCTTAAAGCAATACTAACACTAGAGGAAGATGAATAGCGTTTTCAAGGAATTTACGAAAATTTTAAACTTATATAATCTACTATATGAATCACACACAACAGAGATGATCACAGACATAGAATCAAACACAAACACAGAAATAGATAAATATAAAATGCAGAAAAGGAAAGAACACACTGGATTTTACACTAGTTCGGATTATTCCTACGTCCAGTCTCACGCAACGTTGGATTGCGCAGAGTTTTGTTGTTATCAATATCCAAGTACAATCCCCTTGATTTCACAGCTACAAGGTTAACACCGCTCCAAACACTCTTGATTTCACGGCTACAAGGTTAACACCGCTCCCTTCCCTTGATTTCAGGGCTACAAGGAACACACCCTTTCCCAAACACTTCTCAAATGATTACAACAACCCTATTACCCTTTAATAGCACTTCAATTCAGAGAGTAATGAGTAGAGACAGAGAAAAGAAGAAGTTTTATATAATTAGAGTAGAAATCGGCAAAGTAGAAGTGTAGAAATCAATAAAATATATTAATGGTGGGATGAAGAAGGGTGAATATGGAGAAGAAGATATGTTAAAAAAATTCGAAATCAGTCCATATTTATAAGATTTGAAAGGTTGCAATGCTTCTGGAATGTTACAAATCATGGAAAGACACTTCCTTTGAAAACTGAATTTCTGATAGTTGTATGTCGACATAGCCTCTTATGTATGTCGACATACGTATGTACAAAATATTTTTAAAACTCTTTTTCAAGTGTTATTTATGTATATTATTCTGTAAATTCTCGAATTAAAACTTAGTGACATAAATGATTATTCTAAAGTGTAAAACCATATGAAAACATAATAATATATTATATAAACATATTTATAAATTTATAAAGTTTAAAACTATAATGTTATATAACTACATAAACTTATACATTAAACTTAAAACTTATATTTGCAATCATAAGTAAAAAAACAATTTGAAATTAGAATTAGAATTTTGAAAATCAGAATTTGAAAAATAGAATTTGAATTTGGACCTGGAGTGCTATTCAGAATCTTACATATAAACTAGACTCTATTACTATGTTTGTCTTGAACTCTTGAAAACTTGATTACTCATGAGTCTTGAATCTTCTCTGAATTCTGAATCTCTTGAAACTCTAAAACTTTACAGTCTTTAATATTTAAGTCCTGATAAAAATCCTGCATATATACATATATATATATATTCTAAATAGAAATGTTAGTATGTATTTTATAATCAATTAATATTGAAATAAGGTTGTTGTCATCAAAACTCCATTCTTCAACACTCCTCATTTCTCTTCCTTCCAGGAGATAGCATTAAAATCTCCTCCAACCATAGAGTCGATAAAACCAAGGGCAGATAGGGACAGAATATCACACCATAAATCCAGCCGCTCGATGCTGTCACTTCTAGCATAAACTGCAAAAAAAGAAGAAGAAGAAGATGGAAATGAAGGGATTAAACACTCAACTTTATAGCAGTTGAGTCAAGTCAAAAACAAGGTTGGAATAGTCAGATTTAGCCCACAAAATCCAAATCATTTTGGAAATGTTTGTTATTCCACCACCCAAGCTAAGCGAAAGGATAGTTTGCGATAACTCTGCAGGTCACATGAAAAGCTCCTGAAAAGCCTCTAGCAAAATGGAATGTTGTGCGAAGCGACGTTGTCAATCCAAAAAGGAATGTTTGCCATCTAATTAGAGAGAAGAAGGACCGAGAAAAATAAACAGTACATCACAGAAGAAAACTCAGATCAGATAAAGAGTGCCACATGTAGATCTAACTATCTACTCGGCTGCAGCAAGCGAATGGGTGAGAATGACACGAGGGGGCCTAATCTGCATTCCTCTACGAGTCATGCGGAAAGAAGCATGGCCCACAAAGCTGCCAGAGAGGGAGCTATATGCTGGCATAAGTGAGTCCTGCCTGCCGGCACAACATGAAAGGTTAACTCGACAATTCTTGTCGATTTGAGCCAATCAACAAAAATGGGAGTTACAAGCAACAAGATCAAATCGATCGTTGATGAATCGGATCTCTTCTAGACTAAGAAGAGGGATGGAGTGAGAAAAGGAAGGAAAAGCAGAAGAAGGGAGGGGATATGTAACGGCCGACCAATTCCTGATCCTGATCATCAACACAAATACCATGCCGAATAATCAAGCACCATAAACTACAAGATCATTAATAGAAAGAAGTTAGAGGGTGAGAAATAGAAAGAAAGAAAAGTTAGAATGTAAGAAAAGAATATAACGAAGAACACGAACTCAACAGAATCTGAGCAGACACAAATCTCACAACAGAACGAATAAAATATATTATATAACATAACTTTTGAAATACAAATCACTAACTATATTTACATACTATCATCAAAGTACAATACATACAACACAACGGAAATAAACTGTAGATATCAAATGATGAAGCCTCCTACTCCAAGCTCCTCCAAGTGTATCTGTAAAATCTTGACTACTTGGTGGCCTGTACAAATTTGGGCACCCAAGAGTTTAGGGTAAAGCAAAACAAAATAAACTCTGGGTCACTCATGGGACTGGTATGAGTAAACTCCAACCACTTAGTTTAAATTTTAAAAATCCTTTTTTAAAGAAAGGATAATCGCAAGACCAATCCACACATAAACACAGATGGTTTTTACCTTATGATAACCCAAAATATTCTTTGTACCAACACTTTTCTGATGTTATATGTCTAATCAAATCTATAGCAATCTAGCGGAACGTTTGCATCTCATGCTCCATATACATAGTATATAATCAAAACTGCGGGCGCTTATTGGTAATGTATTTTCAACTATGACAAGGTATTGAACCACCTTCCGATTGTGTATCTCTAGAGAGGAATACATAGGCCACACATGACCAGCCACTCATTTCGTTTGAGTGTACCTAATGTACTATCACCAATGGTTGGGATCAGCAACTGTTACCAAAGCATACAGCAGTGGTAGAATAAAGAAGCAAATAGATTTTTCTCTGTATTATGTGATAATACACCCTATTGGGAGTGAATCACGTAGCCACGCTGCCTGCCCGATTTTTGTTATTTCCCGGTTGTAAGGATTGAGGCCATACTTACCTTTATAACATCAAAAAATCATTCACTTTAAATGTCACATCGTCAAACCCACCAAATCATAAATTGATTTTCCAAAAACTATCACGGGAATAAAGCTAGGAGAAACGATTCCTCCGCCACCAACGTAAATATGTTTGCAGAGGTCAACAAAGATGATCTGATTGGCATACTCTATCATACATTCTTCTGTACATGTTGTCCTAGGACTGGACAAACCAAAGACACCATCCCATCAATCCATCTTAAGCAGATTCTATCTAAGATTAATAGAAACGACCCTTTCACTTTACTATGTCTTCAATTAACTTCAGCACATTTAACATATCATATATTACGCTATATGAAAACATACAGTAATAAATTTTAGGGAATACAGTTGGATCCCTCCAAACTATTTTTTATTTATCCAAATATGTTAGACAACATAAATAATATCAATTCCACTTCGAGGTAGGATATCGCGGTATAAAAGGTCATTCTCTATTATCCGGGGAGCATAGGTCTCATTCGCTAATATCCAACTACCAACCTTAAATATAACTATATGTAAAATAGCAACAATTGATAATAATATATCAAATCAACCAAACAATCAGCACATAACATTCAATCATCATGTATCAATTCAAAATTACGTTTACAAAATTGTAAACTAGGCAGAGTTAGTGAGTTTACTCACTTTGGTCATTAGTTGTTGAATAACAATTAATTTACGATTGTTAAATCAGCATTTTATTTTGCCAAAAATTCTCATGAGCTCCAAGTCACTTCAGCCCATTTCATTGCGTAGCCTACGTCCATACGATCCCAACTGATCTTGTTTTGTCAAATTCTAATAACGTATAGTTATGATTTTTACAAGATTTAAATACATTTAAACGGCCATTAGTTCAATTAATAAAATATTTAAAAACCTTAATTACCTTTAACTAACTAATTCACTTTTAAACAGCATACTCATCATCTTCCCTCCAGATATTTAAACACAATACCCACCGTGGCCAAATATTTTAAATCCAATAATCTCCCTAATCACTTTATGATTGCTTAAAACAAAATCAGTAATAGCTTCCCTTTCGAATCCTCCACACAGCCATCGTTGTCTCCCTGAACTCGAACCCATAGTCTCCATTGCGGTTTCAAACTGGCAACCGCACGCTACAACATTGTAGCGACCCCTCTTCCCATGGAAATACCAAAAAATTTGCACACACAAGCCATTCTCCACCCTTATTCCTGAAACAATACTCAAATCAGGGAATTATGCTTCTAGCTCCCAGTTTCCTTAACCCTAGTTGCAATAAATCTCACATTGTTCACATTCAAAGTCTAGAAAATGCATGTGCACCCATCAAAACATATATAGAGATGAAGAGCAACTTATGAGGATTTCAAATATAATGTTTTATAGATTATAGAAATTCATTCAAACTGTTTTAGAATTTCAAAACTCACGTTGATTTTGTTTGTGGCGGCTTGAATTGCCATTGACCAGGGAACGAAATAGAGAAGGGGTTGGGGATGGTCAAGGATATATATATATATATATATATATATATATATATATGGGTAGGGTAGCTTATAGTATAAGCTTCATATATTATTTTTAGTTACCGCTACATGCATTCGCCGTTAATAAATTCGTATGAGCACACACAATATCCAGTTTAGATGAAAATGGATATACAGTTATAGTTTGACATTGCTGACCCAATAAAACTTGTTTCGTCGAAATCCGAGTCCATTTGCTCACACAGCATTATTTAAAAGTCAAATTATTGATCGGTTCACATTTTAATTCCGCATAGTCACAAAACAACTTCAATTGACACGAAATTTGAAATCTAGCAATAATTAATCATTACAAATTTAATAAAATTCGGTTCGTAAAAAACGAAGGTTGTTTGCAGAATAACTATTTCCAATGATTAAATAAAACCAATAAAATATTAATATATTCAAAAACAATTCAATTTAAGAATAATAAATTTATATTATTGTATATATAAAAAATAAAATATCATATAGCTCCAAAATAAACATACTTGGATTTATAACTAGACATTATAAAATTTCATCGTTAAATCAATATTCAATTTATATTAAAATCCTTTTATTTTATAAAATAAATCGTAATGGTTTATAAACGATTCCATAGCAACTTTCTTAAATTTTGATTTGGACATAACTTACAATATACAAGATGAAATCTCCATTTTCTCTTCCATTAGAAATATATAGTTCAATAGGTTCGAACATATCTTGTTTCAAAGACTTTCAACTTATAACGAATCGTATACATTCGTTTAAAATTCAAAACATAAAACTATGAACTACCGCGACATTACTAGCTCGTTTTAAATTATATTATAATTAATACGTTCAAACGTCGTTTTATAAATAAATTTGTTATTATAACTCGAATCTAAACTCAATTAAGTTCTTAAATTTTCCAATACACATAATATTGCAAATTCAATTTATTTCCGACTATTTCGAAATTAAATTGATTATTGCACTATTTATATTAATTAAACATTCTGAATTTATTGAACTCAAGTCATCGAAATTAAAAAATCAATATTTAAATAATTAAATAAATTATTTATTCAATCGCTAGAAAATCCGGGACGTTACAGGATATGTCGAGGCGCCTAATCTAGGCATCATAACTTGCAGTATGGGTTCCACATTAGCATAATTGTCATCAGATTGACAAACCTACAAAGAAGAGGATCCCACGCAAAAGGACGGATCAAACCACCTAGATAAACGCCAATCCCACCCTAGCAGGGAGAATGACGAGACCAAAGTCAGAGTAAAAGCAGCAATAAAAATAGGTATATACGAACCAACAGACTTGTCGCCTATACACTTACTCTCACTGCAAGCATGCCATACCGAACAAAGAAGGATAAAAAGAAATATAAACAACCCCCACGACAATATCCTAACACACATACTCACAAACTTGACATGAATTGGCATATTGTGAATAAAAATCTAACACATAACCTTAGAGAACCACAAGGCTGACAAGGCACCAAAAACCCATCGGAAAGACAACTCCCCGAAAAAGTAAGAAACAAAAAATTGCGACCCAAAAGATATAGGAGCATCCCTAGTACCACAAAACTCACAGAAAAACCAAAAGGAGCTCAATGTTGACCACATCCCAAACCAACAAACGACCAAAAAAGAATCAGAAAAACCAATCGAAGATAGATACCACAATACCATCTGTTTGGCTGAAGGAAAACAAGTCAAACCAACGGGAAGGCCATTGTGGTAATACAAAAGGGGGAGCACCCATCGTGAGAACCACACGATAAAGGAACATAACAAACGATCAAAGAAACAACATCAAAGCTAAAAGGGCAAACCTCATGCTGACCGCCCTTAACCGAACCCAATAGCAAAGAATGCCAGCAAAACCTCGGTGTAAAGCACACATCGTCGAGTACAAACGTAGTGAGAAACCCAAAACTGTAATGACCCGTATTTTTGGCAGTCAATTAATTAATTAATTAATTTGTTTTAAATATTTTATTTGGAGTATTATTTGATTTTAATATTTAATTCGTTATTGAATCGAAGTTTTAATGTTATATATTTAAATAATTATAAATCTAGTTTGAAATGGCGCGACAGTTCGTAAAATGGAGTTTTGAACTTCAACTGAATATATAAGATCCGATTTTAGTCGGATTTCTGCGAAACAAGAAACGTTGGAACCATATTGATGATAATTTTCATATGAAAGAGAAAAATCCAGATTCCTTGTTATAGATTATCACTTATGGGCAAATCAAAATTTGAAATAGTCGCTACGGAAATCGTTATTAAAATATAGGCCTTTAAAATAGCCATTTTTCAAATGGACTCCGTTTTTGATGAAATTAGTTTCATTGGGACCGTAACATTAAATTATTGAACGGTATTAAATTGCGTGGCAAACCGATGTTGTATGTGACCACGGCAGCCGTAAACGCCCCTTCATTTTCTATAGCGCGGAATTAATTTAATTCAATAAAGGAATATTTGAGTGGAACTGGAGCAGACGATCGAATTAAGCCACGAAATCAGTTCCGTTGAGTTGTATCGTCGATTAGAGTCAGGATAGGTATATAGTTTGTTATTTTTGAAGACCGGGTAATTTGGTGTCCAAAACGACATTGTGTTGTGTGTAAAAATAGCGTACCGGGAAACAGTCTCGGAATGCGACAAAACTGGTGTCATTGGATTCGTATTAATTAATTATTGTAGGATTTTCAGTTTTCGTGTCAATTGGACTTACCGTGTGATCGTGACAACGATAAACGCCCTAATCAATTATACTATTTGGTCAATTCAAATAGGGGTAACTTTAAACGAATAAACGACTGGCCAAATGAACTCCGATTTGGATGAAACAAGATTCATTGAATCCGTAAGGAAGAGGTCTAGTGAAATGTCAAGGCCTCATATTTATTGGATTTTTCTGTAATTTTAGGAATTTTAAATCCTTGTTTTTCATCGATAATTATAAAGGACTTTTCACAAACGATATCGGAATTTGGCGAAACCAATCCCATTGGGTCCAGAATACTTTTTTATGCTAGGATTAGCCTTTTTATCGGAAACCAGAAGTCGGTTTTATGTGATACTTTACCCTTAAGTTTCTATATTAATTAAATAATAATAATGGCCTATATAAATACCCTTCAGCGTTCAGCAAACCCTTAGTCAAACTGAATTTTCTGATCGAATTAAATTCCGCCGGCCCTAACAATAACGAACGATCAGATCTCACCACTTTTCCCTTCCTTTTTCTTTTGATCCACCACCAAAAATCGAAACCACCCAACTGCAAAAGTGTTCGTCACAATAGGGTCATCATTCTGGTCGGTGGCGATCTGAATCGGGGTGTCAGAGATGCCGGAAATCGAGGCAGAAGCGTTGGCAGGTTCGAACCGTTTGCAGGAGATATGTGGGGCTGCGATGATCAATACTCAGGGCGGTGGAATACTGTGGTGAGGTGCATTTGTCTACACCCTCAGATCAGACTCCGATCAACGGAGATGATGGCGCCGCTTGTGATATCGAAGTTGAGAAGGATTCCGTGCAAAGTGGACTTGAACGAACATGAATTTTGGGGCGAAACGAAGTTTGTTGGCCTTTGCTTTCTTTGAAAAACAATCCGTAGGTCTAATTATTAACTAAGCATAATTAGTTAATTTAATTAGTAATTAGTTATATTAATTGATTATTTAATCAGACAAACATATAATTAAATGCAAGTATGATATGTGTTTTGAAACAAGGAACTAAGAAGAACGAGGACAGAAGGAATTGAGGCGTGAGTAAACAGTATTGAAGTGGGATAAATCGGTCAATTTTCCTAGTAAAGTAATTAACGTAGTTTATTTATTTAAGGGATAAAATATGTTTTATATAATGGTTCTAATATCCGTTTCGAACAAGAATCATCATGGGGTGGGTTCATACAAGAAAACGAGAAGCATCAGGATGATGAAACAGGCCGAAATATCCTTACCCTGTAATTAAAAAGTACTTAAAGTTAATTGTTAATTAACTTGATTGGATTAAGTTAAAAATAAATTAGTTAATTAATTTATACTTAGCTAAATCCTGGACTTGAACAGGTCTTGGAAAAGATGCCTAAAACCTGGAATGTGAAAACAAGGACCTTAGAGGAAGCTTGTTAGTCGACCAAACTAACACAAACGTAATACGTAAATTTTAATTTTAATTAAGGTTTAATTAAATAAGTATAACTTAAACTATTAATAACTTGTTCATATTGTAACAGAATCACCCAGAACAAGTTGCGTCACGATCGTGATGATGAGCACTATTTTGTGAAGCAAATTTGGATGGTTCTAGGAACTAATGGAAGTTTCCAGTTAAATTAAACCCTTGTTTAATTTAATTGAAACCAAATGGTTTCAGCAAGGAACCAGATCAATGTGAGTTAAACTCACTCAGCTCGTCCCATTTATATTTTTATAAATTGGGTTTTTATTTTGTGTTCTCTGCTTGCTGATGGTTGACTGTTTGCTAGTTATATATATAAATATATATATATATATATATTTGTCGATTTAACTGATGAAATTGAACTGTTGTTTAATTTCAGTGAAATACCAAATCGTTATTTTAACGATTGGATCCAATGAAGGTAACTTACCTTATTGGTCACGTTTATTTACAAACGTGTTTGAATTGTTTGTTAATTGATTGATGTTAAATAGTTGTTATTGGCTGCTATGGAAATTATTGGTTAAATGGAATTTAATGATATGTTTTGGGATAACCATTTGAATACAAGGAAGAACAGGTTGGAGGGATCCAACGGGATTCCTCAAATATATTAGACATTATTTATTTTCATATTATCATATATGAACTATCATGATTGGGTGATTGATTTGATTATTGATTGTTGACTGGAAATTCGACAATTGTTTTGTTTAAACCAATGGGCAGTAATGGTTGAGTATTGGGCAGCATATGGCAGGTAAAATCAATTGTTTTGTTATATTGATTTACCGTCAGGTGAATCGATAGAACTGAAGTCTGAAATTTATTTTATAACTGGATATAGATTTGAAATATTTTAATTTGAACAAAAGGTTTATTTAAAAGGAAATAAATTATTTATTTTTTAAAGTTGTAATTAATTATTAATTTATTTTATAAGGAAATTCTGATGTTAATCAGATTGATATACAAGTGAATAGAAATTAACCTGACAATTAAAATTAGATAATTGTTTTGTTTAGAATAATTAAATGGAATTATTTAAATTAATTATATTGTTAATAAATTTAAAGGGAAAACTAATTGGAATCGGTTAATGGGATAACCATTTTTTGAGGTGCCTAAATTGAGTGGAATTAATTATTGAATTAGTTTGTTTGGATTAATCTAATCAAATAGTTTAAAGAATATTTGGTTTATTTTAATGAAGCTTTAAAAAGGATTTACTATTTGTTTTAGTTAGTAAAGGAATTAACTACTGAAGTAGTTAATGATTAATGTAAGTAATTATTTTAATTAATAATAAATTTAGGGAATTACTTTTTAATTGAAATTCATTTAAAAAGTAATCAGAATTGTAATGAAATCAAATTGAATGGTGAAAGGGGTGTATGAACAGGTTTTATATTTTTAAACCCGAATTGTAGAACGAAGTTAAAAAGGAATTCCAAGCGATTACAAGAGCTTGAAATGAATATTACTTAATTATTTGAATTAAGTCACAGGAAATTAAGATAAAAGGGTTTAGAATAAACCAGGTTTATACAAATGAGATTTAAAGTGTAAAAGCATAAATTTTACATTAGAGTTACTAAAAAAAATGGGATTTAGTAAAAAGGGGAAATTGAAATAAAATTTCCAAAGGGGGAAATGGTTGAATAGATTTGAAAGGAGATTGGTAAAGGTGAATTTGGGTAAAGAAGTCGGTCATAGGGTTGTATAACCAAATCCGAACTATAAAGGAATTTGTTTTAAAGAGCCAGAGTTAAAAAGGTGTAGTGTATAAAAATTACTTAATTATAGAATTAAGAAAAGAAGGGTTAAATTCGAGAAAGAAATTTTTAAAAGGTAAGAAGGTTTATGAAACTGTATTTTGAATAGAATAGTTAGATGGGATTTGTTTTGAAACTGGAATGGAGTATTAGTTTTTGAATTACAACTTATATTTATCTGAGGATAAGAACGTTGTTGATCAAGGTCTAAGAGGTAATTAAAGTACTCCAACTCGAACGACATCGGAATTATCTGAGGAGGACATTAGTTGGTAATGGAAAAGGGGTGAGCAATAATTAATTATTTACATTAAAGAAATAATAATGCAATGTATGGTGGAAAATTGGAGTATATATATTTAGATTTCCAAATTAACTGAAATAAAAAGGATTTAAGTATATATAGTGAAATCCCCAGAGAAACGAAAATGAGAAATTTAGAGAATGTTATATTTATATATGTAACGATATTCCAAAAAAAATAAAAGGGAATAAAATTGAAATGAGTTATTCTAAGAATAGAGATTAGATATTGTTTTCAAGTAACAAGGGTTTATGTGAAATTTGTTAAAAACAAGGTTAGGGATATATATATATATATATATATATATATTGAATTCTAATGTATTTAAAATAGTTTTGAAAAATAAAATCTTATGTTAATAAAGAAGCGAAAGCTATATTTGTAATATCGAAATATTTTAAGAGTTTTAAATTTACATTTGTTTTAGTTAAAAGGGACAATTGATGCTGATTACTGAGCCAGTGAACTCATTGGATGTTCATGATTGAATCACTGTTTATTTTGGTAGTTAAATAATTGACTATCAAATCTGTCCAATATGATTATTGGTACGGAAAGACTGGGATCGAATTTATTCGAAAACCATTCTGACCAATAAATACGTGAAGATGTAAGAAGATGATCGAGATGGAGCATTGAAGATCGTGGATTTTCATAAACAGAAAAACCACTAATATTCTCTGCCTGGCAAGCAGAGATAAGCTGTGATTCTGTCGTGGTTGGAATCTACGGGTTGCAAGGACTTCTCGCTACTGATCCATGGGGTGATTCCTATATTGGATGCAGTAGGAGAGTACCTTCGGCTCATCCGGTTCCTGGATGACTTGTATGGACGGCCGTCTGACAGAGTATTTCCAAACGGATCACGTACGTTGATTTCTCCAAACGTATCATAGTCGGTTGCAGAGAATTGCCGTTCTCTTAGCTTCTAATTAGAGTATTTTTGTGGACGTCAATTAGTGATATATGGCGGATCTGACGATGTGGCATTCAAAGTGAATGGTGACCCGATGTTCAAAAGTTAATCTAAACCTCAAGCCTCATCAACCGGGAAATGACAAAAATCGGGCAGGCATCATGGCTATGTGGGTTGCTCCCATTAGGATGTATAATCACCTATCTGGAGAAAATCTTTTACCTTCTTTAATCTATTTCGATGCTGTCCCTTTTCGGGAAAGGTGGGTAGCTCCCAACTGTTGGTGAAATACATTCGATACACTCAAGCGAAATGAGTGGTCGATCATGTGTGGGTCGGGTTGCAAGACGTTCTTGTTGAACCCAGTGTATTCACCTCTAGGGATACACTATCGGCAGGTGGTCCCATACCTTGTCATAGTCGGAATCCAATCTCCAATAAGCGCCCGCGGTTTTGATTGTATACTATATATGTGGAGCGTGAGATGCAAGCGTTCCGCTAGATTGCTATTTACTTGTATTTAGAAACTATTATAATATCAGAAAAGATAGTGATTTCAAAAACGTTTTGGGTTATCGTAAGGTAAAAACCGTCCGTATTTATGTGTGGATTTGGTCTTATGATTATCCTTTCCTTTTGAAAAGATTTTTGAACTTTAAAATCAAATTGGATGATATTGTAAAACTTAGTGTGTTTTTCTCACTCTGGTTCGCCAGACTGACCCGGTGTTTTGTAAATGCTCGGGTTAGACCGGTTGTACAGGTCCAGATTATTGTATGTTACGAAGTCCAGAGACGAGCTGGAGGTGTTCAAACATATGATATTATATAGCTACTATTCCACTGTGTGTTGTATATGAGGACAGATTATTATAACTGTCCAGATGTGTGATGTACTCTGCTATTGTATGTATTTTTAAAAGCTCTCAATAAAGATTTATTTCTGTATTATATTTTGTTCCGCTATGATGTGAGACTCTGTGTTGTGTTGTTTCTTCTTCTTCTTTTATTCTAATATTTCTTTCTTTCTTATCTCACCCTCTAATGTCTTTCTATAAACGTTCCGGTGTTTTTGGTGTTTGGAAGGTTGGCATGAGTAACAGTAAATGTATTTATGTTGATTTTCGGGGCCGAAAACAATTTGGGTCGTTACAGTGGTATCAGAGCTATTGGTTTAGTAATAACCTTGGCTCTGTGGTGTAACTCGATAGAGATAGGGTTAGTAATGCCCTAGATCAAGATTGAGTGTATATATATGAGAGCGTATTTGTAAATTTTATATACGAATGTTTTGTATTGTGTTTTATTTGATTAGTTCAAGTGTTGAGAAGCGTTGAACTGGCAATGGATACAATATTGATTTGAAAAGAGGGTAAATGAAATAATTTTGCCCAAATTATATTCTTGTATAGAAAAAAAGTTTATCAAACTATTGAGATATTAGTGTGTTTGATCGATTTGAATGAAATTCAAATTGGATTAAAATTTTGAATTGAAAACTTAACCTGGTTAAGTGAAAATTAAATAGAATTAAATAAATTGAAATTTGAATAAATAATAATCAAATAAAAATCGATCGGATATTAATCGATTGATGTTCAAATATGGGGAACCAAAATAAAATTAATATTGAATGTAAATTCAATTGATTTGGTTGTGTATTGGTTGTTGATTGCGAATTGGTTGTTATTGGATGATAGTTTCTTTATATGGAAATAATCAACAATTTAATGAAGCTAAATGAATTATAAACTAAAGAATAATTTCCGATATAATTAAACCGGAATGAATTGCATATGAGCTGGAATTTATGATTTAACCCTGTATTTGATAATGAATCGATGTTGTTCATTTGATTTTGAAATTGGTATGGTTATATTGTTGATTAATAACATACTACTTAAGAAACTCATATATTTATTACTCATATGTGAATTGAGTTAAGCACAGGTGCTAGATGGCTAAGCAGGTTGATATTGGTTGAGTAAATCGCATATACATTGAGCAATTACGCTCAATAGCGCTCGTAAAAGGTACACCTATGCAAAAATATAAAATTTTGGGTTTTGATTTTTGTTTCCCGACCGTGTGTGTCGGTGTATATATATTATTTGTTCCTGCGATATCGCAGATGTCACTCCGTGCAGGGGAGACTCTGCCGAATTTTTCCGGGAATTTAAAGTGTTAGAAAATTTTCTACATTTTTGGAAATATTTATTTACTGTATTGAATTGATTTTTAATTTAAAATAAATTGGATTTGAAAATTAACGGGATTTGTAGCATTTTTCTTACCTTAGCAATTTCGGGGACGAAACTATTGTAAGGGGGGAGAATGTAACGACCCGTATTTTTGGCAGTCAATTAATTAATTAATTTGTTTAAATATTTTATTTGGAGTATTATTTGATTTTAATATTTAATTCGTTATTGAATCGAAGTTTTAACATTATATATTTAAATAATTATAAATCGAGTTTGAAATGGCGCGGCAGTTCGTAAAATGGAGTTTTCAACATCAACTGAATATATAAGATCTGATATTAGTCGGATTTCTGCGAAACAAAAAACGTTGGAACCATATTGATGATAATTTTCATATGAAAGAGAAAATTCCAGATTCCGTGTTATAGATTGTCAGTTATGGCCAAATTAAAATTTGAAATAGTCGCTATGGAAATCGTTATTAAAATATAGGCCTTTAAAATAGCCATTTTTAAACGGACTCTGTTTTTAATGAAATCAGTTTCATTGGGACCGTAACATTAAATTATTGCACGATATTAAATTGCGTGGCAAACCGATGTTGTATGTGACCACGACAGCCGTAAACGCCCGTTCATTTTCTATAGCGTGGAATTAATTTAATTTAATTCGATAAAGGAATATTTGAGTGTAACTGGACCAGATGATCGAGTTAAGCCACGAAACCAGTTCCGTTGAGTTTGTATCGTCGATTAGATTCAGGATAGGTATATAGTTTTTTATTTTTGGAGTCCGGGTAATTTGGTGTCCAAAATGCATTGTGTTGTGTGTAAAAATAGCGTACCGGGAAACAATCTCGGAATGCGACGAGTGTCATTGGATTCGTATTAATTAATTATTGTAGAATTTTTAGTTTTCGTGTCAATCGGACTTACCATGTGATTGTGACAACGATAAACGCCCTAATCAATTATACTATTTGGTCAATTCAAATAGGGGTAAGTTTAAACGAATAAACGACTGGCCAAATGAACTCCGATTTGGACGAAACAAGATTCATTGAATCCGTAAGGAATAGGTCTAGTGAAATGTCAAGGCCTCATATTTATTGGATTTTTTCTGTAATTTTATGAATTTTAAATGCTTGATTTTTCATCGATAATTATAAAGGACTTTTCACAAAAGATATCGGAATTTGACGAAACCAGTCCCATTGGGTCCACAATATTTTTTTATGCTAGGATTAGCCTTTTTATCATAAACCAGAAATCGGTTTTATTTAGTTTTATGTGATACTTCACCCTTAAGTTTCTATATTAATTAAATAATAATAATGGCCTATATAAATACCCTTCAGCGTTTAGCAAACCCTTAGTCAAACTGAATTTTCTGATCAAATTAAATTCCATCGGCCCTAACATTAACGAACGATCAGATATCACCACTTTTCCCTTCCTTTTTCTTTTGATCCACTACCAAAAATCGAAACCACCCAACTGCAAAAGTGTTCGTCACAACGGGGTCATCATTCTGGTCGACGGCGATCTGAATCGGGGTGTCAGAGGTGCCGGAAATCGAGGCAGAAGCGTTGGCGGGTTCGAACCATTTGCAGGAGATAGGCAGGGCTGCGATGATCAATACTCAAGGTGGTGGAATACTACGGTGAGGCGCATTCGCCTGCACCCTCAGATCAGACTCCGATCAACGGAGATGATGGCGCGTGCTTGTGATATCGAAGTCGAGAAGGATTCGTGTAAAGTGGACTTGAACGAACATGAATTTTGGGGCGGAACGAAGTTTATTAGCCTTTGCTTTCTTTGAAAAACAACCCGCAGGTCTAATTATTAACTAAGCATAATTAGTTAATTTAATTAGTAATTAGTTATATTAATTGATTATTTAATCAGACAAACATATAACTAAACGCAAGTATGATATGTGTTTTGAAATAGAGAACTAAGAAAAACGAGGACAGAAGGAATTGAGGCGTGAGTAAACAGTACTGAAGTGGGATAAATCGGTCAATTTTCCTAGTAAAGTAATTAACGTAGTTTATTTATTTAAGGGATAAAATATGTTTTATATAATGGTGCTAATATCCATTTCGAACAAGAATCATCATGGGGTGGGTTCATACAAGAAAACGAGAAGTATCAGGGTGATGAAATAGGCTGAAATATCCTTACCCTGTAATTAAAAAAATACTTAAAGTTAATTAATTTGATTGGATTAAGTTAAAAATAAATTAGTTAATTAATTTATACTTAGCTGAATCCTGGACTTGAACAGGTCTTGGAAAAGATGCCTAAAACCTGGAATGTGAAAACAAGGACCTCAGAGGAAGCTTGTTAGTCGACCAAACTAAAACAAACGCAATACGTAAATTTTAATTTTAATTAAGGTTTAATTAAATAAGTATAACTTAAACTATTAATAACTTGCTCATATCGTAACAGAATCAGACAGAACAAGTTGCGTCACGATCGTGATGATGAGCACTATTTTGTGAAGCAAATTTGGATGGTTCTAGGAACCAATGGAAGTTTCCAGTTAAATTAAACCCTCGTTTAATTTAATTGAAATCAAACGGTTTTAGCAAGGAACCAGATCAATGTGAGTTAAACTCACTTAGCTCCTCCCATATATATTTTTATAAATTGGATTTTTATTTTGTGTGCTCTACATGCTGATGCTTGACTGTTTGCTAATTATATATATATTTGTCGATTTAACTGATGAAATTGAACTATTGTTTAATTTTAGTGAAATGCCGAATTGTTATTTTAACGATTGGATCCAATGAAGGTAACTTACCTTATTGGTCACGTTTATTTATAAATGTGTTTGAATTGTTTGTTAATTGATTGACGTTAAATAGTTGTTATTGGTTGCTATAGAAATTATCTGTTAAATGGAATTAAATGATATGTTTAGAGATAACCATTTGAATACAGGGAAGAACAGGTTGGAGGGATCCAACGGGATTCCTCAAATATATTAGACATTATTTATTTTCATATTATCATATATGAACTATCATGATTTGGTGATTGATTTGATTATTGATAGTTGACTGGAAATTCGATAATTGTTTTGTTTAAACCAATGGGCAGTATTGGTTGAGTATTGGGCAGCATATGGCCGATAAAATCAATTGTTTTGTCATATTGATTTACCGTCAGGTGAATCGATAGAACTGAAGTACGAAATTTATTTTATAACTGGATATAGATTTGAAATATTTTAATTTGAATAAAAGGTTTGTGTAAAAGGAAATAAATTATTTGTTATTTAAAGTTATAATTAATTATTAATTTATTTTATAAGGAAATTCTAATGTTAATCAGATTGATATACAAGTGAATAGAAATTAATCTAACGATCAAAATTAGATAATTGTTTTGTTTAGAATAATTAAATGGAATTATTTAAATTAATTATATTATTAATAAATTTAAAGGGAAAACTAATTGGAATTAATTAATGGGATAACCGGGAATTGAGGTGACTAAATTGACTAGAATTAATTATTGAATTAGTTTGTTTGGATTAATCTACTCAAATAGTTTAAAGAATATTTGGCTTATTTTAATAAGCTTTAAAAAGGATTTACTATTTATTTTAGTTATTAAAGGAATTAACTACGAAGTAGTTAATGATTTATGTAAGTAATTATTTTAATTAATAATAAATTTAGGGAATAACTTTTTAATTGAAATTCATTTAAAAAGTAATCAGAATTGTAATGAAATCAAGTTGAATGGTGAAAGGGGTGTATGAACAGGTTTTATATTTTAAAACCCGAATTTGTAGAACGAAGTTAAAAAGGAATTCCAAGCGATTACAAGAGCTTGAAATGAATATTATGAATTAAGTCACAGGAAATTAAGATAAAAGGGTGTAGAATAAACCAGGGTTATACATATGAGATTTAAAGTGTAAAGGCATAAATTTTTCATTAGAGTTACTAAAAAAATGGGATTTAGTAAAAAGGGGAAATTGAAATAAGATTTCCAAAGGGGGAAATGGTTGAATAGATTTGAAAGGAGATTGGTAAAGGTTAATTTGGGTAAAGAAGTCGGTAATAGGGTTGTATAACCAAATCCGAACTATAAAGAATTTGTTTTAAAGAGCCAGAGTTAAAAAGGTGTAGTGTATAAAAATTACTTAATTATAGAATTAAGAAAAGAAGGGTTAAATTCGAGAAAGAGATTTTTAAAAGGTAAGAAGGTTTATGAAACTGTATTTTGAATAGAATAGTTAGATGGGATTTGTTTTGAAACTGGAATGGAGTATTAGTTTTTGAATTACAACTTATATTTATCTGAGGATAAGAACGTTGTTGATCAAGGTCTGAGAGGTAATTAAAATACTCCAACTTGAACGACATCAGAATTATCTTAGGAGGACATTAGTTGGTAATGGAAAAGGGGTGAGCAATAATTGATTGTTTCCATTAAAGAAATAATAATGCAATGTGTGGTGGAAAATTGGAGTATATATATTTAGATTTCCAAATTAACAGAAATAAAAAGGATTTGAGTATATATATAGTGAAATCCCCAGAGAAACGGAAATGAGAAAATTAGAGAATGTATATATTTATATATGTAACGATATTCCAAAAAAAATAAAAGGCAATAAAATTGAAATGAGTTATTCTAAGAATAGAGATTGGATATTGTTTTCAAGTAACAAGGGTTTACGTGAAATTTGTTAAAAACAAGGTTAGGGATATATATATATATATTGAATTCTAATGTATTTAAAATAGTTTTGAAAAATAAAATCTTATGTTAATAAAGAAGCGAAAGCTATATTTGTAATATCAAAATATTTTAAGAGTTTTAAATCTACATTTGTTTTAGTTAAAAGGCCCAATTGATGCTGATTACTGGGCCAGTGAACTCATTGGATGTTCATGATTGAATCACTGTTTATTTTGATAGTTAAATAACCGACTATCAAATCTGTCCAATACGATTATTGGTACGGAAAGACCGGGATCGTATTTATTCGAAAACCATTTCGACCAACAAGTACGTGAAGATGTCAGAAGATGATCGAGATGGAGCATTGAAGACCGTGGATTTTCATAAACGGAAGAACCACTAATATTCTCTGCCTGGCAAGCAGAGATAAGCTGTGATTCTGTCGTGGTTGGAATCTACGGGTTGCAAGGACTTCTCGCTACTGATCCATGGGGTGATTCCTATATTGGATGCAGTAGGAAAGTACCTTCGGTTCGTCATGTTCCTGGATGAATTGTATGGACGGATGTCTGACACAGTATTTCTAAACGGATCACGTACGTTGATTTCTCCAAACGTATCATAGTTGGTGGCGGAGAATTGCCGTTCTCTAAGCTTCCAATTAGAGTATTTTTGTGGACGTCAATTAGTGATATATGGCGGATCTGACGATGTGGCATTCAAAGTGAATGGTGACCCGATGTTCAAAAGTTAATCTAAACCTCAAGCCTCATCAACCGAGAAATGACAAAAATCGAGCAGGCATCATGGCTATGTGGGTCGCTCCCATTAGGGTGTATAATCACCTATCTAGAGAATATCTTTTTGCTTCTTTAATCTATTTCGATGCTGTCCCTTTTTGGGAAACGGTGGGTAGCTCCCAACCGTTGGTGAAATACATTCGATACACTCTAGCGAAATGAGTGGTCGGTCATGTGTGGGCCGGGTTGCAAGACGTTCTTGTTGAACCCAGTGTATTCGCCTCTAGAGATACACTATCGGCAGGTGGTCCCATACCTTGTCATAGTCGGAATCCAATCTCCAATAAGTACCCGCGGTTTTGATTGTATACTATATATGTGGAGCTTGAGATGTAAGCGTTCCGCTAGATTGCTATTTACTTGTATTTAGACACTATTATAATATCAAAAAAGATTTTGATTTCAAAAACGTTTTGGGTTATCGTATGGTAAAAACCGTCCATATTTATGTGTGGATTTGGTCTTACGATTATCCTTTTCTTTTGAAAAGATTTTTGAACTTTAAAATCAAATTGGATGATACTATAAAACTTAGTGTGTTTTTCTCACTCTGGTTCACCAGACTGACCCGGTGTTTCGTAAATGCTTGGATTAGACCGGGTGGTACAGGTCCAGGTTATCGGATGTTACGAAGTCCAGAGACGAGCTGGAGGTATTCAAACGTATGATATTATATAGCTACTATTCCGCCGTGTGTTGTATATGAGGGCAGATTATTATAACTGTCCAGATGTGTGATGTACTCTGATATTGTAAGTATTTTTAAAAGCTCTCAATCAAGATTTAATTCTGTATTATATTTTGTTCCGCTACGATGTGAGACTCTGTGTTGTGTTGTTTCTTCTTCTATTCTAATATTTCTTTCTTATCTCACCATCTAATGTCTTTCTATAAACGTTCCGGTGTTTTAGGTGTTTGGAAGGTCTGTATGAGTAACGGCAAATGTATTTATGTTGATTTTCGGGGCCAAAAACAATTTGGGTCATTACAAAAACCATGCATCCACTGACAACGACGGGCTGATATGGATAGAAACAACACACGACATAGAGTAACACAACAGCGTGCAATAAGCACCGAAACATAACAAACATTTAAGCAGAAAGGAAGAGAATAAACATGCAAAGACAATTCAAATTCGCATGAGCTATCCACATAAGAAATCACAACAAAGCTGCTTCACCACCAACAGTTGCCTCGCCAGATGGCGATGCCATCGACTGCATCCGTTGAGAAGCGGTGTCCTACTTCAACCCGTAACTCAATCCAAACAATGCCTTCCGGCGATAGAGAGTACTTCCCTTAACCGTTGTTTGACTTGGTTTTGCAAAGCCAGCAAGAGGAAGGATTTTCTCCATTGGCTCCCGTACAAGTTCAAGCACTGAAAAACGATTGGGGATATTAAGGAGAGGTAGTAACGAGCATGCGCATCATCACCAGTAAGCTTCGACGTGATTGCCTTGCCTGAAAGAGCCTTAATTAAAGAGGACGAAGACTCAGATCGGCAAACACTCCAACAAGTACCAGCACTACCCTTCGTATCACGCCTCACCTAAACCGAGCCTCTCAACGAAGGCCAAAAAACCTGCAATGGTGTGTATCATGATACTGACTTTGGTAAAAACCTGATTTGAGGAATGAAATCCTCACAGAACCAACAGCAGAGTTGACCAAAAGCCAATCAAAAACCAGGAAACTACCACAACCAGCAGATTTAGCCAAGAGGGGTTTGGATTACCATTGACTAGGGAACCAAATACAGAAGGGTTTAAGGACGGTTAAGGATATATATGTAGGGGTAGGGTAGCTTATAGTGTAAGCTTCGTATATTATTTTATTATTATTTTTAGTTACCCTATTTGTATTCGTTGTTAATAAATTCAGATGATCACACACGATATCCAATTTCGATGAAAATGGACATATAATTATAGTTTGACATTACGGACCCAGTGAAACTTGTTTCGTCGAAAACCGAGTTCGTTTGCTCACATAGCATTATTTTAAAGTCAAATTGTTGATTAATTCACATTTTAATTCCGCATGGTCACAAAACAACTCTGATTGGCGTGAAATTTGAAATCTAGCAATAATTAATCATTGCGGATTTAATAAAATTTGTTTCATCGAAAATGGAGACCTTTTGCAAAATAGTTATTTCCAAATCTTAAATAAAACCAAAAAATATTAATAAACTCCAAAACAATTCAATTTAATAATAATAAGTCAACATTATCGTATATATCCAAAAAAGAATATCGTATAGCTCCAAAATAAACATACTAGGATTTATAATTCGACATTATAAAATTTCATTGTTAATTATTCAATTTATATTAAAATCCTTTTATTTCAAAAAATAAATCATTATGGTTATAAACGATTCCATAGCGACTTTCTTAAATTTGGATTTGGACATAACTTACAATATACAAGACGAAATCTCTATTTTTCTCTTCCATTAGAAAAATATAGTTCAATAGACTCAAACGTTTCTTATTTCAAAGACTTTCGACTTATAACAAATCCTATACATTCATTTAAAATTCAAAACGTAAAATACAAACTACTGCGACGTTATCAGATTGTTTTAAATTATATTATAATTAATACGTTCAAACGTCATTTTATAAATAAATTAGTTATTATAACTCGAATCTAAACTCAATTAAATATCTTAAATTATCCAATACACAAATTATTGCAAATTCAGCTTATTTTCTGACTATTTCAAAATTATATTTATTATTCCACTATTTATATTAATTAAATATTCATAATTTATTGAATTCAAGTCTTCGAAATTGCCAAATGGATAATTAAATAAGTTAATTATTCAATCACTAAATAATCCGGGACGTTACATTCCTTCCCCTTAAAAAAAATTCATCCTCAGAATTACTAAGCAGTAAAATGCTATAACTCTTCCAACTTCTCACAACCCACTTGGTTCAAACCCTACACTTCATATCATCTCAACTTAGTTCTTTACACAGAACCTTCTCATATCAATACCCGAACTTACATTATTCATTCCAAATGATCTATCCACCATTTTTGGACAATCCACTATCGCATTCTTATCTTCAATCCATATGCTCTCCTGCATATTTCCACATCTATTCAAATTGATTTAAATCAATTTATCAACTTCGTTATTTATTATAAATTTTATTAACCACATATGATTTCCTAATATCTTATACAATCAAAAAGTCGATTTCTAATTATCAAAATTTTCTTAGAATTTTTTTAACTCTTTAAATTTTCGGAAAATTTCGCCAGCGTCTTCTTTGTAGGCCTCAGTCGGTACAACTACAACTCGCCTCTCTAGCCTCATCCCATTAAAAAAGCCAAGCTGCTTGCCAAATAGGCTCATAAATCTCGTACTGAATTAAATATGTATCTTTTGTCGAGCATACCATTTACTTTCTTCATTCACTTCATTCCATGCATACTCAACATATATTCATCCATTCCCATTGGTTCCAAATCAATCCAACTTTAAGTTTTTAATTCACTAATCAATTCCTGATTAGTTCACTTCCATTTTAATTAAAATTTGATTTCCATTTCAAAAATCTATCTACTTATTCTTCTTGAGTTCAAATTTTATTCCAATAAATAAAATATCTAATATATACTCAACTTGCTTATGCATAATTCAAATTCATTTTAATAATTTGAATTTCCAACATTTCTCTTTTCCACCATGCTCAATTTCATTTGGGATTATCTCTAATCCAATCCGATTTTATTTAACCTAGCTTAAGTTAAATTTCAATCCATTTAACTCACTTTTACCATTTCAATCTATTTAACCTCGTAAGTTAAATTTAAATTTCCGAATCCAAATTCCTGGATTTTATTTCAAATTAGTTTGAAATCATATATATACATATTTATACATAACCATAGCAATTCAAAACTTTTAAATTCTCAAAGCACTTGTTTTCTCAAACAAATTTTCATTAATAATCTTACTACGGTAGCAGTCTGTCACTTAGAAACTTGAAATGAACATCGATAGTGTTGCAGTCCATTATCAGAATTATTTTCCAGCGACTAAAGTGATTTCAGTGCTTTATCACTTCCAAAATCCATTTAAAACTATACATATTCAAAACCTTTCTAAAATACTTCTATAACATTTTCAAAATACTTCAAACAAAACATTTTCCAACATTATGGGGTTTAAATTCCATCTTTTTGATTGAACTCCATCTTAGTTCATCTCATTTATATATTTATCCATATACAAATTCCATTGGTTTATATATAATCATCTCAAATTAATTTTAATAATTTTGTTAAGAATTTCAGAACCAAGTTCCGGTTTTTAAAATCTTAAATTCTAGATTTAAAACTAAATATCGTTTTAATCCAACAATTTATTTAAAATCGCAAATCTTACTTAGAAACTCGAAAATGAACACCGTTGACGTTCATGACCATCTGTGGTATTATTTCCCAGTGAACCAAGTAAGAATTATGCTTACGAAATCCTTTAATTTTCGTAAAACCCTTAGCAATAATCAAAACATCCCTTTTCCCATGAAAAACCATTTCCAAATCCACCGAAAATTCAAATCCTTGATTCTCAACTTGAATCCATTTTCCATTTATAAACCTTGTTCATAAACTTTACTTATATAATTTTTATTCTACATAAGTTTAATTCACATGGGTTCTTCTTGGTTTAAATTTATATTATACAACTTTTTTCAGATTAAATCTCTTAACCTACCCATATAGATGACAAGATTATCTTATCCCAACAGGAATTTAATACCCATAACTATTCAGCTACAACCACTAATGAACCGAACATCCATCAAACTATAATTAGATCGAAAATTTCATTATATGTAAAATATATAAAATCTCGGTAAAATTATTTCATTTACCAACTTTGTAAAACAATATTATGTCGATTTGTCTTGTCCAAGTGTTTATAAATCCGATCGACCACGTCAAGTAAACGCATCAACGTGGAATTCATATACTACTCAGCAAATCAATCAACACAATATAAAACCATTTTTATTTTATAACACTAACAGGAGCGCTGTCTCGTATATATACACTCAAACTCAATTTAGGATATTAGTAACACCATCTATACTGACTTACGCCACACAGCCAAGGTTATCACTCAACCTTCAACTCTGATACCAATGTAATGGCCTGACCAATTCCCGATTCTGATCATCGACACAAATACCATGCCGACTAACCAAGCTCTGGAAACTACCGGATCATTAATAGAAAGAAATTAGAGGGTGAGAAACAGAAAGAAAGAAAAGTTAGAATGGAAGAAAAGAATATAACGAAGAACACAAACTCAACAGAATCAGAGTTAGACTACTTGGCTGCCCGTACAAATTTGGGCACCTAAGAGTTTAAGGTAAAATGAAATAAACTCTGGGTCAGTCATGGGACTGGTGTGAGTAAACTCCAACCATTTGATTTAACTTTATAAAGAAAGGATAATCGTAAGATCGATCCATACACAAAAGCGGATGGTTTTTACCTTACGATAACCCAAAATATTTTTTGTATCAACACTATTATGATATTATATATCTAATCAAATCTATAGAAATCTAGCAGAACACTTGCATCACATGCTCCACATACATAGTATACACCCAAACCGCGGGATCTTATTGGGTAATGGATTTCCAATTATGACATGGTATGGGCCATTCTTCCGATAGTGTATCTCTAAAGAGGAATACACAGGGTTCAACAAGAACATCTTGAAAGGCCATACATGATCGTCCACTCATTTCGTTTGAGTGTATCGAATGTATTATCACCAATAATTGGGATCAACAACCATTACCGAAGCATACAACAGCGATAGAATAAAGAGGATAATAGATTTTTCTTTAGATCAGGCGATAATACACCCTAATGGGAGTGACCCACATAACAATGTTGCATGCCCAATTTTTGTCATTTCCCATTTTTGAGGTTTAAGGCCGTATTTACCTTTGTTACATCACATAATCATTCACTTTGAATGCTGCATCATCAAACCCGCCAAATCATTAATTGATTCCCCAAAAATATCACGGGCATAAAGCAAAGAGAAACGAATTCCACCACCACCAACATAAATACGCATGAAGAGGTCAATTTAGATGATCTGTTAGGCATAATCTGTCAGACATTCATCCGTACAAGTTGTCCTGGGACTGGACAAACAGAAGGCACCATCCCATCAATCCATCTTAGGAAATTTCTACTTAGGATTAACAGAAACAACCCTTGCACTTTACTCCATCTTCAATTATCTTCAGCATATTTGATTCACAATGCTTATACCCATACGGAGTGGTTTTCAGGTCATAAACCTTATCTCGGTCTCTCCATATTGACAATGGAAATATAAATGGGCCAAAAATTCGATAGCCGATATTTAACTATCAAAGGAAACATCCAAACAACCAACGATCCTATTTCCAAATGGAAATTCTATTGATCAAGCATCAAGCAATACCGAGCCCTTTTTAGATTAATTTCTTATTAATCCATCATCTCCTAATTTCTCGTTTTCTCTTTTTATATCTTTTCCCGGAATTTTCTCAAAACCAGTTTGGCCTCTCACGATTCTCGAAATACATTTCTGTTTATCATAAACTATTTATTTTCTATATTCTAGAAAATGCTTCTTATTAACATCGGTAAACATTTCAATATATTCACAAGTTCTTATTTTCTATATTGATAAAATATACGTTATTAACATCATAAAACATTTCCATACATTCATATTCCTTAACTTCTCATCAACCAAATCATTTCATTTTCTATGCTTAGAAAACATCTCTGATTATATTTGGAAAATGTTTCCAAAATTCATTTACATGGATTTAAATGAACGTTGTATAAAACATCGTTATGACAACTCATCCCATTAATCACTTATTAACTAACCGTATCTCTAATCAATTTTCGCCATTGAACCTTAACCATTCCTTAGTCAATAATGAAGTCAATCAAGTTGGGGTATAATTAGCTCTCAAACCTTAATTGAACAACATAATTAACTTCAAAATAGACAAAGCTCACAACTTCAATTACGAACAAAACATCGCTTACGCAACTCTCGAAACCAATTTACAAATCCACTTCTTTAACGGAAATCATTAATTATAACAATAGTGTTATAATCCATGATCCGAGATATTAAATCTTAAATTAGAATTCTTACTCATTAATTTGAATAAATAAAATAATAACTCATTAATTAAGTAAATAAATAAATATTGATTAAAATGGAAAGTAAATAGTACTTTCTTGAATCCGATATAGTCAAATTTCAATGTATAACTCTCTCAATAACTCTCTTTCGAATAATCTCCATTTGATAACTCTCTTTCGGATAATCTCTATTCGATTAATGTTCCGAACTTTGGAATAACTTAATCATTTCAGGTCAACTATATTTACCACTTTCCTTCAATATTCATCTTTGAATTTATCACTCCCACTTCCTTACCAATTTCTCTTAAAACCATTCAAATTTGCAAAACATTTTCTTTTAAACTATTATTCACTTTAAAATGTGAATATTATTCCTTTTGGAAATCTGGACTCGGTTTATCAAATAAATCATGATTTTATTTGTAAATACCATTACAGGTTAATATTTCCATCTATCGAGTCATTTTTTACTTCTCATTCATATTTTACTTTCTTATCAAATCTCATTTACGTGTCAACTTTATAATTTATTTTATCTAATAAGTTTATAATTATATATCTTCTTCATATCCAAATACAATTTATTGATTTTGAACCAAATATAAATTTTCTTGTCAAGTTCTATTTTATGTAATACATAATTTCTAAAAATAAATTATTTTTATAACATTCGACATAGTCGAATTCCAATTGTAAATCCATATTTAATTCTATTCACATTTCGAATGTCGAAATTAATTTCATTGTTCCCTTTTTAAACAATTCCTAATTTCCTTTTTTAAATTCGCACTTGAATTTACATTTCCAAAGTATCCAATGATAATTATTTCACTCCATTTATAAACATTGTTTATAAATGAAACTACTTGTTTTTATTATTAAAAACAAGTTATTAATTTTTTATCCCATTTGAAATTCAATTTCTATTTTAAAAATAGATTATTCCTTTTCAAAACCCAAATTCTTTTCCATTTAATTTGAATATATTTTTACGGTATTTAAATACCAAGGGCCAGTGCTATTTAAGCATTCAAACACAACAAATCTATCACAGAACATTTAACACATCATATATCACAATATATGAAAACAAACAGTAATTTTTTTTGAGAAATCCAGTTGGATCCCTCTCACTTTTTTTCCCTATATCCACAGATGTTAGACAACATAAATAATACCAATCCCACTTCGAGGTAGGATATCACGGTATAGAAGGTCATCCGCTATTATGCGGGGCACATAGGATCTCATCCGCTAATAGAATTGCGGGGCATATCGAACTACTAACAATAAACATAACTATATGTATAACAATAACAATTGATAATAATATATCAAATCAACCAAACAATCAACACACAACGTTCAATCATCACATATTAATTCAAAAATACGTTTATAAAATTATAAACTGGACAAAGTTAGTGAGTTTACTCAGTTTGGTTATTAATCATTGAATAACAATTAATTTCCGATAGTTCAATCAGGTGTTTTATTCTACCAAAAATTCTCACGAGCTCTGGATCGCTCCAACCAAGGTCCATTACGTAGCCTGCGTCCATATGATCCCAACGGATCTTGCTTCGTCAGATTGTGGTAACGAATGAGATATTTATGATTTTTACAAGATTTCAATCCATTTAAACGGTCATTGGTTTAATTAATAAAATATTTAAAATCCTTAATTAACTTTAACTAACTAATCCTTGTTTAAACACCATACTCATCATCTTCCCTGCAGATATTTGAACACAGCACCCACTACGGCCGACTATTTCAAAGCTGAAAATCTCCCTAACCACTTCACGATTTCTTAAACCAAAATCACCAATAGCTTCCCCTTTGAATCCTCCACACAACCATCGTTGTCTCCCTGAACTCGAACCCATAGTCTCCATTATGATTTCAAACTAGCAACCACACGCTACAGTATTGTAGTGACCCATCTTCCCATGGAAATACCCAAAAATTTGCACATACAAGCCACTCCACCCTCAACCAGAAACAATACTAAAATTAGGGAATTATGCTTCTAGCTCCCAATTTCCTTAACCCTAGTTGCGATAAACCTCACGTTGTTCACATTCGAAGTCCAGAAAATGCATGCGCACCCATCAAAACATATACAGAGATGAAGAGCAACTTATGAGGATTTGAAATATAAATGCTTTGTAAATTATAGAATTTTGTTCGAGTTGTTTTAGAATTTCAAAATTCACGTTGATTTTGTTTGTGGTGGCTTGAATTGCCATTGGCCACAGAACAAAATAGAGAATGGGTTGGGGATGGTAAAGGATATATAAATATATATGTATATATATATATATAGGAGTAGGGTAGCTTATAGTGTAAGCTTCAAATATTATTTTATTATTATTTTCAGTTACCACTACTTGCATTCGCCGTTAATAAATTCGTATGATCACACATGATACCCAATTTCAATGAAAATGGACATACAGTTATAGTTTGACATTACAGACCCAATAAAACTTGTTTCATCGAAATTCGAGTCTGTTTGCTCATATAACATTATTTAAAAGTCAAATTACTGATCGATTCATATTTTAATTCTGCATAGTCACAAAACAACACCGGTTGGCACGAAATTTAAAATCTAGCAATAATTAATCATCACGGATTTAATAAAATTTGGTTCATCAAAAACGGAGGTCGTTTGCAAAATAGCTATTTCCAATGCTTAAATAAAACCAACAAAAGATTAATATATTAAAAAACAATTCAATTTAATAATAATAAATTAATATTATCGTATATATCCAAAATAGAATATCATATAGGTCCAAAATAAACATACTTGGATTGATAACTCGACATTATAAAACTTCATTGTTAAATCGATATTCAATTTGTATTGAAATCCTTTTATTTTATAAAATAAATCGTAATGGTTTATAAATGATTCCATAATGACTTTCTAAAATTTTGATTTGGACATAACTTATAATATACAATACGAAATCCCCATTTTCTCTTCTATTAGAAATATATAGTTCAATAGATTCGAACGTTTCTTGTTTCAAAGACTTTCGACTTATAATGAATCTTGTACATTCATTTAAAGTTCAAAACATAAAACTACGAACTACCACGACGTTACTAGCTCGTTTTAAATAATATTATAATTAATACGTTCAAACTTCGTTTTATAAATAAATTGGTTATTATAACTCGAATCTAAACTTAATTAAATATCTTGAATTTTCTAATACACACAATATTGCAAATTCAAGTTATTTCCAACTATTTCGGAGTTAAATTGATTATTCCACTATTTGTATTAATTAGATATTCTGAATTTATTGAATTCAAGTCATCGAAATTACCGAATCGATATTTAAATAATTAAATAAATTAATTATTCAATCTCTAAACCTTACAGGATATGTCGAGGCGCCTAATTTAGGCATCACAACTTGCAGTATGGGTTCCACATTAGCAGAATTGTTATCAGATTGACAAATCTACAAAGAAGAGCATCCCACGCAAAAGGACGAATCAAACCACCTAGATAAACACCAATTCCCCCTTAGTAGGGAGAATGACAAGACCAAAGCCGGAATAAAAGCAGCAATAAAAATAGGTATATATGAACCAACAGATTCGTCGCCTATACACTTACTCTCGCTGCAAGCATGCCACACCGAACAAAGAAGGATAAAAAGGAATCCAAACAACCTCCACAACAACAAACAAACACCCTTACTCACAAACTTGTCATGAATTGGCATATTGTGAATAAAAATCAAACACACAACCTTAGAGAACCATAAGGCTGATGACAAGGCACCAAAAACCCATCGGAAAGACAACAACCCCGAAAAAGTAAGAAACAGAAAACTGCGACCCAAAAGATATAAGAGCATCCTCGGTACCACAAAACTCACAGAGAAGGCAGAAGGAGCCCAACGTTGACCACATCCCAAAGCAACACACAACCAAAAAAGAATCAGAAAAACCAATCGAAGACAGATACCACAATACCATCCATCTGTTTGGCAAAAGGAAAACAAGCTAAACCAATGGGGAGGGCAATTGTGGAAATACAAAAGGGGGAGCCCCCATCGAGAACCGCACGACAAAGGAACATGACAAACGATCAAAGAAACAACATCAAAGCTAAAAGAGCAAACCCCAAGCTGACCGCTCTTAATCGAACCCAATAGCAAAGAGCAACAACAAAACCTCGGCGTAAAGCACACATCGTCAAGTACACACGTACTGAGAAACCCTTCATCCATTGACAACGACAGGCTGATAGGGCTAGAAACAACGCACAACATAGGGCAATACAACATCCTGCACTAGCACTGAAATATAACATACATTTAAGCAGAAAGGAAGAGAACAAACCTGCAGAGACGATTCAAAGTCGCACGAGCCATCCACATAAGAAATCGACAACAAAGCTGGTTCACCACCAACAGTTGCCTCGCCAGATGGCGATGCCATCGACTGCATCCGTTGAGAAGCAGTGTCCTACATCAACCCGAAACTCGATCTAGACAATGCCTTCCGGCGATAGAGAATACCTCCATTAACCCCGGTTTGACTTGGTTTTGGAGAGCCAACAAGAGGAAGGATTTTCTCTACCAGCTCCTGTACCAATTCAAGCACTGAAAAATGATTGGGAATATTAAGGGGAGGTAGTAACGAGCATGTGCACCACCATCAGTAAGCTTCGGCGTGGTTGCCTTACCCGAAAAAGCCTAAATTAAAGAGGACGAAGACTCAAATCGGCGAACACTCCAACGAGCACCAGCACTACCCTTCATATCACGCCTCACCTAAACTGATCCTCTCAACGAAGGCCAAACAACATGCAATGGTTCGTATCACGAGATTGACTCCGGTAAAAACCTGATTTGAGGAATGAAATCCTCACATCCAATAGCAGAGTTGGCCAAAAGCCTATCAAAAACTAGGAAACTACCATAACCAGCAGATTTAGCCAAGAGGAATTTGGAAGTGGACAAACCAAATGGGAAAAAAGACTTTCACGACCAGATTTCCAAGAAAACTATACCCACTAGAATATAACGTTGACGAACAAGAGCTTTAAACTCCTGCAAAGAACACCCACGAATCAACAGTAAGGAGGATTCCACCACATTAATCGAGATAGAATAACCTACTGCCTCCGCAATCGAAATGAGCAACACCTCAATAAGGGGACATAATCCCACAAAAAACCCAATCGGTGCAATTGAAACCCATCTGAATCATAACTTTTCCAATTAGGGTAAAATTAGGGAAAACCAAGCCGAAGAGAGCTCACAACCAGCGACAGAGACAAACAGTAAGAAAATGCACAAAAAGAAGCCGACAAGAACAAGTCATAAAATCACTTAGAAAAAGTGGGAGGAGGCGTCTATTAAAATAGTCGTTAGCTTATAATTTTAGACTTGTTAAAAGAACACAATTTTATTAGTCTAGAAGCAAATTTTATTTCTATTTGAAAGAAACATGTCCAAGTATAATTCCCCAGTGAACATGGGTGACTTATTTTGCTAGAAATTTTCAAATTCAAATTTCAAACATAATAAAGTTATAGTAGGTTACTGCTCCAAACTCGAGGAATAAGAGTTTCGTCTAATGTTATGAGCTTGAAAATTCCATCCAAAAGCTTTTGACTAATTATGTAGGGCGCTTCCTTGTTGGGCCCAAATGCTCAATCATTTGTCATGATTCATTTAAGAATGATATCTCCAACTTTGAAATTTAATTAGCGAACTTTAGCACTAAAGTGTCTTAGTACGCTTTTATGGTGGGTGGTGATTGTCATCTCTACTTCTTTCCTATTTTTATTAACTTAATCGAGAGATTCAAGTTGTAATTGCTCGCTTTCAGCCCGATTGAATTGTATTTGTCGATGAGTGGGGACTTTTAGTTCTACTTGGATCACCCCTTATGAACAGTATGCCAAAATGAAACGTGTATGTCTGATCGTAGATTTGTGAGTTGTTCGGTAAGCCCATAAAGCAAGTGGTAGTTCAAAAATCCATCCTCATTTAGCTTTTATGAGTCGCTTTTAAATGGTGGATTTGATAACCGGGTTCAATGCTTCCACCGGCCTATTTGTTTGTGGATGTGCCACTGTGGAAATGCTCTTCTTAATGTGAAACTGTTTGCAAAATTTTAAAATTTTAGCACTCTAAAATTTAGTTCTATTGTCAGTTATGATCTTCTATCTTACTCTAGACCTACAAGTGAGATTTTGTCACGAAGTTAATAACTTTCTTAGTTGTGATCGTAGCCAGCGGTTCCGCTTCGGTCCACTTTGTGAAGTAATCTACTGCAACTATCATATATTTGGCTCCTCCTTTCGCTAATGGGAGCACTTCTATGAGATCAATCCCCATACCACGAATGATAATGGGCTGACCATTCACGTTATGTCTATGGAGGGTGCTTTTTTTGTATTTTGGAGATTTTTTGGCACCTATCACACTATTGTGTGTAATCAGTTGCATCCCTGTTCAAGCCCGGCCAGAATTATCAATATCGCAACACTTTCTTAGCTATTGTTTGTTATCTAGAATGGTCGCCACTTTCTCCTTTGTGTACCTTCATAATAATTCGCTCGGCTTCATCTCGTGTCACACGCCATAGAAGATGCATGGAGAAGCCTTGTTTATAATGTCTCCCATCCTACATGACAAGCCCTAACACTTTTCGAAGCAACTTTTTCTGTGCTATTGGATATTTAGGTAGTGTTCCATAGTCCAAGTATTCCTTAATTGGTGTCATCCATGATTCAGGTTCCTCAACGGTTTACATGATTCATTCCACATCCATGTCGTCAATGTTTGGGCTTGTTAAGATTTCGAATGGTATTAGTTCGAGGAACTGCCCTTCTCCAGAGCTGGCTATTCAGTAAGAAAGTCGACCTTTATATTCTCTTCTCGAGGAATGTAAGTAAGTGTGTAGTGTTTGAGATCACTAAGAAATTCCCAAGTCTTTGATAGATATAGGGTAAAATTCCCTCCTTGTGCCCGGAATTCCCTCTGGACATGGTAAACGACAAGTTGTGAATCGTCGAAAATTCGCAAAGTCTGGATGCTTACTTCCTTTGCTATTTGCAGTCCCACTATGAATGCTTCGTACTTGGATGCATTATTAGTGGCGGATAATTCTAATCTCAGTGTATAACAAATAGATCACCCTTCAGGAGTCTCAAGCACAACTCCAGCCCTTGAGTAGTATTCATTCATTGCATCGACAAATAACTTCCAATGCATGAGCTCATCCATTGTTTCTTCCTCCTCATATTCTCTTATTATGAACCTAGTGATGAGGTCCGCTAAAGCATGACCACCCTTTGGGGGTAATAAGTTATATCATATTGGCTCAAATCAATGCCCCATTTTAGTAGGTATCCCGAAGGTGCTAGAGGCACAGGACTTGCATTAGGGGTTGATCAATGAGTACTTTTATAGGATGAGCCTAGAACTACGGTCGCGTTTCCTTGACTCTATAAACAAACAATAGGAGAGCTTTTCTAACAGCGGATAGTTCCTTTCCGCTCATGTGAAACGTTTGATAATGTAGTATACTGGCCTTTAAACTCAGAATTTCTCGCGTATAAGTGCAACACTTGAGGATTGGGAAGATATAGTTAAGTGAATGAACAAACCTTCACCTTCCATAAGCTAGGAGAGCGTTGTTGGAGCTTCTACGTGTCTTAGTAGTTCCTCGAAGGTGTCCAGAACTCATTGGTTCGTTCGAAATTTTTCTTCCTTTTATTTAAAGCATCAAAGAATGGTATGCATACATCTATAGCCCACGAAATGAATCTTCTTAGAGCAGCGATCTTCCTATTCAAGCTTTGGAGTTCTCTTTTGTTCAAAGGAAGTTCAACATTCCTTAACGTTGTGATTTTCATCGCGTTGGCCTCAATACCCATCGCGTTTACCATGAACCCCATGAAATTTCTGGATTAGAGACCGAAATATTATTTCATAGGATTTCGCTTCATTATGTTTTTTGCTTAGTACCTCGAACATCTCAACTATATTACCTATATGATTTATTGTCATGCAAGACTTTACCAGTATGTCATCCATATAGATTTCCATGGTTTTGTCGATCTGATGTTTGAACATCATATTCACCAGTCGCTAGTAAGTTGCCCTAGTGTTTTTGAGCCAAAGCGACATCACTCAATAACAATTTAATTCCAGATCCACGACGAAGCTTGTGTTTTATTTTTCTGGCTCATGCATCTTGATTTGATTGTAACCAGAGTAAGCGACCATAAATGATAGAAATTCATGCTCTGTTGTTCTGGCCATGAGCTGGTCGATTATGGGCAGTAGAAAGTTGTCCTTTGGATAGGCTTTACTAAAGTCCAATTAATCCACACAGATTTGCCACTTCCCATTTGACTTTTTGACACGGACTGGGTTAGATATCCAATTTGGGTATGTCGCATACCTTATCAATCCATTCTCCATCAGTCGATCTACTTTCTATCTTTCAGGGAAGTTGATTTCTCCAGTCCTTGATTTCATCTTTTCTTAGTTGACTGGAGTGCATTCAAGGTCAATGTTTAATGCATGGCTCGCAACCTTCGGTGAAATTTCACACTTTAGCATCACTCCATTAGAACACATCTAGGTTAGCATAAAGGAAAGCGATTAGTTCGTTTTGCATCTTCGCGCTAAGTCGGAATATAATGTTCAATACTTGCAACATGTCTTTTGCATCTACAAGGCCAAGCACCATGATTTCAACTAGTGTTGTTCAATTATCCCATGCACTCTACTTTTTAGGATCCAACCTTGTAAGCATGACTATGTTCCCCGAGGTAAGGACTCCTATGTAATTACTATAAGACGGGTTCTCAAATGCAGAGAAATCCCTCCACACTCTTCCCCTTTTCCTTTCTCTTCGTTTTTTTCTAGTTCAGTGATGTAGCATTTCGGGCCATGCTTTGATCTTCTTTCAATACACCAACTCCGTTCTCTGTAGGAAATTTCATAGTCATGCATCATGGAGCCAGTGCGATTCTAAATCCAGTAAAGCAGGTTGTCCTAGAAAAGCGCTATAAGCCGGCATTTCTCGACTATAATGAACGTTTAAATTAGCATGACCCTCCTTCTCCTAACTCAGTAGGTAAGTCAATAGTTCTAATCGAATGCTTTATTCCTCCCGTAAATCTCTAAATCGTCAACTAACAAGACAACACGTCTTTTGTGAAAAGCTTCATTTGTTCGAAAATTTTACGAAAAATATATATTTACAGAGGCTCCACTATCGACCAACACCCTCTTAACTGTTGTTGGTTTGATCCCGATTGTTTCGTTCATGGAATCAAGTGTAAGACTTCAATAACTTTGGAGTCTCTTGCTCTAAACACGATATAGTCATCTAATGTCCTTTACTACTTCATAGGAGCTCCTTCCTCAACTAGTAGGCAGCTTCCGACCTTGTAGGCGTGCTTCAATGCGCTAGCGTACCTCTCCATCTCTCCCCAACTTCTCTAAGCTCGATGAGGTCCGCCTGAAATAGTGTTATTGATCCTAAGTTAATTTGTTGACATCGCTTGGCCTTGTTTCGTGGGTGATGAGTCTGTCCCTGATGGCTTTTGCCCATATTTCTAGAGCATATCATTCATGATAAGTTATTCGATGATATTTTTCAAGTGGCAACACTCATTGGTGGTGTGTCTAAGGGATTCATGAAAACATCAATACTTGTCAAATTGTTTCTACTCCTTCGTTTTCATAATGCGGGGTTTCGTATATCATTCAACTTCCTTCGTAGCCAATAAAATGTTTTTGAACCGTCGGTTAAAGGGGTATATTCTTCTGAGGTAAGAAAACCTGAGGCACTTGCCGCCTCTCTCGCCTATGCATTTATCTTGATTTGCCGTTTTTTGGTTTCATGCCTTATTAGAATTACCTGGAGCATTCTCCCCTGCATTGCTTCGACGGTACGTTGATGAGATTGGTTCTGAACACCAATGAGGGAGTTCCTTTCAATAAATTTACATCTTGTAACCTTATGAACTCATCAGCCTTCTTATAGGATTTCTTCGATCTTATTTTATCTTGATCCACCTTCCAGACTCCATCTTCTAGATGATGGCACGAAATAATCTCATCAGTACCATCTTCTGATCTGGATTTCCAACTTTGGTGATCATGATGTTGAATCAATTTGAATACTGAGTGCCATGAGACAACCCAGGCAACGACATGACATCCTTAGTTCGAGTAGTGTACAACTTGAATTATTCCTTAAACTTTTGTGCTAACTCTTCGAATCATGAGATAAACTTAGGCAGTAATTTTGTAAACCACAATGAAGTGACCATTCATGGTAGATGGGAATATATTTACACTTCAATGAATCTATTGCCCATGTTCCATATATGGGACATTCATACTTATACATGAACAAGTTTGGATCCGAAGTACCGCTATACGTAGCATTGTGGAAGGATTGAACTTCTTGGGGGTATTCAGCATCCAGGATCTCTTGAGTGAATGATATCTGAGTTGAAGTAAAACCCTAATCTTCATTAGCATCATTCCAAGCCATTGTTTTTTGCATCAATTTCTTCATCATTCCAAAAATGTACTCCTCACTGGTGTTGTTTTCTACTGGACAAATATCAGCAGCATCCCCAAGTGTTTGACTCTATAAACAGTCTCGGTTAGCTAGTCGAGATCTTAATCCTCTAATTTCCAGGAGAACCATTCCAAAGGTATTCAACATTCTTTGAAGAAGTTGCATTATGTGTTGGACCGCGTTAGGTTGGTTTCCTCCTCTTATGTTTGTGTTCGCATCAAGATTTTCCAAGTCATCGTTCTGGACTTCATCTGACACAAGCACTCTTAAGTTTTGAGTAGTGTCTTCATGTATATTTTGGTTGGTCTTAAGATTGTGATTTCGAGGGAGCATTGCTATGTATACTTTAATCACAATTTCGTTTTACGTTAGACTCATGCACCCTTTGTCCTTGATTTTGGTTTCTCCTTCAAATGTACATGTTTTTCCAAGTTCACATCTACTCTAGCAGTTCCAAGATTGAGCCTGGATGGAAGTGCAAACAAAGCATCCATCTTGTCCATCAAGGCCTTATTAGCAATTTACGTGCGTTGGTTCATATTTCCCCCCACCTGTCCATCTCTCTTCGAGTGACGACATCTGCTAGGGAGAAAGGTCCACTTAGATTATTAGCTTCTCTATCAATAAGGATTGCAATGGTTTTTTTCTCCTACGGTTCAACCACCACCAAATTTGTTGATTTTCCTGCTCGTAGCCATCTTTTCTTCTACTCAGTTTGCAAACTTTCAAAGCCTTAACAGCGGATGTGTTTTCTAGACCTTGAAGATCTACATTAGATAGATCGGATCTCTTCCTTTTATTCGAGATCTTGATGAGAGCACAAATGTTAACATCAAAAATGACACCGTAGATTTGTATGAAAGCACCAGCCCTCTATGGGCATATAAATCAGATTAAGCACAAATAAAAGAAATAAAAATGACTGAAAAGAGAAGCAAAAAAGAAGATCACATAGAATTTATAATGGTTCGGTTGTTAGCTAAGCCTACATCTAGTTTAAATAAATTAACTTCATTCTTCACTGCCTACTACAATAATTATCAATATAAGAGTTTGAACAGATGTCCTATACTTAATATATCTAATATCACAAATGCAATGGCTGATTGGAATAGATCATAATAGCGTCCTTGGTGATATGTCTTGATTGTCCTTAGAGATGAGTTACGCTGGAGAAGTACTTTGGCAATATATAAGTAGGGAGAATCCAGATCATTTTCATCTGGGGGGCTAGATGGGTATTTATATGAGACTGAAGCTAACATGGACCGAGTTATTGCATTAGTACATTCATTTAGGAGATAAAATGTCACGCCAGAAAATTTAGAACAAATAAACTTGGACTATTTTGAGGCATCGTCTCTGTTTTTCTACCCTTCTAATGTTCTTATAATACCTTGTGCCTAGTTTCATATGATTTGGACTTCGCTGGTGTATACTTTGCCATCGAGTCATACTGAACTACTTTCAAAGTGTACAATCCATCAAGAATCTTGAGCTTTCAGATTGCAACCAAACATGGAGAAGAAGCCAAAACGCAGACAATGAGCATCACGGTTAGGCTCACCATAGATCGCCCCTTGTATCTGTGGATCAACGTTGATCCATATACTTAACGTATTTCATGGTAAGTAATGTGGATTTCATCTTGGTCCTCATTTGAATCTCTTAGTTAAGTTTGAAGTGATTTTGACTTTTTCTTGACTTTCGACTTCTATGGAGATTCCTATCAAGTAAAAATCTTGGTTAATAACAAGTGATGTATATTCCTTATATTGATGTTGGACATTTATTGTTCTATATATGTTAAATTTCCGTGGTATGTATTTGTGCATGATGCATATTTGACAAACTTACACTTTGATGTTTAGAGGTATACGTCTAGCCCTGGGAGCACGAAAACACCTCGTGTAGGTTGACGCCTTTAAAAGAAATTGGTTGCTACTCAGAAAAATGTGAAACTTCGATTCGAAAAAATAAATTAGATTGTTATTGTAGGTTTTATGACATTCTCCAATATTTTGTCACATTATTTGATACTTAATGTGATAAATCAAATTGTACTCGAATGCATCAAGTGGATATTGTGAAAAATATAAAAGTTACAAGGATAGATTGTGCAAACATAAAATAGAGCCATAAGATCAATCAAGCTTGTGTTTTTGCGTGTGACTTTTAATCATTTTGAGGTATGAAACTGTCAACAAACTATATGATTATTTACCTCAAGAGAAAATTAATGTATCAAGTGGATATTATGAAAAAGATAAAAGTTATATAGAAGATCGTGCATACATAAGATGGAGCCATAAGATTCATCAAGCTTGTTTGTATGCGTGTGGCTTTGAATCGTTTTGAGATATGAAACTGCCAATAAACCATATAATTATTTATCTCAAGAGAAAACCTGATTATATCATTTCAGAAATTCTTTATTTCTGGAGTACAATAATTTTTTCTGCAAGTCGTACATTTAACAGATTTCACGGTTGTTTGTTTGTCATATATAAAACTGGTTCTACCTTCAACCAATTAAGAAGAATACGATTATGTAAATACCCTTGTTAATTAAGGTCTTAATCAACGTAATTAGACCTACAACTTCCAAATAATAGGACATGCAAAACTTAAAATATGTGAAAAGTAGAAGAACAAATATATTAGCAGTGCTCCAGCTTACTACGTCCAGAATCTTAAGCAAATTTAATATAACCAAAATACAGAAAATGACAGTTTCATGTAGGGCTGGTAACGGTAAATTTACCATTACCATACCATTACCAGTCGATCGGTAACCATTTTCGATTGAAATCGGTATACCAGTTAAACCAGTATAATAACAGTAAATTTACCATTTTTAATGGTAAATTATCGGTAGTATTTCTTCAATATCAGCGGTAATGGTAAATTTACCAGTTAATTTAAAACATGCGTATATTCATTTGATATGCTTTATTATATGCAGTTAGTACCAAATAATGATTGTATTTAGTTCAATAATCAGGTGAAATAATTCAAAGTACACATTTTTTTTCTTCTTATTTATATTTTTTATAAACTAACACTACATATAGTATAACAAAGATGCACTGTGTACAAAAAACATGTTAAGTTATAAACCTTTATGGACAAACGATAATTCACTATTACCAGTGTAACGGTTACCAGACTATCGGTATACAAGTCGATCGGTAACGGTAAACGATTTTGGTTTAGCAGTAAAAACGGTATGGTAACGGTATTTGTCAAATGGTAACGGTAACCATTACCATAACAGCCCTAGTTTGATGTACCTTGGATATTTTATCAGTGTTCGTCACAATTGATATCCATATGGCATGATCATAAATTCCAGAATTATCTTTATATCAATTCGTTCTTCTTTCTTTTGTTCGCTTCTTCTCAACCTGTAATTATGCTAGATTGCTAGCTTTGTGATGGATAAATGGAATATTAGAATGTAATATGGCTTTATTTTGATGGAAAACTGCAAGTGGAGAATGTAGCTCAAATATAATTCATCGTCTTGTCTCAAGTGTTGGTTTATCTAATGACTTCTTCAGTTAGTAACTGGAATCAATATATGCGAATGGTTTATTTAATCTGTTGACTATGTAAGGATATGAAAACTTTTTCGCTGCTCTACGTATATAGAGTAGCATTGAGAAATAAATATTTGATGTTAATCGATAGAAACTTGCATGTATCAAGTCATAAACAAAAATCTTGATATATATTTTTTTTTTTTTTTTTTTTTTAAGAGCATATTCAACCCATTTCACGTATAATGTCATGTAAAACTCATGTGCTCATGATGTTAATTCAATGTTGATATATATGACAACAACATTTATAATTTCTCTCCCGGAAATACTAGTTTACCCGAAGGTAACTACGCCCGAAACCAAATCTGACCTTTCATTTTATTGTGCGCACGCGAATCCAATGCCTCCCCGAATTTCGGACTGTCGTACCTCTTTTTTTTGGGATACCGTAGCATTCTCCTTTCTCTCCAATCCACTTTATCAATTGTTGACGATTGAAAAAATCATTTAATCCATACTTCACATTGTAATATTTAATGTTCAAAACTAGACATTGCACTTCACAATATCATCTTAGAATTACAAATGACATTTTCTAATTGCTTATGTGTCATGACATTACATCAAAATCAAAATTTATTATGGGTTGGAGATGCTCTAGCCAAGCAGCCAGCAGACTCATCTTCTCATGCTTCGAACTAAAATTCAGATTAAGCACCTGGCGAGTTAGTAGATAATAGAATTATAACAGAGTATGTCTAGAAGAATACTAAGCTCGTATTCAATTTAGATTTAAAAATAAAATAAAATGAAAGCATATAAACATCTGCTTGGCAGATGCAACTTCTACAGCGATTTTCCTTTTTCTCGTGTTTTAGAGAAAAAGTATCAGGTACCAATGTAGAATCGTGAGAGGCATTGTTCTGTTACAAATCAAGATGAATACAGCACAAAAGGTTACTCTTACAAGCATACGTAACATATTACTATCATCAAAATATAGAAAGAAGTGGTCAAACAGTACCATTTTCTGACATTATGTTAACTGTATGTAACCAAGCAGCAGCAGATTCATGTTCTCATGCATCGAACTAAAATTCTGATTAAGCACCTGAAGAGTAGATGATAGAATTATAGATTATATCACAGTATGTCTACAAGAATACGATGCAATTTCTACATTGATTTTCCTCTTCTGATCTGATAAATTCTGATGAGATTATAAACCGATACATGGCTATTTGAAGGTACCCTAAAGCATGGTGCATGAACCTGAATGGGTTGAGAACTTGAACCACTATTTTTATGCTCTTTTTTCCCATGCCCGTTTCGAGTGCTAAACAAACACACCCTTCTTCTTGCAGTTCTATTCCAGAAGACTTGAACTTCTTCGATAATATCATTAACACAACCTTATGTCAACAAGAAGGTGATGAAAACAATGGATATGAAGCTGAAACCAGTAAAAGATACGACTACGACATATCTCTTCCTAAGTCATGGATGGATAAATGACTAGAGCTAGTCCTCTTGCTTTTAAAATGAAAATTATTCACAAAGAGTGTCATATTATGTGCAGTTCAAACTCAAGGCTGTCTCAACTGCAAAATATTCAATTAATTTAAGCATTTCAAAGGCTAACAAATGTTTTTTTTTTTTTTTTTTTTTTTTTTTTTTTTTTTTTTTTGTATTCACGGTGGAAGATCATGCTATCTTATGATGTCACATAAAGTAACTTCAACGGCGTACGCTATCTAATTCAAACCGTTGCTTCATTTGTGATTGTAATTGACTTTCTGTAATTCTAATTATAATAGCATTATTATTCCGATTGTGCAATTGATATTATAACATCGACTTCCTTTCGAATATGGCTGACTATGATGATAGATTAACAATCATAAACAATGAATTTGTCAGTTAAAATATTGCAGCCATATTAAATTCGACAGCATGATAGTTGCTGTTTAAAGCATCATATTTCAATGTATTCAACCATGCCATTTGTTTATATAATTATTTGAAGGGAATTTTTGTAGAATATCCCCTTATGATTCCAAAATACACAGCCGCACATTTCCAAAAATAGATTTTGAGAAACACCTGTATTTTTAATTTCAACTAAACTGTAAATATTTGCACTTCAGGAAAAAAAAAAAAAAAAAAAAAAAAGGAGTGGAATATCAACCTCCGATTAAGTGCATATTTGATTTTGGAAAACAAAAAAAATTACAAATAATTTTGTGGAAAGGGGGTTGGTTGTGTGGATGCTTGGGGGCCAATAATTTAGAACATATTTCTGAAAACAAGTGCACCTGTGTTAATTTCCGAAATAAGGGCCGGATCCTTATCTCCATTTATTTAAATATATATATTTATAACCAATTAATAGATTTTACATTATACACAATTTAAGAAATGATTTTAGATACTAATTTGTTATAAGATGTATATATGAAAAGATGTACTGAAAATGCTAATTTGTGATAAGATACATATATGAAAAGATATATTGGAATTATGTGTAACTTTACAAAATAATATTCAAGAACGTTAAATAACCAATTAAAACCTATAACAAACAAGATACAACATAAATTGAAAAATGAATTATGATGAATAACGACTTGAGGGTTGAACTGAATCGAACGATTGAGTATCATGTATCTTCAAGATAAAGATGAGTATAGACGATTTATTGATAAAAAAAGGTAAAGTCGGATTTTGAATGGTTCCCCATTTAAAAAGTACTAAACAAGAAGCACATGCTGTCCACAATAAAAAGGTACAAGTTAAACTATATATATGATAACATGTCCTACTGACCTTCAAATAAATGAAAATGTTCGACTCACTGATCATAAACATATGATTCTATGAATAACGATAATAGTTCAATGCCTATGGATCATAACAACAATATGACCATGCCAATGTCCTCGGATTACTCTCGCATGACATTCTATTGGGGAGCTAACTCTAATATCATGTTCTCCAACTGGCCAGGGTCAGACCATGGAATGTACGCGCTTGCTTTGATACTCATCTTCCTCTCATCGGTTTTTCTAGAATGGTTGAACAACTGCCATGCAGTCAGGAAAATATGCAAAGGACAAAGTGCAGGTAGAGAGTTAATGAGGACATGGGTGCATGTTGTTCGAATTGGAGTTATGTATTTGGTTATGTTGTCGGTTATGTCTTTTAATGGAGGCGTGTTTCTTGCTTGTGTTGCTGGACATGGTGCTGGTTTTTTCCTTTTTGGGATTAAAGGTGGAGACACTGAGAAGTCTGATCTTCCTCCTATGGTTTGTTAGGTTTGCTTTAATTTTTTTTCTGCATTTGTTTTTGTTTTAAAGGTGCAATGTGATGTATGGAAATATTCAATGTTTGTTACTGTTAGTATTTTGTAATAATTCATGAATAATAAGTATTGATCAATGCTTATCTTTTTCTTGAAGTTTCAAAGGCTTAATTTGTAGTAGTAACAGTCGGTAAGTATAAACTTCTGATAGTAAGTAGATGACCCAAATACTAATAACAATAGTTATATTAGTTTGGTTAAACCAGTAATTGAATTTAAAAAAAAAAAATTGCAAAGCGAATTTTTGACATAATCTAACTTAGCAAAGAAAAATCAATTGATTTGACCGGCTTATTTGGCTCTTAGCAAACACTGCTCAAACAAAGCTGCCACTCAAGAAAACATGTAAAGCAAAATTAAAAATTAAAAATTATAATATTTAGGATGCTTTAGACATAATTTAATGTTGTATGCCGACTTAGTGTGCTAACATCAAAACAAAAAACTATTAGAAATTATAAAATAAATATTTGGGTTGACTTTAACATCCTTTTGAAGCCTTATGCCATTTTTGGTGCGAAATATACCCCCATGAAAAGGGTAAAGTTCGACTAAAAATAATTAATCTGAATATTAATTTTAGAACGGTTTTTTTGATAATGTTGCATATTATTTTTAGCGTGATGAACATGGTAACAATCGATTTAAAAATTATAAAACGGATTATTTATATAGGATGTTCTTTTGATATTTCATGAGGTTTTGGCATGATAATAAAAGTTCATTTCTAAATTTCAGTTCCATTTTCGGTGAATTATTACTCAAAAGAAGCGATAGAAGGTGACAAATATCATAAATGATTATACATATTTCGGAAGCTTTTAACTCTTTTTTCGTGTTTCATGGCATGGCATTTTAAAGTGCTAATACTTCTGAATATTGTGAATATCCACACAAAAATAATAACTTTGAAAGATAATTGTTGTACTTTTGACATTTTTGATGTTTTGTTCCAATTTCGATGTGTTAACAACCCCGAAAAGTTTCACATGCTGGCTCAAAAATTACAATCGAAATATACATTTTTAGATGTTTTTGGATATAAAACGCCAGCTAAAATATTATTGATTAATATGTTTATTTTTGAATGCCTTTTGCCATTTTATTTGTTATTATTTTGTTGCTGGATATCATTATTGGTGTGCAAAATTTAAATATTTTATTTTGGATGCTTCTGACACTATATGAAATTTATTTGCATTATTTTTTATGTGCTATGCTTATGAAACTACACTATGATTGATGTATCCACAAAGTTAGCAGATATTCATTTTTAATAGGTGTAGAACTATTTTATCGATCTATTTTACCAAACTTAGGATAAGTCATGCATATTTCCAATTAATCCAAATTAACCATCCCCACAATTCATATCAATGAATTGCCATGTGATAGTAAAAGGTTTTATTGTACAAATCATTAACTTAGAACATCAAATTGTTTTTAGATCATATTTCGAAACCTAAATAGATGTATAAAATGAAAATCAATGCAGCAAACAATTGACTCAAAAACACATTGACATTTTTGAGCGGTTTTCTTAATGTTCTAAGCCATTTTTTATGTGTTATATCCGATTGGTACAAAAATTGACTTAACAGAAGCTAACTAAAAAATTACTCACAAAAATTGTCAAAGATCGGACCAAATATCGTGGAAGAAATATTTATTCCCATGCGCTTTTTTGAATTTCTTTTACACGATGTGTCAGTTTCGATGTGCTAGCAATACTCACGGAAGATAAGGAAAGGCTTCTAAGAATATATTACAGTATGTATTTTGAGATGTTTTTGAATTAACATTGTACATTGTTTTTTATGTGAACACGAATATTATAAATTTAAATGTCTATATATGAAACATGTTGACATTCCATGAATTTATTATTGTCATTTTCCACGTATTACCACTCACAAAAAAAAAAAAAAAAAAAAAAAAAAAAAAAAAAGGTCACTTAAGAGTGGTACTAGGCCGTGCAACTAGGTCATGGGAACCTGGAGAGGTCTAAAGAGATGATTCTTCATATGGTCACTTAAGAGTGATACTAGGTCGTGCTGCTAGGTCTTCTACTGGACTATTCTGGAAGCGCCGCAATCAGACGTTTGCAGCCTACAATGGGCCACTGGGATACTCTATGAGTGGTCGTTGCTGGGAACAATATTCTAGCGCAAAGATCATTATGCAGCATGTGGTCGTGATAAAAAATATACCAAACGAACAAAGTTGGATATACCTTTGAGAACTCACCAATTTGACAGCTTTAAAACACACTGAAGGTACAGAACACTGATTTGACTGGTTCTATCATTTAACAAACTCTCAAACATAACCACCTGTAAATGGTATCCTAAAAATGATCAAATTTCCAAAGATAACTCTTTTCTCCCACTGTGTCAATATGACCCATTACTTGACTTCCTTTAGACTTGCTTGGACTAGCATTTGATCATGTCATATGATGATTTTTTATTTTTACTTTGAACATTGTAAACTCTTTCCTGTTTCTATTTTAGTGATAAGTAAACAAGTCATAGCAGTGCATGAATTGAGAAAACTGTGCATTAAGAGCGATTTCTAGAGAACGGACAAAGTATTCACTTCATCGAGTTCTCTACAATACATAAAGAAGGAGGATAAATACTTAAAAATTGACAATACTAGATACAGCAACGAGCATTATAAAATTCGCCTTCTCGCGAGTGCTGGCTTGCTTAGTCTTGTAAACTTAGGATACAAGAAATCGCTTGGTTTATCTTCCCTTCAAATATTTAATGGACGCAAGTCATGACTTGAAATTTTGTGTATATAAGGAAGAAGAGAAAATAACTGTTGAAAGAGTCATGATCTAATGTCTGTTGATTAAATGTTAAGTATGGGTTCTCGTTAAACAAGCGTTTAACTAAAAATGCATGTTTATCAAGTGCCTAGCTACAGGCTCTCGTTAAATGAGTGTCCAACATCAAGCACCGATTAAACAGTTGACTCACTTGATGTGCTTGTTCAAAGAGTCCACATAGAACAAGTGTTCGACTTGAAGTGCCTCTTCAACAATGTGCTCTTCCAATTCTAAACGGTTATGAATCTATATTCTGATTTTCTTTTTCCTTCATAATATCAACCAGTTGTTGTAGAGCATTCTGCTGGAAAAAGTTGTGAATTTGCAAAAATTGTTTGTTCCCATCAACCGTTGGAGATTCCCTAATAGTGATAAAAACTATGAAAAGTTGAATTGGGTTTGTTATCAGGATGCCTTGAGTTAATTATCAGGATAGTGATGCATGCACCTTTCTTAGATCAGTTTGATTTCTTTTAAGAATGAAACTGCCAAGAATGATTATCTCAAAAGAAAATCCGAAGATATCATTTCAGAATATTTGTTAGTTTCGGGGTGTACATGTCCATAACATTTTTAAACAAATCTCATAGTTGTAGGCACAACCTTCAACCGATTAAGAATAAACAGTATACAAAAACTCTTTTTTAGTCAACAATAAGGACTTAACCAGTGTAATTAGATCAACCACTTTCCAAATTGTAGGACATGCGAAACTTAAACTATATGAATAGCAGGAATACTAATACTAGTAGCAGGTGCAACTTACTGCATAAAATTTTAAGCAATTCTAATATCATTAAATAATATGATTATTATTTTTAACAGTTTCATGTACCTTAGGCATTTAATCAGTCTTCACCATAATTGATATCCATATGTCATGATCGGAAATTCCACAATTATTTATGTAGACTGGACTCTTCTTTCTTTTGTTTCCTTCTTCTCAGCCTGTAAACTATATTGTTAGCTTTGTGATTGATATATGAAACATTAGAGGGTGGTATTGTTTTATTTGGATAGAAATATGCAAGTGGAGAATGTAGCTCAAATAGAATTCAGCATTTGTCTCATGTTTTGGTTCATGTAAATGACTTCTTCAGTTAGTGCCTGGAATCAATATATGCGAATGATTTAAATAACCCGCTGACTATGCAATGCGATAAATACTTTTTATCTGCTCTCCATGAAGCAGATTGATAAGTAACCATTGGAAACAATTGTTTGGTCTGATGGTTGAATCGCGTACGTCGTTTTTTTGAAGACGTTCTGCCACTCTCTGGCCATAAGTGTGTTAGGCAGATACCAAAAGTAGCGCCTCATTCGGGATAAAACAGCCAGAAATAATTCAATAAAACCTTGGCACAAAGGTCGCCGATCGGAATTTGTACCCTTCGAATTTAAAATATTGCTTCATTTTGTGAAGATAAGTTGTTAATGTTCAATTTGGTCAATCAAACACCAACACTCAAATCTAGGTTGAATCTAGAAAGTAATCAAACCAATTCAATCACAAAATGCAAAAAATAAAACTGACACAGATTTTATAGTGGCTTAGCAAATTCTGTCTGCGTCCACTATGAGGTAATCTTTGTTAATTATATTGTACGATTACAAATATAGTCCAATTGACTGTACGAAAAACAGAGATTAGAGTGTTGAATGGCAGTAGCAAAATCCTCGCCTATGAATGCCAAACGGAAAAGAAGAAGCTCCCCTGATATGGTCATGTGCTGATCCATTTATAGGTGCTATAGTAATCCGGTTCGGCTTGGAGTAGTTGTTGGAAATTCGTAGTGGAGGTAGTGGCTAGGTCACATTCAGAAGTAGAAAATGTGAGGATTCGCCTGATTCGGGTCGGCATGCTCGAGCCGATCCGGTTCGACATAGTCGAACCGAGGCATTGGTTGATCCGAAGTTGAGTCGTGTCAAACCGAAGCTCCAAGGTAACATCAATCCGCCAGAATGCCGAACCAACGTTTGAGGGAGATGCTAAATTGCCTGAATGTCGAACCGGCGTTCAATGAGGCCATGTCGAACCCAATGCACTGATTCGGGTATGCTAAGCCAAAATCCAAGTTATTCATGAACTCCGCGACTTCAACCAAGATTTTCCGAATTCGTCTAAGTCCTTGCTCAAGTCCTAAGCACTCCAACAGCCAGAAATCCAAAGTGTGACTGCCCTACAAAAAGGCGGATCAACAACTTGACCCAAAAACATGTCTTTCGGTAGAAGACATATTTTGAGTAATCCAGAAATCCAAAATTCAGAATATCCAATCTAAATTCCATATCTGAAATCCGCGGTCTCATCGGGCCTAGCCAATGGAGGAATAATCAATACCTGCAAAAAACCAAATGAACTGCTTTCCCAAGTGTTGACAAAACAAATCAAACCCAATCGAGTATAGTCCATATTCGAACCATGAACAACCTTGTTAAGTCATGAGAAGACAATCCAAATCCCATCGAAAATGGTCCATACTTGATCCATGACCGGGCAATCTTGCCAAGTCCTGACAAAACAACCCAGTTCCTCCTGAGTATAGTCCATACTCGAATACCAGTTCATTAAAGTTTGAAATTCCAGTTTCTGATTCCATACTTCACAAGTATAATCCATTCGGGTGAAGTAATTTTACAAAAAATCCATAAATTCTAAGCCGTTATAAAACCAAACCAAAACAAAACCTAATGGTTTATCGTAGGATACAAAACACGTCTAAGGGTTAAATCTTAACCTCATACGTAGATGGACCAACTTAACCATTTTTAATTACAATTTTATTATTAAAGGGGGGGGGGGGGTGGATAGTTTATTATCAGGTGCAGAGCATGCCTAGCGATTAAGTCCTAATCTCGTATATGGATAAGACGACGTAGTCATCCAAAACAAAAATTCGAAAAATCCAAATCCAAAAGCCAAAGTCCAAAGAGTTCAAAATTCTGAAAGACGAGTATCCACAAAATCCGATGTTTATATGGAAATCTCAATCAGTTGATGACCAATCCACACGAGCTAGATCCTGACTCGCTCCTGTTCCGGAAGACAGTAGGCGGCTGCACTTTTTCCGTTACTGTAGTCTAATTTCTAACATACCGTGCCGGTTCTCCACGTTTGACATGCTCCTCAACCATATCCCCCAGATGTATACATTCGTTTGTGTTGTGACCATCCAGGTCATGAAACAAACAGTGTTTTCATAATTCTCTTTTCTTCTGTGTTGGCTCCCTCTTGAAAGGCTTTCTAAAAGGAGCATAATCATGAATGTCTAAATAAGTATCCTCCAAAGAAGAATCGAGTTCCACGTATTAAGAGAATGTGGGCTCTCTTCATGGTTGAACATTCCGGCCATTTCCATCGGACGCTTTTCCTTTGCCCTTATCCTTTTACTTTTCCAAATCCGAACGGGTCTCCGTCCTTAATAGCATTAATCTCGAAAGTTCCTTTGTTTACTCTCGCATCCTCATCCCGCAGGAATAATATCTGCTTCAAAATAGAACTTGCCAAGGCCTCTTGACGAATCCCTCTATAACGAGATTTTAAACTCTATCCTATCCAAAATTCTAGAGACAACGGCCATAAGCACCATAGACGCCCCCCACTAAACCTTTGCAGAAAGAGAGCAGAGCTTCTCCAACCCTCTTCTTAATTGTCGTAAGAGTCATGACATTTTTGAATCGAGATATACGGACCTTGTACTACTCAATAGAACTTCCACCAAAGCAATCCAGGTGTCTATTGATTCCGACTCCAGCTGCCTAAACCACATAGCAGCAATATCCGTAAGATAAAGTGGGAAGCATTTAACCATGACGTTGTCCGGTGCCGATTGCACTTCCACGTGGCGCATGTGGCGCATAAAATGGACAGTAGGATCCTTCCTACCATCGTAAGTTTCAAGTACTAACAACTTGAAATCCGAGGGATTCCGAGAATTCCTAATAAATCGAGTAAAGAAATTGTGATTAACACAGTCCAAATCAGACTGATACGTCTGATTCAATTCTCATTGCCAAGAATTTGCTTCTATCGTCCAAGCCAACATTGGTGCCCCCCACATCCAATCCATAAAAAGTACATCGATCCATGACGTGAGTGCTCGAATCGGTCTCAACCTTAGAAATGAGTTTGGCACCGAACCGAGGCTCTTGCTCCATAATAGCTCCATTTTCATCCAAGTCCACGCGCACCCGCACATTAGCCAAGCCATCAGGGTAAATGCCCACGGTGCAACAAGACAATGGATCGCGAGCCAAGCTAGCGTCATCGATGGAGTTGCCCCCTGGCCGAATCGATTCGGTACCGATTCGAACCGGATCGGCACCCATCTAGGAAAGTACGAGGGTACTGCCCCGATGTCAATGCCTGCTACTACTGCGCCACTAGGTCCCGCTCCATAGGTTGCTTCAACAACTATTCCGTGGTCTCACGACTTTCCGAGTTCTTCTATCCTTGAGAAAAATGTAGTCATCATCTCCCTTGCCGTCTAAGAAGTTCATCCTATCGTGCCATATGAGATTCCATCTCCTTAATGACTCCATCTACTCTTCCTGGGTTAGATAGATAAAGGGGTCTCCAGTGGAGGAAGCCTCCTGACTTCCCTCCATTCCTGCGCCCTCAGCCTGTATGTTTGCATCCGCTTTCTTCTGTTTCATCATCGTTGATTCCTCGAGCAACCAAATTCTTTAAGTTAGAAAGATGTTTGTCGTTCGATTTGGTTAATCAAACACCAACATCCAAATCCGGGTTGAATCCAGAAAGTATTGAAAACAGTTCAATCACAGAATGTAGAAAATAAAACGATACGAATTTTATAATGGCTCGACAAATCATGCTTACGTCCACTGAGGTGATCTTTGTTGATTACAAATACAATCCAATTGGTTAGAAGAAAAGTAGAGATAAGAATGCTGAATGGCAGCAGTGAAGTCCTCGCCTATGATTGCCAAATAGAAAAGAGGAAGATTCCCTGAATCGCCAAGTCCTGATCCATTTATAGGTGCTACAGTAATCCAGTTCGGCATGGAATAGTTTATGTAAATCCAGAATAGTGAAGGTAGTGGGCTAGACCATGTTCAAGAGTGGAGAAAGCCACGGATTTTCCTGATCCGGTTCGGCATAGCCTAACCAATCCGATTCGACTGAGGCTTTGGCCGATCCGGATGCTTAATGGACAACGCAGATCCGGAGCAGAGTTGTGTTGAACCGAAGCTCCAAGATAATGTCATCTGCCAGAATGTTGAACCGGTGTTTGAGGGAGATGTTGATCCGCCTGAATGCTGAACCGATGTTCAATAAGGCCATACCGAACCTAATGTACCGATCTTGGTACATCAAGGCAAAATTCAAGTTATTCACAATTCCCGCGACTCCAACCAAGATTTTCTGAGTTCGTCTTAAGTCCTTCCTCAAGTCCTGAGCACTCCAATAATCAGAAATTTAAAGTGTGATTGTCTTTGTCAAAAGATGGGTCAACATAAATAATAGAGAAAAAATAGTTCAAATATGCTTTGAAAAAATTGTACCAAAAATGTAAGTATAGCCCAGCTCGACATGTGTATAACAGTCATGCATGCACTTCTTATTCAATACAAAAGACACATTGGATAACCAAACGTTCCGATTTTAGAGCTAAGAAACTCATATAAATATGAATCTCTTTCAATATCCCCCACGGTGTGAGACTCAAACAAGGAATGCACTTTTTCAAACCATTTCACTTCTAAAACAATCCACAAACCAGTTTTTCAACAGTAACTTACATGCATTAAATTGCAAACAAAAATATAGGTGTCTCAAGCCTAAAAGCATTCAAAAGGAAGCATTAATTACAATGGGTAGTTTGTCTGTTATAGTAACAATTTTAACTTGTATCAGACTGCAATGTGTATGTAGAATTTTGCGAGGGATTGTTATGTCAGTATTGTAAAAAACAAGTTGAAATTATAGCACAAAAAGTTAATCTTGCAAGCATACATAATATATTACTATCAGTCTATCATTAAAATATAAAAGGACGCGTTATGTAATGCCATTTTGTGACATCATGATAACTGTCTGTAACCAAGCAGAACACTCATGTTCTCATTCATCGAACTAAAATGCTGGTTCAAGCACCTGGAGAGTTAGTAGATGGTAGAACCATGCCAGAGTGTGTCTATAGGAGTAATGATACTATATAAGACAATATTGTAGTTAAGTTATTTAATTTATTTATTTTATAAGACTACTTTGTTTAAAGAGTTAGTTCAAGCATATAAATATCAACTTGGCAGTTGCAACTTCTACAGAGAAATAAAAAAAAATCAAACCAATATAGAGAAAATGAACCTTCCTCTCTCTGAAAATTTTGATGAGACTATAAACCATGATATGGCTATTAGAAGGTTTTGTCCTGAAAGAATGGATCAAGAGCCTGAATGGATCGACGACTTGATTGATTTTGATACAATCATCAATTCTTCCCATGATTTTCTTGATGAAGACTTGAACTTCATCGATAGCATCATCAACACAAGCGTGTGTCAAGAAGAAGTAAGTGATAATAATGGATATGAAGTTAGAAACTACATAGAAGATCAAATATCTCCTGCTAATTCATCGGTTGATAAAGGACTAGAGCTAGTTCACCTGCTACTCGCATGTGCGGAAGCAGTTGGATGCCGTGATATCAATCTTGCTTCATCTACACTTAGCCAAATTTGGCCATTGGCAAATCCAAATGGTGACTCATTACAGAGAGTTTTATATTACTTTGCGGTCGGTCTAAGTTCAAGGCTCTCTCTTTTACAGAACATTGGTGCTAGTGGCTGTTTGGTCAATGGTAGTTTTCTCAAGAATAACAATAGTTTTTATACTTCTGCTACCAAAGATGAGAAAACGGATGCATTTCATCATCTCTATCAAACAACTCCATACATTTGTTTTGGGTTCATGGTGGCCAACGATGCTATCTTTCAAGCATCTAAAGGCAAAAACCTCTTGCACATTGTCGATCTCGGAATGTCCCACACCCTTCAATGGCCTAGTCTAATCCAAGCCCTTTCTTCTCGTCCGGAAGGCCCACCACATATCAAGATTACTGGAATACCCTCCTCCATTGCGAACATCTCCGAAATCAACTCCAACATGCAGTGCTTAGTAGACGAGGCATTAACAGTCAACATGCATGTACAATTTCACATGGCAGTCGAGCCATTCACTTCAGAATCACTAAACATAAGAAAAGAAGAAACTTTGTTCTTCAATAGCATACTCCACCTACATAAATATGTGAAAGAGAGTCGAGGTTCTCTTAAGTCTATCCTTATAGCAATCAAGAAACTAAAGCCTAGGCTATTTACGGTAGTAGAACAAGATGCAAACCACAATGGGCCATTTTTCCTAGCAAGATTTCTAGAATCAGTACATTACTATTCGGCCATGTTTGACTCGATAGAAGCTAGTCTACCTAGGCCTAGCGTGAAGAGAAAGATGATAGAAAAGTGCTATCTGGGAGAAGAGATTAAGAACATTGTGGCATGTGAAGGTGAAGAGAGAGTTGAAAGGCATGAAAGAGCAGACCAATGGAGAAGGCACCTTGGTAGAGCAGGGTTTCAAGGTGTTTCGATTGATTCAATGGATAGAATGAAGATGTTGGCTTCTAACTATGGATGTGATGGTTATACGGTAGGAGGCGAAAAGGGGTGTTTGTCACTAGGGTGGAAAGGGAAAAGTATCATTTGGGCGTCGGCTTGGCAAGTGAATTTGAGTTCTAGTTCTTGATGATTGCTAAAGCGCCTCAAAATTCAATTGCCAATTGCATTGGAGTACTGGTTTCATCACAGTACAATTGTTTTCTTTGACTTGGTCATAGAGCATGCATTATAGTAAATGATCATAATATATACATATCTTTACGTATAATAATTAACTGTGTAAGACTGTTAAGTTACTGCTACGTTATACATCAAATCATAGCACTACCTTTTCCTCCTACAAATATACAGTTCTTTTTTGAATCTTCGTAGATATCACAGTGGGCTTAAGAAGATAAAATGCAAATATGCAGAAAAAAAGAAAAGGAAAACAAACAAGATATGCATATATGGAATGCATGCTTTCATTTGAGACATTCCTTCGAACAATAGATAAACGAAGAGAATCAAATGATATTATTACATGAGATACGACTAACCAGCAGACATCCTGGCAAGAGTAATCCAACTGATTCAAAGTCATAACTTTCTCATATTCATATCACCTGTTTACAAACCGTGTTGAACTAAAAGGAAAAAAAAATGAAAGGAAAATCCCCATTTTCTATCATATCGTTCCTGCAGGAGACGTTCTTATAAAGAACAAATTAAAAAAGGGAGATGGAACAAACTTTTGATGGATAGCATTCCTTCCTCCATCATTGCAAAGAATTTGATAACATTATAGCACGAGTGACGAGGCACCGTCTATTATCGCCCTTACAATACAAAGTACCTCTACGTTTTGGCTGTTTTCATGGTATACTACATAGAAGAATCTATATACTACAAGTCGACTTTATGTGCACATAACCTATTTTTCGAGGTTATTCAGCCTAGTAAATTTCAAAGGTTAAATAACCTAGTTTTATTAGTAAGATAACAAATTAGAAGGCTATTTACATTTTATGAGGTTGTGTAAAATTACTTCCCAAATTTTGCCGATCAGACTACTTGTTGGCAAATTTTATTTAAACTCATAGAATACTGAGTTAGTCCCCTAAAATTTGAAAAAACGAACTCATCGTTTTACTGAGGTTCCCCTTTATTTAAAAAAAAAAACAAAAATAACCTTCTTCGCAGAGAGACTGCGAGGTTTCTTCACGAACCACGTAGTGCCTACTACGTGGTACCCTTACTTACCTCGTAGTGACCCTACGGGATAACTTAAGGTATCACGTAGTGGTACACGAAAGAACCTCGCAGCGCCACTGTGTGGTAAACTGAAGACAAAAAAAAAAAAAAAAACACAAAAAGGGTAATATTGTCATCGAATGTTTTGATAAAAAGGGGGGCGACTCAGCATTTCTATATGTTTAAATAGAATTTGCGCTCCTTCTTTCATAAAATAAACATTACACCCAATACTTTCCTCTTTTCACCTCATTATATTCCACAAACACTATTTTCTAATAGCTACATGTTAAATTATCTCTTCAACTGTTCTAGTTACTTCTTGTTTCACAATCTCAAACACTAAATTAATTAAATTTCTATCAACTTTAAGCAATAACAATAATACATTTTACTATCTATTAATTAAAGTACGTAAAATTAAGTAGTAAGAACTAAATAAAAAACAACAGTTCACCATTTTCACAAAATAGACGTCAAGAAGGGGACACATGAGAAAAAAGAAATCACCATTATTTTATTTTTTTTAATTTAGTAAAATCTTATTTACTATTTTTAGGGCAATGTTATTGACATTCCAAATATTGTTAAAGAAAGACCAAATTTTTTTCTTTTTCAAAAATTGTTAAGTGGTGTACCAATGAGGAAAGTAGTCCGTTAACAAATAAAGGGTAATTGTAACTTAACAAATATTGTTCGGGTCATAGTTTATTTTTTATTTTCCTTTTCAATTCGCATTCGATTTTTTTAAACCTTATAGGACAAGCATTTTCGAAGGAATAGGAACGAAATACTTTTTTGTCGAATAAATATCCGATATTTATAATTATGGAGACAATGCACCAAAATGATTATTAATTTTCGACATATCATTATTGAATACATATATAATTGATTACGTGATGCATGCGGTGCAGTGGTGATGACCTGCTTATTTTAATTCGGATTTCCTTATCAAATAAGTTTTTTTAATCTAATTTGAAGAGGGCAACCCGGGAATATTGAGTAGCGTGAAATAATATGTTTGTGTAGCCGCTTAATAATTTTTCAAAGAGTGGAGTGTTTTTAAAAAAATGTCTCCCTCTCCCTTTAACAATAGTTGGAGTGTTAATAACAATACCCTATTTTTATTCAGTCTTTTTTTGAAATAATAAAGAAGAAAATTAAATGTTTATTGACATCAAGGTCATGTGTACTGTACAAGGATAAAATAGAACTTGTAATTTTTTTGTAAACATTAGTAGGGTGGTAAAGACAAAATTTTGGGTGGAAATAGAATTAGTTTATCATTTTTACCAACTTATTTCTCATTTTCAGTTTTACCTTTTTATTGCTCATTTACATTTATAAAAAATTTGCAAATGTTATTTATTAATCAAAGTACGTAAAATTAAGCAGTGAGAACCGAATAAAAAATAACAGTTCACCATTTTTACAAAATAGACATCGAGAAGAAGGGAGGTACATGAAAAATAAGAAATCGTTGTTATCTTTTTTTAATATTAGTAAAAACTTCTTTACTATTTTTATTCACTGTCATTTTTTTGAAATAATAAAGAAGAAAATTAAATGTTTATTGATTTCAAGGTCACGTGTATTGTACAAGGATAAAATAGTAGTTATAATTTTTTTTGTAAATATTAGTACGGTGGTAAAGACAGAATTTGGGATGGAAATAAAATTCTTTATCATTTTTACCTACTTATTTCTCATTTTCAGTTTTACCTTTTAATTGCTCATTTATGACTATAAGTTTTTTGCAAATCCTACTTTACCTGCTATGAGTTCATCGTGAAATCATCTATACGCATGAAAATTTCAAGTGTTCTTGTAAAATTTCAACCTAAGAGAGGACAAAATTTCAAATTAATCATTATGGGTAAAATGATATAAAAAAAATTAAGTTGGAAACGGAGGTAAAAACCTATGTGGTAGGATATATGATATTTTTCTTCCTTTAAATTTAACTTTTGAATTCAAAACTTAAATTTTGCTTTCAAATAATTTTGAATTAGCCCTATACCAAATTTAAATAGGCCATTTTCTACTAGGCATATTCTATGGGCCTGCCACATCCTACTAGGAAAGTCAGTAGCCAGGTAGGATAAAGTATTTGATTATCCAAACCCAACTCCTGGACACTACTTTTCTTGATTCGATATTTTATGGGTAAGCTTTATTAAGCTAGCCATAATACGTTTAATTTAGATGGCATATGTTATTAGTTATTACGTTATGATACCGTAATGACCCACCTTTCTTATCCTTAAGAACAACACTTAATACATCCACGGTGTTTGCGTGACGTTGTCCAAGCATTTGAAAGATAAGCTGTCATTGGGTAAAATAAAAGAATAAAACAAAACATAATATATCTAAATAAGGCAAATTATCTCACAGTGTAACAATTAAATAAACTTTACAGTTATAGTACAGTTCCTAAGGTTACTCCTTAACATGGAGTTCTCATAGTTACACAAAAATACTGCTACCATCAGCCTAGATGATTATACAATCGGCCTTTACACATGCCAATATAAAATATACATACGTAATTATTACCAGTCTTTGTCGGGCCACATCCAACGCCCAGATTGGCACGACTTGACAATTATCGAGGCGGAATGCCCAACAAGATGGTTTGAAGGTTTAAAGATCGAGTGTGGATAGGAACATGAGGCGACAGTTGAACAGACATAGCAGAACATCGTCGGGACTCACTAAGTGTGATTGGCCTAAGCAAATGCCCTTAATTGGTACAACTCCGTGTCAAACCAGCTGAAAATTCAAGCTCAGCCAACGGCATTTCGTATAAAAAATGTCCCCCGTACTGAGGCGCGAAACTAATCGATATAGATGATGTAGTCATCACATTATATTAATTTCCGACGACTGAACACGAACATGTATCGATATTTATACCATAAACATAAAAAAGTAACATTAATTTGAAAATAACCTTTTACATTTCATATTAAGTTCATTACGTAATCTCGTATCATTTCCTAATTTTCAGCTAAAATATTAATACAAAATACTTCTAGAATGACATATAAAGATGCGACCTAGATTGATTAGAGTATTCATAATAATATTTATTACAACATCAACATGAGTACAATCAACATAGTGAAATCAAAATGAACTCCTATATTCGATGACGATGCCTCCTACATATGTCTGCCAGCTTTATTCACCAAAAATTAGAACTTACTCCTAGACTGCTTAGTAGAGAACCAGAGAGTTATAGGGGTAAAAGGAAAACATTGGATCCGAAAAATAGTTTAGCATGGATAGTAATATGCCAACTCAAAATAAATAGATATATAGTGAGGCCATGCTGCTTAGCGGAATGAATTTTTCCTTCACTAGCAACCTCACAACTGAACCAATAAATTAGCTAATCTATGCCAACCTGCATTTATAATAGTAAATAAACATAATAATTGTTAATCATTTATGAACAAATGCATACATGTCTTGAATATCTGTCCACAGGGTAACTTTGACTATCTATCTCAACCTAATTCTGACTGACTATTTCTAAAGTTATCTTGACTATCTGTCTAACCATGGTTCACCATTAACCATTTGTTTACTCCTGACTATCCATTTTTCATTAAATGGATGATTCGGACCGACCACAATTACCAACATATCTAACTGGCTATTAGAACTAAACTGAATGGGTTGTTCAAGTTTAACACATTTCTAACTATTTGTTTATTTGACTATCTGTCTCTCTTAGTTCTGATAGGATGACTAAAAACCTAATGATTTTGCAGGCTCATCAATTACATATTTCATTTCATTCCTTTCTGTACATACCATATTTTTGGTCTTACCCTACCTCTGCCCTACACACTAGATTGTCGAACAAATTTAGCTAGGGGCGACAGCTGAAGTATAGGGCGCGACCCTACACCAATATCGTCTAGTATTCTAATATCTGAGTCATTACTATCCTCTTCTTATCTATCCAGTGAGAAGAGATTATCAAATTAATAAAATACTAGGTTAAATACCTCATAAAACATTCCCTTGAAACATAGGCATTTATTATTCAATCCCTTTGAATATCACCGCTTTAAAACAAGGAAATTCAATAACCCTTTGTTACTCAAAACATTTTTGTCAATATATTCTTTCAAATCAATATTTATGATATTATAATTCTTCAAAGTAGATATACTCGAAAATAATGTGGAGTCGAAGCCAAAACCATTCGAAACAAGTATGTTCCAAAGTCCTTCGAAACCACTTAAAAGTAATAAAACAACTTTGGTTCAAAGAAAATCAACATGTTTTGAAACATAAAAATATTAAGGGAATGCTGGCGCAAATGTGAAATGATTAGCTTCGAGTCTATCAAGCTTTAAAATGGTATAAATAAGATTTCGAGCCTATATGGCTTCGAAAAAAAATTGAAAACCTTTAGCCTCGAGCCTATATAAATTCAAAATGATTAAAATACTTCAGGGGCATTTTAAAAAATAAAGAGGCTTTGCGACAAAGAATAACTTTCAAAATAACTGGCATAATTTTTTAAACCATTTTATTAGAAGCCTTCGGCTTTGAAACAAAACCAAATTATAAAGGCAAGTTCGAAATTATAGATTTTGAAACTAATTTAAACAAGTAATTTGGTTTTATTTGAAACCATTTATAAAACGTGGATCTCCCCATGCGACGCAAATCGAGCGCTTTGAATCGCTCATTCATGCCTCCTTGCTTCGAAGAACTTCACACTAATTTGCCTTAGCATCATGCGCTTCTCCACAATTCGAAGCAATCAAAGTGGTCATTCGAAGTCATGGAATGCCTAGCGAAGCAATTGTTTCATAAGAAATAGAACCTTAAATAACATAAAAACTACAATTTTACTATTTAAAGAAATACTTTTCACCGACTCCATAATATTTGAAAAAAAATCTATTTGGTTTAAAACTTTTCTTTTCTGTTATTTGTTTTGGATTTGAGATTTAAAACAATAAAAAATCGATACCTCTTTGTATCCAAAACCATTAACTAATTGATCCTTAATTAATACCTTAAGCTTTTTGAGCTTGTAAAATTCATATTAAATCATAAATAAATGGGAAAAATCCTCAAAAATCAAGGTAAGTCCCTTTTCACACATATTTCAACATACATAAATTTAAAATCCAAAATAATTATTAAATATTTTTAAGTAATTAAACTTGAAATAAATGAATTCATTAATTTAAGAAATTTGCAAAGTATTCATACTTGTTTATGAAATTCTAAAATTTAAAGCTCATCTCTAAAATAATATTCATCACCCTATTCTAAAGTCTCAAGGAATCCGGTGCCATATGTAAGGGTTTCAATGCATATCCTACATGAAAACCTCATGAAAATGTGATCAACAATAAACATATATAAATGGGCAAATTCTATTTCAACCCAGAAATTTAATTAGTAGCCTCCCATTTCATCAAAAAAATATGATGACCAATATACCCTTTTTCCGTTATAATTTTTTTCCAGTTTTTTGAATACCTCGTAGTTGTACTACGTGGTTTTTCGGTGAACCTCGTAGTAATCCTACGTGGTCCATGAATGAACCACGGAGATCATCTACGTGGTACTTTGACAAACCACGTAGAACAGCTACGAGGTACACTGAAAAACCACGTAGTTCCCCTACGTGGAAGGGTATTTTTGGTTTTTTTTTTAAAAAAACGGGGGGCTACTAACTAAATTTGGAGGTTTACCAATTATTTCATAATTTGGGGGGCTACTAACTAAATTAGTGAGTTGAAATAGAATTTGCCATATAAATGATTTTCTGTTATGTAAACATTTCATAATAACAAAGGTAAACAGCCAACAACTTAGATTTGGTCACGAGCATAAAACATTAGTGAATACTATTATCCACCTTTAATAAAAAGGAAGAAACTTAAGCGGAGTCTTTACGGTATCAGGTTGTTAATGGCGAGAAAGCTCACCCTCTCCCTTTCTTCCTTTACTTCATCTCATTGGAACTCATTTCTTTAACTCCTTCGATCCTCTCGATCCATTAATCCTCTTCCCTTCACTGCTCCAGCTTTTCTTTCGTCATTGTTACCTTATACCGTGATTTAATTTTCAGACCTGCTTTCTGATCTGAAACCATAGCTCCAAAAGAACGTTTTCGAACTTCACACCACCCACGGTACTTCCATCTCCGCTTTCATACGCTACCCCTTCATTATTTAACGCGATGTCCACCTTAGTTTACTTTGTTCTTCAATTTTTTGCCTCTACTATTAGGGTTTTGCGACTTACCTTCAGCATGTCCCTATAATGCACTTAGTTAGGTTTCCAGGAGAGTTCGAACTCGCATTGCCTAGTGATATTTTGTCCAACTAAGCCTGACCAAAGTCTGGTGAGGCGGTTGGAAGGTGTGTGTTAGGTCCTCGCGGTTTTGGTTCTGATTTTGGGGATTTTTGTACTGTTGATTTGGTTCGACTTGTTTGATAGTTGAAGTTTCAAGTCACTGCGGAGTCACCATGAACTATGATCGATTTCTCTCTGATGGATACTTTTGTGACTCTACCTAGTTTCCATCTGGTAAGCTATGCGTAAACACTTTTACATATTAGTTCTGCATATGGTGAGCAGAGTTATATCTCTAGCCTGTTGAGCAATTTTGTATTAGTACGTTGTTCTGGTTTATTGATTAGGTAAGTGTTAGGGCTGCCTTGATGAGGTTTATTTGTTTGTGGTTTTTAGTTGTATGTCTTGGTTGTTTTGAGTTGGTGGTGTATGCAACAGTGTTGTATGGAGATTGTGTGCGTGTATGTTCGTCTTTCTTGTTTGGAGTAGGCGATGCACTTTGGTTTGTGTCCATCTTTTGGGTTGGTGGATGACTAGTGAGCACGTATGTTGTTTGAGTATATAAGCATTATGTTGCCTTGTTTTTTGAAAGTATTCGGGCCTTGTGATGTTGATCTACTCCACGGCGAAAGCCATGGCTTCTGTAACACTACACCAAAACAGCTAATTTGGCGCACCAGGATGCAGATATTTGATACGGATTTAAGCCGTATCAAATTTGATAGGGCTCGTAGCCGTATCAAATTTGATAAGCCGTATTAAATTTTCTTTTGTAATCCGCGTCTCCTCCAACAGTTAAAATCTCACCCTAGATCTTCACGTGTTCGGATTGTTTCTTTTTGATTAGGCTTAGACCCGTATCAAATCTATAGTCTTTTTTTTGTGGTTCTTCCCTCTCCAATTTTCCATTTCGACCGGAAAAAAAAAGAATTCCCAAATGAAAAAAAAAATGGCGAATCCCTAAAATTTTTCTTCAATCCAAATTTTATTACAGTTCTTTCGTTTCTTTCGCCGCCATGGTGACACCTTCGATTATAAAAGACAGCTTCGATGCCCTCGAGAAGCAACGCGAGCTAATTGCAAACTGCACTCTCTTATGGAATGACCTAACTGACCACTTCTCCTCATTCAAGAAAGGCCTACAGTCAAATCCCAGAACCTCAGATCCAAGCGCAAGTCTCTCGATTTCCAAACTCCACAGTCCCTTCTTGCCCTGAGTGCCCGCAAGAAGTCCATCAAATCTTCCATCAATCTCGCCATCAGGAAAGTTGACGAAATCCACAGATTCATGAGCAACACTGATAAGGACGACGATGGTGTTTCCGAGCTTGATTTAGGCTCTAAAGTTGGCCAGTTTTGTAAAAAGATGGATGCTGATGGATTTATGGGTTTGATTAGTGGTCACAGAAAGGACATTGAAGTTTTTAAGAACGAACTGCCGAACAGGCTTTTTAATATGTGCTTGGATCCTGGGAAATTGGTGCTGGATGCCATTGAGAAAGTTTTTTCAAAGAATGATGTTGGTTGGGCTTGTGTTTTGATTTGGAGGCATTGGTTTATGCTTTGGAGGATAGGTACCATTTCTAACATTTTTTTTAAACTGTCCCTTACAGGAATAAGAAGAGGAAAAGGAAACTCAGTTTGCGAAAAACTGAGTTGCAAACTCAGTTGCACGGCAAACTGAGTTTGCCACTCAGTTTTACGCAAACTGAGTTGCAAACTCGATTGCTACGCAACTCAGTTTTCCGCAAACTACAGGAAGTCGACAGTCGATGTTTTGCGCAACTCAAATATACAGCTTCTTACCCAGGCAGTCGATGTTTCATTGGAAACTCGAAATATATTTTATCCTATATAGGGGGTGTATCATAGCTTTGAGATATCTTAATATGTGATTCAATATCATAATAGTGATGTTTTTGAAACAACATAATTGGCATATGAAATGTTTGTTAACCTTTGGCAGTATCTCTTTGAAAAGGATACAGTTTTTCTTTTCACTACCTCATGATTACTTTGATTTATTTATTAATATTACAGCATCCTTAATTTGCATATTTTATTGCTAAGTTCTGATATTACATGACAATATTGAAACTTTAACTTGCTTACAAACTGAGTTGCCATCTACCAGGCTGATCACACTGTGTACATTTTTAGCTATCTTATCAATTCTATCCAGAAACTTGCGTCCCTTGGTTTCTTAAGCTGATGATCAGTCTCTCATCTCAGGTATTCTCACATCTTATATATGTGTTGGTGTAGTTGCTTTACTGCATGTAATATTTGTTTCTAGATTGGTCTATATAAGTTATATATTTAGAGCAGCATAATCTGATTGAACAATTCTCATTTCAGACCAATGAACTTTACCAATTGGCTACTGTTGCTTTCTGTCTTCTTGTTGCTGGAGTAATGATTTCAAGCACGGACCTTGCACAACATACTCTTGAACAGGTATGATTTAATTTTACTTTCACAAAACATAGTATAGTTTGTCATATACACATGGTTTTCTACTGCTAGCACTTAATACACGATGTAAGCTTGGAATTCAAAGACGCGAATAGTATCACATATATGTGCAAATGCAGTTAATATATCATTATGTTGATATGCGGATGAAATGCAAACGTGGTATTGAATACAGTCCACTTTTCCATATATTTGCAAAACTGAATGGTTAATTCAAAACAATGCAAATGCGGAATGTTCTTTTCATGTCATGAAAGTATTTTATGCAACTTTATGATTTGGAAAGACAAATGCATTGCTGGGTTGCTTGTACAGAGAGATTAATTGGCTTCCTCCAAATTATTTTCCAACTGGTTAACGCTCTCCCTTCTTTGACTATATAACAGTTTTGATATAGGCAAATTCCCTCACAAGTGTACCTATATAGCTTGCTAATACGATTTTTTGAAGTCTGCCACTTTAGACTATTGCTGTTTTTAACTTTGATCGAGTTATATGCATAATTATATGTTATTCTTAAAGATTAAAAGTGACCACCCATATAGCAGTTTTGAAGTCTGCCACTTTACAATTGGCTGCTGTTGCTTTCTGTCTTCTTGTGGCTTGGGTTAGTCTTCTGCCCATTGGCATTGGTATTGAGCGCTACTGTTTGCTGCTAAGCACAGATAAGTTATTTCTGTTTGGTTGATGATAATAAATATCAGTAATGACGCTTGAACAAAATCAATGATTACACAGACATCGCGTGATTTGGTATTTTTAACATAAATGGAATACGATTGCGTCACTTCATTAATGGAAGCTTATATAAAGGAATTAAGAACAAAAAATAAAGAAGACTGAGCAAGAAGAGTAGGAACATTGCTATATTTGTTAGTTGCGGAAAAGCGGAAGGATTTATCATGTCTTTTTGGTTATACAAAAATGGCGAAATGTTGTTCTTATATGGATATGTGAAGTCTAAACTCTGAAGTTCGAAACACGATAGGATTATAAGTTTTTATTGGGCTTCCGAAGAAAAAATTATAACAAAATTTGATTATTAGGTCTAAGCATCTCTGAAAAATCCTTCTAGGTCCCTATCTAGGCTGCCCAGATTTGAGCACAACCTTAAATACTTGTTTTTTTATTGGTAATGTGTAGTCGCCAATGGTGAATCCTTCCTGATTTTCACATATCTTATTCCTGGTTTTGTCTCCCTAAAGATGTACCATCGATAGAGGAAGCATCACTAACTGGAATGGTGACAGTGTGCCAGGATCCACTGGTTACTTCAATAAGTGCTCAGTTTACTTGTATTTAAAGCAATATACCGGTGATAATTCAATTTCTACTTTGTACTTTACTTGAATTACTTTGATCCAACAATAATTTAGTATTTATTTTAAGTGTTCTTGATTGAATGCAGACATGTACATAGCAAAGTGCACGTGGATGTGCATATGCAAAAGTCTTACTTCTAAAACCTCAAAGATAGTTTGAGATATCAGGTATTCCTTCGAGTTTCGCTCCTTGCAAGATCTGCAATTGCGCCATTTCTATTCTAAATCACTATCATTCTATTTACTGCAAGGTCCAAATTTGCTTCATCCAATTAAAATTTGCTTCATCCTCGGCTTACCCTGCTAGCTCCAAATTTAATTGAAAAAAGAAGCATGCCTTCAAGATAAAAATTGCAAGGTTCCCCTTTATATTTGGATGTGGAGTTCTGGACATGATTCATTAATTTCTACAACTATATAGTTTGGACTACCTGCATACTGAACCATGGTCATGATGTTAAGTTTTTGCAGTTTAATTTTGGGTAAGATCATTTTGAATGTGATAGCTGATAATGATTAGTGCAAGTTCTAGCAACATTATGGTCTGTGTCATTTCGGTTTGAAAGAAAACAATAGCATAACGCTTTCTTTTTTCTCTTAAATCCAGGGCACACGGGAAGAATACCACAACATGTTCTACCTATAATGCACCTCCTACAGCATCTGCTGCAATACCACCTCAGAGATGATGTTGCCTTTACAATATTCTGGTACATGAACGATACTTCTTTGCTTTTAATTGGTTAAATATTTGTTGGATATCTACTGTGCTTGGGTTTTTGTTCTTTTAAGACTACAAATATACTGATAAGTAAATTTCTCTGAACAGCTTAATTTAATAGACTTCAAACATACTGATAGTTCCTCAATTGATCAGTCGACCCTAAATTATGCATTTTCGACCATAAATTATGCATGCGAAATCAGCTTAATTTGTTGGATATCCACTATGCTCTCAACTGAGTTGCAATTGCAACTGAGTTGCAAACTGGATCAGTTTGCAACTCAGTTGCAAACTGAGTCTAGTTTGGAACTGAGTTGCAAAATGAGGCTGCTAATTATTGAGTCCAGTTTGCAACTCAGTTGCAAACTAAGGTCACTAATAGTTTTGAAAATATAGACCTTAGGAATATAAATTTATATGAACTTCTGTTCACTAATAATCCTTGTGATAGTTGAAAATTTATGTTGCTTATCTAATTTCTCATTTTATGTACATTACATGACTTGTTGTGGAGACGAAACTAAACTGATGCTTGTTATTTTAATTTCTTTTCAGGCTTTGGAACAAGCATGAGTTGCATGGGCTCGACTACTGCAGTTTTGCTGTCTTTTTTTTTTTTTTTAAGAGCAAGAACTGTGAACATTATGCTTTGTATATATTGTGTTGTGTGGTTTGTATTAACTGAAGTTATGGTTTATGTATTAATCGAATTATGCTTACCATATCTTCTTCATATATTGTTATATGGGTGTAGCGTATCTTCTTTATTGTGCATATATATATCGATGGGTGCAGTGTTTCTGTATATTGCATATATTATATACCGATTTTGATACGATATATGATATATCGATTTTGATATGGTTAAAAGCCGTATCTAATTCATTGATATCATTGTAGGATTGAGGCATTAAACACGGTTTTAAGTCGTATCAGTATAGCAGTTTAATACGGTTTTAAGCCGTATCAATCTACGAATTTGATACGGCTTAAAACCGTATCGATCTATGAGGTTGACAGTGCTACATGCTAATTTGATACGGTTTTAAGCCGTATCAAATTGATAAATAGATACGGCTTAAAACCGTATCTATCTATCAATTTGATATGGTTTTAAGCCGTATCAAATTATGAATTTGATACGGTTTAAAACCGTATCAAAGCAACAGAGACGCCATTTTTTGATACGGTCCAGAGCACTGCCAAATCGATTTTGATACGATCTAAAGCACTGCCAAATTGGCATTTTTGGTGTAGTGTAAAGGCCCGAAAATCCGTACCGATTTGAGCTGACAAATATCTTACACATTCACTCAAAGTGCACGAAAATTCAGATCATTAATAGAAAGAAATTAGAGGATGAGATAAAAAAGATAGAACTAATAGAATAGAAGAAGAAGAACACAGCTGAACATAATCGGAGTAAACACGAATAGCGAAACGAATAAAATATATTATATACCACTTTGAAATACAAATCTGGATTTGTATATACATACCATATCAGAATATAACTCATATACATCACAGCGGAAATAATCTCTAATAACTAGCGGTGAAGCTTCCTGCCTCGAGCTCCTCCAAGTGAACCTGCAAAGCCTGAACACTTGACTGCCCGTACAAATTTAGGCACCCAAGAGTTTAGGGAAAACACAGAACAAAGTAAACTTTGGGTCAGTTATGGGACTGGTGTGAGTAAATTCCAACCATATCGTTTAACTTTGAAAATCCTTTTGAAACAAAAATATAATAGTAAGACCAGCCCACACATAAACATGGACGGTTTTTACCTTACTATAACCAAACCATTTTTGATATCAAAATCCAGTGATATTATAATAATGTCTAATCAAATAAATAATCAAATAGCAGAACGCTTGCATCTCACGCTCTACATACATAGTATAAAATAAATAAAAAACCGCAGGGCGCTTTTTGGAGATTGGATTCCAACTATGACAAGGTATGGGACCACCTCCCGATTAGTGTATTCTAGAGGGGATACACTGGGATTCAACAAGAAAATCTTGCAACCCGGCCCACACATGACCGACCACTCATTTCTCTTGAGTGTATCGAATATATTGCCACCTACGGTTGGGCCCATATAACCGTTATCCGAAGATATAGAAATGAAAGAAGAACAAATACGAATTTTCTCTAGATGGCGACAATACACCCTAATGGGAATGACCAACATAGCCATGCTGCCTGCCCGATTTTTGTCATTTCCTGGTTGTATGGCTTGAGGCTATGTCTATCTTTTCAGAACATCTGTCCACCATTCACTTTGAAAGCCACATCGTCAAACCCGTCAATTCACTAATCGATTTCCAAAAATATCACGGGTATAAAAAGCTAACAGGAACGAATTCCTCTGCCACCAGACGTAATACCTTTAAGAGATTAATCGTACATGATTTGTTAGGTGTACTCTGTCAGACACTCGTCCATACAAGTTGTCATGGGATTGGACAAACAGAAAACACCATTCTAGAACAGAACGACTCTTGCATTTTACTCCGTCTTCAATTGTCTTCAGCATAATCTAATTCGCAGCGCTTATGTCTATACGGAGTGGTTTTCAGATAATATATCCAATCGGTCTCTCCCTATTGACAACGAAGGCCAAAACACTTCAATAATCGGTTATTTAACTATCGAAGTAAAACAAACATCCATTTAAATTTACACTAAGCATCAACCAAATCACTGGCCCTTTTATTTAACATTACTTTCCCAATTTTCCATATCTTCCCAGATATTTCCCAAAACCCGTTTAGCCCTTCACATTTTCTTGGAAAATATTCCCAGTTATTGTAGACTCTTATCCTCCTATGTTCTAGAAAATATACGTTATTAACGTTCGAAACATTTCCATTCTTTTCACATTCTTTATTTTCTACACTTGGATAATGTACCCTATCTATATTAGAGAAATATTTCCAATTTCATTATAAACGTTTTAATCTGCCAAACGTTTACTTTTAAAACATTATTCACTTTAAATGTGAATATCATCCCTATTATAGAAATCTGAACCCCTTTATTAAATAACTCTTTATTCAAGTAATAAATACCTTTATCTTGTTTATCGAAAACTCTTTCATAATCTTATATTCCCATTCCACTTTAAAAACTTTGTTTCTAAGTCGACTTCTTGCTAATTCAATATCAAGTTTATAACTAAATATTGATTACATATCCTTATTCTAATCTATTGGTTTAACTAAAAATTAACTATCCTATCAGATTATAACTCCTAAAAATAATTTACTTTAATACATTCGACATCGTCAAATTATAGTTCCAATTCCAAATAGCATTATATATAAAAATCACGCTTAAGCTTGGTCAACAACGATAATTATCGTTACAGTTCGAAACTCGCAATGCGCAGTGATATCTCCTTTATAGCTAATCTCGACATGACAGTCACGCTTAAGTCTAGTCAATAACGTTATTTTGTCGTTATAGTTCAAAGACTTGCAATACGCTACTATATTCCACTTTATAACTAATCTCGACGTTTCTTTCCATTACAAACAAAAACCATCTCTCGATAATAGTGAAGTGTTCAAGTTGGGGTATTTTAATTACCTCTCAGACCTTGATCAACAACATTCTTATCTTAGAATATATATAAGTTCGTAACTCTAACCTCTTAGTACTTATAGTATCCCTCAAACCGTATTTCTTGTTTTATTTGGAATATGGTTTTATAAAACCATATTCATACTTCGAAATCTCTGTTGTTTATGACTATTTATATTAAACATTAACTTTTCACTTTAACTTCATTCCACAGTTCTGTTTATAACTTCTAACCAAGATCCATTGACGTTTTTTGTCTTCTGACATTTTACTTTTATTTGAATCATTAAACTAAATTCAAGTAACATCTTATTATCAACTCAATATTCTCTTAAATGAAATCCATTTAAGAAACAATTATTTAATTAAAATTAATTAAATAATATTTACTTTATCATTGCTGAAGTAAACAGTTTACTTCGTCATTAATCTAAATTAGATTAGTTGCTTACTTTACAATAACTAATTATATAGTGCAATAATTATTTAATACTTCATTAATTTAAAAGGGTAACTAATAATGAATCTTATTAATTTTTGATCAGTTTGCCCCTAGGTTATTTTCATTAGATAAATTGAAGTCCAATTAATTTAATAATCATTTTCCAAATAAACAGTTGATTAAATCAACTTCATTTCATCAGTAAATTCGTTAACTGATTTTAATTACTTCTTACCATTAGATTAATATATTTAATCTAATAATATTTCTTAATTGTTTACTTTAAAATAATTATCCAAATTATATACTTGTCGGATAATTACCGCTTCATACTTATTTAACTAAATAATCTTTTATATTTACTTTATAAAAATGAACTATAAAATACCAGCTTATAATAGAACTTCTATTATAGTTTACTCCTCGCTTTAATTATAAAAATATAATTTTTATAACTAACTTCGTTGATTTGCCTGACGGCCAATCAAATTCTTGACCAAAAGATGGGTTTATGGTCAACTGTTGCCATTTTCTTAATCAATTAAATCAACATAACATTGAATTTCCATTCAACATGGTTCAAATAGTGCATATATAAAACAAACAGTACATATAAATATTGAGGAATCCGGTTGGATTCCTCCAACCGGTTTCATGCATCCACAGATATTAGTCAACACAATTAACACTAATTCCATACTAGGGAATATTATAATCGATGTAATCAGTATCCAACCAATGATGTGTATATATGCAACGATCTATATTATTCAACCAATTTAATTGAAATTTACTTAAACGACCATCACATAGCATTCAACAAATATTAAAATATAATTATAATATTTTAAAATAGATCAGAGTTAGTGAATTTACTCACCTTTGCGCGTTAACCATTAAGTAACGATTTGCGTCAGTTGTTAGATCCGAATCCAACATTTTATTTTGCTATAAATTCAACGAGCACCAGTCTGCTCCAGAACAGCTTCATCGCATAGCGTTCTTGCATATGGCTCCAACGTTACGAACGACTCCCTTTTGTTACATAACTGTTCACTGTCATCATTGGGTAATCGTTCTCCTCTGATCTCGGCTTTCCCTTAAACCCGATAATGTGTCCTTCCTTTTTTTATCTCTGTTATTTCCTCATTTCCAATAGATAGTCGCACCCGCCTTTAAATTTCTCTCAGTCCAAGCGTGCCACTAATATGAACCCTATTACTTTCCATTCATTTCTTCACAGACAATCCAATGGCCTTCACCGCTTTAATCTATATCCAAATATTGCTCACGTATCTTTTCCCCTCACACCCGAAAAAGCACTGTACACAACCTATGATATCCTTCTGGCACAAGTCTCCCCTTCGCAAGCGTCACCTACCCCATCCTCCAATAGACTTGTGCAACTCTCCATTGTTGGTGGCAGCAAACCACCAATATAACCTTCTTCCTAACTTCTCCATGTTGTTCTGTGCTCCGCCTTCTTACACGCACTGTCATGAACGCTTGGACCTTCCTCCATAAACATATGCTGTCATCACCCTGTCTGAAGATCGCCAGAGTGCGCCTCTCACCAAACAACACAACTGCACCTCAAACGAAACTACTCCATACCAAGAATACCACTTCAGTAAAATTATTTCGCCACCCCTGCTCTAACATCCCCTTCACGTTCTCTCCCACTTCCGCACACAGTAACGCTCATGGCCCCCTTTCTTCCTACTGTCTTCTACGTTTTAAATGCTCCCTCCCTTCTTCCCTATATGATGTTCACGTTCCAACTGTTTAACCCCATTTTGTTTCCGTTTCCCATATCATACGCAAGTGCTTCCCTATAGCCGCATACACCCACGCACCCAGTTGCTCCCCTTACACATACCTTAGAGTCCAATAAGCCAAAACGGCCTCCCTTCAACCATTACTCATGCCACTTCTACACGGCAACCGACAGCACTTGCCAACTTCAGTGTTCGAGTCTCCTGCGCCATACAAAAATACTCCTTCTCCCTTTTGTTTTGACGCAAGGTTCTCTTCTTATGTTTTGAAATAACTCACACCAAAGCCCCATACTGCACAAGTAACGTGAGTCCATAATTCCCTCCCATACTTTCTCCTTTTTCCCTACTTACGTAGGTCAAACCCCTTCACTTCTTACTGTACCCCAACTGCCCATCTACTATACATGAATACTAGCCTTCACCGATGTAAGTTTCACGTTCCAAAAATATATCCAAACTGTCGTGTATGTACATACACCATTTGGAGTTCAAAATGGCAGAGAGTCCAATGCTACTCTTGCTCAGTCTTCCTTCTTCCGACTCATCAGAAATTCCTGTGTTTCGAAACGGCTTCCCCACCCTCTTCAGACTCTCGTCCTCCCAGTCTCTTTATTTTAGATTTTATTTTCCCTTTGGGTTAAATAAAAATAGCGCTCGTTTTCTTTTGGTTTTTCCTTCTGTGTTTTTTTTTGTGCGAGGGAGAGAGGCAAGATTGATTGTGTATTTATATATGATTTCAATTTCGTGGTTGCGAAGTAATAAAGGATAGGGTACTGTATACCATAGATCAGCTAAGAAAAGAAAACACATATGCTCACGTCTCGAAAAGAATGTGATGTACGAAACTTAGCGATGAAGGTATTCAAAATATCCTTTTTTATTATTATTTAAATTGTGAGGATGGTGGGCTTGCTTGGGTAGGTCATCACTCCCTTTGTGATTAAGTATTCCTATATATGTTAATTAGAATCATAGGATAGGACTGCATGTATTGTGTTTTCGTTTTTGGTTCTGGGTACTGTATAAACGTAGGAGGCTTAGGCAATATAGGGTAGGTTTTCAATTAAATGAAAGCATGCTATAGGAGTATGGGGCAATGTAGAGGATAACGTTGGCTTGATGTGAAAATTCATTTTAGCGTTGGGAAGAAAAATGGCCTGCGTTGAATAATGGTTCGCCATGCTGAACATGCTATACCATAGCTTATATGGGGGTAGCGCATGGGTACATGACAGTGGAGAATTGATTTTCCTTTCTTGTTTAATTTAGTGAAGAGTAAAATTAGTCGTTTTCATTATACATTAGACGTTGAAAGGAAAACGGTACTAAACTTGGTAAACAGAAGGCAAAGAATATATATATATATATATTATTTTACTTTAAAAGTTTAGTGTATCACATTAAGTAAAACCACGTTCATGTCCGAGCTGCTATGGATTGAAATAAAGATACAGTCGTGTACAGCGAGGTGCCAGTATCCCAAAAATATAATAATATCGGTAGATCAACTTATATTGTGAAACCCTGAAATATCGATATAGGGTGCAAAATACTCCAAATAAAAAGTATCTTATTTAATTAATTAAAAATTACAGTAAAATTCTAAAAATTAAATTATAACTGCGTCTCAAAAGAATCTTGTCTAAATTCTAAACCGATATCTAGTTATATTAAATAAATCGTTATGGTCGATAAATGATTCTATAGCGACTATTTGGAAATTTGATTTGGACATAACTCACAATCTGTAACACGAAATCTTGCTTTTTTCACTTCCATTAGAAAAATAGAGTTCAACAGATTCCAATGTTTCTTGTTTCAAAGAAATCCGGTTTATAACGAATCTTGTACACTCAGTTGAAGTTCAGAACGTTAAATTACGAACTGCTGTGATATTACGGGTTTGATTATATTTTTATACGTTCAACTTCGTTTTAATTAATATATAAATCCACTTATATTATGAATTCAATATTTAAACCGATTTAAATATTCAAATACAAACCGATAAAAATGCGGGACGTTACATTCCTTCCCCCTTAAAAGAATTTCGGCCCCGAAATTACTAAAGTAGGAAAAATGCTACAATCCCTATTATAACCAGGTAAAAATCTTACATTTCACATCTTACCTTCAGTTTCAACTGAATCAATCAAATTCGATTAAAATATTAATTTCTTCTTATTAACGAATATTTTCAAAAATTCTGAAAATTTTCTAACACCTTAAATTTTTGAGAAATTTTTGCCAGCATCTCTTCTGCATGGCTCAATCAGTACTACTACAATTCGCCTTTCTAGGCCATCTCCAATCCAAAAGAAAACAAACAGCCAAGCGACTTTTCAAAGTAGCTCAAAAATCTCATACTCGAATATAATATAAACTTGTATCTTTTTGTTGCATTTAACTCTATCTCTGCCATTTACTATCACTTTAACATATATCCAAGCATCCTTGGTTGATATCCCATCAATCCATTCTCAAACCAATCTTTCGCTTTTACTAAGCCAAATTTCTATTTCAAATCCAATTCCATTTTCTGATTTATTTCTCAAATCTGTTGTCTTCATCTCCAAATTCAAAATTCGATTCTTATTCTCCAAGAATCAATTCATTTTAATAACTCGAATCTCCAATATTTCTCTTTTACAATTTCCATTCTGGATCGTTCCAAATTCAGTCCAATTTTGTTTGTCTTAGTTAAAGTTCCACTTTTACCATTTAAACTCCATAAGTTAAATCTTTATTTTAGAATTCAAATTCCTAGGGTTTTTATTTCAAATCAGTTTGAAATCATATATATTACATATAATAATAGCAATTCAAAATATTTGAATTTTTGAACAACTTGTTCCTCAAAACAATCCAAACAAAATCTTTGGTAGTAATTGTCACTGAGCAACTCGAAAATGAACACCGATGATTTCCGGATCACCATCGGTATTTATTTTCCAGCCATCGAAGTGATTTTAATACTATATTACTTTAAAAAATCATTTATAATCACTTTATTTTTGAAATTACTTCAAAATATCTTTCACAGCACTTGGAAAAACAATTTTCAAACCTCCCAGGATTTTAAAATTCCCATATATTTAATCCAAACATTATTTCCAGCTCTTTTCCAAGTTTCTAGAGTTTTATTTCAATTATGGTTTTAAATTCAAATTCAGTTCATCAAATTTTTCATATTATACTCATATAATATTTCGATTGGTTATTTATATAACCAACTCAATTATAAATCTCGTTCGATCATAATTTCAACCAACACATTCAATATATATTAGATAATTCCAATATATATGCTTTATTTATATCAAAATATATTTTTGGGTAAAATTATTTTATTTACGCTCTTTTAAAAACATACTGTGTCGAATTACTCTGTTCAAGAGTTTAAAAACACCTATCGACGCAGTTTGCATTACTGTTTCGACCAGAATTCATAAACCAGTCAACACAATATAAAATAGTTTTGATATTAATTCACAAATACGTGCTCATATATATACACTCATACTCAATCTAAAGTATTACTAACTCTACCTCTATTGAGTCACGCCACAGAGCCAAGGTAATCACTTAACCTTCAACTCTGATACCAACTGAAAAGACCCGAAAATCCGTACCGATTTGAGCTGACTAATATCTTACACATTCACTCAAAGTGCATGAAAGTTCAGATCATTAATAGAAAGAAATTAGAGGATGAGATAGAAAAGATAGAACTAATAGAATAGAAGAAGAAGAAGAAGAACACAGCTGAACATAATCGGAGTAAACACGAATCTCACAGCGGAACGAATAAAATATATTATATACCACTTTGAAATACAAATCTAAATTTGTATACACATACCATATCAGAATATAACTCATATACATCACAGCGGAAATAATCTCAAATAACTAGCGGTGAAGCTTCCTGCTTTGAGCTCCTCCAAGTGAATCTGCAAAGCCTGAACACTTGACTGCCCGTACAAATTTAGGCACCCAAGAGTTTAGGGAAAACACAAAACAAAATAAACTCTGGGTCAGTCATGGGACTGGTGTGAGTGAATTCCAACCATATCGTTTAACTTTGAAAATCCTTTTGAAACAAAAAGATAATAGTAAGACCAGCCCACACATAAACATGGACGGTTTTTACCTTACTATAACCAAACCATTTTTGATATAGAAATCTAGTGATATTATAATAATGTCTAATCAAATAAATAATCAAATAGCAGAACGCTTGCATCTCACGCTCCACATACATAGTATAAAATCAAAAAAAAAAAAAAAAAAAAAACGCAGGGCGCTTATTGGAGATTGGATTCCAACTATGACAAGGTATGAGACCACCTCCCGATCAGTGTACTCTAGAGGGGATACACTGGGGGTCCAACAAGAACATTTTGCAACCCGTCCCACACATGACCGACTACTCATTTCTCTTGAGTGTATCGAATATATTGCCACCTACGGTTGGGCCCATATAACCGTTATCCGAAGATACAGAAACGAAAGAAGAACAAATACGAATTTTCTCTAGATGGTGACAATACCCCCTAATGGGAATGACCCACATAGCCATGCTGCCTGCCCGATTTTTGTCATTTTCTGGTTGTGAGGCTTGAGGCTATGTCTATCTTTTCAGAACATCTGTCCACCATTCACTTTGAATGCCACATCGTCAAACCTGTCAATTCACTAATCGATTTCAAAAAATATCACGGGTACAAAAAGCTAAGAGGAATAAATTCCTCCACCACCAGACGTAATACCTTTAAGAGATCAATCGTACGTGATTTGTTAGGTATACCCTATTAGACACTCATCCATACAAGTTGTCCTGAGACTGGACAAACAGAAAACACCATTCTAGAACAGAACGACTCTTGCATTTTACTCCGTCTTCAATTGTCTTCAGCATAATCTAATTCGCAGAACTTATGTTTATACATAGTGGTTTTCAGATAATATATCCAACCGGTCTCTCCGTATTGACAACGATGGTTAAAACACTTCAATAGTCGGTTATTTAACTATCGAAGTAAAACAAACATCCATTTAAATTTACACTAAGCATCAACCAAATCACTGGCCCTTTTATTTAACATTACTTTCCCAATTTTCCATATCTTCCCAGATATTTCCCAAAACCCGTTTAGCCCTTCACATTTTCTTGGAAAATATTCCCAGTTATTATAGACTCTTATCCTCCCATGTTCTAGAAAATATACGTTATTAACGTTCGAAACATTTCCATTCTTTTCACATTCTTTATTTTCTAACTTGGATAATATACCCTATCTATATTGGAGAAATATTTCCAATTTCATTATAAACGTTTTAATCTTCCAAACGTTCACTTTTAAAACATTATTCACTTTAAATGTTAATATCATCCCTATTATAGAAATCTGAAACCCTTTATCAAATAACTCTTTATTCAAGTAATAAATACCCTTATCTTGTTTATCGTAAAATCTTTCATAATCTTACATTCCCATTCCACTTTAAAAACTCTGTTTCTAAGTCGACTTCTTGCTAAATCAATATCAAGTTTATAACTAAATATTGATTACATATCCTTATTCTAATCTATTGGTTTAACTAAAAATTAACTATCCTATCAGATTATAACTCCTAAAAATAATTTACTTTAATACATTCGACATCGTCGAATTATAGTTCCAATTCCTAATAGTGTTATATATAAAAATCACACTTAAGCTTGATCAACAACGTTAATTATCATTACAGTTCGAAACTCGCAATGCGCTGCGATATCTCCTTTATAGCTAATCTCGAAATAACAGTCACGCTTAAGTCTAGTCAATAACGTTATTTTATCGTTATAGTTCAAAGACTTGCAATACGCTACTATATTCCACTTTATAACTAATCTCGACGTTTCTTTCCGTTACAAACAAATACCATCCCTCGATAATAGTGAAGTCGTTCAAGTTGGGGTATTTAAATTACCTCTCAGACCTTGATCAACAACATTCTTATCTTAGAACAGATATAAGTTCGTAACTCTAACCCCTTATTACTTATAGTATCCCTCAAACCGTATTTCTTGTTTTATTTGGAATATGGTTTTATAAAACCATATTCATACTTTAAAATCTCTGTTGTTTATGACTGTTTATATTAAACATTAACTTTTCGCTTTAACTTCATTCGACAGTTCTATTTATAACTTCTAACCAAGATCCATTGACGTTCTTTGTCTTCTGACGTTTTACTTTTATTTGAATCACTATACTAAATTTAAGTAACATCTTATTATCAACTCAATATTCTCTTAAATGAAATCCATTTAAGAAACAATTATTTAATTAAAATTAATTAAATAATATTTACTTTATCATTACTGAAGTAAACAGTTTACTTCGTCATTAATATAAATTAGATTAGTTGCTTACTTTACAATAATTAATTATATTAGTTCAATAATTATTTAATACTTCATTAATTTAAAAGGGTAATTAATAATGAATCTTATTAATGTTTGATCAGTTTGCCCCTAGGTTATTTTCATTAGATAAATTAAAGAACAATTAATCTAATAATCATTTTCCAAATAAACAGTTGATTAAATCAACTTCATTTCATCAGTGAATTCGTTAACTGATTTTAATTACTTCTTACCATGAAATTAATATATTTAATCTAATAATACTTCTTAAATGTTTGCTTTAAAATAATTATCCAAATTATATACTTGTCGAATAATTATCGCTTCACGCTTATTTAACTAAATAATCTTTTATATTTACTTTATAAAAACGAACTATAAAATACCAGCTTATAATAGAATTTCTATTATAGTTTTATACCTCGCTTTAATTATAAAAATATAATTTTTATAACTAACTTCGTTGATTTGCCAGAGGACCAATCAAATTCTTAACCAAAAGATGGATTTATGGTCGACTGTTGCCATTTTCTTAATCGATTAGATCAACATAACGTTGAATTTCCATTCAACATGGTTCAAATAGTGCATATATAAAACAAACAATACATATAAATATTGAGGAATCCGGTTGGATTCCTCCAACCGGTTTCCTGCATCCACAGATGTTAGTCAACACAATTAACACTAATTCCATACTAGGGAATATTATAATCGATGTAATCAGTATCCAACCAATGACGTGTATATATGCAATGATCTATATTATTCAACCAGTTTAACTGAAATTTACCTAAACGACCATCGCACAACATTCAACCAATATTAAAATATAATTATAATATTTTAAAATAGATCAGAGTTAGTTAATTTACTCACCTTTGCGCGTTAACCGTTAAATAACGATTTGCGTCAGTTGATAGATCCGAATCCAGCGTTTTATTTTGCTTTAAATTCAACGAGCGCCAGTCTGCTCCAGAACAGCTTCATCGCGTAGCGTTCTTGCATATGGCTCCAACGTTACAAACGACTCCCTTTTGTTACAAAATTGTTCACTGTCATCATTGGGTAATCGTTCTCCTCTGATCCCGGCTTTCCCTTAAACCCAATAATGTGTCCTTCCTTTTTTTTATCTCTGTAATTTCCTCATTTCCAATAGATAGTCGCACCCGCCTTTAAATTTCTCTTAGTACAAGCGTGCCCCTAATATGAACCCTATTACTTTCCTTTCATTTCTTCACAGACAATCCAATTTCCCCTCACACCCGAACAAGCACTATACACAACCTATGATATCCTTCTGGCACAAGTCTCCCATTCACAAGCGTCACCTACCCCATCCTCTAACAGACTTTTGCAACTCTCCATTGTTGGTAGCAGCAAACCACCAATATAACCTTCTTCCTAACTTCTCCATGTTGTTATGTGCTCCGCCTTCTTACATGCGCTGTCATGAACGCTTGGACCTTCCTCCACAAACGTTTGTTGTCATCACCCTGTCTGAAGATCGCCGGAGTGCGCCTCTCACCAAACAACACAACTGCACCTCAAACAAAACTACTCCATACCAAGAATACCACTTCAGTAAAATTATTTCGCCACCCCTGCTCTAACATCTCCTTCACATTCTCTCCCACTTCCGCACACAGTAACGCTCATGGCCCCCTTTCTTCCTACTGTCTTCTACGATTTAAATGCTCCCTCCCTTCTTCCCTATATGATGTTCACGATCCAACTGTTTAACCCCATTTTGTTTCCATTTCCCATATCATACGCAAGTGCTTCCCCATAGCCGCATACACCCACACACCCAGTTGCTCCCCTGGCACATACCTTAGAGTCCAATAAGCCAAAACGGACTCCCTTCAACCATTACTCATGCCACTTCTACACGGCAACCGACAGCACGTGCCAACTTCAGTGTTCGAGTCTCCTGCGCCATACAAAAATACTCCTTCTCCCTTTTGTCTTGACTCAAGGTTCTCTTCTTATGTTTTGAAATAACTCACACCACAGCCCCATGTTGCACAAGTAACTTGAGTCCATAATTCCCTCCCATACTTTCTCCTTTTTCCCTACTTTCGTAGGTCAGACCCCTTCACTTCTTACTATACCCCAACCGCCCATCTACCGTACATGAGTACTAGCCTTCACTGATATATGTTTCACATTCCAAAAATATATCCAAACTGCCATGTATTTACATACACCGTTTGGAGTTCAAAATGGCAGAGAGTCCAACGCTACTCTTGCTCAGTCTTCCTTCTTCCGACTCATCAGAAATTCCTGTGTTTCGAAACGGCTTCGCCACCCTCTTCAGACTCTCGTCCTCCCTGTCTCTTTATTTCAGATTTTATTTTGCCTTTAGGTTAAATAAAAATAGCGCTCGTTTTATTTTGGTTTTTCCTTTTTGTTTTTTTTGCGCGAGGGAGAGAAGCAAGATTGATTGTGTATTTATATATGATTTCAATTCTGTGGTTGTGAAGTAATAGAGGATAGGGTACTGTATACCATAGATCAGCAAAGAAAAGAAAACACATATGCTCACGTCTCGAAAAGAATGTGTTGTACGAAGCTTAGCGATGAAGGTATTCAAAATATCCTTTTTTATTATTATTTAAATTGTGAGGACGGTGGGTTTGCTTGGGTAGGTCATCACTCCCTTTGCGATTAAGTATTCCTATATAGGTTAACTAGAATAATAGGATAGGACAACATATATTGTGTTTTCGTTTTTGGTTCTGGGTACTGTATAAACGTAGGAGGCTTAGGAAATATAGGGTAGGATGCCAATTAAATGAAAGCATGCTGCAGGAGTATGGGGAAATGTAGAGGATAACATAGGCTTGATGTGAAAATTCATTTCAGTGTTGGGACGGAAAATGGCCTGCGTTGAATAATGGTTCGCCATGCTGAACGTGCTATACCATAGCTTATATGGGGGTAGCGCATGGGTACATGACAGTGGAGAACTGATTTGCCATTCTTGTTTAATTTAGTGAAGAGTAAATATAGTATTTTTCATTATACATTAGATGTTGAAAGGAAAACGGTACTAAACTTGGTAAACAGAAGGCAAATAATATATATATTATTTTATTTTAAAAGAAGGCAAAGAATATATATATATATATATATATATATATATATATATATATATATATATATATATATATATATTATTTTACTTTAAAAGTTTAGTGCATCACATTAAATAAAATCACGTTCATGTCCGAGCTGCTACGGACTGAAATAAAGATACAGTCGTGTATAGCGAGGTGCCACGATCCCAAAAATATAATAATATCGGTAGATCAACTTTTATCGTGAAACCCCAAAATATCGATATAGGGTGCAAAATACTCCAAATAAAAAGTAGCTTATTTAATTAATTAAAAATTACAGTAAAATTATAAAAATTAAATTATAACTACGTCTCAAAAGAATCTTGTCTAAATTCGAAACCGATATCTAGTTATATCAAATAAACCGTTACAGTCAATAAATGATTCTATAACGACTATTTGGAAATTTGATTTGGACATAACTCACAATCTGTAACGCGAAATCTTGCGTTTTCACATCCATTAGAAAAATACAGTTCAACAGATTCCAATGTTTCTTGTTTCGAAGAAATCCGGTATATAATGAATCTTGTACACTCAGTTGAAGTTCAGAACGTTAAATTACAAACTGCCGTAATATTACGGGCTTGATTATATTTTTATTCGTTCAACTTCGTTTTAATTAATATATAAATCCACTTATATTATGAATTCAATATTTAAACTGATTTAAATATTCAAATACAAACCGATAAAAATGCTGGACGTTACAGCTTCGGTGGGCCTTCGATAGGCCTTCGGTGTCCTTTTGGTGTGTAGTACAGCTCAATGTAGGGTATGATATATACCATGCCATATGTTCCTGCACATGTGAATAAAGATGTTATTTGCTGGTAGGAGATGATATTTTTGCAAGTTGGAGTCTGTGCTTCTAGTTATTCGTTGATTGTAAGGGTCTTTGATCTTATCTTTACTGTTGATGAGATGTTTAGCTCTAGCTTATGTCACTGTTGCACTAGTTTTGGACTTTTGCACTAGACATTTGTTAACAGGTCATATGTAATTCTTGCCTCCCTCCATGGTGTGCCATGTTATTCGTAGTCTAATATATTTAGCTAGCTCCAGAGCTATAACCTAGTATAGATAATGTGGACGAACCATTATAAAAACCGTATGTAGTGGACAATCCACTTTAAAAACCGAACTAGCAGTCTAGCCATTTGCCAAACTTCTGCACTTACTGTTATTATTATTTGTTATAATAATAAGTATTACGGATCACTATAAAAACTGGTCACTTATGCCAAAAAGAAGAAGAAACTTGAGATTTGATCCCTAAGCTTGATTCCTCTTGCTTAATTTTTCTCTCTTCTTCTTTTCCTATAATGGTTGGCCTTTACATGAATTTTAATTTTTCGAAATGAAAATGTTAAGTGGAATGTGAGAAAGGAGAAGGGCTGTGTATATAGAAATGTCTTATTTCCATTTTCCCTTTCTTTTGTTCCTACTTATATTAACCCATTATTAACTGATCTCATTAGTTATTAACTATGAGTCGGCTCATTTCCTAATTAACCACATACTTACATTATTTTATTTTACTAACCTAATTAAATGTTCTAATTATGTCAAGTAAAATTAGGGATGCCACATACTTCACTCCTTGAAGAGTTTCATGCTTGAAATTACGATAAGGACATACTCAATGATCAAACATGCATAAAGTGAACATATAATCTAAAAAATAAATCCTGGCTTTAGTTTCCCAAATATACTCTCTATCATCGTCTCCCTATTAGACTTTTACCACTTTGACTAACTTGTTTCTTAACTTCTTCTCATCTCTAGTGGAAATCCTAAGAAGAATTCTAACAATAGTCAAATCTGGTTCTACTACTAAATTTTCCAATGCCCTTGCCTTTATAGTGGTTCTTGGATCTCAAGAAATTTTCCTAAGATGAGAAACATGGCAAAAAATGGACGAAAACTAATCTTCTTGAAAATTCTACTCAATATGTGAATTTATAGATCCTATCCATAACAGGAAATGGCATGACAAACCTTGATGCTATCATCACAGATTTTTCGAATCGGACTACATCTTTCATTAGTGGTACTTTGATGAAAACACATGGTATCCAACTGAAAACTCTAGGTCTTTCCATCGCTTATTGACATAACTCTTTTGCGTTGATTGAGCTTCTCTCATTCTATCCTGAATCAACTCAATCTATTCTATAGCCTCTCTTACTAAATCCAATTCAAGAACAAATCAATCCCTAGTTTGTGTCCAACAAACTGGTGATTTGCGTAGTTTTCCGTACAGTGTATCAAATGGTGCCATTCCTATACTAACTTGATAGTAGTTATCATAGGAAAACTCAACTAATTGTAGATAGTCCTCCCATGAACCTTTAAAATATAGCTCGCAAAACCTTAACAAATCTTCCAAGACTTTGTTAAGACTTCATGTTTGCTCATCTGCCTAAGGGTGATAGGCTTTACTCACGTGAGCTAGGTACCTAAAACTTCCTGCAAATTCTTCCGAAACTCGCTAATGAATAAAGAATCTCTATCAATAAAAATACTGTTTGGAATCCCATGTAGTCTAAATACATTCTTCGTGAATACCTTAGCTAAAACAGGTGTCATTTTGGTTGACTTTTCTGGAATGAAATGAGCACTCTTGGTTAATCTATTTATGACATCCCATATAATTGCCTTTCCCATACTTGACCTTAGAACTTAGTGAAATTCATGGATATAGATTCCCATTTCTAAATGGAACATCTAAAGGTTTTGGCAATCCACTCGACTTTTGCCATTTCGCTTTCACTTGTTGACAATTAAGACATTGTCTTACCTATAAGCACACCCTTACTTATTATTTCCCAAAAGAAACACATCTTTATATCATGATACATCTTGGTTCCTTCAGGATGAGTAGTATACTTGGATTGATGACATTCCCAAAGAACTTACATCCTTGGTTTTTGATAGTTGGGATACATAATCTTCCCTTCTTCCTCAAGCATCCCTTACGGTCAAGACTAAAATCCTTCAAGTTGGTTTCCATTCCATTTTTAAGCTTCCCAATCCTTTCATCTAATACTGGATCCTCCCCTTCTTAGATGTTATCATGTCGATCAAAGTTGGTCAAACTTCTAAATATGATATCATTGTTGTGATTTGGCTCGAACTTCTTATCGATCTTAACTGCAAACCACATGTAATCAGCGCTTCTAAACCATTCCATTCTTGCAAAATGACTAACAACAAATTTTGGTGCTTTCTGCTAAATGCATCTGCAACTTTATCCTCTTTTCTAGGTAAATATTTTATCCCGAAATCATAAGCAGCAGTGAACCCTAACCAGCGTTGCTATCTCATGCTCAACTCTTTCTAAGAGAACAGGTATCACAAATACTTAGATTTGGTGAATAATCTGAATCGTTCTCCCAATAGGTATGTTTGTAACTCTTCAAAGCAAAGATAACTATAGGTAACCCCAAGTCATGGGTTATACCTAAGTTCATGCAGTCCAAGCTATCTAGAAGCGTAAGCAATGACTTTGCTATGTTGCATTAATAAAGCTCCTAATCTAGTACCACATGGTTTAGTATAGACAACTAAATCCTAGTTCCCTTCAAGTACAACTAATGCAAGTGCATGTGTCAACAAATGTTTCAATCCTTTAAATGCTTCCTTATCGGTTCAAACTGTTGGAAAATGCGGATCACATATTTAAGGCTAACTTAACACTGGAGGTAAATAGTGTTTAATAGAATTTATGAATTTTTTGAAATATTTTTGGATTTAGCATAGTCAGATGCAAATCATAGATATAAATCAAATACTGATTCAAATAATAAGTAAAAGCAGTAAAGGAAAGAATACACTGGTATTTTATACTAGTTTAAAGTTACCCTACATTTAGTCCCACAAAACTTTGGGTTATGCAGATTTGTTTTCAAATAAACTTCAATTCTTACAATCTTGATTTCAAGGGTCACAAGGCCTACCCCAAACTACTTCTGAGCACAGGGCTCTCCCTTGAATTAACCAGCTACAAGATCACCTAACTGATTTACGGACCGCAAGATCACCCATTCATTTGAATAGGCTACAACCAAATATTTTTAGTAACATATTGACATAGAGACTCAATAGGGCTTTTATATTTCGATCATTGGTTACGAATATGCCTACTACTTTGATTATCACTTAGATCTTTGAGAGAGAGTGATAGAATTATTCCAGTCAAATAGATATAGATAAAATTATTCCACATCTATATCTTTTTGACTGGAAAAAGGCCGTATTACATACATTTAAATGCATATATTAAAAGGGAATGGAAACCTACTGGGAGTTGGGATGTTTTTGCACGTGAAAACGACTTTTAATTGATTACATTTGTGAACAAATTTGATTGTAAAAAGGTGCTAGATGGGGGACCATGGTTCATGGGCTCAAAAATAATCTTTATTAAAAGATGGAAACCAAATCAAAGTTTAGAGAGGTATATTCTTGAATCGCATCCAATCTGGGTTAGAATTCCAAATATAGACTTAGCGTTGTGGAATGCTAGATGTATCAGTAATCTAGCTAGTTTACAAGGTACCCATCTATTTATGGATGATTGTACTATAAAAATCAAACGGCTGAAATACATGAGGATTTTGGTGGATATGAAATCTTGTGATGATTTTAAAAAACAAGTACGTGCTAAGGACAAACATGGTCGCACTTATGTGCAAGATATTGAATATGTGTGACGATCGCCCATAACCCATGCACTATACAAGAGGGATGATGCGCTGAAAAGTGTGCTAGGCAGCTATGGATGATCATCAAGGTATGATAACACAAGCGAAACATGTCGTAGAACTCACAGCGCAAGGATAAAATATAATATAACATATACAACATCTAATAATTGTGAAGCATATTTGAGCATAAACTTAAACCCTCATAATAATTAGAGAAAATACCCATACAGTTTGGGGATTACAACATAAGTGTCTTTACAAATTTGCCTCACTACAACGCTCAGAGATAAGCACCACACAACGGAAACATTATAATATAGTAAAATAATATGTCATCCTCCTGCTCATCACCGAACTGCAACATCGTCCTCACCAAGATATTACCTGTCACCTGCTACTTAGTCTGCCTATCCAACAATCAGATGAACATCCCAAGGTAATATGAGGGAAACATAAAACCTTGAGTCAGACAAATGGTCTTATTGAGCGATAAATCAACTATCTAACATCATTAATAAAGTATATGAGAATAGGTAGATAAACGAACTAATCCACTAAAACACCAGAGGAGAACCCATATCTGCTTCCCTACGTCGGGCAGTGATAGCCTTTACATTTCAACCATTCATCCATGGCAACCAGAAGCAACCAAACAATTGCACTCATAACATCCAAATTATATATATCTCACGCAAACCATCCTAATCAAATTCAACATCCCTTAAGCGCAAGCCCCAAAGGCCTAAACCAATATCAGACAAACACCCAAGGAACATCTCCTTCGACGTTGGATAATCTACATGAGATGGTACAAACAAAACATCTAACATGCATGACCAACTCTGATTATCACCGCCAATCCTGCTTTAAAACCATCGCTAATCGTATGACTGGCCATATCATACTGCCTTCCATCAAGGGCTAATGTAATTCCGGTTCTAGATAAAACCCCATACGTCATACAGTTTGATATATCTAGGCCATACAATACGCCCAGGGTACTCGTCCATATAATCTGTCTTTTAGGAATCCCTATTATACCCCTGCTTTGAGTCCGCTAGAACCTACAATAATGATAATTCTTCGGCCTTCGGTATCTCTAGTCGTCATCGACGACGACCATCCATCCATTATCAACCACCTCATAACTCCTTTGAGTTATCACCACACTCATTGACTAACAATGAACACATCACATCACTTCGACATTCCCCATTGTATTCACTTCGAAGTCATTACATCACTGAATCAACATAAGATCCACTATCCATTCATAACATTCAACAAATCACTACAACGTTTCTACCATTAACCATGACATTTGAAAGAGCACTGCGCTGCGGCATGGGTTCCTTCTGACCCGATGCGACCGACCGGATCCTGGTATGACCGACCAACCCAAACCATCCCATGCAACTTGACCGACCCGGTCCCTTCTCACCAGCCCGAACCCTTCTGACCGACCCGGTCCCCTCTGACCGACCCGGCCACCTTCTTTTGGGATATGACCGACCGACCCATCTTGGCATGACTCCATTACATCACGAGCCCTGACTGACTCCATTGCTTCAAGACCGACAAACCGACCCCATTACATCAAGACCGATCGACCCCATTGCTTCAAGATCGATGGACATTCATAGTCGATCCAACCCATCATATAGCTAACTCTTTAACTTTATCACCTCCTACCCCTATTTATAGCCTCCACCAGCCCACCAATGGGCCTTCCCAAATCAGCCCATTTTGGCTTACCAAACCTGAACAACCAACTGTTAAACCTTAAAATAACGATTCCTCCCAAACTGCTGATCCAAATCTTTAATGTGACCACTCTATGGAAAGGGAATAATCATTTCCTTTCCAATGGAATAGGTCTCAATACCTGATTCAATCTGAGTCAAAAGTTATGCCCTGTACAAGATTGACATGGGCAAAATGGTCACAAACAAAATTGGTAGAAATTATGGACATGTCTCACATCCCCATAAGCAACATATTAAAATATGAGAATGATCCAACCCTCGGAGAATAAAATAAAAATATTTTACGATCTTCCAATATGTATAATGTGGGCTACTACAATATGAGTACATTCCACCTATCTGCAAGCACTGCAAATGCTTTGGACATGCGAATGAACAATGTGGTTTTATACGAAAAGATAAGCAGATATGGAAAATCAAAGAATTAGTGTTACAAAAAGAGACATTTGATGCATCTGATACTACTAACAATTTACACGGTAATTTACAACATGAATTGGGTAGGGAAAGTGACAAAATCAATTCCCCTGATAACCTAGTTAACCTAGAAAATAATTGACATAGTGCGGTAGAGGATTGCCTGCTATCCCATACTTCTGTAAACCAAATGGAAACTATGAAACTTCAGAAGGAGTTGCTTGATCAGGAACTAGTGGTAGCAGAGGTTGACCATCATCAAGTGCTGGGGAATGCTCTGGTTGTAGTGGAACATGATAGGTGTAGTCCTGTACAAGAAAGCAATAACACTAATATTGAGATTCCCATCAATATAGATCGATTAAATGATCTTAACATTACATTTAGAAAATGATGAAGAAAAAGAATAAAATGATGAGAACAATAAGAAATACATAAAGCCAAATCTTGAATACATTAAACAATTTAACACTGAAGAAGTGGAAGAGGTAAGGCGATTAAAATGCATGGAATTACCCCTAGGATTTTGAGGAGTAACTCCTCAAATTTTAAATGTCCATAGTCAGATGGAATGTTAGAGGTATAAATGGAGATAATCGTCAATTAGATCTCTATAATTTTATAGGTAGTCATGCTCCTTCCATCATGAGTATTTTGGAAAATAAGCTGGGTGAAGACAATCTAAATTTCTTTATGTCAAGTATAAGTGGAGAATGTCAGTTTGAATTTAATAACGACATTGGTGGTAAAGGAATTTTTTTACTAATGTGGTGCAAATCTATTTGGAACTTGAAAATCGTTAATAAGGATTATCAACAAATTAATGTGCATGCACGTAATATTGGAGGTCTTAATTTATATATTACATCGGTGTATGCAAGTAACTTAGATTCAACTAGAAGTAGATTATGGAGTAAAATTAAACAACTTTCTACATCCATTGATATCCCCTGTATTATCATGTGTGACTTCATTATAGTGCTAAAAGCAAATGAGAAAGCTAGTGGACTTACACTGAGAGTGTCCCAATTAGAAGAGTTCAATAATTGTGTGGTTGGTGCTGGTCTGCTGGAGCCAATCCACTCTTGCTTGAAATATACTTGGAGAAGTGATGAAAAAGCAAATTTCATGTAAACTTTACAGAGTATTGGTTAATGTGGCTTGTATCAATGCTTTTCCTGAGATGAAAGTTAAATTTTTGCAAAATTTAACTATTAGCCATAGTCCTTTGCTTGTGAATTTATTGGAAAGAGACATGCATGATAAAGAGAAGCCTTTTCGATATGTTAATGATTGGTCCATGAAAGAGCATTATCAGGCGACCGTGAATTTCGAAAAATGTACGCTTGAACCAGGGTGTCAATCATATACCTTATTAAATTTGCAAAATCCAGATTTAGGCAATGGAACACAGAAGACCTAAAGAAAATGATCAAATTATTTTGATGGAAAAGAGAATTACTGATCTTTTTCAATAGATTGATGATGGCATTTCTGATGATGTTGCTTGGAAGGAATATCGTTCGTCACAAAATAAACTCAAAGAAATTCTCAAAGCAAAAGCGATGGAGTTGAAATAGAAAGCGAAGGAGAAATGGATCACTGATAAGGATTAATGCAAAAAATTGTTTTACACTAAAATTGCAATTTGAACTCAGATGAATACCAATTATCAACTATTTATTTTAGATGGTTCTTGGTCAAATGTTAAATTTAAAATGGAACAAGAAGCTTTGAAATATTATCATGATTTTTATAATGGTTTGTATGAAAATAACTTACCCCGTGTTCGTTGCAGAAGGGTGGTCAGTGAGAGAGGTAGGCTTATGATGGGTGATTGTGTAAGTATTCGCGAAGTTTGGGAAATTATTGAGTCCATCCCGGATGATTCGAGCCTGAGTCCCGATGGTATGGGTGCCAGATTCTTCAAAAGGCAGTGGAACTTCCTGCAAAAATATGTGGTAGCAGCAATTCAGGAATTTTTGGACTCAGGGAGAATACTGAAAGAAATAAATCATACTTTTATTTATCTCATTCCTAAAGTCAAAAGTCCAACAAAAATTGAAGAATAGCGACCTATTTCCTGTTGTAATGTTGTATATAAAGTTCTAAGCAAGGTGTTGTGTAACAGAATGAATAAAGTATTACTAGACATTATTGCTGAGTGTAAAAGTGCATTTATCAAAAGCAAAAGCATTTCAGACAATTCTCCTTTGGCACATGAGAAGGTTAGAAATTTAATAATAAATAGGAAACAAATTTTGTTTAAAAGTTTACCTCTACAAAGCATATGATAAAATTAATCTTAACTTTATTATTCATATGCTCTCTACTATGGTGTTCCCCAGAAAGTTTGTAAAGCTTATTAATGAGTGTATTGACACTCCTACCTTTTCTATATTGATTAATGGGGTTCTGAAAGACACATTAGATCCAATCGTGGTATCAAGCAAGGAGATCCTTTCTCTCTCGTTAGCTTTTCACCATTGCAATGGAATATTTTTCTCTTCAGGTAGAGCTTGCTGAGCACAACAAAAGCATTCGAACTGTTTATAATTTCCAACCTAGTCTTAACCATCTCCTATATGCAAGCGACTTGATAATTTTTATAAAAGCACTGATAAGGCTGGGTGAACTATTAAATATTTGTTTGGGGATCTTGAAAAGTATGTGGGAATTAAGATGAATGAGCATAAGTCAAAATGCTATTTCAACAGATTTTGCAGATCTAAAGATGAGGTTAAGAACAATTTGGGTGTAGAGGAAAGTGAATTTCCAATAAATTATTTAGGAGTTCCTCTCTCAACCAATAAAATCCCAGACAGCGGGGTGTGCTACTCTTGTTTCTAATATTAGAGACAAACTACAAGGTTGGAGTTCTAAACTACTCTCTTTTGCTGGTAGGGTAGAACTTATACATAATTTGATACACCCCAAAGTCGACTTTTGATGCATACTTTTCAAATTCTTGGAGCTTCTATTAAAAATATTGAAAGAGTTTGTGCAAATTTTTTATGGAAGGAGGGAATGCATCGTATTAAATACAGTGATTTATGCAAACCCAAGGAGGAAAGAGGTGTTGGACTTAGAAACTTAAGAGATATGAGAATTGATAATAATGCGTCTGCAAATTAGAAGGAAAATTTAAAAACCAAGAGTATGCTTGCAAAAAATTGTAAAAGAATATTTGCTAAAGGAAAAGAAACAGACTTATGGTTTGATCCTTGGATTGATGGAGAATCATTAGTTGACAACTTAGGGTGGGATACATATTCTACATATGGTTTACCCATATCTAAAGTGGAGGTCATAATTGATAACAATGGGTAGAACTATGATATGCTTCCATGTAATTCTGAATACAAGACAATGATTAAAGCAATGACATTATTTTTTGACAAATAATTTGACATCTGGGCATGGAAACATAATAAAGATGGATTTACAACCAAAACAACATGGGAAAATGACAGAAATAGAAACAATTCAGTTAATTGGGGGAAAGGTTGTTTGGGACAGAGCCATAAGCCCTAAATGTTTAATACATTATAGAGGTTGTTCTTTTGTTGGCTTCCAATGAGAGATAGGTTAACTAAATGGGGTGTCACCGATGAAACGAACTGTGTTCTATGCAACTCAAATTTGGAAAGTCATGAACATATTTTTGTTGAATGTGAGTATGCCAACATTATACTTAAGTAAAGCTGCAAATACTTTGGGATCAGAAATGGTAAATCAAAACTTACAAAAATCGTTGAATACCTAGCCATCTATCAACATATGATGTACCTGAAAACCAAAGTCTACAGAACCATCATTGCAGGGACTGCTTGGTCGATTTGGAGAGAGAAGCAACCAGATTTTCGACAAGAAATGCAGAGAAAAGGAGGCAATTAGCAAATTAGCGGTTAGTGAAATTGAGCTAATGAGAAAAAGAGTTAAAGGGGTTACCAATAGCTGGAAACATATATGAAGTGTGTCAGAAGAAATGGATCATCATCTGGAAGCAGAAGAAATTGCTGGAACGAGCAATGAAAATGTGGAGATTGATCGACCGCCATGAATATGGGTGGAAGCTTCATGATGAACGAAAGAGACGGAAATAAAATGGGTATAATTGTTATTTGTTTGGCAACTTTAGTTTGGTTCAGTTACATTTAATTTGTATGTTTTTAACACGTTACATTTCAATGGCTAATTGCCAGAATGTACATACTTTGGCACAGGTTGCCCAATAAAATTTTACCCATTTCCCAAAATAATAATTTTGAAACCAGTTATAATTAGAAGTTTTTAAAATATTATTAGATAAAATTAGTATAAAGATCTTAGTGCTATTATGGATTTTTTGCAAAAATTCTAGACACAATTACTTATCTTGATATCTTTCTTGAACTCTTGAAATCTTGTTACTCACGAGTCCTAAATACTGACTTCTTTGTAATCTTGATTCTTTAAACAGTATAGTCTTCAATAATCAATACCTATATAAAATACATGCGTATAATAGTAAACTAAAAAGGTTAAAAGGTTGTTGTCATCGAAACCATCATCTCATTCCCTACCACAACCAAACTTAACATCCTTCCTGGTTAACTTAGTCATTGGTACTGCTATACGGGAGAAATCCTTAATAAATCTCTTAAATAGCCAGCTAGTCCAAGAAATTTTTTGATCTTCGTAAGCATTTATGATCATTTCCAATTATTAATAGCTTCTACCTTAACTTGATATATTGCTAATCCTCTTTCTGAAATTACATGGTCAAGAAATTTCACTTTTATTTCCTAAAAGTGACATTTCGAAAACTTAGACTTCAAATGATATTGTCCTAAGGTCTCAAGTACAATTCTAAGATGAACTTCGTAATATTGCTCTCTCATAGATGATATAGTATATTAACAACAACATGAACCTATCCAAGTGCTTCTAAAAAAATCCAGTTTATTGAGTCTACAAAGAAAGCATGCGAATTAATCAACCCACATGGCATGACTAACAACTCGTACCAACCATATCTTGTTCGAAATATCAGGAAAGGAATACTTTCCTCTACCAATCTGGAATTGAAGGAATCCAGTGGAGATAACACTTTGGCTTCACTCGGCTAATCAAACAGATCATCGATCATTGATAAAGGTATTTATTTTTTCATTGTCTTCTCATTGCATTTGTCAATGCACAATCTTTATGATCCATTTGACTTCTTCACAAATACTATAACGGATCCCTAAGGCGAGCTGCTTGGTCAAATAAAACCATTTTCCTCCAAGTCCACTATCTGAAGCTTTAACTCCTTTATCTTGGTTGGTGTCATCTTGCTATGAGATCTATTCATGGGTTCAACTCCAAATACATGATATAATATGAATTTGATAGCTCTCTTTTGTGGTAATTTGGTAATTGATTCAAAAATATTTACAAACTCTTTTACTATTGGAACTTGACTTATTCCGATATCCAATTTTGTTGCTACCAACAATGCACATATCTCTGGACTTGCATCCTAAACTGAGTATGATATTCAATCACTATAACTATGGTGTTTCAATGATATTTTCCTGGAAAAATATCCTAGCATCATGTTTATCTAACTAGTATACATCCAATATGATAACAATGAAATAAAAATCAAACAAAAGTGTAACTTGACAACTCAAACTCTGGATCATCACATCCAATCCCTAGAGTTACATAAACTTTTGTAGGATTAATGTGACGGCCCGCCCCGCACCAGCCGACATTTCCTCCGAAAGTGCGTTGTACACATGCCCGACTAGCACGGAACGGTCGCCAAAGAAAGGAAAGAAGAGAATGAACTAACAAAGAACCTGTAGAATGTCTCACAGCGCATGGAACAAAATATAATAATAATATACTTGACATAAAACAGGCGAGACAGTACATAAGCTGAAAACTAAATTATGTCTAAAATGGCAGTGGAAATCCAAAATACAGCTTATGATCCAACATCATTATTACAACTTTAAAACTGTCTCTAAAGCAAAAGAAAGCAAAAGAAGGAGGTACACTACTAATGCCCAAGCAGTGACCATCAACAACACAGGGAGAATATCTATATATCATACGTGGGAGCCTCCTGATCGTCTCCGGTACAGCTACTCGTGCAAACCACCTAACCTGTCTCTAGTCTGCTCGTTTAGGAGCACCCAGAGTAATAAGAAGAGACATAAAACTCTGGGTCAAACAAAAGTCTGGTATGAGCGATAAGCAATAAAACAGAACAATAACAGGTATAATCCAATCATACCTGGACCTGCAACCAAAGAGTTAGCACTACATACCGTACAATACTCTAAGGTGCCATAACATAGGTGTAAAGAAATACGGGTTGGGTGTGTGCATGTCATGGTGATGGCAAACAATCAAGCATAGCAACCATCCTCATATCTCTCACTTAGTGCGTAAAGCATACGATACCCGTTACTTTGGTCACCTAATTCTTTGGGCCATGACAGAGTCCAACCCCATACAACTATCACTACAAGCCCACCATCTATCTCCCAGTAGTGAACCAAAGTTACGGATACCAATAACCCCTTTGCACACGTCCTGCAGCAAAGTCCAATCGTGAAGTTAACTTGTTGGTTCCCAACTGGATCCTAAGTACAAACTTCTCATTTGGACTACCTTTGCATCTCGGGTTTTGGTCATCATCCCCGGATCGGTTCGGTTCTTGCTCTTCACTTCAGGATGTGCTTCCAGTTCGGTTCGTGATTCATGTCTCAAGCCCAACACCTTAGTTCAGTCCACCGTCGTCAACCTCCTTCGGATCAGGTCGTGGTGCTCCAAGCTGGATCGCGGCATCACACTGGCTCGGGTCGGGTCATGTATTCTTCCATCAGATCGGGTCGAACTCCCTCCATCGGATCGGGTCGTGGTCTGGCTTCCGGATCGTGATGCAGGGCTCGTGACACACTTCAGTAGAGGAGATCAGTTCGTGGATGCATACTCGCGGCGGCTCGTGAAGATCGTGCCACGATTGGGTCGGGTTCGGAAAGGGCAATTCGATCCGGTTGCTGGCAAATTTCCTGCTGTTCTTCCAGCGACTGTTTTACGCCATACGATGGCGTTTTCGACCAATCTAACTGTTCTAATCAATCACAAAGCATACCATACAGTCATAGCAACATGTAGTAACATCCACAAACAGCAAAACAACAATCACAGCATGTAAAATGGATCAAACATACCCAAAAACCCTTATTTCTCCCTTAATCATGTTTAACAACAACTAATGATAAGATTAGTAAAACTTAACCATATCAACCCAAATTTCTATCAAAGCCCTAAAACAATATTTCAAAATTTATAAATATTTTTCCAGAATTTATTAATGTATAAATTCATTAATTATCACTAATTACCCTTAATTACCCATGATTAGTGAGGAACCTTGCAAATCACTCACCTTTGCCACAAATTAAACTATAGATCTGAAATATCCTCTATTTTGGGTCGAATCCCAATGCTATACAGCAGTCCTAATACTGATTTGGTGAAGATCTTCCTTAATTTGACGTAGATTTGGCTTAATTAGCGATTAGAAGGTGATTTGTGGTGTTTTGCAAGTGGAGGCCATGGCTAAACTTGAAGGAACAAAAAGTGGCGGTTGGAAAATGATAGAAACTGAATTTCCTAACCCTATCAGCCTTTCTATAACCCTAATCCCGAAATGGGTTATGGGCCCATTCACTAATCACCCAAATTAGGCCCGGTTAAGCAGTTTTTCGCCTTCTAAACCTTGTTTCAGCCATATCTCCCAAACGGTAAGTCCGTTTTTCACGTGTGACCACTCTACGGAAAGGTAAACCATCATCCGGAGCCAATGGAAGTGGTTTCAAGTCAAAACTCCTTTCCAATCAAAAGTTATGGCCAAAACAAGATCAGCTAGGGGAAAAACGGTCATTTAAAAATCGGCAAAAATCACGAACATGGGAAATGACCCCAATAGTCGTTTCCCAAAGTTACATGACGATACTACTTCATATGTGGCAGAAATAAATATTCTACGATCCTTCGATGCATAGAATGCGGGTCGTTACAATTAATTACTCTAAAGGATGTAACAATTTATAATGGTTCCATGGATAGCTTATCTAGCAAATAATAAAATAAGAAGAAATGAGATTCACTAGTATCAAACAATACTTTTGCAAAACGTGAATTAAAAGCATACTTGCCATCATAGACTTTCCGTGCTTCACGGCAGTTGGCTCTGAGGTAGAAGACTCCAAAGAAAAAATAAATCTTTAGCAAGTCGTGAACACTTATTCTTATAGTCCCCCATCAAATCATAGTTGAAGCATTTGGCATCCTCCTTGATATCGTCCTTGTTATCACCTGAACGATAGTTGTTTGCATAGTGACACTTCTTGTTGCACTTAATGCAAATTAGCTCAGCATTTCATTTTTTACTAGCTCGGCCCTTTTGAGCTCCTTTCTTCGAATAAAATTTCCGTTTCTGATTTGGACCCTTCTAAGCACTCGCAGTCTTACCTTTATGAAAAGAAAACATCTCTTCATTCCTTAGTATTATCTCTACCACCATATCACAGGGACTTTAGATGTGTGGTAGAGTAGGCTTAGCCAAGTATGGCTTCAATGCTTTTATTAACTTCTTAATACAGTCTCCATTGTGAATATCCATATCGAGAAAGTTCCTCAAATCTTACAACGTGCTCATAGTAGACATGTCTCTTTACTCTAACTCGGCAAACTTCCAAAGTAAATAAGACTTAGAGACTTTCAGTATAAATCTTTCTTAGAATCTCCTTCTGAATTCAACTGTTGCCATCTTATCATCCGCTACTCCTATGAACATTATTCTATCAGAAAAATCTACTCCTTGCAGCTATTTAGAGGCAAATCTCAACTTTTTATCATAATTAAGTCTAAGATTAGTAAAAATAATTTTCCAATGAGGAAAACCAATTTTCCACTTTGATTCTATTCTTTGTTCCTATGAATGGTTTCCTCCAGCCTTGCATGATCCATACTCAAAGCAGCATAGTTCATAGCAAGAACTTCAGGATGTGAAACTCTAGTACTACCTCAACCAAATCCAACAACATTCTCGTCTTACATCAAGTTGATGAATAAATTATACATACCTCCTATGTCTACGGATCTTCAGTAGCTACATTTCCTACAAGTTGCCGACCTTGTTTCTCTTTGTAGCAGGTCGAGCATCACCATTGGTTGCGGTAATTCCTCCTCCCTGAGTAAGCCTTCCATTCCCCACTTCCAAATTTTAGGTCTTTGTCTACATCTAAATTTTTGTAACATATAGGAAAGCTGTCTTAAGAGCAAAAAGAAAGAGAGAAGAACAAAATTTAACATTGATTCCAAAACAACTTTCTACATTTCATATTCAATGCATTACATAATCTCATAACGTTTCGCAGTTTTCAGATAAATTTTAAATACAAAATAATTCTATAGTAACATATGAAGGTGCCCTTTAGATTGATTAGAGTATTCATAATAATACTTACTACAACATAAACGTATATTCATGGTTTTGATTCATGATAAGGAGATTATATTTCGATAAGGAGATTCGACGACAATTATAGTGATAAAAACAGAGTCACATGTATTGATGTAAACTACAAGGAAGACAAAATTCAAACTGATGCATAGTTTCGTATCTCTTGAGTTTTTAGTCGTAGTAGTACATATTATTGTTAAAATCTATCCTCAAGTAGTTTATAACATACACAACATGTTTTATATTTAAAGTCATTTCAAACAATAATGCAAACTAATTTAACTAAAAATATGCAAAGCGGGGACTAGAACCTTGGTAAGCTAAGAGTTAAAAGCATGCCTTTACCATCAAACTAAGCAAGCTTTTAGAAATTATATTAATTCAGTCAACTAAATTAGTATGGTCAGGCAACTGGATCTGGGGAAAATGTGCATCATGCACACATGCAGAAGCATATGTGATTCAGTCAATTAGAACTATAATTCAGTCAACTGGAAATACTCTAACCGTCATATTTTCTGAAGAGTCGCCTCCATTAATGAAGAGTTATGATCTTTTCAGAGACATATGGATGCTTCTATTCGATTGAATCTCTTCATAAATGGATGTAACTATTTAACTTCTATATATACGTGTTTATTTCACAATCCAAATCATCAAATTTGATTTTCTCTTTCTGTATCTATTGTGAATACTCTTTGTATACCCTCAAAACATTCGAAGACTTTTTATTGATTGAATCCAAATATCAATTCTTCATCTCTAAGCAATTTTTTTTCATTCTTACGCATACATAATATATATTTATATATACAGTCGAGGAGAAGATTATAGGAAGGTGTACTATCTTGAAAAATCCATGTTTTCAAGAACACAAATAGTCAGAATTATCTTTTATATTTATTGAAGTCCTATTCGTCTGCTTAGGCACATTTGAATTATTATTCGTCTGCCCAGATACGTTTGAAGTCCTCTTAAGTTATTGAGGGACGAAATTCTTGTTCGTCTGCTTAGGTGTTGTGTACCTGTTTCCCCGGGTTAAGTGAGGATTTGTTCTTTAATCGATATTCCAAAAGGAGTCTAGGACTGGATGTAGGACGTCACTCCTAACCACTTTACTGTTTTTATATTTTCCACTGCTGTTATATTTATATTAATGCTTCTGTGATTACTGCACTTTAAATTCTCTCTCTCTCTCTCTCTCTTTATACATACATACATACATACATACATACATACATACATATATATATATGCCATCACCGACCCAGTGCATAGCGATTATTCATTTATAGCCGCACCAACTCTTCATTTAGTATCAAAGCAAGGAATTCTATTGATCGTCACAACTTCAATGGCCAAAAAGTGATGTAATTGAAATACAACAAGTAAAAAGTCCCTTATAAGCAAATCTACAAAAAATAAGAACTATAAAAATGTACTTTTTGATTTACAATTTTTAGTATAAGATAATGATGAAGTAGTTATTACAAGTGATAAGGTTTCCAAACTTAGTTTCATTATTTTGGAAAAGATGAAATCTATCGAACTTGAAAATGAGAAATTAAGAAAAGAAAAATTAGATTTATAAAATCAACTTAGTACTTTAAAAAATAATTCTATAACTTTAAAAGATTTTCTCAATGAATAATGTACTATGTTTGGAAAAGAAAATGAAATTTGTGATTTGAAAGGACAAAATAATTAATTATAATCATCTTTAGATAATTCAGAATCTCGAATGGATTGTCTAGAGAATGAGAACAATATGTTAAAGAAGAAGAATTCTGAATTAAATAAAGAAATTGATGATTTGGAAAATAGCAAAATTTTGTTTGTGAATGTCAATCGTGACTTTGGAATTAAATTTGATTAAGGTAAGTTCGCGAAATTTAATAAAGGTCAAAATAATTTCAATTTGATTTTATCTAATTATAGACCTTTACATGATAAAACCGGTCTATGATATAATAAAGCTGATCATAAAGACAATAATTAACATGATTTCATGTATAATAAAAATGTTAGTTGTAGTACTAAATTTCAAATAAATTCTATATCCAAATTTAATAGAGAGTCAAGTACTTCTATAAGTAAAAATGTTTATATATTTTTAGAAGTACAAAATTACTAACATGAAATATGAATACAAATTATTTAAGTATTTGGGTTCCTGTTAATGGAAAAACTAGAGAGAGATATATCAATAATTATTTTGATTCAGTTGTTAATTATGAATTTTTATTTCTAAAGGTTCCATTTAACCCTCCAAGGTATAGTTACCTTCTATCTAAACCCTTGGATCTTAACAGAGAAAGTGGGTACGAAAATATATAATTTATTTTTTCCAGGTACCCAAGAAAGATAAAAATATGATTTGATTTTGACACAACAAATGTTCCTTACATGCAATGGAAAACGTGCATTAACGGATAATGGAACTGTAGCAAATTCGGTATTTCTAATTAACTATTTTATTCATTTTAGGGTTGATTTTTTTTTTGTAAATAAAATATTTTTGTGAAACAATCTAAACTACTATATGGCGTAAAAAAATGAGAAAATTGTGCCTATTGAAAGGAGGAGTATATAAATTTAGATGAAATAAATAACCTATTGGGAATTAAAAAGTTGTATTATTTGTATCTAACCGAAAGTCTGTAATATGCTTTATGATCTACTATAATAGGGTTTTGTCCTACTATTCTATGATTTATAAACTCCTTTTTATCTCGACAATAAAGGGGGAGAATTCTTTATACAATAATCATTTCATGCAGGAAAAAATATGTCACCATATATTCAAGGGGAGTAAGTATATATCGTCGTACATTGTATCTTCATTTACTGTTGTCATCAATCAAAAAGGAGGAGAATGTTGAATCATGGTTTTGATTCATGAAAAGGAGCTTATCTTTCAACAAGAAGATTCGACGAAGATTAAAGCGATAAAAAAGAGTCACATGTATTGATGTAAACAACAATGAAGACAAGACTTCAAAATGGTGCATAGTTTCATATCTTTAAAGTTTTGTGTCATAGTAATATATACTGTTGTTAAAATCTATCCTCAAGTAGCTTATAACATAATACAACACGTTTTATATTTAAAATCATTTCAAAACAGTGATGGAAAATAAATTGACTAAAAGATGAAAGTTGGGACTCAAATCCTGGTGAGCTAAGAATTAAGCGCATGCCTTTACCACTGAATTAAGCAAGCTTTTGGAAATTATATTAATTCAGTCGATCGAATTAGTATGATCAGTCAACTAAGTTTGGGGAAAATGTGCATTATGCACACATGCACAAGCATATGAACTTCAGTCAACATAAAATACTTTAACTGTCATATTATCTGAAGAGTCACCTCCATTCATGAAGAGATATGATCTTTTCAAAGAGATATGAATACTTCTATTCGATTGAGTCTCTTCATAAATGGATGTAACTATTTAACTACTGTATATATGTGTGTTTATTTCGGGATCCAAATCATTGAATCTTATTTATCTTTCTAAATCTATTGTGAATATATACTCTTTTTATACCCTCAAAGAATTCACAAAATTTCTATTTCTTGAACCAGAACTTCAATTCTTCATTTCTAAGCAATATTTTTCCCTTTTTAATCTTCATACGCATAATATATATATATATATATATATATACACACACACACACACACACCTGAGGAGAAAATTATAAGAAAGGTGTGCTGTCAGTGACAAATTTATGTTATCAAGAACATAAATAGTCGAAATTATCTTTTGTATTTATTGAAGTCCTATTCATCGGCTTAGGCAGGTTCTAGGCTGTTAAAGCGCTCAGCGGTTCTATAGCCGCAGAGGTGCAAAAATGTAACAACCCGCAAAAATCAGAACCAATTTAAAATTTTTATTTTAGAAAATTTTAATGAATTTTGACAATATAAAATAATTTATTTAAATAATAATGATCACAAATTTGATTTAAATCGAAGTTAGAATGAATGATTTAATTTTAATTAACAAAAGAGTTAGAAATAACGCGGTAGTTTGAAAAGTCAAACTTGAACTTTGACTGACCGTACAGGATGCAAAATTTAACGGATTTTAGTGAAACCAAAAATATTAGTATCTCTTTAAAAATATATTTCCAACGAATCCGAAAAATTGAAATTTCATAGCGGAAATCAAAAGTTAAGGCCAATTCAATATTTAGAAAGGTCGCTATGAAATTTATAAAGGTCAAAATGCTACTTTTTGCATACGAAGGAATTTGAACTCGAAACCACTTCCATTGAGTTCAGAATGATGTTTCTACGTTGAAAAACAGTAAACACTTATATATTTTGAGTTTCGGGTTTTATTTGTTTAAAAATGTATTTTTAATATTAAATATATTGGCCTTAAAAATAGTCATTTTTCAAACGACCTCTGTTTTCGATGAAACCACTTTTATTGGAACCGGAATGTCAAATTATTGCTAGGTTTCAATTTTCAGAATTTTTCGAATTAATATGCGAGCGTGGTAAAAGAAAATGTGTTTTGACTATTTCAGTTAAATTTAAACGCCTTAAAAATAGCCATTTTTCAAAAAGTCTCGGAATTCGACGAAATAAATTTTGTTAGAACCGTATCGTCATAAGAAAGCTAAAAATATTTTTTTTTAGAATTTTTAGAGGTTGTATGTGGCCCCGGCATATTTAAATGTACGGTAGAAATTAAATAATTAATTTAATATTGTATTTTCAATTAAAACCGAAAAAAACTGCTGTATATTTCGGAATTGGACCTTGGGACATAGCCCATCGCGTTCAGAAGGCCTCAAAACGTTAAGATCGACAGTAAGCAGGCCCAAATCCGAGAAAGTCCAAAATTCCACTTTATTTCACGAAATTCGGAATTAAACATTAAAATAATATAAAAAATCCGAAACCCTAATTCTCTAATGGCCAGCCGCCGCCAGAATTCGATGGCCAGAATTGCTTCAACTTCAAATGCTAAGATCTCTCAATCCGTTCGTCGAAAATTGACGTATGACCTACCAAATCGAAGAGAATTCAGAGGGCTACAAATCTATACGGTTAAGATTGGATTTTGGCGCAAGGATTTCGCGAATTCTCACCGGGAAGGGCCTGCGTTTATGGGTGGTTTGTGGGTCCCTGGGGCGTGCGAGTTGGGCCCCACTCACGGCGGAGGTAGGTGGCGCGATGGCCTTCGGGACGGCGGAGTTTGATCGACCTCTGGTGGCCTCGGGTTGCGTGCGTTCAGAAGGAGGAAGAAGCTTGATGGGTTCGGCCGTGAGAACGACGTGGAGAAGAAAGGTTGCGTTTTTTTTAATATTATTTTATTATTTAATTATTTAATTACCCGATCTTTAAAAATTCATAACTCTTTCATACAAGGTCCGTTTGACGAACCGTAAATTGCGTTGGAATCACAAAATTAAGAGCTTCGCGATGGCGTAGACCACAGCTGAAACGGAGACAGTAAAATTTTGTCCAAAAATTCAATGTGAGGATTCTAATTTTATTTGTTTAATTAATTATAAATTATTTTCTTGCATTAAAAATAACTGTTTGATCATTTAATTCTGACCTGAAATGTTGGGTGTTGTTTTGGAATGATAATTGTTGCTTGTTGAATGATTGTTGTACATGATTTGCAAATCCGCTTGGAATTATATACATCTTATTTGCGGTTGGAGAATTGGATCTAAAATGAGATCAAAACATATTTTATTCAGTATATATATATATATGTTAAGATTGGATTAGAACTTGTAAAACAAATAAAATCCTCTTTTATTTTTAGAACATGTACACAAATGAATTTCTTTTGTCCTTATAAAAAAACAAGTTTTTATTTTTATTTTTATTTACATTTCTGTTATTAATAAAAGAACCAGTTTTTATTTACATTTCTTTGTAAATAAAAGAACACATTTAGAAAGCAAGTTTTTATTTACATTTCTTTTGTAAATAAAAGGACAAATTCAGCAAATATGTTTTTATTTACATTTTCTATGGTTAATGAAAAGAATAAAATTATGTTAATCATTTTATTTTCATTTTCTATTGTAAGTAAAAAGAATAAAATAAGCTAATCATTTTATTTACATTTCCTAATGTAAAATAAAAAGAACAAAATTTGTGAATCATTTTTATTTTCATTTTCTATTGTAAATGAAAAGGATAAATGTGTGAATCATCATATTTACATTCTCAGGTGTAAAATCAAAAGAAAAAAATATATGAATCATTTTATTTATATTTTTTTTATTGTAAATGAGAAGAACAAAATATGTGAATTATTTATTTACCTTTTCTATTGTAAATAAAAAGAATAGAATTTAGAGATACATTTATTTACATTTTCTTATATGAATAAAAAGAATAGAATTTAGAGATACATTTATTTACATTTTCTTATATAAATAAAAAAATAGAATTTAGAAATATATTTATTTACATTTTCTATAGTAGGAAAAATAGAATTGTTAATGTTGAATATTTTATCGTCATTTTGAATGTGGTAAAAATAGAATTGTTAATGTTGAATATTTTATCGTCATTTTGAATGCGGTAAAAATAGAATTGTTAATGTTGAATATTTTATCGTCATTTTGAATGCGGTAAAAATAGAACGGGTAATGTTGTCATTTTTATCGACATTTTTGGTGCGATAAAAATAGACAATGTTAGTGATTCATTTTTATCGACATTTTTGGTGCGATAAAAATAGACAATGTTAGTAATTCATTTTTATCGACATTTTTGGTGCGATAAAAATAGACAATGTTAGTGATTCATTTTTATCGACATTTTTGGTGCGATAAAAATAGACAATGTTAGTGATTCATTTTATTCGACATTTTTGATGCGATAAAAATAGACAATGTTAGTGATTCATTTTTATCGACATTTTTGGTGCGATAAAAATAGACAATGTTAGTGATTCATTTTATTTGACATTTTTGATGCGATAAAAATAGCGATGTTAATGGTACATTTCTATCGTCATTTATATGTGATAAAAAGAACAGAAACATGAGAATCATTTATCTACAACTCCTATTGTAAATGAAAAGAGTAAAAATATGAGGACCACTTTATTTACAACTTCTTTTGTAAATGAAAAGACCAAAATATGTCGATCATTTTATTGGTATTTCTATGGTAATAAAAAAGAACAAAATAATGTGAATCCTTTTATTTACATTTTCTATTGTAAAAGAAAAAGAACAAAATTGTGTGAACCATTTTATTTACATTTTCTATTGTAAAGAAAAAAAATAAAAAAAAGAGTTATATTTCTTATTTGCATTTTTAGATGCAAATAAAGCATAGAAAGAAAATTATACATTTTATTTACCATTGTTTTGTTAAATAAAAGTACAAGATATAAAAGAACATTTTTATTAACATTGTTTTGTCAAATAAAAAGACAAATACATGAGATACACTTTTATTTGTGTTTTATGAACAAATAAAAGTACAAGATTAGAAATACACTTTTATCTACACTGTATTTGTTGAAATAGAATTGTTAACGAAATGAGTGTATCACTTTACTCATCTTTGTTGAAAACAGAAATTATGTGAAAATATAAGAATCACTTTTATTTGCATAATATACAGTAGAATTTATACGCAAATATAAAATCCAATTTTTATTTGCAAACTTGCACTAGAATTTATATTCTAATATACAATTGTATTGTTGGTCAAAATATACACTGAAAAGTATTGTTAAGAAACTTCATACAAATAAAGAATAATGGAATTTATATTCCATTTGTCATCCGCAATAAAGCTATATAAATAAATTACTGTTTATGTGACTTTAGAAGTATATAGGGAAGTCATACGAGTAAAATATATTTTACTCGATATAAGTGACATGTTTAGTGAAAATGAAATTGGTTATACCTATTAACCAATTCTGTATTTATTTATTTATATGAACTGTTGTTGGCTGAAAACCCCACACGGGTATTGGGACGATACTTGACTGACACAAATCCCAATGTTTAATTATATGTCTATCGATTGATCGACAGGCTACGATGAGCGTTATTGTTTCATTTTAATGCTCACACAGTTGACATTGTCACTCTGGTTGTTAATGGATGGAATGAGGATTATTTCCTCTTATTATCCTATATATGAAATGTATGAAACCCATATGACCCAAATTATATGGTGCATGGTTGAGTCGCATTCCAATGCAGAATTTCTTTTTTAATAAAGAATTTTTATATAATAAAAGGATTTTTGTAAAATAAAAGATTTTGTATTATAAAGAATATTTTACATTCAGAATCTTTTATATATAGAATATTTTCTTGATTATTTTAAAATATGTTTTTTTATATAGTAATGAATTAATATATTTAGGATAAACCTTTTATTTAAGATTATAAGACTTTAACAATTATGTTTGGTGATTGATATGTGAATTGGATTTGCAGTGGACGATGTTTTAAATAACATTTATCCTTTAATCCAATTTACACTGAAATTACTATTTGAAATTTGTAAATCTATTTTATAAATTTAAAAGATACAGAAATTTATAACGATTATTTGTTGATTTGATTTCTGTAGAAGTTCCATATTTTGAAAATTGGTTTTGGGTTTATCGTGAACTGTGTTTTAAATGACACTAGTTCTTTAATCCAATTTAAGACAAAATTGGGTTAGTAAAATTAATAATCCTGTAATAATGATTTTTATATTAAAAATCAAAATTGGAATATTAATAAGCCTTTTTAGAAAGATTAAAAATTTAATTTATTTTATCTTTGATAAAATTAATGAGAATCTTTTAATATAAATAATTTTTATTTAAAAGGATATTCAAAGTTGGAATGTGGCGTATGGTTGATTTAAATTAAGAATACGTAAGTTATTCAGAAAGACCGGGTCTAACCCAGTCTGAATAATCATCACGACGATCATGAGTCGAAGATGAAGACGGTGACTGAAGACCGGAGAGCTTCACATCGTTTGGTTGATGGTGACTGATATCTTGAATTGGGACTGATCCCCCAAGGCAAGGTAAAAAGTGATGATCTTCCAGACGTACTAGAGATCGACGGATACGTTGTTTCGTTCAGACCCAGAACGGACTTGTAAATGGATAGCATGCCTAACATTGAAATTTATTTCATGTAATTAAATTGGTTTTTATTTAATATATAAATGCATGGTGGCGGAGGATTTATTCTCTTGCTTAACACCCTTTTGTATGTTAAATAATTACCAATCGCATGATATGAGTTGTTGATGTGGTATGCCAAGTTGCACTTGATCAAGGCTTATTGTTGCAAAGCAGAGCCTTGTGGGATGATCAAAGCATAGTCTATTTAGGCATAGCTTTGTGTAACGTGACTTCGCGAGCCTCACAGCCCGGTAGAGTCTAAAACGGGAGAAGGGAACGCAGGGAGTGCACACGTTTCTTTCAAGCTAGAGTGGTGCCAAAGACCTACCAGCGCTGGCATTTATTCATTGTGGTTGTTGGATTTTTCGAGGCCTCGGGTTATGCGGTCGCCACTGGCCGTATTATAGGTCCAAAAGGATCGGGGAACGTGTGTTCAGGCATTTCTAATCCACAAAAGTAAGTGTGGACCGGCCCTGCAGGATCCAAGGGTTGGACAGAGTACCAATCCTGGGGCATTTGCTAGAATGTCTCGAATCGGTAAGGATCTCCTCCCTAGCCTTGACTCAGATGGAAACCCAAATTTCCAATACGACATCGCGCGGTTTTGATTGTATACCTATATATGGCGACATAGTGGGATGGGGCACTCATGCCGTCTAGGATTAATACATTTACTTTGATGTATTTCAAATTGGTTGCACACTATTATTATATAATACCGTGTTTATCGTATCAAGCATCTTTTGATCATTATAAGGTAAAACCCTATCCTCCGGTTTGCGTTGCATTGTGTGATGGGACTTGGGTCTTATAATGGTTTCATTTTTCAAAAAGACATTGCGTTATTCTACGATTTACTTTACTTTATGCACTGGCAATCCATAGGAGAAAACCTGTTCCGCGAAAGTGGCGTGGTCCTGTGATTAGCCTCATTATATTTTATAAGTTAGGTAGAATTCTCACACCAGTCCCATGACTGACCTGTAGTTTGTCCACTGGCAAACTCGGGTGCCCATATTTTCCACACGGGCAGTCGAGTAGCTATTTTTGCAGATATATTAAACAGGATTCTGGGTTGAAGCTTAAAGCTGTGTCCAGAGATAGAGAGTCTTCCGCTGTGTTCTTCCGTTGCAGTATATTACATTTTTTGTATTTATCTTCCGCTGTAATTATATTCCAATGTACTCTGATATGTACATTCTGTACTCTGATGTAACATTTATTATAGTGTTATAAAAGTCTTCTGTTGTTGTTTTAATATGTTGTATGCCCAAAGTTAAAGTATTCATAGATTTTTACTTTTTGGGTCAGACCTGTGTGGTTTATGGTCGATTCAAAGGGCGGGAATTTGCGGGTCTTTACAGTTGGTATCAGAGCTCTGGTTAGCTCAAATCTTTGGGGTACAACTTGTTAGAACTGAACAAAAGACTCATCAGAGATTGGATTAGTAATGTCCAATAAGAATACTCATTAGAGATAGGATCAGCAGTATCCTAGAATGAGTAAACTCGTTAGAGATGGGGTTAGTAATGCCTTAGAACGAGTTCAGAGTTACGAATTTATAATTAACGCATTTTTTATATTTATAATCTATTCTTTGAAATATGATTTTTATATATATAAAGTTATGTGTATTTTGAAAAGATAATTAACCATTAAAATTTAAAATTAAGATAGTTAATTTTACAATTTTTAGCTATGTTCCTTTTCGAGGACGAAAAGTTTTTAAGTGGGGGCGATTGTAACAACCCGCAAAAATCAGAACCAATTTAAAATTTTTATTCTAGAAAATTTTAATGAATTTTGACAATATAAAATAATTTATTTAAATAATAATGATCACAAATTTGATTTAAATCGAAGTTAGAATGAATGATTTAATTTTAATTAACAAAAGAGTTAGAAATAACTCGGTAGTTTGAAAAGTCAAACTTGAACTTTGACTGACCGTACAGGATGCAAAATTTAACGGATTTTAGTGAAACCAAAAATATTAGTATCTCTTTAAAAATATCTTTCCAACGAATCCGAAAAATTGAAATTTCATAGCGGAAATCAAAAGTTATGGCCAATTCAATATTTAGAAAGGTCGCTATGAAATTTATAAAGGTCAAAATGCTACTTTTTGCATACGAAGGAATTTGAACTCGAAACCACTTCCATTGAGTTCAGAATGATGTTTCTACATTGAAAAACAGTAAACACTTATATATTTTGAGTTTCGGGATTTATTTGTTTAAAAATGTATTTTTAATATTAAATATATTGGCCTTAAAAATAGTCATTTTTCAAACGACCTCTGTTTTCGATGAAACCACTTTTATTGGAACCGGAATGTCAAATTATTGCTAGGTTTCAATTTTCAGAATTTTTCGAATTAATATGTGAGCGTGGGAAAAGAAAATATGTTTTGACTATTTCAGTTAAATTTAAACGCCTTAAAAATAGCCATTTTTCAAAAAGTTTCGGAATTCGACGAAATAAATTTTGTTAGAACCGTATCGTCATAAGAAAGCTAAAAATATTTTTTTTTAGAATATTTAGAGGTCGTATGTGGCCCCGGCATATTTAAATGTACGGTAGAAATTAAATAATTAATTTAATATTGTATTTTCAATTAAAACCGAAAAAAACTGCTGTATATTTCGGAATTGGACCTTGGGAGCCCATCGCGTTCAGAAGGCCTCAAAACGTTAAGATCGACAGTAAGCAGGCCCAAATCCGAGAAAGTCCAAAATTCCACTTTATTTCACGAAATTCGGAATTAAATATTAAAATAATATAAAAAATCCGAAACCCTAATTCTTTAATGGCCAGCCGCCGCCAGAATTCGATGGCCAGAATTGCTTCAACTTCAAATGCTAAGATCTCTCAATCCGTTCGTCGAAAATTGACGTATGACCTACCAAATCGAAGAGAATTCAGAGGGCTACAAATCTATACGGTTAAGATCGGATTTTGGCGCACGGATTTCACGAATTCTCACCGGGAAAGGCCTGCGTTTATGGGTCGTTTGTGGGTCCCTGGGGCGTGCGAGTTGGGCCCCACTCACGGCGGAGGTAGGTGGCGCGATGGCCTTCGGGACGGCGGAGTTTGATCGGCCTCTGGTGGCCTCGGGTTGCGTGCGTTCAGAAGGAGGAAGAAGCTTGATGGGTTCGGCCGTGAGAACGACGTGGAGAAGAAAGGTTGCGTTTTTTTTTAATATTATTTAATTATTTAATTACCCAATCTTTAAAAATTCATAACTCTTTCGTACGAGGTCCGTTTGACGAACCGTAAATTGCGTTGGAATCACAAAATTAAGAGCTTCGCGATGGCGCAGACCGAGGATTCTAATTTTATTTGTTTAATTAATTATAAATTATTTTCTTGCTTTAAAAATAACTGTTTGATCATTTAATTCTGACCTGAAATGTTGGGTGTTGTTTTGGAATGATAATTGTTGCTTGTTGAATGATTGTTGTACATGATTTGCAAATCCGCTTGGAATTATATACATCTTATTTGCGGTTGGAGAATTGGATCTAAAATGAGATCAAAACATATTTTATTCAGTATATATATATATATGTTAAGATTGGATTAGAACTTGTAAAACAAATAAAATCCTCTTTTATTTTTAGAACATGTACACAAATGAATTTCTTTTGTCCTTATAAAAAAACAAGTTTTTATTTTTATTTTTATTTACATTTCTGTTATTAATAAAAGAACCAGTTTTTATTTACATTTCTTTGTAAATAAAAGAACACATTTAAAAAGCAAGTTTTTATTTACATTTCTTTTGTAAATAAAAGGACAAATTCAGCAAATATGTTTTTATCTACATTTTCTATGGTTAATGAAAAGAATAAAATTATGTTAATCATTTTATTTTCATTTTCTATTGTAAGTAAAAAGAATAAAATAAGCTAATCATTTTATTTACATTTCCTAATGTAAAATAAAAAGAACAAAATTTGTGAATCATTTTTATTTTCATTTTCTATTGTAAATGAAAAGGATAAATGTGTGAATCATCATATTTACATTCTCAGGTGTAAAATCAAAAGAAAAAAATATATGAATCATTTTATTTATATTTTTTTTATTGTAAATGAGAAGAACAAAATATGTGAATTATTTATTTACCTTTTCTATTGTAAATAAAAAGAATAGAATTTAGAGATACATTTATTTACATTTTCTTATATGAATAAAAAGAATAGAATTTAGAGATACATTTATTTACATTTTCTTATATAAATAAAAAGAATAGAATTTAGAAATATATTTATTTACATTTTCTATAGTAGGAAAAATAGAATTGTTAATGTTGTATATTTTATCGTCATTTTGAATGCGGTAAAAATAGAATTGTTAATGTTGAATATTTTATCGTCATTTTGAATGCGGTAAAAATAGAATTGTTAATGTTGAATATTTTATCGTCATTTTGAATGCGGTAAAAATAGAATGGGTAATGTTGTCATTTTTATCGACATTTTTGGTGCGATAAAAATAGACAATGTTAGTGATTCATTTTTATCGACATTTTTGGTGCGATAAAAATAGACAATGTTAGTGATTCATTTTTATCGACATTTTTGGTGCGATAAAAATAGACAATGTTAGTGATTCATTTTTATCGACATTTTTGGTGCGATAAAAATAGACAATGTTAGTGATTTATTTTATTCGACATTTTTGATGCGATAAAAATAGACAATGTTAGTGATTCATTTTTATCGACATTTTTGGTGCGATAAAAATAGACAATGTTAGTGATTCATTTTATTCGACATTTTTGATGCGTTAAAAATAGCGATGTTAATGGTACATTTCTATCGTCATTTATATGTGATAAAAAGAACAGAAACATGAGAATCATTTATCTACAACTCCTATTGTAAATGAAAAGAGTAAAAATATGAGGACCACTTTATTTACAACTTCTTTTGTAAATGAAAAGACCAAAATATGTCGATCATTTTATTGGTATTTCTATGGTAATAAAAAAGAACAAAATAATGTGAATCCTTTTATTTACATTTTCTATTGTAAAAGAAAAAGAACAAAATTGTGTGAACCATTTTATTTACATTTTCTATTGTAAAGAAAATAAATAAATAAAAGAGTTATATTTCTTATTTGCATTTTTAGATGCAAATAAAGCATAGAAAGAAAATTATACATTTTATTTACCATTGTTTTGTTAAATAAAAGTACAAGATATAAAAGAACATTTTTATTAACATTGTTTTGTCAAATAAAAAGATAAATACATGAGATACACTTTTATTTGTGTTTTATGTACAAATAAAAGTACAAGATTAGAAATACACTTTTATCTACACTGTATTTGTTGAAATAGAATTGTTAACGAAATGAGTGTATCACTTTACTCATCTTTGTTGAAAACAGAAATTATGTGAAAATATAAGAATCACTTTTATTTGCATAATATATAGTAGAATTTATACGCAAATATAAAATCCAATTTTTATTTGCAAACTTGCACTAGAATTTATATTGTAATATACAATTGTATTGTTGGTCAAAATATACACTGAAAAGTATTGTTAAGAAACTTCATACAAATAAAGAATAATGGAATTTATATTCCATTTGTCATCCGCAATAAAGCTATATAAATAAATTACTGTTTATGTGACTTTAGAAGTATATAGGGAAGTCATACGAGTAAAATATATTTTACTCGATATAAGTGACATGTTTAGTGAAAATGAAATTGGTTATACCTATTAACCAATTCTGTATTTATTTATTTATATGAACTGTTGTTGGCTGAAAACCCCACACGGGTATTGGGACGATACTTGACTGACACAAATCCCAATGTTTAATTATATGTCTATCGATTGATCGACAGGCTGCGATGAGCGTTATTGTTTCATTTTAATGCTCACACAGTTGACATTGGCACTCTGGTTGTTAATGGATGGAATGAGGATTATTTCCTGTTATTATCCTATATATGAAATGTATGAAACCCATATGACCCAAATTATATGGTGCATGGTTGAGTCGCATTCCAATGCAGAATTTCTTTTTTAATAAAGAATTTTTATATAATAAAAGGATTTTTGTAAAATAAAAGATTTTGTATTATAAAGAATATTTTACATTCAGAATCTTTTATATATAGAATATTTTATTGATTATTTTAAAATATGTTTTTTTATATAGTAATGAATTAATATATTTAGGATAAACCTTTTATTTAAGATTATTAGACTTTAACAATTATGTTTGGTGATTGATATGTGAATTGGATTTGCAGTGGACGATGTTTTAAATAACATTTATCCTTTAATCCAATTTACACTGAAATTACTATTTGAAATTTGTAAATCTATTTTATAATTTTAAAAGATACAGAAATTTATAACGATTATTTGTTGATTTGATTTCTGTAGAAGTTCCATATTTTGAAAATTGGTTTTGGGTTTATCGTGAACTGTGTTTTAAATGACACTAGTTCTTTAATCCAATTTAAGACAAAATTGGGTTAGTAAAATTAATAATCCTGTAATAATGATTTTTGTATTAAAAATCAAAATTGGAATATTAATAAGTCTTTTTAGAAAGATTAAAAATTTAATTTATTTTATCTTTGATAAAATTAATGAGAATCTTTTAATATAAATAATTTTTATTTAAAAGGATATTCAAAGTTGGAATGTGGCGTATGGTTGATTTTAATTAAGAATACGTAAGTTATTCAGAAAGACCGGGTCTAACCCATTCTGAATAATCATCACGACGATCAAGAGTCGAAGATGAAGACGGTGACTGAAGACCGGAGAGCTTCACATCGTTTGGTTGATAGTGACTGATATCTTGAATTGGGACTGATCCCCCAAGGCAAGGTAAAAAGTGATGATCTTCCAGACGTACTAGAGATCGACGGATACGTTGTTTCGTTCAGACCCAGAACGGACTTGTAAATGGATAGCATGCCTGACATTGAAATTTATTTCATGTAATTAAATTGGTTTTTATTTAATATATAAATGCATGGTGGCGGAGGATTTATTCTCTTGCTTAACACCCTTTTGTATGTTAAATAATTACCAATCGCATGATATGAGTTGTTGATGTGGTATGCCAAGTTGCACTTGATCAAGGCTTATTGTTGCAAAGCAGAGCCTTGTGGGATGATCAAAGCATAGTCTATTTAGGCATAGCTTTGTGTAACGTGACTTCGTGAGCCTCACAGCCTGGTAGAGTCTAAAACTGGTGAAGGAAACGCAGGGAGTGCACATGTTTCTTTCTAGCTAGAGTGGTGCCAGGGACCTACCAGCGCTGGCATTTATTCATTGTAGTTGCTGGATTTTTCGAGGCCACGGGTTATGCGGTCGCCACTGGCCGTATTATAGGTCCAAAAGGACCGGGGAACGTGTGTTCAGGCATTTCTAATCCACAAAAGTAAGCGTGTACCGGCCCTGCAGGATCCAAGGGTTGGACAGAGTACCAATCCTGGGGCATTTGCTAGAATGTCTCGAATCGGTAAGGATCTCCTCCCTTGCCTTGACTCAGATGGAAACCCAAATTTCCAATACGACATCACGCGGTTTTGATTGTATACCTATATATGGCGACAGTGTGGGATGGGGCACTCATGCCGTCTAGGATTAATACATTTACTTTGATGTATTTCAAATTGGTTGCACACTATTATTCTATAATACCGTGTTTATCGTATCAAGCATCTTTTGATCATTATAAGGTAAAACCCTATCCTCCGGTTTGCGTTGCATTGTGTGATGGGACTTGGGTCTTATAATGGTTTCATTTTTCAAAAAGACATTGCGTTATTCTACGATTTACTTTACTTTATGCACTGGCAATCCATAGGAGAAAACCTGTTCCGCGAATGTGGCGTGGTCCTGTGATTAGCCTCATTATATTTTATAGGTTAGGTAGAATTCTCACACCAGTCCCATGGTTGACCTGTAGTTTGTCCACTGGCAAACTCGGGTGCCCATATTTTCCACATGGGCAGTCGAGTAGCTATTTTTGCAGATATATTAAACAGGATTCTGGGTTGAAGCTTAAAGCTGTGTCCAGAGATAGAGAGTCTTCCGCTGTGTTCTTCCGTTGCAGTATATTACATTTTTTGTATTTATCTTCCGCTGTAATTATATTCCAATGTACTCTGATATGTATATTCTGTACTCTGATGTAACATTTATTATAGTGTTATAAAAGTCTTCTTTTGTTGTTTTAATATGTTGTATGCCCAAAGTTAAAGTATTCGTAGATTTTCACTTTTTGGGTCAGACCTGTGTGGTTTATGGTCGATTCAAAGGGCGGGAATTTGCGGGCCTTTACAAAAAAGGTGTAGCGGGGATAAAACAGGGAAATAGTGGAGGCACAAAAAGGTTCATTATATTCGAAACATAATATTTAAATTTAATTAATTATCATTCTTACATTTTATCTGTAGAAGAAACTAATATTAATTAATCTTATATAGCAAAATCTAAGAATATAATGGTTACACATGCTAATTTAATTATTATAATATATTTGTATAATATATTGAACACATATGTCTTAAACTTATCCCTTTACATTAACTTTATTGAATTTTTTAAAAAGAGAACTAGTCAAATCAAGCTCGATATATTGTTATTGATAAAGCGGGAGATAAAAAGCCTTGATTTAGCAGATGCATCGGGAAATAGCGGGGTTAAAAGCGGATCTGTTGTTCATCAGCGCTAAATTGAATTAGCGTTGCGGCTGAAGGGCGCTACGAGATATAGTGGGGATTTTGCAGGGCTTTAACTGCATAAGGCAGGTTTGAAGTCATGTTCTTCTACTCAAGCATGTTTGATATCATCTTAAGTTATCGAGGCGTGAAATTCTTGTTTGTCTGCTCCGATGTTGTATACTTGTTCCTCCGGGTTAAGTGGGTATTTGCTGTCTAGTTGATATTCCAGAAGGAGTCTGGGACTAGACGTAGGACATCGCTCCAAACCAGTATAAAAATCTTTAGTATCATTTTTTCTTCACTGCTTTTATATTTACCGCTGCAAGTATATCTATATTACTGCTATTGTGATTATCGCACTTCAGATTCTACATATATATATATATATATATATATATATATTGGTCGTCGTCAATCCGGTGCATATAGACTTTTCATTCATTGCCGCACCGACTCTTCATTAAATCTTGGAATTAATCATACTTCAAAACAATATGCGTTGAAGCCAAAACCAATCGAGATAGGTATTTTCATAAAGTACTTCGAACCCTATTTGAAACCATTTGAAACAAGCTATAAAGCATTCTTGATTCGAAAGAAATCAAAATGCTTCGCAAAATATATTTTTTATAGGCACAAAGATGAAATGATTAGCTTCAAGCCCTTCCGGCCTCAAATGATATAAATAGGATTTCAAGCCTATATGGCTTCGAAACAAAATATTTAAAATCCTTTGTCCTCGAGCCTATTTAGTTTTGAAGTGCTTAAAATAATTCAAGGGCACTTTCAAAAATAAATAGGGCTTCGTGCCTAAGAATAGCTTTTAAAAATAGTTTACATAATCCTTTCGAAACCATTTTAATCAAAGCCTTCAACTTTAAGACAAAACCATTTTATAAAGGCTGTTTCAAGGCAATATGCTTTGAAACTAGTTTAAACAAGTGAGTTGATTCGATTTGAAACCATTTATAAAACGTAGATCTCCGCATGCGAAGCGAAGCAAGCGCTTTGAAGCACTCCTTTACATCTCCTTGCTTCAAAGCACCTCCACACTAATTTGCCTTAGCATCATGCGTTTCTTCACAGTCCAAAGCGATTGAAGTGCTCATTCAAAGTCATCAAATGCTAAGGGAAGTCACTACTTCATAAGTGGTAGAACTATAAATAACATAACAACTACAATATTGTTATTTAAAGAAATATTTTTCACCAACTCCATAATATTTTGAAAAAACTTATTGGTTTGAGAAACTTTCCTCTCAGTCATGTGTTGTAGATATAAGATTTAAAACGATAAAATATTGCTACCCGTTTGAGTTCGAGACCATTAATTAATGCTTAATTAAACCCTCAAGCTTTTTTGACTTGTAAATTCATATTAAGTCATAAATTAATGGAAAAAATTCCCAAGAATCAAAATAAATCTCTTTATATATATATTTCAAACATATAAGTTTCAATATCAAAATAATTGTCTAATAGCTTTAGATAATTAAATATGAAATAAATGAATTCCTTAACTTAGGAAATTCGTAAAATATTCATATTTGTTTAGAAAATTTTGTAATTTAAAATCCATCTCTAAAATATTATTCCTTACCCTATTCTATAATATGAAGGTATTTGAGTGTCATATGAAAGGGTTATAATGCATGCGTATCCTATATGAAAACTTCATGAAAATGCAACTTATCATCAACAAGTATATATAAATGATTTTCTGTTATGTAGACATGGCATAATAACAAAGATAAATAATAAAGAATTCAAATTTAGGCACAAACCCAAACTAACAAGCATAAACATGAGTGCATGCCATTATTCACCTTGAATAAGGAAGAAGAAACCTAAGGTTCAAGCGTGTCTGATTCCCTAAGCTTGGTTTCCTCTTACTTAGCTTTTACCTCTTCTTCTTCTCCTAGAATGGCTGGCCTCTACTTGTGTTTTAATGTTTTGAAATGAGAATGCGAAGAGGGATATGATAAAGGACAATGGTTATATATATGAAAGGTCTTATTCCTACTATGCTCCTCTTATGTTCCAACTCCTGTTAACCCATTATTAATTGATCAAATCACTTATTAACATTGGCTGAGCTCATTTCAAGTTAACCTCACACTTAAATTATTTATTTCTAATAATGTCTAGTAAAATATGGGGAAAAAAAATCAAGATTTTAGAAGGGATGTTGACGTATCTAACCCGTCATGTTGACATATGATAGTAAAAATTCAAAATTTAAATTCCCTTCAAATTTAATTATGACACTTATTTAAACTCTCTAATTCGAAAATTCATGTCTTCTCACTCATTTCACTCTATAATAAATTCTAAAACATTATATTATTGGCCTCCTCATCAAATACCAACCAAAACAACACATTTGGCTTTCATATGTCTTCTTAAGGTCCTTTAAAAACGTACTACACTTGCACGTGTGGTCAAATTAGAAGAATCCATGAAGGATATCCTACAATTACTCACTGAAATACAATGAATGCAACTACGTATGTTAAGAGAACAAGAGAAACAAGGGAAGATTGTTAGGAATATAAAGAAGTTCATAATGGATAATGAGTCTAATACAATTGTGATAGAGGATGATTCATCTAATATTCAAGTCCATAACCTTATGGAAGATGATGAAGAAGAGGAAGAAGAGGAGGAGGAACAAGAAATGGATGAAGATGATCCAGTAACTTACGTTGGCGAAGTGTATTTTGATACAGCTGGAAAAGCAATTGAAAAAATGGAGAATTCTGTCTTTATTACCCTAGTTGTCCAATTCGCAAATCCCCAATTCTCAAAAACACTTAATAGTTAAGTATCATATAATCATTATATTCGTTGTACGATACATATATTCGCTAGTATTTGTTATTAATTATTGTACAATCTCGTGTATTATATTTGTAACAAATTATAATGAATAGTTTATATTCTTATGTTTAAGATTATATAGTTCTCTAGTTTCTTAATTCTATAGATTTAAGGACAGTATTAGATATTAGAGTTATGACTTAGTCTAGATTAGTTTTAGATATCAGAACTATATTAGTTTTAATTTTAAGACTATGTCTTAGTTTTATAGTAGGTATGTTCCATAAAAGTTTTAGGGGAGTACTATAGGGAAATTACACATGTTTTTTTGTTGATGACGAAGAAGGAGAACTATAAAATAGGATGTTAGTGTAAGGTCGAGTCAGTTATTTTAGAAGGAGATAATGGAGTAAGGGGGGGTAACTGGAGAATCAAGACATCAAGCATGAATATTTTATAAACTAAGGCTGTCATCATCAGAACGAGGGAGATTGTAAGGGATTGAGATATTGTTGATGATGGTTTTGATGACAACAAACTTGTTTAACATTATTATTATAAAAATATATACTAACACTATTATCTAGAATATATATATATATATACATGAAATATATGCTGGTATTGATTATTGAAGACTATAGAATTTTGAGAATCAAGATTTTTAAGTAGAATAGTTCAAGATAGAAGATTTATGAGTAAAAAGGTTTAATAATTCAAGAAATAAAAAGTAATAGAGTCTAGATTTCTTATTAAAACTCTAAAATAGCACTGAATCCTTACTTCAATCTTCTGACTATTTTTTAATTCTTATCTTATTTTCAAACTGATTTCAAAATTACTTCCTTATCTCAAATTCACATTTCTAATTTTTTGATTTATTTTAACTCGTAATTTTAAATATATTTTTAAATAGTTTAATTTCTAATTCAAATATTTCTATTTTATGTGATTGTTGTATTAAGTTTGAATATAATTACTTAAGTTTTTAATTTTCTTTATTTATATTTATTAGTTTTAAAGTATCTCTTAAACATTTTTCAAATCATTCTTACATATGTTTTTAAATCATTTTTATATATGTTTTTAATATATATTTTAACTTCAAATACTTTATTGTTATATATAGGAAAATACTTTGTTTTAATTCAAGAATCAGCGGAATTTATTTAATCATCACATGCCTTAATTTGAAAAAATCAAAATTTGCAAATTTACAAAGGCATATCGACATGGATAACGCCCCATGTCGACATGGTGACCGTTGGATTTCAAATTCAAACATTGAACAGTTGTGTCTTTTCATTTCATATCTTTTCTGAAAGATTTTGACTGTTGGTAGACTATAAATAGGCTTCCAAAAATGTATTTTTTCAACTAATTTCATTATCTTCTTCCTTCTTTATCTTCTCTCCATTAAAACTCTTAGTTTCTTAAATTATACTTATACTCTGCCAAATTTCAAAGAGAATCACATCAATATCTTTTTAGCTTGATTCTCTATCACACTCTCTCAAAGATTCAAGTGTTATTCAAGAGTTATAGGCTTTACGTAATCAAAGATCGCAAGGTCAAGTTCTGTAGAGTCTATCTACCAAAACTAATACTGAAAACGAAGTAGTTATAATCCGTTCAAATCAACTAGGTGTGATTGTAGCCTGTAACCAATTAGGTGATCTTGTAGCATGTTAAATCAAGAGGGCGTCCTATGCTCGAAAGCAAGTGGTGATGGACCTCATGACCATTGAAACTGAGAAATGTAATTGAATATTTTTATTTAAAAGAAATCTGCATCAACCAAGAGTTGTGTAGGAATGGATGTAGGGTAACTCCGATCCAGAGTAAAACTCTGATATATTATTTCCTTTTACTGCTTTTTATTTAATATTATCTACATCTATGTTTGATTCTATGATTATTTCTTATTTGATATTTGCATTTCTTCTAAATAATTTAAAAAGAGTTCAAGAAATTTATAAAATCCATTAAATACTATTCACCCCCTCTAGTGTTTAGTTTAACTTAAGACTCTTAATCTTTATTTCTCAACGGTTTAAATATATGGGTAAGCAAGATTATAACATGAAGGTTTTAATTAAAAGTGAAACGAAGAATTATTACAAATAAACTTATAATTGTAAATTAAATTTAATAAGCATAATTCTATGATTATTGTTCTATGGGGAAAGTAAGACAATAACCTAAAAGTGGTAATTGAAAGTGAAATGAAATAAGGAAGACTTATTATGATAAACTTAAAAGTGCGAATTAAGTGTTATAAGTAAAACTGTATGGTGGCCGTGCGATTGGGCATCCTATTCTATGGTGGCCTTGTGATTAGGCATTGTATGGTTATATGATGGTTCTACGGTAGCTAATAAAGTTGATAAACAAGTAATTAAAGTTCAAATTTAACGAATTGAACAATAATGATAATTAGCAAAAAGAAAAGTGTGGTAAATGCATAACGAAAATTTGACGTAGGGTCTAATAAAATAGCAAGATGCGTTTGGACTAGCTCGAAGGAATTCTTAATGAAGAACCAAACGAGTCAGATCATAATAGATGCCCGAAGACATGGTTGAAGCACATATAATTTAATATTCAATAGAACTTGAGAAAGACCTCTAGGGGAAGTCCGTGGCCAACTGAGCCCCAGAGGCAGGTAGTTTGAAACTTCTATGGGACGTGAGGATACTCTGAGTTGGCCCTTTAAAGGATGCCCATGGTCAACTACCCTAGAGGAAGGTCCGTACTGTTCCATCCATAAAGTATGCCTTAGCTGTATTTGCGTTTCGGGCAGCCATATGACTAATGGGATAATTTTTAGGATTCGACGGTTGCCTCGGCTCCAAGAGTAGGCTTCATGGTCAGGACCTAGTAAGGATAGTTAACCGTCGAACACTTTTCATCGTCAGTCAAAGCGTGTACAGGAAAGACTGGAGCTAAACCAACAAGCCAATGGTCTTTCACCATCGAGACATTGGATGAGGGACAACGTCAAGTGGATGTTTAAATTATTTGTTAGTGGCATGGTCACTTAGCTCTTGAAATGATCTTTCATTAGTTGAGAGGGGGGGGGGAGGCGAGTGAGGCCATAGTCACCTAGAAAAAGGGACAGACCAATCTATGGATATCTATATTGTAAGCAGATGTAGAAATCCACCGACTGAGTTCCATGCAGGAGTTTAGCCTGATAGCGTAACTTAGATAGTGGACAGTACGATCGTAAGTAGATCCACGGTGTACACATTGGGTGATGCATCATAGGTGTCTGAGTATTACCTCCACGCAAGGGTTTAGCCTGATAATGGATAATATGCTTCAGTAGCATGATGATGGAGATCTAGTACGCTTTCATACCATAGCGATGAAGATCTAGTATGCTTCGTAGCATGAGGGGGAGACCTTTCGAGGATGGTACTATGGTAAGCACCTAGGTATATTGGGCATATAACTACATGTATATGAATTATTAGGTTTGATCTACTAGGGAATAGATGAGTAAAATGTGCATGTAAAGGCGAGAGTGTTATAAACCCCTACAACTTAATAAAAGTAAACAGTGATAGAACGGTATGTGTAGTGTTATCTTTCAAAAGTATAATTTGTCCATTTACCAGAATTTTTGTTCTGACCCCCACCTCATAACAAACCAACAGGTTAGACAGGTGGCATAGATTATACAGCTTAAAGACACTTGCTGTTGAATCAAGGATTCATGGCATTTTGATTAATGACAAGGAAAAGTTTAATGATCGTAAAAAAGAAGAGAATCAATGGTATTGAAAGTTAGAGGTTGATTATTTAGTGATTTAGTCGTGTTATAGTTGTTAAAATCTATCCTCAAATAATCATATACCTTAGTATTATGAATATATATATATATATATATATATATATATGAATGCACATTCATTGTGCATGTTGCCAGAAACCGGTCGACCGGTTTCAATATGGGCGGTTGACCATTTCTAGGCAGAAATGCACAATGAACGTGTACACATGTATATAACGTATATATATTCAAATACCAGTCCACTGGTTATTTTTGACCTGTCGACTGGTCTTCGAACTGAAAGCAACTCTTCATACAAACATCTTCATTCATCAATGGTTGCTTCCTTTTCCTTTCACCAAAAATCATTTCTATTCAATACTTCTCTTCACCAATGATTGCAACTTTTTATCTACTATAAAAACAACATGAAATCATCAATTCAATATAACTAATTCTTTTTATCTATTATATCTATTGCTGATTTCATTCTTGATCATTCAAAGCACTCAAAAGCTCATAATCTTCTTATATCGCCGTTGAATCCTAGAATCTACATACTATTCTTTTGATTCAAACACGATATCATCTTCCAAATCTTCACGAATTCGAATTCTATTTGAGGATAAGATTATAGGAAGGTTGTACAAGAATTGACAAAATTCATGTTATTAAGAACACACATTGTCAAATTACAAGTCCACTCATCTTGTGTGAAATCCTCCGTGTTGTGAGAGGCAAAGTTGTGAAGTCCTCGTGTTGTAAGAGGCGTGAAATCCCGTTCGGCTGCTTGGGTATTGTGAACCTGTTCCTCCGAGTGAAGCGAGGTAGTTGATTAGTGAAAATCCAGAGAGAGGTCTGGGACTGGACGTAGGACGGTGCTCCGAACCAGTATAAAAATCCCTGGTGTGATTTTCCTTTTACTGCATTTACTTATCTGTGATACTGTTTCTATGAGATCTTACTCTATTTCATATTTATTTGCATAACTATTGTATTATACAAATAGCTGTGTGTTATTTCATATTACACGATCCTTGTGTATTATACTTGGCAAGTACGCACACACACTTTCATTTGGTATCAGAGCCCGGTCATCTTATAACCGTAACACAGTTATTTGATATATTCTACTAATATGGCAAATAACCCAAGTAGTAGCACTAACACCACTTACACTGAAGGTCAATCGACACAAAGACCTCCTTTCTTCAATGGTCTTAACTATAGCTATTGGGCAACACGTATGGCTTTTTACATGCAATCAACTAGCTATGATGCTTGGAATGCTACTCAGAAAGAAGTAGTGAATCCAACAATTGAGTATTCAGAATGGACACCTGCTGAGAAATCAGCAGCAGCTGTAAATGCAAAAGCAATAAATATGTTATTTTGCGCATTAGATCAAAACGAATATAACCGTGTTAGTATCTGTACCACTACATATCAAATTTGGCAAACGCTAAAAACCACTCATGAAGGTACTAACAAGGTTAAACAAGCAAAATAGCATTGTTGAAAAGTCAATTTCAAAATGAAGCCGAATGAAACAATCAATGAGATGTATTCACAGTTCCAAACCATTCATCATGCACTTATCGGATTAGTGCAAAAATATTCTGATTTTGATGTAGTTTCAACAGTCCTGCATTCTCTGACTAATGAATGGGAAGGAAAAGTATTAGCAATAGAAGAAGCTAATGATCTTTCCACCATGAAGCCAGATGAATTGATAGGAAATCTTATGTCCTATGAAACTAACTTGCAGGCTAGAAAAGAACAAAAAGAAGAAAAGAAAAATGTAGCTTTTCATGCTGAAAAAGATGAAGACATCTCAGATTCCGAAGATGAAGATCTAGCGTTCATTACAAAAGGATTCAAGAAATTCTTAAAGCAACGAAAAGCTAGTCGATACATCAAAAAGAAGTTCAGTTCAAACAAACCATCATCATCAAATATAGAATGCTTCAATTGTCACAAAAAGGGACATATGCAAAAGGATTGTCCGGAGCAAAAGAAAAAGTCAGAAAATGAAAAATTCAAATACAAGAAAGATAAGTCAAAGAAACGAGCATTCTCAGTAACATGGGATGATTCAGACTCATCTTCATCTGATAGTGAAAGTGACTCAGACAATGAACAAGCTAATGTATGTTTCATGGCAACAGAAGATGGGGTACAAATTCCTTCCTTTGAAGAAGTTCTTGATATAAATGCTGAACTAATATTTAAATTTAAAGATATGAAACGACAATGCAAACAAGCCCAAGCAGATTTAAGTAGAGCGGAGTTTGAACGAGATATGTTAAAAGACGAGAAGAAAATATTAGAAGAGGAACTTAAAAAAGTTCAAGAATCATCATCTAATATTGATTCTCAATCCTCTCGTTTGAGTCAAGAAATTGAAACTCAAAAAGAAAAAAAATGATGCTCTTACTACTGAAAATCATGAGCTTAAGGCAAAAATCAAAATTCTAGACTTAGAAGAAGCTAGTTTACAAACTAAGTTAGACAACATCACTCAAAATGTTTCTAACTTCAACAAAGGTCGAGAAAATTTGACAAAAATTATTGAAAGTTCACAATCTGCTACGAATAAACAAGGTTTGGAATATAAGAAACAAGATATCAAGAAACCTCTTGGCAATAAAAGAAAAAGAAAAAAAAAAGTACAAGAAACTGAAGCTAAGAAGAATCTTTGTTTATTATATTCCAAACTAAAACCGGTTGTGAAATTTTAAAAGAAAAATGTCAAGACTATCAAAATATGGGTTCCTAAAACAAATAACAATTTGATTAGGAACAGATACATTCGGAATTTTTTGAATAATGTGCATCGTAATTCCAGTTATTTATATAAAGGGGATACCGAACTCGTATGGGTTTGGACTCCTAAGACCTAACTCTTAGGACCCTATGAAAAAGTGGGTACCATGAACTAAATTTTATTTTTTCCAGGTCCCACTTAAGAAAAGAGGAAAGTGGATACTGGACAGTGATTGCTCGAAGCATATGACTGGAGACAAGAGCTTATTGACAAATATCACTTATTCAGATGGTGGCTCCGTCACTTTTGGAGATAATTCAAAAGGCTATATCATCGGCAAAGGCGATGTGAGCAATTGCGGTACATCTAACTTACCTCTTATTACTAATGTCATGCTAGTTAAAAATTTAAAACACAATTTACTTAGTATCAGTCAACTATGCGACAAGGGTTTTACCATTTCCTTTTCAAATAACAAATGTAGTAATTTAGTTAAAGATCGTAATTTAGTTTTTGAAGGATATAGAGACAGAAATATTTACATTCTGAATATGAACATCAATCATAATTCAGACATGTGTCTTGTAGCAAATGATAATGATCCATGGCTATGGCACAAACGTTTCTGTCATATAAACTTCAGAACTATCGACAAGCTAGCTAAAAATGACCTAGTTAGAGGACTACCCAAAATGAGCTTTACGGTTGAGAATATTTGTGATGCATGTCAATTAGGAAAATTGACTAAATCGTCATTTAAATCCCAGAAAGTCATATCAACGTTACAACCACTTGAGCTATTACATATGGATTTATTTGGACCAACACAGGTTCAGTCAATAAATCATAGTCGATATGTGTTTGTAATTGTTGATGATTACTCTAGTTATACTTGTGTGATTTTCTTAAGAAACAAAAGTGACACTTTCAATCATTTCAAATCCTTCGTCAAGAAAATTCAAAAATCAAAGGGACTTAAGGTTAAAAATATAAGAAGTGATCATGGCGGAGAGTTCGATAATAATGAATTTGAACATTTTTGTACAAAAGAAAGGTATATATCATTATTTTTCGTTTCTTAGAACTCCACAACAAAACGGAGTTGTAGAACGGAAAAATCGTACTTTACAAGAATGTGCAAGAACATTATTAAATGGATCCACCTTACCAAAACATTTTTGGGCAGAAGCTGTTGCTACTGCTTGTTATGTTTTGAATCGTGTATCCATTCGACCTCTCACCAAGAATACATCGTATGAGTTATTTAATCAAAGAAAGCCAAATATCTCATACTTCAATGTTTTCGGTTCTAAATGCTTTATTTTAAATACGAAAGACCATCTTGGATAATTTGATACAAAATCCGATGAAGGTATATTTGTCGGATATTCGGAACAAAGCAAGGCCTATCGTATATTTAATAAGAGAACTAAAACTATTAAAGAATCACTTCATGTCTCTTTCGATGAACTCTCTAAACCGTCTCATAATATATCAGATGACGAAGAAACTATAGTCACTGATAATCCTGTCATCACAAATAATGACTCTGACTCAGAAATTGTTGAGGATATTCCTCAGCCTGTTGTGATACCTTCTCCACCAAGATTTCGATCTCCTCCGAGAATTCTAAGAGATCATCCGGTTCAAAATGTTATTGGAGAAGTAACATCACAAATTAGAACAAGGAGTCAACTCAATCAAATGGTTCATGTTGCGTTTCTTTCAAATATCGAACGTAAAAATCTGAAAGAAGCTGCTACTGAAGATTACTGGATCATTGCCATGCAGGAAGAACTAAATCAATTCGAGCGCAATGATGTCTTATCAGTCAGTTATTGGTACAAAATGGGTCTATAAAAATAAGGCCGACGAACAAGGAAATATTACCAGAAATAAAGCAAGATTAGTAGCACAAACATACAATTAGGAAGAAGGTATCAATTACGAAGAAACTTTTGCGCCCGTTGCTCGACTAGAAGCTATTAGAATCTTATTATCCTTTGCTTATCATCATAATTTCAAACTTTATCAAATGGATGTCAAAAGTGCTTTTCTAAATGGGTTTATCAAAGAGAATGTATATGTCAAACAACCTCCCTTGTTCGTACATGAGAAACATCCAGATCACGTATATAAACTTAAGAAAGCTTTATACGGAATAAAACAAGAACCTCGTGCTTTGTATGAACGTTTATGAAGCTATCTCACTGATTCTGGATTTCAAATTGGTAAAGTCGATCAGACTTTATTCATCAAACATTCTCAAAAAGATATATTAGTTATCCAAATATATGTAGACGATATTATCTTTGGCTCAACATACGATAAACTCTGCAAAGAGTTTGCAAATATTATGACCAAAAAATTTGAAATGTCTCATATGGGAGAACTATCATATTTTCTTGGTCTTCAAATCAAACAGCTTTCTAATGGTATTTTTATTAATCAAGAAAAATACTGTGGAAATCTTATCAAACGCTTCGGTTTAGAAAATACATCTGGTAAACCGACTCCTATGAGTATGACTACACATCTTGAAAAAGATGAACATGGTAAGAATGTTGACCAGAAGTTATATCGAAGCATGATTGGTTCTCTTCTTTATCTTACCACAAGTCGTCCTGATATAATGATGAGTGTTTGTTTGTGTGCAAGGTTTCAAGCAAATCCTAAAGAATCACATTTACGAGCTGTAAACTGTATAATACGGTATCTTAATAAAACCAAAGACTTTGGTCTTTTCTACCCAAAAGATTGTCCATTCGTATTAGTGTCCTATAGTGATGCTGATTTCGGCGGCTCTCGTACGGATAGAAAAAGTACAAGTGGTACGTGCCATTTTATTGGAAAATCACTTGTCTCTTGGTTTAGTAAGAAACAAAATTGCGTTTCACTCTCGACATGTGAAGCTGAGTATATATCAGCAACTCTTGCTTGTACTCAAGTACTATATATGCAACAAACACTTCGTAATTTTGATATTCATTTATCAAACTCCATCATATACTGTGATAACACAAGTGCGATCAACTTATCGAAAAATCCAGTAAATCATTCTCGAACAAAGCACATTGATATTCGACATCATTTCTTAAGAGATAATATTGAAAAAGGAACAATATGTCTCGAACATGTCCAGATTGAACATCAACTAGCGGACATTTTTACCAAGCCTCTACTAGAATCAAATTTTATTTCTCTGCGTAGAGAGCTTGGATTGATCTCTAGAACTGAACTTGATGTATAAAGTCTAAACGAAAAAAATACATTGTCAAGTTCTTTTCGAAACGGTGCTTTCATTTCTATATACTTAGCTATTAAGTATCTTTTGCTTTTATTAGTAAGTTTTATTATTATTATTATGAGCTTTAAATTTTTATGGTTTATATGCTCTGAGTGTTTTTAACCATTACTCTTTATTTAGAAAATCCTATATATATATATGTTCTTTCCTTCTCTTTTCTGCATCTACTACCTTTGAGTCCATTTTATTATTCGTAAACGAGTTTAATTATATCCAAAATGGCACACATCTGCGACGAGTGTGCACAGAGATCACATATCTCGGTCACTAGTTCTGAACCGGAGGAATACTACTCTCCGGAGACACCTAAAAGTAGACCAGAATGTTCGCATACCCCCAGATATACACCAAAGTCTAAACGTGCTAAGAAAGCATTATTTTGCTCCCCACGGACTAGAGAAAAGATAAGTGAGATTCACCACTACGAGAAACATCAGATGGATCTCCAGCGTAAACTTCATTACGAACAAAAACTTATGTCCGACCGTTTAACCCTCTTAGAACGCATGGCATCATTTTTCTGTAGCACGGATAAACACGACATTCATGAACCAATGCCACATGCTCCATCTTCATCTAGGAGTCCTAACTCCTGGGATCGTAACTACATGCGAAATGAAGGAGCAAAGGAAACCTGTTCTCCATGGACACCAAGAGTTACCAATATCAAAGAAATTTCTGAAGACAAGTCATCCACCTCCCATTGATTTTATATCGTTTTTACTTAGTTGTTTAATAAGTGTTCTCAATTTCTTGAGAATTTTTTTTCCTTTCATGTATTTTATTTAATTTTTTTCATATTTTTGAAATAATTTTTTTATACGACGTTCTAGAGCTTCTGAAAAATCTCAGAAAAACAGAACAACAAAGCTCAGAAAAAACAGTCGACCGCTAGAAAACAAACAGTCGACCGACAAAGTATCTGGAAAGTATATTATTCATATACCGGTTAACCGGTATAAAATTAACGGTCTACCATTTAAGTCTCTGGAAAAATTTCAACTTTTCCATCGACCGGTTAGAATTTCACCAGTTGATCGATAATATTTCTGTTTGAAACCAGTCGACCGGTGAAATCTCCTCAATCGACTGGTTACGTGATTTTTTTTTTAAAATCCAAATCAACACGTCAGTTCCATCAACTCACCCATTCACTTCCTTTTTATTTCTCTCAATCTCTCAAACCCTTATCAAACCAAAATTTCCCAAATTTCTTTCTCCTTCAAAATCAATGGCTCCACCACAAAAGAGATTAAAGAAATCATCTTCTACTCAACTCCAACCTATTAATTCCAATATCAAACAATGGCTAATGGATCCAATAGCAGTGAAAAGATGGAATGCTATGAAAGATTATATGATTCACGAAGGTTATTTCATCAATTTCTCTGATTTTATTCTCTACGACGTTAAAGAATTAGCAAAACAAGCTTCTATTCATAATCTCCTAGACTTTGATAAGAACAACGTGGAAATCATTCATTTATGATTAGGTTGTTCTACGCTAATCTTAACTTAGAAAAGTTCGAACCAGAGAATGCTGCTCATTGTCTATGGTCTGTTGTATGTGGTGAGCATGTTTTTATTTCAAAAGAACGAATGGCCACGGTTCTCGGTTCGCCTAACAATGGAAGAAAGTTCTCTATCGATTTTTGTACTGTTCATACTCGAGATAAGGCCAGTCATCTTTCGATTGAAGATCATAAAATCAGTACAAAAGCAATCAACCTACGGCCTACTACTAGAATTTTACATCATGCTATCACACACTCTTTATTGCCGAGAGTTGGTAATTTCGATGCCGTATATAAAGAAAATTTTAAGGCATTGTATGCGATATATGGAGATATAGAAATTAACTGGATAAGCATGATCTTTGATGAGATTCTGCTTGCGAATGATCGTACAAGACCACACTTATTCTACAATGAATATATCATGCGACTTCTACTAGATTGTGGTCTCAAGTCTCCCAAATCTAAAATCTCCAAACCAAAATGAATCGACAAAGCAACGAGAAAGGGAATGAAGCTTCCTGAACCTTGTTTGAATATCATACCCTTTGAACAATATCAACAACAAGGGACCCAAGAAAGCACTTCATCAAAGGCCTCCAAACCTAAACCGGAAGAGGTTAAACTCCTTCAACCATCCTCGTCGACTAAAGATCCACTTGAACAAATTATACAGAATCAATTCCTTCTTGAAGCAAGACTTAAGCGTACTGACAACAAAATCGAACGTCTGGATACAAAGCTTGACAAACAATTCTCAAAACTTAAGTCTTTCTTTGGTATTCTTGGGGATGCAATTTCATGTGCATCATCATCCTCCTCTACGCAAATACAAGACCTAGGCAAACGTCCAATGCCTCCTACTTTTACATGGTCATCTTCAGAGGAAGGCACAAGTTCTGGAGCAACTGTTCGACGTGGTCGTGGGGCATCTGAGACTGAGGAGGAAGACGAAGGAGACAAAGAAGACGAAGGAGACAAGAAAGAAGAAGGAAACAAAGAAATAGATAGGGATACGACTGAATCCGACTCTCCACCTCAGTAGTTCTTTTCACCCACATCTTATGGTATTATGTTTTATTTTTAATCAAGTCTTAACTCAGCACTTGTACATAAATAGTACTGTATTTCATTTTGGGTTTGTACGTATTAACAATTAGCTACATTACTTGTTTTGGGTATGTCTGGTGTATTGTATGATATAATTCTTATGCATTTCATGCTTAAGTTATGGTATTTATGTGCTCACAACTCCTTTTTGTCGATGCCAAAGGGGGAGAAATATGTTACTAACATTATGGAATGCAGATTTTCAACATATGTTTCAGGGGAAGTACATATACAAGGGGAGTTAGAAACACTTTTCAGAGCTACGTTGTCATTAATCAAAAAGGGGGAGAATGTTGAATCAAGGATTCATGGCATTTTGATTAATGACAATGAAAAGTTTCATGGTCGTCAAAAAGAAGAGAATCAATGGTATTGAAAGTTTTAGGTTGATTATTTAGTGATTTAGTTGTGTTATAATTGTTAAAATCTATCCTCAAATAATCATATACCACAGTATTATGAATATATATATATATTTGTATGTATATATATGAATGCACATTCATTGTGCATGTTGCCAGAAACCGGTCGACCGGTTTCAATATGGGCGGTCGACCATTTTTGGGCAGAAATGCACAATGAACGTGTACATATGTATAAAACGTATATATATTCAAATACCAGTCCATTGGTTATTTTTGACCTGTCGACTGGTCTTCGAACTAGAAGCAACTCTTCATACAGACATCTTCATTCATCAATGGTTGCTTCCTTTTCCTTTCACCAAAAATCGTTTCTATTCAATACTTCTCTTCACCAATGATTGCAACTTTTTATCTACTATAAAAACAACATGAAACCATCAATTCAATATAACTAATTCTTTCTATCTAGTCTGCCTATTTCTGATTTCATTCTTAATCATTCAAAGCACTCAAAAGCTCATAATCTTCTTATATCGCTGTTGAATCCTAGAATCTACATTCTATTCTTTTGATTCAAACACGATAGCATATTCCAAATCTTCACGAATTCGAATTCTATTTGAGGATAAGATTATAGGAAGGTTGTACAAGAATTGACAAAATTCGTGTTATTAAGAACACACATTGTCAAATTACATGTCCACTCATCTTGTGTGAAGTCCTCAGTGTTGTGAGAGGCAAAGTTGTGAAGTCCTCGTGTTGTAAGAGGCGTGAAATCCCGTTCGGCTGCGTGGGTATTGTGAACCTGTTCCTCTGTGTGAAGCGAGGTAGTTGATTAGTGAAAATCCGGAGAGAGGTCTGGGACTAGACGTAGGACGGTGCTCCAAACTAGTATAAAAATCCCTGGTGTGATTTTCCTTTTACTGCATTTACTTATTTGTGATACTGTTTCTGTGAGATCTTACTCTATTTCATATTTATTTGCATAACTATTGTATTAGACAAATAGCTGTGTGTTATTTCATATTACGCGATCCTTGTGTATTATACTTGGTAAGTACGCACACACACTTTCACTTGCTAGATAGTGTTATTATTATGGTAAGTATTTACTTACTATTATATTTATTTATTCTGCTGGAAGATATTCTATTGTGAGTTCTGATATATTTATCTTTTCCTTTCTGCAGGATACCAAACAAACTCGAGTTTTGTCGGACTTATATTTTAGTATTTTGCTAAAAATTCCGACCCTATGAAATTTGGGTTGTTATAACTCCACTAACAGTTGAGAGGTAAATATTATATTCACCAAAAATATTCAAGAAGTCCTTAACAACGAATACATCATTTGAGACACCCTACCTCCATTAAGGTCACTCACAAAGGGAATGCCTTAACTTTGGTGGAGGGTTATAGGTACAAGACACAGAAAAATGTACAAGACAAATAAATTTAAGCAGCGGAATCCAAATATTTATTTCATACGTAGTTCAATACAAAAGCATTATATCAAATTGTCTCAAAATAACTTCAAAACATTACACCATAATTTCTGTCTTGATTTTAAAATAAAGAAGCATAAAACATAGATAAAACTGCATAAATCCCTAGGGGTCATATCCAAAAGCCATAACCAATGTAAGAGAGTCCAAATCATACATCTACTTTCTTGATGCTTGCAAAGAGTCTGATTAAGATGGAGTATTTCCTCCCTGTGGACCTGAGGGGGGGGGGGGGAAACGGATGAAAAGAAGACGAAAGAAAACGGGTCAGACAATAAGTATGGTAAGTTCAATGGTTACTAGTATTTAAACAAGGAAAGGGATCATGATAGTGATAACAGAACATAGGACAATACCCTAATATAAGATAAGAGGGACGTGTGATCGCACCCATTACTATAGTCTCTGCACCTACTTAACCGTTGGTTCAACCAGCCCACGTGTTTACAACAAACAATCCCCTTAATGATCGGCTCCTACTCGCATGTATTCAAGTCCTGTGTCCTTCGGCCCCGCTTGATTGTAGTCACATGTGCTGGTCCCACCATGGGGTGTATCAGTCCCTCTGGTGGCAACCCGATACGATTCAAGATGTACATTGTACACTACTGATGCCCAGTGCCTGATTTTTCCACTCCGGAGTACGTGCACGCCCATACTCCGTCGGAACCTACACTGGCCCACCAACCGCCGACGTTTTGACCGCTTATAATTCAGCCCAGTAATCGTGCCCCACCCTGCCTAGTTTCAGGGTACCGTGATACATCTATGTGGGTTACGGCTGAAATGGGTCCCGTTACTAGGGTTTTCTAATCAACATGTTTATTTGGTTAAGTGTCCAAGTTTACCTAACCCAGCCCATTCGTTTTAGTTAACATGTTGAATCGGTTAAGTGTCTACCTAATTTACTTAACCCTACCAATCCGGACTTAGCTTTAATTTATTAAAGCACCAACCACTCACATTAGACAGGTCTTGTTGTGGTCACTGGATGTGCCGGTCGGTTCCGGGCAGATTTACACCACAACTCAGTCTAACCTCGGGTTCTTTTTGGGCTTGATGCACTAACCCCCCACATTAGACAGGTCTTGTTGTGGTCACTGGATATACCGGTCGGTTCCGGGCAGATTTACACCACAACTCAGTCTAACCTCGGGTTAGGCATATTCATCTTTTCTAAATTTATGTTTTTCTATATATGTCAAATTTTCTTTATGTGAATTTGTAACACCCCACCTCTATTAAGGTCACTTACAAAGGGAATGCCTTAACTTTAGTGGAGCATTTTTGGTAAACAGACACAAACTATCACAAGACAGATATAAAAATTTTGCAGCGGAAAATAAACAACTTTATTAAATCACCAAAATACTTTGTTACATAATACCATGAGTCATAAAACCATTAAAACACTTCTGTCTTACATCATCAGAGTACATAGGTATTTAAAAGAAAAACATCATTCCCCATATTAAAGAGCAAGCCATATAAGAGACAGAGACTAGAGCCATACTTCAGAAGTAGCTCCTAGAAGGTGATATCCAAATCTTGACTAAACCTAGGTGTTTCCTCCCTGAGAACCTGGGGGGGGGGGAACGGAAGAAAAGAGGCGAAACAAACTAGGTCAGACATACGTCTGGTGAGTCCAGTAACTTTTAGCCGGTAAATAAATAAAGGTAAACATGACAGGCATACAAAATGGATAAGAGGATTCATGGTACAGATGGCAGGTATGACAGGACAAATAAGGTAAGATGTATGCTACACTACAAACTACTCTGCACTATTACTAGTAAAGTCAAGATGGGGTGATCCCTTCCGCTAATGATTACGATGGTGGTAGTTTCGTGTATTCCTAGCTGCTGTCATCGGTGCCGCCTGCTCATATCTCAACTAGTCGTACCCACTACCCTCCTACTATAAATTGGTAGACTTAGGGCATACGTACGGGTACACCCTAACCACTACCCTAATTGATCGGCTCCTTACTTTGTAGATACCCTATGCTAGTCTCACAACTAGGGGGTATCACTTCCCTAAAGTGGCAACCCAAGGTGTGCATGGTTATACCTACTGGTGTCACGGTCGTCTTGTCCCCCTCTGCCCGGCCCATGCACGCACATGTCCCCGGTCGGTTTGTGCCGCCCACACCATCCGTCTCGTTTTGGATCTCTTACAATCAATCAGTAAGCGTGCCCCTTCCCTGCCTGGTACAGAGTTCTTTACTTTGATACCCCTCCGAGTTACTGATTGAAATGGGTCCCACACAACATGATACAAGCTCTCCCCTATGTCTTGTATCCCCACTAGGTTTTCTACTAACTATGTATACCCTAAGGTGTCTTTAATTACATAGCCCTCAATCAGTTATGCATACCTATAGTTGTCTTTAATACATAACCCTTAATCAACCTATCGGTTATGCTTACCTATAGGTGTCTCTAATACATAACTCTATCTATTCCCATTAGTTATGCGTACCCCTAAGGGTCTCTTTAATACATAACTTTACTATTTTTCCCCGATTATGTATACCATTAGGTGTCTTTAATTACATAACCTTTTTTATTCGGTTAAGTTTGTGGGCCTATATATACTAATATTACCCACCTACCCATCAGTTGTACTTAACCCTCCCACTGATTTTATCCTGTTTATTTAATGGTTAAGTTTGTGGGCCTATATATACTATTATTACCCACCTACTCTTCGTTTGTACTTAACCCACCCACAATCCAATTTATTTTACTTAACCCTAACTTATGTCTATCTTCATACAGTCCATATGTATTAAGTTAGGTTAAGTAGTCTTTTCTTATTACCATGTCCAATTATGGTTATATTGGGCTAAACCTCTCACATAAGGCCTACAACATGTGGATGCTGGATATGCCGGTCGGGTCCGGGCAGTCTTATTCCACGGTTGGGTTTAACCTCATGTCTTAGCCCGAGTCGTATTCACACACTTAGACCTCTCACATTAGGTTCAACATTAGTGGCTGCTGGATATGCCGGTCGGATCTGGGCAGACTTCCACCACTAATGTAACCTTACCTCGTGTCATAAGTGTTAATTAAATTTTTAGACTTTAATTGCTTAAACATTCCTCTTTTGATTAATTAAGTTAATTAATTAATCCTTTCATTTTTATAGGTGTCAATACCTATCTTATTAACAGATTGAATTTCCTATCCATAAATGGTCATATTCAAATTATACCATTTTCACCCAATTTTACCCATGTCATAATAGGTAATTATATGTTTCCCTACTAGAATCATGTGTCCAATTTACATAATCACTATGTAAATTATGCCTATTACAAATTCCCCTTTTCCTCGTTTCTTAACTAGCGTAACCGTTAGCGTTTTTGGCGTCATCGAGGCTACAAGATAGTCTCGCCATAACAATAAAATAAAGGGAATGACAAGGTGATCGTTTTCAGTACAATTTTTGGCATAAGCATGACAACTAGGAAAAATGACATGATAACTTCGCATATAATTATGATTCACCACATAATTAACAACTTGCATAGATTCATGATTTTGCAACATAACAACTTGCATAGGTGACTTGCATAGGTTCATGAATTAACAACATAATTAACAACTCACATAGATTCATGATTTACAACATGATTAACAACTTGCATAACATAACAACTTGCATAGTTTCATGAATAATAACTTGCATAGATTCATGATAACAACTTGCATAGATTCATAATAACAACTTGCATAGATTCATGATAACAACTTGCATAGATTCATAATAACAACTTGCATAGGTTCATGATAACAACTTGCATAGGTTCATAATAACAACTTGCATAGATTCATGATAACGACTTGCATAGATTCATGAATTCATCACACAATAACTTACATAATTTCATGATCAACAATAACAATAAACTTGCATAATTTCATGATCCATATCAACAATAAACTTGCATAACTACAAACAACATATACCCAAATCATAGTCTACCACGATTCACTTTTATTTATTTAAACCTAAAAGTGACTAGAACTCACCGAAAAGGGGTCTTTAGTTCTGGGATCTGAATTCTGTAATTGATTAGCGTTCCCTTGTTGTAGACAATTTCGTTGTTGTAGTTTTAAGCTTGATTTGATTTGAACTGTTGTCTTTAATTTTCTTCTAGTTGGTGGCGGCTACTCTAGGGTTTGGAGTGACAACATAACGACCATTAATCTAATTTTGATTTGATTTTAGGGTTTGAGTCTACACATGTTTATATAGAATTTCAATTTAATTATAGCCGTCGGATAACCCTAGAGTTAACCACAACCATTCAATCCAGATTAGAACTATATAGAAACCCTAATGACTCAGTAACTAGTCAGAAATGACTCAGCACTGACTCACTGTTCGAATCAGAGCCTCAGAAATCTGTGCAGGTTTTCTGCTCGGCCTGGGCGCACCTGCCAAGTGCGCCAGTGCAATTTAGTTCTGGCGCACTTCCCAAGTGCGCCAGTGCATTCTGGCCCGTTTCTGTTTTTTCTGCCTAACTTCGTTCGTCCATATCTTCTTCATACGGCATCCGTTTGACGCAAACTCGGACTCTATCTCAACCAGAATTCCGAGACGAACGCAATGGCATAACCCGTTTCCCTTAATTCTCTCATTTACAGTTAAGTATTCTTTAATTTATTAACATTAATATTAACATTACGGGGTGTTACATTCTCCTCTACTTACAGAATTTCGTCCCCGAAATCTTCAAGTTAAGAAGAATGTGTCCTACCATACAATCATCCGTCTACTCAACCATCAAACACACGCATCCATTGTCCTTAAAAGATTTGTCGTATGAACATATGCAAAAAGTGTGTGTATATGTTCCTTATCTAATGCAAAATCAGGCGGTCTACTGATTCAGTTGACCTCCTTAATGCAAACCATGATAGTGCGGTGCATCCATTATGTATGCGAAAGAATCCTATCGATGCATATTATTTCTACATGTGTGCTCAACCATTCATCAAAATGCTGCATACATATGATAACACAACCATTGTTCATCCATTAACCTAAATATGCACACACATTTTTATATGCAATATGAAAGTGATTTGAGCCGATCTAGTGCCTAATGTGTGTGTGAATGCATCCACGAGCAACCACTAGCAAACACTTGCATCCACTTGCAACCATCAAACATAACATGTCTCAAACACATGTTTACATCCATGGATTTCCTATCTAAAGGTCGAAGATTCGGTTGATGGGATACAAACAAATGATATAACTAAAACAAAAGCTCTGTTCCCATTTGACATCGGTTAAGAGAATAATTCCCTAAGTCTCACCCCCGAAGACCGAAATCAACATCAGACTGACACTCAGAGAATTACCCCCATTAAACAATGTCAAAACTGGAAATCTACTTCATGCTTTGAGTAGAAACCCCTATCCTTCATAAATATTTAGATACTTATAGACTACTGGTACAGATCAGATTACAGAATGATTCTCAGAAAGCTAAGCATAACAGACCCTTGCGGGTCACAAGAAACTTTGGGGGTCTTCCCATGACAAGTTAGAAACTTAACGACCCTCCTCTCAAAATCTAGAACGACCCTCTACATAGAAAGCTGGTCCATTTAGAACCAACCCATATCCCATAAACTTGAGCACACAAATGTCACATTAAAATTTTTGATGCCTAACAAAGATAATTTCAACCCCTTACAAATCACCAATAAACGAGCCGAACCACCAAAGGGGTTTGAAACAACTACGGGATCAGAAACAAGACTAGTATTAAAGTGCAAAGTCTCAATTATAGAATAAAAAAGAGTCTTAACTTCATAATCAGATAAGGGAATTAAACCTTTTACATAAATTTTTCCTATCTCTATCCTGTCCATCTGCCACGAGAGCATTCGCTTGCACTCCAGAAGTCCCTTGCGATCCCTGCGCCTTCGGGCATTCCTTGGAGAAGTGTCCGACCTCTCCACACTTAAAGCAATTGAACTTCCTCCTTTTACATTTTTGACTAGGTGACCTTCTTTCCCACAATAGTGGCATTTCCTCTTATCCTGGCCCTTGTCATCCTTCTCGCCTTTCTTCTGCTGTTGCTGTCCTTTCTTGGGTCCCGCCTTCTCATTTTTCAATGTCCCTTCACCTTTTTCCTCTTTCTTTGCCCCCTTGTCCTCTTCATGCATTAGGGCCATATCCACCATCTTTTCAAAAGGGCCCCCATGGGAACGTGGGTCATAGCCAATCCGTGTAGCGGCTCATTCAAGCTTTTAACAAATCTCAAAGCCTTCTTCTCAGGTGTGTTCACAAAGTCTAAACCAAACCTAGCCAACTGATTGAACTTGTTGACGTACTCTTTTACTGACAGATCCCCCTGCTTCAATGCCAAGAACCTTTCCATGTATAGATTTTCTTCTGCTCGTGAGAGAAATTTTTCCTCAAACCTACGCCTGAAATCCGGCCATGTATCAACTGGACGCTATCCATTAGTGACCTCCCACCAAAACGAGGCCTCATCCTTCATTAACCAGGCAGCTAACTGGACCTTTCTTCCACCTTCTACCTCAAAGATTCCAATCAATTCTTCCACCTCCTTTAGCCAATTTCGAGCTTCAACAAACGTCTCCGACCCGTGAAAAAGTTTCCCGCCCATTGCCCGAAAGTCCTTGCATATCTTTGCAAAAGTATCAACACGAGGAGGAGGAACGGGTGCAGCTGGGGGAGGAGGAACATTTGCTGGACCTTTGGCGGTGGCCCTAGCTTCCAAATACCTCCTAAACCATCCTGGTATCGGTACACCCTCTGGAAGGTTAAGATCCTCAGACATGCTAAGAAGAAAAAGGAAGAGATTTTAGAAAAAAGGACCGAAAGATACTACATATGGATTTTCGGGGATTTTTTTTTCAAAACAGGCTTTCCCTTTTGAAAATACTTTCTTTTAAAACCTTTTTGAAAAATATTTTCAAAACTTTTATCTAATCTGGTAACCTTCAGCTCTGATACTAAGTGTAACGCCACACCTCCATTAAGGTCACTCACAAAGGGAATGCCTTAACTTCAGTGGAGCATTTTTGGTAAACAGACTATCACAAGACAGATATAAAATTTTGGCAGCGGAAAATAAACAACTTTATTAAATAACCAAAATACTTTGTTACATAATACCATGAGTCATAAAACCATTAAAACACTTCTGTCTTACATCATCAGAGTACATAGGTATTTAAAAGAAAAACATCATTCCCCATATTAAAGAGCAAGCCATATAAGAGACAGAGACTCAAGCCATACTTCAGAAGTAGCTCCTAGAAGATGATATCCAAATCATGACTAAACCTGGGTGTTTCCTCCCTGAGAACCTGGAGGGGGGGGGGAACGGAAGAAAAGAGGCGAAACAAACTAGGTCAGACATACGTATGGTGAGTCCAGTAACTTTTAGCCAGTAAATAAATAAAGGTAAACATGACAGGCATACAAAGTGGATAAGAGGATTCATGGTACAGATGGTAGGTATGACAGGACAAATAAGGTTAGATGTATGCTTCACTACAAACTACTCTGCACTATTACTAGTAAAGTCAAGGTGGGGTGATCCTTTCAGCTAATGATAACGATGGTGGTAGTTTCGTGTATTCCTAGCTGCTGTCATAGGTGTCGCCTGCTCCTATCTCAACTAGTCGTACCCACTACCCTCCTACTATAAATTGGTAGACTTAGGGCATACGTCCGGGTATACCCTAACCACTACCCTAATTGATCGGCTGCCTACTCTGTAGATACCCTGTGCTGGTCCCACAACTAGGGGGTATCACTTCCCTAATGTGGCAACCCAAGGTGTGCACAGTTATACCTACTGGTGTCACGGTCGTCTTGTCCCCCTCTGCCCGGCCCATGCATGCACATGTCCCCGGTCGGTTTGCGCCGCCCACACCATCCATCTCGTTTTGGATCTCTTACAATCAATCAGTAAGCTTGCCCCTTCCCCGCCTAGTACAGAGTTCTTTACTTTGATACCCCTCTGAGTTACTGATTGAAATGGGTCCCACACAACATGATACAAGCTCTCCCCTATGTCTTGTATCCCCACTAGGTTTTCTACTGACTATGTATACCCTAAGGTGTCTTTAGTTACATAGCCCTCAATCAGTTATGCGTACCTATAGGTGTCTTTAATACATAACCCTTAATCTACCTTGAACTGTTATGTCATGCAATTTCCTTTTGAGTACTTAGGTTTTAAGATTAGACCTTCGAAGCTTAAGAAGGAAGATTGGTTAGTTATTACTGATAAGATAAATAATAGATTATCGAGCTGGAATAATAGATTTCTGTCTAGAGCAAGTAGATTAATTCTTGTTAATTCGGTTTTATCGGCTATTCCTTCCTATTGGATGGCCATTCATCGTTTTCCTCAATGGGTTATTGAGAAGATTGATAGGATCAGGCATAATTATCTGTGGAATGGTGTCCCTTTTTGTAGAGGTTATAAATGTTTAGTCAACTGGAAGATGTGTTGTAAGCCCAAGAAAGATGGGGGTCTGGGGATCATTAACTTATATAATTTTAATTCTTCCCTGCTAGCAAAGTAGTTATGGAAATTTAGATGCCCTGATGTGAAGGCTTCATGGAAATTTATCGTTTCCAAATCTTATTATTCTAGAGGAGAGTTTATTGTTGGAACTAGAATGAGTTGGCTTAATAGGTTATCTCACTTTTGGAAGTCTGTTTTGAATTGTTTTGATTTTTTTAATTTAGGATGTAAGGTGACTGTTCATTTAGGTAATCTTACTTATTTTTGGCACGATACTTGGAGTTCACGTGTACCGCTTAAAATTGAATTTCAAAAGCTTTTTAATAATAGTAGATTTTAGAATGCATTAATTATAGATGTTTACAGGGAAGATTTAGATCCTCCATGGGAGTTTTCCTTTGACAATATCTTAGAAGGGGATTTATTAAGGCAATTGGCCTTACTTAAAGCTAAGTTAGCATTATACCATTTAGATGATAATGGTGATTCAAATTGTTGGAGTTTAGATAAGAGTTTAGTGTACACTGTTAATTCTATGTATAATTTTATTAATTTTTCTGGTGTTTCTTTGCACCCCTTTAAATTTTTATGGAAGTCTAATTCTCCCCCCAAAGCCAAGTTTCTTATGTGGCTGATCATTCATAAGAAGCTTAATACGGTTGAACTTTTGAAAAGGAAGAATATTATTTTTGATGTTAAGTGTTGTTTTTGTAGTATTGTAGAGGAGGACATTGATCATTTATTTTTCTCTTGTTATTTAACTTTTTTTATTTTTAATATGATCTTAAGGATTTTTACTTTTGATTGTTTTAGTTCTTTTAGTAGCTGCGTTGAGTATTGGGATTGCTATAGATTTGGTTATAATTCCAGACAGAGATATGTCTTGGATTCGCTAGTTACAATCATAAGTTGGTTCATTTGATTAGAAAGGAATCAGAGATTCTTTCATTCTATTTCTGTTTCTGCAGACAATTTAATCATTAGTATAGTTAATTTCTGTCTGGTTTGGATGTCTAATTCACACTATAAGTTTTTTGGTGATTCGCGTTTTGGGTGCTTTTTGACTAAGGTTAGATTTAATCTGAGTTTATTTATTAGAATCAATAGTTATTTTAGATGTAATATATCTCGTCTATGTTGTTGACTTCCTTTGATTGGGGTTGGCACTTTTATTTCGTTGTTGTTACTTTTGTTCTTCTTTTTGCACATGTAAGTTTTTTCAGATTTCAAGTTGTTGATGTAGCTGAGGAGTGCTTTGGGTTGCTGTCTGGATTGACCATTGTTGATAGTCTGGATTGACCATTGTTGATTTCTTTGGATATATTTGTGTATGTGGAGTTGGAGTGTTTTTTGGAGAGTTTGTTTGTATTTTGCTTGTTGTATGTATTGGAGTAGATATACTTCTATATCGGGTGGTGGCCTTGCCGGAATTCGATATGGAAGTATGATGGGTGGTGGCCTTGCCGGAGCTCATCTATCTATTATCCTCTACATTCATTTTGTGGTGTCAGTATGTGCTTATACTTGTTTGGGTTTGTATTCGGACATTGTATCCTCTTTATTTTTATTATATATGTGTGCTCTCTTCTTCTTGGAAGATCACACATCATTTTTTTTCAAAAAAAATAACCCTTAATCTACCTATTGGTTATGCTTACCTATAGGTGTCTTTAATACATAACTCTATCTATTCCCATTAGTTATGCGTACCCCTAAGGGTCTGTTAATACATAACTTTACTATTTTTCCCCGGTTATGTATACCATTAGGTGTCTTTAATTACATAACCCTTTTTATCCGGTCAAGTTTGTGGGCCTATATATACTAATATTACCCACCTACCCATCAGTTGTACTTAACCCTCCCACTGATTTTATCCTATTTATTTAATGGTTAAGTTTGTTGGCCTATATATACTAATATTACCCACCTACCCTTCAGTGGTACTTAACCCACCCACAATCCAATTTATTTTACTTAACCCTAACTTATGTCTATCTTCATACAGTCCATATGTATTAAGTTAGGTTAAGTAGTCTTTTCTTATTACCATGTCCAATTATGGTTATATTGGGCTAGACCTCTCACATTAGGCCTACAACATGTGGATGCAGGATATGCCGGTCGGGTCCGAGCAGTCTTATTCAACAGTTGGGTCTAACCTCGTGTCTCATCCCGAGTCGTATTCACACACTTAGACCTCTCGCATTAGGTTCAACATTAGTGGCTGCTGGATATGCCGGTCGAGTCCGGGCAGATTTCCACCACTAATGTAACCTAACCTCATGTCATAAGTGTTAATTAAATTTTTAGACTTTAATTGCTTAAACATTCCTCTTTTGATTAATTAAGTTAATTAATTAATCCTTTCCTTTTTATAGGTGTCAATACCTATCTTATTAACAATTTGAATTTCCTATCCATAAATAGTCATATTCAAATTATACCATTTTCACCCAATTTTACCCATGTCATAATAGGTAATTATTTATATGTTTCCCTACTAGAATCATGTGTCCAATTTACATAATCACTATGTAAATTATGCCTATTACAAATTCCCCTTTTCCCCGTTTCTTAACTAGCGTAACCGTTAGCGTTTTTGGCGTCATCGAGGCTACAAGATAGTCTCGCCATTACAATAAAATAAAAGGAATGACAAGGTGATCTTTTTCAGTACAATTTTTGGCATAAGCATGACAACTAGGGAAAATGACATGATAACTTCGCATATAATTATGATTCACCACATAATTAACAACTTGCATAGATTCATGATTTTGCAACATAACAACTTGCATAGGTGACTTGCATAGGTTCATCAATTAATAACATAATTAACAACTCACACAGATTCATGATTTACAACATGATTAACAACTTGCATAACATAACAACTTGCATAGTTTCATGAATAATAACTTGCATAGATTCATGATAACAACTTGCATAGATTCATAATAACAACTTGCATAGATTCATGATAACAACTTGCATAGATTCATAATAACAACTTGCATAGGTTCATGATAACAACTTGCATAGGTTCATAATAACAACTTGCATAGATTCATGATAACGATTTGCATAGATTCATGAATTCATCACACAATAACTTACATAATTTCATGACCAACAATAACAATAAACTTGCATAATTTCATGATCCACAACAACAATAAACTTGCATAACTACAAACAACATATACCCAAATCATAGTCTACCACGATTCACTTTTATTTATTTAAACCTAAAAGTGACTAGAACTCACCGAAAAAGGGTTCTTGAGTTCTAGGAGCTGAATTCTGTAATTGATTAGCATTCCCTTGTTGTAGACAATTTCGTTGTTGTAGTTTTAGGCTTGATTTGATTTGAATTGTTATCTTTAATTTGCCTCTAGTTGGTGGCGGCTACTCTAGGGTTTGGAGTGATAACATGACAGCCATTGATCTAATTTTGATTTGATTTTAGGGCTTGAGTCTACACATGTTTATATAGACTTTCAATTTAATTATAGCTGCCGGATAACCCTAGAGTTAACCACAACCATTCAATCCAGATTAGAACTATCCAGAAACCCTAATGACTCAGTAACTAGTCAGAAATGACTCAGCACTGATTCACTGTTCGAATCAGAGCCTCAGAAATCTGTGCAGGTTTTCTGCTCGGCCTGGGCGCACCTGCCAAGTGCGCTAGTGCAACTTTGCATGGGCGCACTTCCCAAGTGCGCCAGTGCAATTTAGTTCTGGCGCACTTCCCAAGTGCGCCAGTGCATTCTGGCCCGTTTCTGGTTTTTCTACCTAACTTCGTTCGTCCATATCTTCTTCATACGACATCCATTTTACGCAAACTTGGACTCTATCTCAACCAGAATTCCGAGACGAACGCAATGGCATAACCCGTTTCCCTTAATTCTCACATTTACAATTAAGTATTCTTTAATTCGTTAACATTAATATTAACATTACGGGGTGTTACAGAATTTAATTTAATTTTTTCACGGCATAATTATCCTGTGATTATGCTCAACATAAATGGTATATCAAATATACCATTTAATGAACAAATCTATGCCATGAATTTTCATATTTCCCATCGCTACCCCCGTGGAACGTATGCGTAAATCACATAAAATGTTGGGCTAGCAAATTAGCCCCAAACCCATAAACAAAAAGGGGTAATAAACAAAGAACATGAAATGATCATACAATAACATACATTTAACTTTTCACATGTAACTTGGCATAGATGTATGTCATTAACTTTAATCACTTGGGTAAAGGTGAACTTGTGACTAAGTTAAATCTAATGGTCATGTAAACTCAACAAAGGTCTAGCATGAAAGTTTAACATATAATCATAGTTTCAACCCACAACTTGGCATATAATCTTATGTATGTCAAAACATAAGAAAGCTATCATTATCATTTTCTTATCACAATTTAGCATGATGTTAACAACATAAGAGGACTACAATTCCACTTTTACAACATAAATAGATTCAACTTGACATAGTTCTAAATATTCATAAATGTAAATCTAACATGTAAACATGTGATTTAGATCCTAAACTTGCAAACAACCACCAAATTTCAACATGACACGTTTCACCATTTTGTTGGCATAATAAGTTTTTTACCAAATCATAATAGATTACAATAACATACAATGTTGTACATCACCCAAGCATATAGACATGAAATATACAACATGTTCATCGCCATAAGCATATAGACATGAAATATACAACATGTTCATCGCCACAAGCATATAGACATGATTAATTACAACGATATTTTAAGATAAACGAGAATCAAATCTTATACATAAGCATCGTACTATATTCCAATTACAACATGTCATGAATTCAGCCAAAAGGAGTGCTTAAATCTACGTAACAACCAACTTACAAACTAAAAAGAATTCTTGCTTTCTGAAACCTGAATTCTGAAATTGGAGATGCACGCCTTTGAAGAAGATCGTTGAATTAGACTAGTTTTAATTTGATTCTTGATTCAAGTTCTTTTACTCGTCTTTGAATTGAAAATGGTGACGGCTACTCCAAGTCCTTTACTGATGGCATTTCAGTTCTAGGTTTATTTTTCTGTGTGTTTTTAGGTTAGGCATTGAGTTATTTATATAGAATTTCAGTTTGATTATAGTCGTCAGATGAACCTAGGGTTAATCACAGCCACTCAGACCTGATCAGGACCATCCAGAAACCCTAGTGACTCAGCATCACGTCAGCAGTCATTCAAATTTCAGATCTGCCCGGGGGCCAGATCGACCTGGGCCCCAAGTCGATCCCAGGTTGACCTTTGGGGGGAGGGGGGGGAGGTCGACACTAGGGTTTATTTCTCTTTTCATGGGGTTTGTTGTTCTTCCCGCCTTTCTTTGGATCAGCCTTCTTGTTCTGCGACCCTTTCCCCTTCTTATCTTGAGGCACTTCTGCTTTTACCTCCTTCTTGCCCTTGTCTTCCTCATTTAAGAGTGCCATTTCCACTAACCTTTTGTAAGTATCCCCCATAGGTATGTGGGTCATAGCCAAGCTGTGAAGTGGCTCATTCAATCCCTTGGGAAAACGGAGAGCCTTCTTATGAGGAGTATTCACTAAGTCCGGTCCAAACCGGGCTAGCTGATTGAATTGATTGACGTACTCCTTGACCGTCATACTTCCTTGCTTAAGAGATAAGAACTTTTCCAGCTGTAAACTTCGTTTAGCTTGTGAGAGGAATTTCATATCAAACCTTATTATGAAATCCATCCATGTTTCAACCGGCCTCTCAGCGTTAGTGACTTCCCACCAATAGAAAGCTTCGTCTTTGAGCAACCACACAGCCAACTGTATCTTTTGTCTATCGTCCACCTCGAAGATAACGAACAGATCCTCAGTTTCTTTGAGCCAGTTCCTTGCCTCTATGAATGATTCAGTTCCCTTGAAATCCTTTCCACCCATGGCCCTAAAATCTCTACAGATTTTTGAGAAAGCTTTTGCACGAGGAGGAGGAGGAGAAGGAGGAACCGCTGCAGCTGGAGGAGGAATATCTGATGGGCCTGCGTTGTTGGCCCTAGCCCCTAAGTACCTACTGAACCAGCCAGGTATTGGCACACCCTCTGGAAGGTTAAGATTCCCAGACATGCTGAAACACAAAAGAAAAGATTCAAAACAAAGGATAGAATGATAGGGCATATGGCTTTAGGGGATTATGCCTTTAAAATAAAATAACACTTTTTCTTGAAAAATGCTTCTTTATATTTATTTTGAAAATAGTTTTTCAAAAATTCTTATCTAATCTGGTAAACCTTTGCTCTGATACTAAGTGAGACACCCCACCTCCATTAAGGTCACTCACAAAGTGATTGCCTTAACTTTGGTGGAGGGTTATAGGTACAAGACACGGAAAAATTTACAAGACAGATAAATTTAAGCAGCGGAATCCAAATACTTATTTCATACGTAGTTCAATACAAAAGCATTACATCAAATTGTCCCAAAATAACTTCAAAACATTACACCATAATTTCTGTCTTGATTTTAAAATAAAGAAGCATAAAACATTGATAAAAATGCATAAATCCCCAAGGGTCATATCCAAAAGCCATAGCCAATGTAAGAGAGTCCAAATCATACATCTACTTTCTTGAAGCTTGCAAAGAGTCTGATTAAGATGGAGTATTTCCTCCCTGTGGACCAGAGGGGGGGGGGGAGAAACGGAAGAAAAGAAGACAAAAGAAAACAGGTCAGACAATAAGTATGGTAAGTTCAGTGGTTACTAGTATTTAAACAAGGAAAGGGATCATGACAGTGATAACAGAACATAGGACAATACCCTAATATAAGATAAGAGGGACGTGTGATCGCACCCATTACTATAGTCTCTACACCTACTTAACCATTGGTTCAACCAGCCTACGTGTTTACAACAAACGATCCCCTTAATGATCGGCTCCTACTCCCATATATTCAAGTTCTGTGTCCTTCGGCCTCGCTTGATTGTAGTCACATGTGCTGGTCCCACCACGGGGTGTATCAGTCCCTCTGGTGTCAACCCGACACGATTCAAGATGCATAGTGTACACTACTGATGCCCAGTGCCTGATTTTTGCACTCCGGAGTACATGCACGCCCATACTCCGTCGGAACCTACACTGGCCCACTAACCGCCGACGTTTTGACCGCTTATAATTCAGCCTAGTAATCGTGCCCCACCCTACCTAGTTTCAAGGTACCATGATACATCTATGTGGGTTACTGCTGAAATGGGTCCCGTTACTAGGGTTTTCTAATCAACATGTTTATTTGGTTAAGTGTCCAAGTTTACCTAACCCAGCCCATTCGTTTTAGTTAACATGTTGAATCGGTTAAGTGTTTTCCTAATTTACTTAACCCTACCAATCCTGACTTAGCTTTAATTTATTAAAGCACCAAACACTCACATTAGACAGGTCTTGTTGTGGTCATTGGATGTGCCAGTTAGTTCCGGGCAAATTTACACCACAACTCAGTATAACCTCGGGTTCTTTTTGGGCTTGATACACTAACCACCCACATTAGACATGTCATTTTGTGGTCACTGGATACCCCGGTCAGTTCCGGGCAGATTTACATCACAACTCAGTCTAACCTCAGGTTAGGCATATTCGTATTTTCTAAATTCATATTTTTCTATATATGTCAAATTTTCTTTATGTGAATTAAATTTAATTTAATCACGGCATAATTATCCTATGATTATGTTCAATATAAATGGTATATCAAATATACCATTTAATGAACAAATCTATGCCATGAATTTTCATATTTCCCATCGCTACCCCCGTGGAACGTATGCGTAAATCACATAAAAGGTTGGGCTAGCAAATTAGCCCCAAACCCATAAACAAAAAGGGGTAATAAACAAAGAACATGAAATGATCATACAATAGCATACATTTAACTTTTCACATGTAACTTGGCATAGATGTATGTCATTAACTTTAATCACTTGGGTAAAGGTGAACTTGTGACTAAGTTGAATCTAATGGTCATGTAAACTCGAAAAAGGTCTAGCATGAAAGTTTAACATATAATCATAGTTTCAACCCACAACTTGGCATATAATCTTATGTATGTCAAAAAATAAGAAAGCTATCATAATCATTTTCTTATCACAAATTAGGATGATGTTAACAACATAAGAGGACTACAATTCCACTTTTATAACATAAATAGATTCAACTTGACATAGTTCTAAATATTCATAAATGTAAATCTAACATGTAAACATGTGATTTAGATCCTAAACTTGCAAACTACCACCAAATTTCAACATGACATGTTTCACCATTTTGTTGGCATAATAAGTTCTTTACCCGATGGTAATAGATTACAATAACATACAATGTTGTACATCACCCAAGCATATAGACATGAAATATACAACATGTTCATCGCCATAAGCATATAGACATGAAATATACAACATGTTCATCGCCACAAGCATATAGACATGATTTATTTCAACGATATTTTAAGATAAACGAGAATCAAATCTTATACATAAGCATCGTACTGTATTCCAATTACAACATGTCATGAATTCAGTCGAAAGGAATGTTTAAATCTGCGTAACAACTAACTTACAAACTAAAAAGAATTCTTGCGTTCTGAAATCTGAATTCTGAAATTGGAGATGCGCGCCTTTGAAGAAGATCGTTGAATTAGACTAGTTTTAATTTGATTCTTGATTCAAGTTCTTTTACTCATCTTTGAATTGAAAATGGTGATGGCTACTCCAAGTCCTTTACTGATGGCATTTCAGTTCTAGGCTTATTTTTCTGTGTGTTTGTAGGTTAGGCATTGAGTTGTTTAAATAGAATTTCAGTTTGATTATAGCCGTCAGATGAACCTAGGGTTAATCACTGCCACTTAGACCTAATCAGGACCATCCAGAAAACCAAGTGACTCAGCATCAAGTCAGCAGTTGTTCAAATTTCAGATCTGCCGGCAGGTCGACCCCCAGGTCGACCCTAAGGAAGGTCGACCCCCAGGTCGACCTCTGAGGGGGGGGGGGGGGGAGGTCGACACTAGTGTCGACCTGCCTGGGCGGGAATTTTCCCACCCAGCCCGCCTCTGGCTTCTGTTTAAATTTGAACCCGTTTTCTCGAGCTGTTAGAATTTATTTGAATCCTCTGGAAACTTCCGACAGCCATAACTTCTTCATACGAAGTCCAATTTACGTAAACTTGGACTCTATCTCAACCAGAATTCCGAGACGAACACAATGGCATAACCCGTTTCCCTTAATTCTTACATTTTAAATTAAGTATTCTAGGATTTATTATTATAACGTGAATAGAAAATAAGGGGTGTTACATCATTTAGCTCTACCTTACTGATGAATCCAGAAAACACTCATTAACTCGATAGGCTTCTCATAACATATACCAATGCTCCTTCCAACTACATCCTTTATGACAATCTTTCTCTTATTGTAGTCCAAGATAGCTCAATATTTTGATAATCATTCCATTTCGATAGCAATCCAAAACCCATGAACCCATGAACAAATAAATCAGAAGAAAAAAAATCCTCTTTCAAAAAGAAAGAAGCACACATAAACATATAGTTTCGGGACTTGCCGGTTCTCTAATTGGGTTAAGACACACAAAGATGATTATTTAGAATAAAGTACTTAAGGTTTAGGATGTTTATCTGGCTATAAGAAATAGAACTGTAGGAAGTACAAGTATCAAATAATAAGCTAATCGGAATGTCATGATTGTATAAAGTACTTGTAACACCGACTTTCCCTTCTATCCTGAAGAAGTGGGTAGTATCTCTTTTATAACAAACTCTATCCTTGTGACCTCTTCTTTGGGAAAAGGCACTTGTTCTTCATGAATATAATCTGAACGCAGTTGAAATAGTAAAAATATGGGTAATGATTTGCAAAGTTTACATTCTGGTGTATTTGAAACAAAGAATAATGGAGAAGTCAAGCTACTCTACGCATAGACGATTCACCTTGAAGTTTCTATCTTGGCTAGTGTTTCTTCCATTGTGCTTAAATTTTGGCTTACTTGCATCTGGGATCACTAACAAAGGCTGGGCACAAACTACTGGATCAATGTAGTTTTGAACACCTTGCTCAATATAAAGATCCTCAAATCTCAAAGCCATATGAATCAGGTTGGTGAACGTACAACTGATATGATTAGTCATTTTTCGTTGGAACTTGAATCACATATCTTTCACAAACATATGTTCTTTTTGAGTGGCATGTGTATCGATCCTTATCCATAGTTGGACAGTGTGTTGAGTTTGTGCTCATACTATGTCATTGTCATACACCTTGCTTTAAATTCATTAAACTTACACACAACTGACTTTTCTCAGCCTTGGGCACAGATTGTGCTTCAAACACTTCCTCAAACTGTTCCCAAGAAAATTCTTCCTCTATAGTATGAGCAATCATAGAATCCCACCAATCCATTGCCAACTTCTGAAGCCGTCGCGACATCAATAGTCGCTTCTCTATATCCTCCAACAAGAGATTTCCATAAATACTTTCAAAGGTATGGAGCCAAGTATAACATCCAAGAATATCCTCACTTCAATAGAATGGTTTCCTTCCAAAAGTGTAATTCTTGCACACCGAAGCAAAACTCATAAGAGATTGCATTGTGCTACCTCTTTTTCCATCAGGCCTACAACTGGCATATTTTTAGTTGCTTTTCCATTTGTAGTGGCACTAGTTCTAGGTCCCTCCTTTTTCCTCTTGGGGACTGTTATTGACAATACAAGTATTGTTAGGGGGGTTCAATTTAAAAAGAAAATAGAATTTGTTAAGGGGAGTATCAATGCAGAGAGCACTTCCTTAACAAATAAAGTTTATTTTACCGAATTAGCCTTATTTACAATAATCCTTTTTTAGTTGTTAATTAAAAAAATTGTAAGATATATTAGTCAACCTGCATCATATTTTTATACTAAATTATCAATAATCTCATTTGTCGATATGCATCTGATTATATGTAAACATATCATTCATAGGAAATTAATATACATATATCGAACATTTTTTTTATACAGTATCCCACCTCCAAATTTGTCGATACACCTTATTTCCCCTAAACGATTGTTTTTTTTTGTTTGCAAATAATTCAAGGATTTTTTTTTGCATTTGAAATTGATTGGAATTTGGGATGGTAACTGATGTTATAACCAGGGTAAAAAGGAAATGTAAAAAATTAAGTATGTGACCCCCCTTAACATTCTTTTTATGATTAGAGTGTTTTTAAAATTTGACCCCCTTTAACAATATTTGGAGTGTCAATAACAATACCCTTCCTCTTCTTGTACTCATTTTCTAACTTGTACAAATAAAAGGTATCTTTAAAATACAAGAATAGGACCATAATTATTTTAAGAGAGAACAACATAAAAGGATTTAGATCAAGATTAAAAGGATAAATATTATTATCATAAATAATTAAAATTTGCACCCTTAAGATTTGTTCACTATAGGGCATTACATACTCTATCTTTATTAAGTTATACTACAATTAAGCTCAGGCGATCTCTCAACCAATGCTATGATACAACCTATGACAACCAACCTTTCTGGTCCTTGAGAATGACACTTAACATATCCATAGTGTCTGGGTGTTGTTATCGAAGCATCTGAAAGATGCGTTGTCGTGAGATAAAATAAAAAATAGAATGGAAAAGAATAGATCATCTCACAATGGGATAGTTAAATATAATATACAACCATAATATAATACCTAAGGTTGCTCTATAACATTGAGTTATCATAGTTAAATAGAAGTAATGCCAATATCAGCTTAGGTAGTTATACAACCTGCCTTTACCCAAGCGAGTACAAAACAAACATACATAATCATAAAGCGGAAAAAAATAGCTAGACAAATAATTGAGCCTTCTGCTTGACCATAATCTTCAAAAGAGCCCTAACAAATCTGCTGTTTTCCGAATAATCAAGTTGCGAACCCAAGAGTTCAGGGAAAGTAAATAACTCAGGTCAAACAATAAGCTTGGATTAAGAAAAATCTTTGAACAAAGAGTTAGAAAAAACAATAAATAGATCAGACCATGTCACTATATGCAGAACAGGTCTAACTTGACATATCAACCTCTAACCACAACATTGGATACATAGAATTAAACATCGCAAAATGTTTAAAAAATTATTCTACGATACAATGAAGATACTGGTCAAATTAAAAAAATGTAAATTTAAAAAGGTAAGGGAAATTTTCTAACAAGTCATTAGAAGAGTGCACCTCCTTACCAATAGTATTCAACTAGTCCATATACTTAACAACTTCGATGGCTCTTGGACACATCCAAGCCAGACCTCATTCAATACCGAATATCCAAGTATTTTACATCGTAATGCATATAAAGCAGAAACCAGTCTAGAGTAGATGAAATTATATCATAAAGAGAGAAACTCCACATAGTTTGGCTTCCACTCGCTCTTTTGTTTTAGTCATCCCCGATAAATGATATCAGTGTTTAAGAGCTACACATTGTCATAGAATGATGATACAAAATAAAGAAAGTTGAAGGATAGTTAATAAATCACCAAATGAGGATAATTAAAATGATCGTACACGGAATTTAAATCTCATGTCCTTACTTTTATTCATCGATTTCAATCTTTTACTATCCCTTGGTTAAAAATAAAGTTAGGCAAGTGAAGGTAGTCCAGACATTGGCTTGACAACATTTTTAGTCCTCGAGATCGGGACACATTTCAATACCTTGACGACAAGTGACAAGAGTATGACTAAATACTTTCATTGTAAGCATTATCGTTTACAAAAATTTCTTCCTACATTCATTTTAAAACCTTTAACTTTTAAAAGTAAACTTGTGCTAGGATTTTACATTTTAAAATAATAACTTTCAAATCATATTATAAAACTAGATTAGTTAACTTTTAAACTAAATTTATCACTTTGAAATCATTATTTAAAACAATCAAATTAATTATAAATCAATGATAAGTATTTTCAAATGGCTTTATTTAAAAAAATTAAATAACTTTAAGCTTGATAAATAACTACAAATAACATTATATAAAAGAATAATTAACGTCAATATATTTATATGGTTAAAGGGGGAAGTGGCTACCGCTTCTTCTTCTCCATCCGCATTCCCCCCTCTTCCATTTTTCCCTTCGACTTCTAAACCCCCTGACCCACCTCCCTCCAGTGCGAAACATTCTCCTTGTAATAATTCTGATGCTAATATTGTTTTAGTAGATCCGTTAGGTCAAGGAAACCATAATGTCAATTTCGATACATCTAATGCTTCTTTTCCTTCATTCGTGAAATCTGACTATGCACCACTCTTCAAATCACTTCCACGTAATGCTGGAAGCTATCAGCCTCAACAATTTGTAATTGCAAGAGATGGGTTGCGAAAATCGATTTCCGAGATGGTCAAGAACGAAGGTATAATAAAACATGTTGATTATATCAAAATTAGAAGCACTAATAATTAAATTTTTTCATGGGCAGAGACGTTATTGCAGATATAATAACCTCTTTAAGAAATGTTAAAATGACTAAAAATGGAATAGTTCGAATAGTATCCACAAATATCACCGAAACATTGTTAAAATACTCATACGAGAGGGTTTTATTGAAAATATTCGGAAACCAAACACTGGAGTAACTTCTTGGTCGGATTCTTTCTTGACGGTATGTTATCTTATCTCTATATTGCAAATTACTTAAAGAGGCACTGGTGTCTAAGTGGAGAGGTTGATATTAAATTAGACGACTTCCATATCTATTTTAATTTTTCAAATGACTCTAATAAAGAGAAATTCTACTCTCTAATCCCATATTCATACATGGAAGAATGTTTATTATCACAAGATGGGATCCACCAATTGGATGCTCGCAATCTCAAATCAGGAATGTACCGTTTTGTAACAACCCGGAAAATCTGAACCAATTTTTTTTTTTTTTTTTAATTTGGCTATTTTTGGGGATTTTAGATATTTAAAACAAAATATTTTAAATAATAACGAAGAAAAGTAAGTTTGAGTCGACATTTGAAAATAAATATAATTACTTTGAATTATAAACAAGGCCTGAAATGGCGCGGTAGTTTCAAAATTTGAATTCAAACTTTGAATGACTGTACCGGTTGCAAATTAAAACGGATTCTAGTGAAACCAAAAATATTTAAATCTGTTAGTGAATATCTTTCTAACAAATCTGAAAAATCTAAGTTTCATAGCGGGAATCAAAAGTTATGGCCAAATGAATTTTCAGAAAGGTCGCTATGGAGTTTATATAGCCCGTGAAAATAGCCGTTTTGCAAACGACCTCAGAATTCGACGAAACCACTTTTGTTGGATCTGGGATGTCAAATTATTGCTAGGTTTCAAATTTCATAATTTTCGAAGTTAGTATGTGAGCGTGGCAAAGGAAAATGTGTCTGGTCGATTTCGGTTAAATTAGATCGACGAGAGAAAGGTTATTTTTCAAACGGTCTCAGAATTCGACGAAACTAGTTTTGTTGGGACCGTATCGTTAAAACATAGCTAGATTTATTTTTCTGGAATTTTTGGGATTAGTACGTGGCCCCGGCAAATTGAAATGTACGTTCAAAACAAATATTGAATGTTTTATATTTTAATTTGAAGAGAAACTGACTTAAACAGTCGAATGGGCCTACGAAACATATCCCATTGTGTTCGGAATGGGGGTATTTAGCTAGGGGCGATAGTTGTTGGGTTTGGATTGGAGTTCGTGTTAGAAAACCCTCTTTTAAAATTTTATATAACTCCCGGCCAATCAGATTTTTTTTTTAAAAAAGGAATTTATCTCTCCCCGACAGCCGATTAAATGTGGAAACCCCTTCAATCCTTCCCACCCATTTTCTGGCCAAACCACTTCGATTCAGACCTCGACCCAGTTGAGGATTTTGAAGAGCTCGGCGAGATCTTCAAATCCATACCAAGTTTGATTTTTTTTTTTCATTGAGTAATTTGTGAGAATCGACGCCAGGAAGTCCCGACGTTCAACCCACCGCCGCCTAGCGCAGACGCCGTCGAACTGCATCCCCTTCCTCGATAGTTGTGCCTCCTGACCCTCTTCGACACCATATAGCCTGATCTGAACGAAGTGCAACGGATTACTGGTAAAATCAAAACCTAGGTTTGAAGAACTTTGAAAGGTAACGGCTGATTATTTTTAAAACTGTTTAATAGCACTTTAAAACGCTACGGTTTTTGATTTCACTGTAAAAATCATATCTTTCTCGTTTCTTGATGAAATCCAGTGAAACAAGAGACAGTGGACTCGTGAGGACGCCTTTTACATTCTAGAAGAGACCGCATATTTTTCTGAGCCTTCTGCTATTTTTGGTGGAGTGGAACCCAATGTGATATTTTTGAATTATAAACGATATGGAATCAACGATGTATTAATTATATAGTCGAAATATGAGTTATATAAGCGTTGTACACCACATGTATAAGCGTTGTATAAGTTGTATGTTCGATGTATAAGTTATATATGCATTGTATAAATGATAAGTGTGTTGAAATAAATTGAAGTGATATTGAAATGAAATCAAAATATAGTTATATACGTATATATATATATATATATACATACTCCCCTTGTCCACAGACCATGGACGATATATATTGGTTGTGATATTGTTTGGATTATTGGTTGATGTGAAAATTTGGTGAATATCATGAATGGTTGGTTTGAAATGATTGATTGTGATTGAAATCCCAATAGGATTAGTATATGGGAAAATTCGTCTGCGTACGAACTAGATATTGAAAATCCCCATTGTCAAAAGCTGCGAGGCTTTAAGGTAGAGCGAGGAGCCGTACTAGGGACGACCCCGGTTTTAACTACCCTGCCGTTATGCTGCCGAAATTTTCTGAAATATTTCTGTGTTTGAAAAAAAATTCATGTGTTGAATGTTGAAACAAAAATTCATGTGTTGAGTGTTGAAATAAAATTCATGTGTTGAATGTTGAAATAAAATTCATGTGTTGAATGTTGAAATAAAATTCATGTGTTGAATGTTGAAATAAAATTCATGTGTTGAGTGGAGTTCGCGTATAGAATAAATTGTTTTACAATAAAAATAACATTTTTACCTTATATATAAACTATATAAAATAATCGTGTTTTGAAATAAATTGTTTCACAATAAAAATCACATTTTTATTATATATATGAACTATAGAAATATTCATGTGTTGAATAGAAATTCATGTGTTGAATAGGAATTCATGTGTTGAATGAAGCTCATGTGTTGAGTAAATTTGTTTGAAAGATAAAAATAACATTTTTATTATATATATCAACTATAGGAAATATTTATGTGTTGAATAAACGAGTAGAACGATAAAAATCATATTTTTATCGTATGTGTGAATTCAAAAACATTCATGTGTTGAATATATAGATTGAACCATAAAATCTACATTTTTATCGTGAATATGAAGTGTTAAAAATGGTGTTGTGATGAAATAAATGTCTGTGGGATAAAAATATCATTTTTATCAAATATATGAAGTGGATATGATTTTGAAATCGAAGAATGAGTTATATATATATATATATAAAATAAAACGAATAACGAAGCTGTAGTTCGTGTTTTGAAACCGTGATTTCAAACGATTAGTGCGGGAGATCCGACCATCGGATTTTCCCGAAACTGAAACCGTTGGGTTCGCTTTGGAAATATCTTTCCAACGGCACCCACTTTGTGAAGATCCAACGTTGGGTTGTCTGGAATGTTTAATTCAAATCTGAAGAAAAACAGCGCCAGAATCGATTATATATATATATATATATATAATTAAAATAAATCGAATAACGACGCTGTAGTTCGTATTTTGAAATCGAAACTTCAAACGAGTGTACCGTGAGATCCGACCGTCGGATTTTCTCGAAACTGAAACCATTGGTTTCGTTTTGAAAAGATCTTTCTAATGATATAAAATTTGTGAAGATCCAACGGTTAGATTTTTAGATATGTGTAAATCAAATCTGAAGAAAAACAGCGCCACGGCCGCGTTATGGCCTGAAGCGTCGTTTGAATGAAATTGGCTATTTTTAAATGAATAAAAATTGTGATAAATCGTTATAAAATAGTATAAACGATATGAAGTGGATAATAAACCGAATTTACCCGATTTATTGGATATTTGATGGTTGAATGTGTTTGGCGTGAAAATTACATTTAAAAACTAGAATTATTGATGCCGAATAATTTAACCATTGAAATGAATTGATTTAAATTCTAAATATACGAGAATTATTTGAAAAGGCCGAGTTAAATCTCATTTCAAATAATTGATCGGCGATAAGAAGTCGACGATTAAGACGGTGGTTGAAGACCGGAGATCTTCACCTCGGTTGGATGATAACTGATGCCTTGATTGGGACGCATCCCGAAATATAGATAATAAGTGGTGATCGTCCAGACGTACGTGGAGATCGATGGGTATGCGAGGTATATAGTGCCTCCGGTTTCGTTTAGACCCAGAACGAACGTGTAAATGGACTGTGTGTCGGACATTGGATTTTGTTCTGTGCTGATAGATCTCTATTAAATATATATCTATTTGGCGGCGGAGAATTTATTCTCTTGCTTAACGCCCTTCTTTGAGACGTACGAGCTCAGAGGTTATATACCGATAGAAATCAATCGCATGGAGTGAACTGCCTGTGTGGCATGCCTAAGTGGCAAATGATCAAGGCTTCTGTTGAAAAGCAAAGTCTCGTGGTTGATGATCAAAGTACGGCCTGTGTGGCATAGCTTTGTTTCGCGAGCCTCACACCCCGGTATGAACCAGAAACGTGAGAGGACATTAGGGAGGGCATGCGTTTCCTTCTAGCTAGGGTGGTGTCAGTGACCTACCAGCCCTGACATTTATATTATTTTCACCTATGTGGTTGTTGCTGTTGCGAGACGCCTCGGATATATCGGTGACTATGTGAAGCCGATGGGGTCATAGGACTCATTTACGCCCCAAAGGGCAGGGAAGCGCAGTGTTCAGGCATAATAATCCACATCGGTGGACCGACCCTGACGATCCAAGGGGCAGCTGCGGCTGTTCCGGAGACATGGGCTAGATTGTCTCGAAGTCGGTAAGGACTATCTTTTGCCTTGGTTCATGACGGAAATCCAATTTCCAAATACGGCACCGTGCGATTTTGATTGTATACCTATATATGGCGACATAGTGGTATGGGGCATTAATGCCGTCTATGATTGATACTTATGATTTGAAATTGTTTTTGAAACATATAAACACTAGTAATAATATCAAATGCTTTTGTTTTATTCGTATCAAGCATATTTTGGCCATTATAAGGTAAAAACTCTATCCTCCGGTTTGCGTTGCATTGTGTGATGGGAACTGAGTCTTATAATGGCTTCATTTTTATAAAAAGCATTGCGATATTTAAAAGATTTACTTGTTTTAAAGCACTGGCAATCCAATGGAGTAAACCCGTTCTGCGAAAGTGGTGTGGTCTTGTGATTAGCCATATTATAAAATGTGTTAAGTAGATTTCTCATACCAGTCCCATGACTGACTCGTAGTTTGTTTCACTTGCAAACTCGGGTGCCCCTCTTTCTACACAGGCAACCTTGTATTCAGGTTTTAGCAGGCTCTTTCTGGATAGCTGGAGCTGAAGATGGATTCTACCATTTATTTCTTTTTATGCTGTTCAGCTCCTATTGTACATATTATGTTTTGTTTTCCGCTGTAGACATTTATGTATAGCTGAACTTTATTTTGTACTAAGTATGATCCTGTATACTGTGTAACTCTGATGATGATTTTTATCTAGTGTATTATTTGTACATTATCTGGTGTATTTATTTATCTCTATTCTGCTATTATTTGTTTATGTGTTATATTCCAAAGATTACCCTTAACACCGTCGTACGGGGTTTTGGGGTCGTCATACGTTTGGATTCAATTGTTTAGAATTCCGATGATACCATGGACATTGGTAGTTATAAATTAGTTAGTTAATCACATTGGTAGATTAATATGCTATGACACTAGTACTAAGAGGATAACTAGATTCAGATATTCTAAAGCGTTAGTAGAGTTGTCTCCAGATTTTGAGCTGCCTGATTTTATTGAAATCAATGGATTGGGAAATAAATGTCCTTTAGTGCAAATAAAATATGACTAAAGACCTATGATCTGTACTAACTATAGGGTTTTTCTACATCTTCCTGCAGCTTATGAGTTACTTTGTAAGGAAAATATGCAAAAAATTGATTAGTATGATGTAGATGAGTTTGTTCGTATGGATCATCATAATCAGAAAGTTTTATTGAAGTTAATATGAGTTAGTGGATAACTGTTAATAATAAGAAAAAACAGTTTTGGAGGAAAAAGGATGTTAGTACCAATAAGAATAATGTAGATAGTGTTACTGGAGCTGAGAATGTGAGTGGTAATTCTTTCGATTCTTTGGCAATAGATAGTACAAATAATATTGGTGGCGTAGCACAGGATTCTGTTGTGGGTATTAATAATAGTGATGGTTTGTTTAATAATGAATTTGAATGTAATAACGGGGTTAACACTATCGATCAATCAAGTCTGAATATTGCTTTGGGTGATGATAGTAACTAGGTTAATGGTACTCATATTGAAATTAGTGTTTCTTCTACAGGTAATAAGGGTAATAATTTTAAGAAAGAGGCTGTGGATTTTGGTCTTGGATGTTTTTTTGATGGAGAAAATGATTCTATGCAATCTTGTGAGAAGGGTAAACATGTTTTCTCTGATATATCTTCCACTCAAGATCTACCATCTAGTTCAAATGCTCACTCTTTATCTCCTAAAGCTCAGTCATCTACTTCTTTATCAAGATTAAATAGGAAATTTAGGGATGATGCTGATGAGGGAAATGTTGCCAATAAGCATAATTGTTTTCCTCAAAGAGTAATGTTGATGTAGCAGTCAGTCTAATATTTCTTCTACTGATTCTCCATATGCGCATTTAAAACCTCGTCCTCACATTATTTTGCCACCCCTTCTAATTCACCATCAAATTCTATGACTAAAACTGCTCCGAAGAATGTCAAGAGGCATGCCCATAAGAAAAAGGCTACTGAGAGTGTTGATGATGATCTGGATGAGGGGATTGATTACAGTTAGATGAGTTTCTTCCCAATTCAATAAAATTCCCACCTAGACATACAAGGAGGAATCTAAACTAAATGTGATCAGGTTAGGTGCTTGTTTATAGCACTTGTTAATGCTACTTTCGAGCAGGGCTATAGATTCTTGAATCAGTTTTGGTTGATGATTGACCAAAAATGGTGCATATCCTTCAGTGCATGTTAAATCTGTTTCAACTAGTTGATGAAGTTTTTACTTAGGTTCTTTTTGACGTAATGATATGAGATTTCTACAATAATGTGTAATCATGACGTTGTTGTTTTGGTTTAAGTGAGTGGTTATAGTTCAAGTGATGTCGTTTGAAGGCTGAAGCTCAAGTGTAGTTGAGAAATGCTAGTGATGTTAGTTAATGCTGAGTGGTCTTATAATGGTGCTAATTAAATGGTATATTAGATTTTAGCCATTCTGGTTACTGGTCAATACTTGTATTGTTTGTAATTTGCAGTACCGAGTTTTTTTTCTGCGTTTCTAATTGTAATATTGTATATGGTTTTTTCTCAATGTTGCATAGCTGAGTGAGTGGAGTGGTTTGTAAAGTTTTGTACAGTCATCTTGTAATTGTTTCTAGTGTGAATAAAATAATACTTGGCTTTCAAAACGTCAATATATTACTAATAAAATAATTAATTTAACATAAATATATTATTATTAAATAAATAATTAACCTTTAAATATAATTATTAAAATAGATAATCAAGTTTAAACACTTTTTATTAAAGTAATTAATTAATCTTAAAGCATTATTAACAAAATTATTAAGTAACATTTGTTTAATTAATTAATTAATTAACTTTAAACATCATAAATTAAAGCGATTCATAAATCTTAACCATATTATTAATTTCTTAGATAATAAATTTAAATCATATCATGAGGTAGTTAATTAATTAACCTTAACCGTAATATTAAGTACTTTATTAGCTAACTTTAGTTACATCATTTATTTACATGATTTTTTAAATAATAAGGTAATTAATTATTTATCCTTAGGCATCATTTTGTATAAAAAATAACTAATTAGGGTTTAAACATTATTATTGAGGTAATTAATTAACTGTGAAAATCTAAGCATAAGCCTAAACAAAAATATTTCAAAAATATGTTGTTTTTTCAAATGTGTTGATACAACGATAATCGTTATACAAACACTTCAATGCATGCTTTTTTCATGTCACTCACAAATCTGAGCATCACATAGCAAAGTATGAGTACATAAAAATTGAAATCAGCAACCGTACATAAATAGTAAAACTTGTTGAATAAGATAGCCACTTTATCTATAAAATTCAGAATACTAGAAAAGTCATCAAGTTATCAACTTTTCATGGTGATTCACTAGCAAAACACATCCAATGTACATAGTAGAACAACCATAGCAAAAAGATAAGTATTTTCATTAATATTATAAAATCAAAATTATATGTAAATGGCGAGGTTTTCAATCATCGAAACTTGCTCAATATTGAACCAAACTATCACAACTTTTAAATTGGTGAATAGACCTAGTTTTAGCTTGGAAAAACACGACTTTAAGGTGATATAAGGGTCATTAATTTTCAGCCATTATTGTTTTGAGTCAGATTGGACTTAAAATTGGAGGTCTAGTTCTTGTTGAGATAGTAAAGTTATATAGGGAAGAGAGGAAGAAGCTTTAGCTACCATGTTTAAGGAAAATGGACAAAGAAGTCGTTTTTAAGTTTCAGGAATTCGTGGAAACCATGAAAGTTTTTCAAGGGTTTGAAGAAAGGTTTCGAAAAGAAAATAAAATAAATAAAATGATTAAATAAGTGAGGAGATGGGTATATATACACACGTGGATGAATAAAATTATCAAACTACCTCCAAAGAGCATACCTTCCACTAAATTCATGCAGCTCATCACCCATGCCTTCTCTCCCTTTGTTTCTTATGTATATTTTGTCCCTCATTGTAACACCCCAAATTTTTAACGACATTAAAGAGGATAAATTAAAGAATAATTAATTTAATATTCAGAATTAAGTGAAACGGGTTACACCATTGCGTTCATCTCGGAATTCTGGTTGAGATAGAGTCCGAGTTTGCGTAAAATGGATAATGTATGAAGAAGTTATGGACGGTTAAAGTTTTACGATGAAAGCAGAATGAAATGGCGCACCTGACAAGTGTGCCAATGTATTCTTGTACTAGCGCACCTGCCAAGTGCGCCCAGAACAGTTTCTGGGTGTTCGGGCCTTTTTCGAGTGAGTGACGACCCGTGACCTGACCCAATTTCATTAGGGCTGAGGTGGCATCTGAATTCTGTGACCCAACAGCTATAAATATATTTCATATCCTTTGTTTTCTTCAAAGAAAAACAATGGTGGCCAGACTCTACTGGATTCTGAACTGAATTAGGATCTATCATCTTCTTCTAAAGCTTATCAAATTCTGAGATTCAAACATAGACTCAGCACCTTTTCTATCATTTTAGCAATCCAATCACAGTGAGTTCTAGTTTCTTTTTGGTTTAGATAAATAATAGTGAAACTATGAAAGACTGTGATGTGGATATGATTGTAGACTTTAAATCTATGTTATTGGTAGATCTCATGCTATATTATGATAGATCTATTTCTTTGGATCCAATTCAATTATTATACTATGTTATCATTATGGATCTTGGGTTGTAACTTTTATGATATGCTATGATGTGGATGTATGTAGATCTATTCTATGTGATCTAAAATTATCATGTTAGATCTATCCTATGTGATCTAAAATTTTCACCTTATGATTCATTTTAGATCTATCCTATGTGATTTAAAATTGTCACCTTATGATTCATGTTAGATCCATAGTATGTGATTTAAAATTTTTCACTTTATGATCATGTTTTATACTAGATACACTTTATGATCATGTTTTATGCTAGATCCACTTTATGATTATGTTTTATGCTAGATCCACTTTATGATCATGTTTTATGCTAGATCTATTTTATGATCATATCTTATGCTATGATAGATCTATCTCTCGAGATCCAATTCAATTGTGATTGTCCTAGTATGTTATTTTTGTTTCATTTGGATAGATCAAATCATTTATGTGAACCATGAACATATGCCACCTTGAATTGATTAGGATTGGGTCCACACCTTTATCTTAATTGTAACCTCTATGATGTGGATTTGGGTAGATCTATTTATAAACCTGTAGATCTAAACCTTTATTTATGATTAGATCTAATTTAATCTATTAGATCTAGAGCATGTGGACATTTTTATGTAGATCTAAAGCAATATTTATGTTAGATCCCGTTATGATGATGATTACATGTTCATGACAATATGTACGTTCACCTTGATATGATGTTAATTACGTGTCCGTTCACTTTGTTATCATACTAGTATGTTTATGCCAATATATATTGAAACTATCACCCTATCATATTCCCTTTTTCATTGTTATGGCTAGACTACTTACTAGCCTAGATGCCGCCAAAATACATGCGAATATGTTAGTGAAGGAAACGGGGGAAATGGGATTTATAATTGGCATGTTATCTTTAAACGAATTGATATGTAATTCAAATTATTGGGCAAAATAGGTATTGACACCTATAAAAGGAAATGATTAATTAATTAGTAAATTAATTAAAAATGGCGTAATTTGAATACGAACATTTATGGACATGTAATTCAAATTTTTGGGCAAAATAGGTATTGACACCTATAAAAGGAAAGGATTAATTAATTGGTAAATTAATTAAAAAATGGAATGTCTAGTAATTAAAATTGGGAATTGTAATTGTACTTTTGACACAATGTTAGGTTGCATTAGTGGTGGAAGTCTGCCTGGACCCGACCGGCATATCCAGCAGGCACTAATGGTAAACCTAATGTGGGAAGTCTAAGTACGTAAATACGAATCGGGCTATGACACGAGGTTAGGCCCAACTATGGAATAAGTCTGCCCGGACCCGACCGGCATATCCAGCATCCACATGTTGTAGGCCTAATGTGGGAGGTCTGGCCCATTATAAACCATAAATGGACATGGTAGAGAATTGGACTACTTAACCTAAGTTAATCCATAGAGATTGTATGAACTTAAATTGAAGTTGGGGGTTAAGTAAACTTGGTTGAACAAAAGGGGTAGGTTAAGTAAATTTTGGGTAGGTGGGTAATATTATTATATATAGGCTCACAAACTTACCGTTAAATAAACACGCTTGAATCAGTGGTAGGGTTAAGTAAATCTTGGGTAGGTGGGTAATATTAGTATATATAGGCCCAATAAACTTAACCTGATAAGGTTATGTAATTAAAGACACCAAGTGGTATACATAACCGAGGGAAATAATAAAGTTATGTAATTAAAGACACCTTTTAGGGTAAGCATAACTTATAAAAATGTTAGGGTTGTGTATTAAAGACACCTATAGGTAAGCATAACCGGTAAAAAGATTGAGGGTTATGTATTAAAGACACCATAGGTAAGCGTAACTGACATAGGGCTTTGTAATTAAAGACACCTAAGGGTATACATAGTCAGTGAAAAACCTAGTGGGGGATACAAGACAAAGGGGAGAGCCTGTATCATATTGTGTGGGACCCGTTTCAGCCAGTAACCCGGAGTTGGTATCAAGTATATACTTCGAGCTAGGTCAGAGAAGGGGTACGCTTACTGGACTGAATATAAGAGATCCAAACGAGGAGGACAGTGTGGGCGGCACAAACCGACTGGGGACATGTGCGTGCATGGGCCCGGTAGAGGGGACTAAGACGAACATTACACCTGTAGATACGGTTGTGCACATTGTTATGATGACGGGTTTCCACTTTAGGAAGTGATACCTCCTACTGTGGGGCCAACACAAGGTATCTACGTAGGTTAGGGAGCCGGTCGATCAGGGTAGTAGCTAGGATACATTTGGACGTATACCTAAATCTACCACCTTATAGTTAGAGGGATCATCTCTTTCTGGATATACTAGTAAAAGTGCAGAGAAATTATTAGTGAGGCATGTACAAATTATCTTGCTTACCTTGTCACACCTGCCATTTATGTAGTGATCTCCCTTATTCACTTTATATGCCTATCATGTTACTTTTATTTATCTGCTGGCAAAAAGTAACTAGACTCGCCAGACTTACTGTCTGACCCTTTTTGTTTCTCCTTCTTTCTTCCGTTTCCCCCCCCCCCCCAGGTTCTCACGGGAGGGAATTCTCAGGCTTAGTCAGGATTCTGCTATCATCTTGCTTGATGCTTCTAGTTGTATTGCTCAAGGTTCTAACTTTGCTACTATGGCTTATGATTTGGGGATTATGCTTTCTTTATTATTGTACTATGATATTTAAAGTACAAGACAGAAGTTTTAATGATGAACAGAGTTTATGTATTTTTAGACATATGGTGTAACCATGCTTTATGATTAATAAAAGTTGTTTTTATTTTGCTGCAAAAATTTTATATCTGTCTTATAATGTTTCTGTTCTGTTTATTAAAACGCTTCACGAAACATAATGCATTCCCTTTGTGAGTAACATTAACGGACGTGGAGTGTCACACTTGGTATCAAAGCTGAAGGTTACCAGATTGGATAAAGTTTTTCAAAATTATTTTCAAAAAGGTTTTAAAAGAAAGCATTTTCAAAAGAAAAGCCTGTTTTGAAAAACATATTACCCAAAGCCATATGTAATATCTCTCGATTCTTCGCTTGATTCCTTTTTCCTTTTTTTTGTCTGGGGAACCGATTCTTCTCGAAATGCGTCCCCATTCCGGCATGATGTCGTACGCATGTTTAGCACTTGTCGAAAGGTAATGAAGTGCATAACCTCCATCCGTAGCCGTAGTGGTTTCACCTACGGTTAATTTTCTCGAGCTTCGTAAGGATTTCCATGCGATGGAGGCAATTTTCGAAAGACTTGTTAGCTTGTTACACAAATGTGAGTAAAAAGGAGTATAAGGAAGTTAGGGCTAAGGAGCACAGCCCAAGGATGAGAAAAAGGTATGGCCCAAGAAAGGATAGCAACAACAACAGAAGAAGGGTGGAAAAAAATGACAAGGCTAAGGATAAGTGGAAGTTCCATAGTTGTGGGCGAGAGGGTCACTTGGCCAAGGACTGGAGGAAAAGGAAGAATGCTTGCTTCGTTTGTAGAGAGGTTGGATACTATTCTGGGGGAGTGCCCAAGGAAGCAAGGGCAATGTCAAAGGACAGGAACCTCTGGAGGGCAAGCGAATGCTCTCGTGGCTAGAGCACCAGATAGAGGTAGGAAAGTTTCCATGGAAGGTTTTGATTTCTCTTTCCAATCAACCGGTTAGAACTCTTTTCGATTCTGGTGCATTCGCATTCGTTCATATCTAGTTCTATAGTTGAATCTTTGCAATTAATTACTAGTATGGTAGTGGATCCCGTTGTTGTCTCAAACCCCATTGGTGGTTCGGCTCATTTATCCGTGATTTGTTGGGGTTTGAGAATATATGTGTTAGGCATCGAGTGTGAGTGCGACGCACATCTTGATTTTTGCGCTAGGGGTTGATTCTAGGGATGGGTTGGCTTACCACATATGGTGCCATTTTGGACGGTGAGAGGAGGGTCGTTAAGCTTCTAACTTGTCATGGAGGGACCCTCGAAATTTCTTGTGACCCACAAGGGTCTGTCATGCTTAGTTTCCTAGAGTCTCTTGAGGCATCTATCGATGATCTGCGATCGACACCAGTAGTCCGTGAGTATCCTGATGTCTTAGACGAGGTTCGGGGATTCCCCCGAGGCGCAAGATTGATTTCCGTATATACCTGGTGGACAATGCAAAGCCAGTTGCATTATCTGTGCGCCATATGGCTCCTAAAAGAAAAGAGGTAACTTGATAAGCAAGTGGCGGGGCTACTTGAGAAGAGGTTTGATAGGTGAATCATATCAGGATGGGAAACCTATTGAAATCAGTCCTTGAGGAAGCCTGTAACACCCCGTAATTCTGTAACACTAAGATTCAAAAATCAAGGTAGAATTAAATTTTAAAATCAAAATCAAGGGAAACGGGATGCGCCATTGCGTTCGTCTTGGAATTCTGCATGAAAACGAGTCCGGGTTTGCGTAAATCGGAGTCCGTATGAGGAAGATATGGCCTCCGGAAGTTTCAGCGAAGTTCAAATTTCAAAACAGTTCAGAAACGAGTTCGAATTTCAAAAATAGGACCCAGATTGGGCTGGGCAGGAATTTTCCCGCCCAAGGCACCCAGGTCGACTGGGTATTCGACCTGGGGGTCGCCCCCCTGCTTTTTCCAGCTTTCTGAACCTGGTTCATTCTGATGTATTTGGTCACGTTTTCTGACCAGGTTCGTCCGCCTAACACTATATCAACAACCCTAGTCTCCTTCTCTATTCACGATTCTTTTCTATCCTTATGCCGCCTCTGAGAAAATATGTAAATAAATAATATATAAAATAAATCAAGACGAGGAGATGCTGCTCAAGTTGTCAAAAGGAGGTTCGAATCAAGATTAAAGCTTCAGGATGAGAATCAAAGGCTAACTCAAATGATTTCGAGCAACGTCGCACGAATCATAGCAACGCCATCTTTCTTTTCTAATCTAAATCTCTGTAAGTCAGTTACTTTTTAGATTTGAACGCTTTCTCTGTTAGTGACATGAAATTAAAGGAATAAAAGAATATGCTAAATCTTTCTATTCGAATCTGTGCCTATTTCTTTGGACCTAATTAAGAACTGTTATGATTCGATGACAAATAAGACTGTGACTATGAAACTATGGACCTTAGAACCATATGCCTCTTTAACTATGAACATTGCCTATGACTATGAACATTTCCTATGACTATGAACATTGCCTATGACTATGAACACTGCCTATGACTGTGACTATGGGAATTATTTCCTTGACTGTGAACACCAGCCTATGCCTTTGATTAGGAAAAACATAAACTATTGCCTATGACATAACATGAACAGCTGTGATTAAGCACCTATGATTCATGACTAGGGAAGTGTTGCTTAAGTTTTGTGACTGTGAAATTGGGTCTAAACCTGATTTTCTATTCTGTCTATTCTTGGTTTTCTTTGGTTTTAGACCTTGGGAATTTACCTATTAAGTTAGGTCTACCCATGTTCTTGAACCTACGTTTCTATTCTGTCTATTCTTGGTTTTAGACCTTGGGAATTTACCTATTAAGTTAGGTCTGCCCATGTTCTTGAACCTACGTCGTTATTCAAACCTTTTTATGCCAGTTATTATGTCCATCCCTTTTCATAGCATCTTTGGTTCATTCCTTATTTTCTACGAATCTAGATTTATCTATAATCTAGATTGAATCACGATTATACGAACGGTGGGAATACGATTTGGGAAAAATATGAAACGTAGTTTTAAACTTGGAAATTGGCATAAATTGGGAACACGCATTATGGCATGTTCATAAGAATGCAAATTGGATAAATTTGACATGAATTATAGGATGTGTAATTTGAATCTAGTATTGACTTGTAAATCTAGCATTTACATGAATTGTGAACTAGAATAATAAGTCTAGTTTGACATGAACCGTAATTAGAATGTAAATCAGAATTGGATTAGCTAATTTGGCATGATAAGTATATTGGCATAAATTTGAAATAGGCCATAATTGGGAGTAATTGTCAGGTTTAGCAAAATCATGGTTAATGACACTTAATTTGGTATAGTTTACATACCAAAAAGCATAAACATGGTTTAGAGGGAGAAATGGGCCATAAGAATGAATGTTGACAATTTACATTAAAAGAGGAATTAGGAAATAAGTAAATTAGGAATAATTTACTTATAGAATTTGTTCTAAATGAGAAATGTAAACTTAGACAAATTAAAGGTTTGTTAAACGACATCTCTTTTAATAACACACCAGAAAGTTCTAGGGTGACAGAGAGGATGGTGTCTATGCTTAGGTTTGGAAAATACATGTTTCCTGCTCTCCCTGGCTATCCCTAACTGATCCGACGGATGAGATGGTTACTTTTAAAACCTGATTTGGAAATAAATCAAAACCCTTTGAACTTAGAAAACATGAATATGCCTAACCCAAGGTTAGACTGAGTTGCGATGTAAACCTGCCCGGAACCAACCGGCATATCCAGTATTCGCAACAATATCTGTCTAATGTGAGTGGTAGCGGCTTTAATTTATTTAGTTAAAGCTAGAACAAGCATGGTAGGGTTAAGTTCACTAAGACACTTAACCAATTTAACATGATAACCAGACTGGTGGGTGGGGTTCGGGCCATACAGCTAAGCTAGAATGAGAGGGTTAAGTCCATAGGAACACTTAACCAACTTAACACAGTTAAGCTAGGATGGGAGGGCTAAGTCCATAGGGACACTTAACCAACTTCACATGGTAACAAGACAAGATTTGTAGGGGTTAAGTAACTAAGGAAACACTTAGCCAAATTAACATGTTAACTAGACTAGAAGGTGGGGTTAAGTAAAGAAATCATTGTACAAATTATTTTATCAATAAAGCAAAGTTTTATTTTCCGCTGCTTAATTTCTGTCTGTCTTGTAATTTATCTGCATCGTTTACCCTAAATGCTCCACAGAACTTAGTGCATTCCCTTTGTGAGTGACACTAACGGATGTGGGGTGTTACACGTGGTATCAGAGCTGAAGGTTACCGGATCAGATAAAGGATTTGAAAAATTATTTTCAAAACGGTTTCAAAAGAAGCATTTTCAAGAGAAAAGATTTGTTTTAAAGGCATATTCCCCAAAGCCATACGCACTATCTTCTCTTCCTCTGTTTGAATTCTTGTCTCCTTCTTTCTTGTGTCTCTGGGGCTCCTAGCTTTCTGGGAGGTAACCTCATCAATGGGCGAAGTAGTGCCCGGCTTCCATCCGTAGCCATAGTTGTTTCACCAACGGCCAGTTTTCTTTCAAGCTTATAGGGTTTTCCATACGATGGAGGCAGCTTTCGAGAGATTTGTCAACATGACTACACACGGAAGAGGATGAGGAATTCATGGATGTAGATTTAGCTCACGAAGGAGGAAGAAATTATAAAACCTAAGACAAGAGGAAGTATCTTTACTAGGGTATGATAGGGCATATAATTAGGGACAAGGGAAAGAACGAGGAACAAGATTTTCAGAAAGGCAAGTACATACTTTCACCACCAAGTATACCTAAGAGAAAGGTAGTAAATTTCTGTTGGAAGAGTCTAGTTTTGCTGTTCGTACTCTTCCCTTTGGTTTTGGCGCTTCACATTTGTTCATATCCACTTCCATAGTTGAGTCTCTGCACCATAGTACTTGTATAGTAGAAAGATCCCACTAGAGTCTCAAATCCAATTAGTGGTCCGAGCAGTTTATTTTTGGTTAGTAGGGATTTGAGAATAGCTATCGAGTTTTCTTATATCATCTCATGTGGATCGTCTAAATTCGGAGAAGATATTCCTTGGGTGCTTGTCTGATATTGGTTTAGGCCTTTGGGTCTTGTACTTGAGGAATGTCGAGTTCGACTAGGATGGTTTGCGTGAGAGATGAATAGTTGTGGAGGGCACTCTGAAAAACACGAAGTAACCTTTCGACCATTATAGTTATGGCATGGCGGATAAGAGGGAGACCTCAAACCATCTTAGTGCATACACTTGGTATCGTGATTGACATCTGTTTATCTTGGAAATGGAGATCAGAAACTCCACAATCGTGAAGTTAAGATATAGTGGAGTAAAGCTCAAGAAGGCTAGATACTAGCATCATACCCTTTTCCCTTAAGGGTGCATCCTTGATTTCTTTGTTTAGGAGCTTTACGTATAATTGTTTCTCTTTTTCCAAAGTATATCCTCTAGGTCGTATCTTCGATCCTTAGGTAGAAGCCAATGGATGTAAACATGTATTTGAAACATGTTATGGTTGATGATTACAAGTGGTTGCAAATGGTTGCTCGTGAATGCATATGCATACGTATTAGGCACTAGATCAGTTCGGTCGCTTTCATATTGCATTTACAGATATGTATTTGTGTGTAAGTTGAAATTGATATGTTATCATATGGATGTTGCATATGGATGAATGGCTATGCACACATGTAGTATTTACATAACTAGGGATGCTTGCATACATGATTGGACGCATGGCACTGGCATGATTTGCATTAAGGAGGTCAACTAAATCAGTAAACCGCCGGATTTTGCATTAGATAAAGACATATACACAGACTATGCATATGAGCATGAATGCATTAGAAATATTTTAAGGTCAATGAATGCCTGTGATTGAATGGTTGAGTAGATTGGTGATTGGATGGTAGGGCACATTCTTCCTAACTTGAAGATTTCGGGGACGAAATCCTTTTAAGTGGGGGAGAATGTAACACCCCGTAATTCTGTAACACTAAGATTCACGAATCAAGGCAGAATTAAATTTTAAAATCAAAATCAAGGGAAACGGGCTGCGCCATTGCGTTCGTCTTGGAGTTCTACATGAAAACGGGTCTGGGTTTGCGTAAATCGGAGTCCGTATGAGGAAGATATGGCCTCCGGAAGTTTCAGCGAAGTTCAAATTTCAAAACAGTTCAGAAACGAGTTCGAATTTCAAAAATCGGACCCAGATTGGGCTGGGCGGGAATTTTCCCGCCCAAGACACCCAGGTCGATTGGGTAGTCGACCTGGGGCATCCAGGTCGACTGGGTAGTCGACCTGGGGGTCGACCCCCCTGCTTTTTCCAGCTTTCTGAACCTGGTTCGTTCTGATGTATTTGGTCACGTTTTCTGACCAGGTTCGTCCGCCTAACACTATATAAACAACCCTAGTCTCCTTCTCTATTCACGATTCTTTTCTATCCTTATGCTGCCTCTGAGAAAATATATAAATAAATAATATATAAAATAAATCAAGACGAGGAGATGCTGCTCAAGTTGTCAAAAGGAGGTTCGAATCAAGATTAAAGCTTCAGGATGAGAATCAAAGGCTAACTCAAATGATTTCGAGCAACGTCGCACGAATCATAGCAACGCCACCTTTCTTTTCTAATCTAAATCTCTGTAAGTCAGTTACTTTGTAGATTTGAACGCTTTCTCTGTTCGTGACATGAAATTAAAGGAATAAAAGAATATGCCAAATCTTTCTATTCGAATCTGTGCCTATTTCTTTGGACTTAATTAAGAACTGATATGATTCGATGACAAATAAGACTGTGACTATGAAACTATGGACCTTAGAACCATATGCCTATTTGACTATGAACATTGCCTATGACTATGAACATTGCCTATGACTATGAACACTGCCTATGACTGTGACTATGGGAATTATTTCCTTGACTGTGAACACCAGCCTATGCCTTTGATTAGGAAAAACATAAACTATTGCCTATGACATAACACGAACATCTGTGATTAAGCACCTATGATTCATGACTAGGGAAGTGTTGCTTAAGTTTTGTGACAGTGAAATTGGGTCTAAACCTGATTTTCTATTCTGTCTATTCTTGGTTTTCTTTGGTTTTAGACCTTGGGAATTTACCTATTAAGTTAGGTCTTCTTGAACCTACGTTTCTATTCTGTTTATTCTTGGTTTTAGACCTTGGGAATTTACCTATTAAGTTAGGTCTGCCCATGTTCTTGAACCTACGTCGTTATTCAAACCTTTTTATGCCAGTTATTATGTCCATCCCTTTTCATAGCATCTTTGGTTCATTCCCTATTTTCTACGAATCTAGATTTATCTATAATCTAGATTGAATCACGATTATACGAACGGTGGGAATACGATTTGGGAAAAATATGAAACGTAGTTTTAAACTTGGAAATTGGCAGAAATTGGGAACACGCATTATGGCATGTTCATAAGAATGCAAATTGGATAAATTTGACATGAATTATAGGATGTGTAATTTGAATCTAGTATTGACTTGTAAATCTAGCATTTACATGAATTGTGAACTAGAATAATAAGTCTAGTTTGACATGAACCATAATTATAATGTAAATCAGAATTGGATTAGCTAATTTGGCATGATAAGTATATTGGCATAAATTTGAAATAGGCCATAATTGGGAGTAATTGTCAGGTTTAGCAAAATCATGGTTAATGACACTTAATTTGGTATAGTTTACATACCAAAAAGCATAAACATGGTTTAGAGGGAGAAATGGGCCATAAGAATGAATGTTGACAATTTACATTAAAAGAGGAATTAGGAAATAAGTAAATTAGGAATAATTTACTTATAGAATTTGTTCTAAATGAGAAATGTAAACTTAGACAAATTAAAGGTTTGTTAAACGACATCTCTTTTAATAACACACCAGAAAGTTCTAAGGTGACAGAGAGGATGGTGTCTAGGCTTAGGTTTGGAAAATACAAGTTTCCTGCTCTCCCTGGCTATCCCTAACTGATCCGACGGACGGGATGGTTACTTTTAAAACCTGATTTGGAAATTAATAAAAACCCTTTGAACTTAGAAAACATGAATATGCCTAACCCGAGGTTAGACTGAGTTGCGATGTAAACCTGCCGGGAACCAACCGGCATATCCAGTATTCGCAACAATATCTGTCTAATGTGAGTGGTAGCGGCTTTAATTTATTTAGTTAAAGCTAGAGAAAGAATGGTAGGGTTAAGTTCACTAAGACATTTAACCAATTCAACATGATAACCAGACTGGTGGGGTTAGGGCCATACAGTTAAGCTAGAATGGGAGGGTTAAGTCCATAGGAACACTTAACCAACTTAACACAGTTAAGCTAGGATGGGAGGGCTAAGTCCATAGGGACACTTAACCAACTTCACATGGTAACAAGACAAGATTTGTAGGGGTTAAGTAACTAAGGAAACACTTAGCCAAATTAACATGTTAACTAGACTCGAAGGTGGGGTTAAGTAAAGAAATCATTGTACAAACTATTTTATCAATAAAGCAAAGTTTTATTTTCCGCTGTTTAATTTCTGTCTGTCTTGTAATTTATCTGCATCTTTTACCCTAAATGCTCCACATAACTTAGTGCATTCCCTTTGTGAGTGACACTAACGGATGTGGGGTGTTACAAAGCCCATCATTCCAAGATGACTATTCATCCAAGTGGCAATAAAATGTATAGAGTTCGAGGTAGTGGGGCCAAAATTGCAAAAGGAAGTGAAAATAAAAAAGGAAGCTATGATTGGATGAGTTCCGACTTGCATACTTGGATCAGTGGTTAAGAAGTTATGCAAACGAGAAGTCAGGTTGGTGAAGGTCCAGCGGGGAGACAATCAAGAAGATGCAACTTGGGAGACCAAAGACAAGATTTTTTTATGCTTCGTACCCTTTCCCTTTAAAGTGAATATTCTTTACTTCTCTTCCAAAAGCTTTTATTCACATTTGCTTCTATCATCTGAGTATATCCTATCAATCGAATCTTCGACCTTTAGGTAGGAAATCCCATGATTGTAAACATGTGTTTGAGACATGTTATGTTTGACGGATGCAAGTGGGTGTAAGTGTTTGCTAGTGGTTGCCTATGGACGCATATACACACACATTAGGCACTAAGATCGACTCAATCAATCTCATACTGCATATGGATGTGCGTGCATTTTCTTTTCTTTTATGGATGGAAATGGATGAGCTAGCATATGGGTATTGCTTTTGGATGAATGAGTACGCATACATGTAGAGCTTATATGTTATAATAGGCTTATTTGCATACATATTGGATTCATGGCACTAACATACATTGCATTAAGGAGGTCAACTGAATCAGTAGATCGTCTGATTTTCGCATTAGTGTTGGGACATATACACACGCTTTTGCATATTTTCATGAAAGCATTAGAAATCCTTAAGGATAATGGATGTCAGTGATTGATGGTAGAGTAGATGGATGATGGATGTTAGGATATGCATTCTTCTCAACTTGGAGATTTCGGGGACGAAATCCTTTAAGTAGGGAAGAATGTCACACCCCGAATTTTTAATGACATTAAAGAGGATAAATTAAAGAATAATTAATTTAATATTCAGAATTAAGTGAAACGGATTATGCCATTGCGTTCGTTTCGGAATTCTGATTGATATAGAGTCCGAGTTTGCATAAAACAGATAATGTATGAAGAAGTTATGGACGATTAAAGTTTTACGATGAAAGCAGAATGCACTGGCGCACTTGACAAGTGCGCCAATGTATTTTTGCACTGGCGTACCTGCCAAGTGCACCTAGAACAATTTCTGGGTGTTCGGGCCTTTTTCGAGTGAGTGACGACCCGTGACCTGACCCAATTTCATTAGAGCTGAGGTGGCATCCGAATTCTGTGACCCAGCACCTATAAATATACTCATATCCTTTGTTTTCTTCAAAGGAAAACAATGGTGGCCGGACTCTGCTGGATTCTAAACTAATTAGGATCTCTAATCTTCTTCTAAAGCTTATCAAATTTTGAGACTCAAACATAGACTCCGCACCTTTTCTATCATTTTAGCAATCCAATCACAGTGAGTTCTAGTTGCTTTTAGGTTTAGATAAATAATAGTGAAACAATGAAAGACTGTGATGTGGATACGATTGTAGACTTTAAATCTTTGTTATTGGTAGATCTCATGCTATATTATGATAGATCTATTTCTTTGGATCCAATTCAATTGTGATTGTCCTAGTATGTTATTTTTGTTTCATTTCGATAGATCATATCATTTATGTGAACCATGAACACATGCCACCTTGAATTGATTAGGATTGGGTCCACACCTTTATCTTAATTGTAACCTCTATGATGTGGATTTGGGTAGATCTATTTATAAACCTGTAGATCTAAACCTTTATTTATGATTAGATCTAATTTAATCTATTCGATCTAGAGCATGTGGACATTTTTATGTAGATCTAAAGCAATATTTATGTTAGATCTTGTTATGATGATGATTACATGTTCATTACAATATGTATGTTCACCTTGATATGATGTTAATTACATGTCCATTCACTTTGTTATCATACTAGTATGTTTATGCCAATATATGTTGAAACTATCACCGCTATCACATTCCCTTTTTTCATTGTTATGGCTAGACTACTTATTAGCCTAGATGCCGCCAAAATACGTACGAATATGTTAGTGAAGGAATATAATTGGCATGTAATCTTTAAATGAATTGATATGTAATTCAAATTATTGGGAAAAATAGGTATTGACACCTATAAAAGGAAATGATTAATTAATTAGTAAATTAATTAAAAATGGCATAATTTGAATACGAACATTTATGGACATGTAAGTCAAATTTTTGGGCAAAATAGGTATTGACACCTATAAAAGGAAAGGATTAATTAATTGGTAAATTAATTAAAAAATGGAATGTCTAGTAATTACAATTAGGAATTGTAATACTTATGACACGAGGTTAGGTTGCATTAGTGGTAGAAGTCTGCCCAGACCCGACCGGCATATCCAGTAGGCACTAATGGTAAACCTAATGTGGGAGGTCTAAGTACGTAAATACGAATCGGGCTATGACACGAGGTTAGGCCCAACTATAGAATAAGTCTACCCGGACCCGACCGGCATATCCAGCATCCACTTGTTGTAGGCCTAATGTGGGAGGTCTGGCCCATTATAAACCATAAATAGACATGGTAGTGAATTGGACTACTTAACCTAAGTTAATCCATAGAGATTGTATGAACTTAAATTGAAGTTGGGGGTTAGGTAAACTTGGTTGAACAAAAGGGGTGGGTTAATTAAATCTTGGGTAGGTGGGTAATATTATTATATATAGGCCCACAAACTTAACCGTTAAATAAACATGCTTGAATCAGTGGTAGGGTTAAGTAAATCTTGGGTAGGTGGGTAATATTAGTATATATAGGCCCAACAAACTTAACCTGATAAGGTTATGCAATTAAAGACACCAAGTGGTATACATAACTGACGGAAATAATAAAGTTATGTAATTAAAGACACCTTTTAGGGTAAGCATAACTCATAGAAATGGTAGGGTTATATATTAAAGACACCTATAGGTAAGCATAACCGGTAGAAAGATTGAGGGTTATGTATTAAAGACACCTATAGTAAGCATAACTGACATAGGGATATGTAATTAAAGACACCTAAGGGTATACATAGTCAGTGAAAAACCTAGTGGGGGATACAAGACAAAGGGGAGAGCTTGTATCATATTGTGTGGGACCCGTTTCAGCCAGTAACCCGGAGTTGGTATCAAGTATATACTCCGAGCTAGGTCAGAGAAGGGGCACGCTTACTGGACTGATTATAAGAGATCCAATCGAGGAGGATGGTGTGGGCGGCGCCAACCGACCGGGGACATGTGCGTGCATGGGCTGGGTAGAGGGGGCTAAGACGACTGTGACACCAGTAGATATGGTTGTGCACATTGTTATGACGACGGGTTTCCACTTTAGGAAGTGATACCTCCTACTGTGGGGCCAGTACAAGGTATCTACGAGGGTTAGGGAGCCGATCGATCAGGGTAGTAGCTAGGATACATTTGGATGTATACCTAAATCTACCACCTTATAGTTGGAGGGATCATGTCTTTCTGGATATACTAGTAACAGTGCAGAGAAATTATTAGTGAGGCATGTACACCTTATCTTGCTTACCTTGTCACACCTTCCATTTATGTAATGATCTCCCTTATCCACTTTATATGCCAATCATGTTACTTTTATTTATCTACTGGCTAAAAGTAACTAGACTAACCAGACTTATTGTCTGACCCTTTTTGTTTCTCCTTCTTTCTTCCGTTCCCCCCTCCCCAGGTTCTCAAGGGATGGAATTCTTAGGCTTAGTCAGGATTCTGCTATCATCTTACTTGAAGCTTTTAGATGTATTGCTCAAGGTTCTAACTTTGCTACTATGGCTTATGATTTGGGGATTACGCTTTCTTTATTATTGTACTCTGATATTTAAAGTACAAGATAGAAGTTTTAATGATGAACATAGTTTATGTATTTTCAGACATATGGTGTAACCATGCTTTATGATTAATAAAAGTTGTTTTTATTCCACTGCAAAAAATTTATATCTGTCTTGTAATGTTTCTGTTCTATTTACTAAAATGCTTCACAAAACTTAATGCATTCCCTTTGTTAGTGACATTTACAGACGTGGGGTGTCACACTCATCCTTCATGAATACATGAAAAAACATGTTTAAACATGTCTTGGTACTAATTTTTACTTATGTTTGCTTATGATGTGGTTCTTACTATTACTTAATTATATATTTTAAACATTACATGTATAGTATATGGGCATATGTATTGTTAACCCATCTTTTTATAAGGCTATTACACATCAGATTCAAATACTGGACTATACAACAATTGAGTTTGTGACGGCCGCCCCGTACTATCAGACATTTCCCTGAAATGTGCTATGCCAATGCCTGACCAGCACGGGACGATAATCAAAAAGGGTTGAATCGATGAATTACTAAAGAACCTATAGTATATCTCACAGCGCATGGAATAAAATATAATAATAACATAACTTGATATAAAACAGGCGAAACAGTATATAAGCTGAAAACTAAACCATATCCATCAGAGTAGCGGAATCCAAAATACAGCTTCATATCCAATTATTACAACTTTAAAATACACTACTAATGCCCAGAGCAGTGACCAGCAACAACATTGGGAGAATATGTATAAAGTACGTGAAAGCCTCCTGCTCATCTTCGGACATCTACTCGTGCATAACCACCTAACCTGCCTCTAGTTTTCTTGTTTAGGAGCACCTAGAGTAATAAGAAGAGATATAAAAATCTGGGTCAGACAAAAGTCTGGTGTGAGCGATAGAAAATCTATATCGCTAAATTAAGCAATAATAAGTATAAATAATCATACCTAACCTGGACCTACAACCAAAGAGTTAGCACAACTAGATGTACAATACTCTAAGGTAACACTAACATAGAATATAAAATGGAAGTGTGCGTGTCATGGTGATAGCAAACATCAAACATAGCAATCATTCCTCACACCTCTCACTCAGTGCGTAAAGCATATGATATCCATCGCTTTGATTACCAAATCCATTAGGGCCATGACGAGTCAACACCGCCCTGGACTCCGTACAACTATTTCTATGACCACACCGCCCTGGTCTATAGTCAATAACCCTACCCAGTCCACACCGCCCTGGCTCTACGGTACAGGCCAACCAGTCCATACCACCCTGGCTCTGGTTCGTCTACATGCCCCCTCTCTCAATTGTGAACCAGAGTTATAGATATCGATAACTCTTTTGCACACGTATTTCGTCATCCTATCCGGTTCGGTTCGTCACCCCTCTTCCGGTTTGGTTCGTCACCCCTCTTCCGGTTCAGTTCATCGTCCCCTCTTCCGGTTCGGTTCGTCGCCCCTTCTTCCCGTTCGGTTCATCACACCTCTTCCGGTTCGGCCCCTCTTCCACTTCCCTCCAGGTTTTTCCAGCGAGCTAATTTCACAAAACGACGACATTTTCAATCATTCGAACTTTTCTATGCAATCATAAAAAAAACCAAACAACAGTAGTAACATGTAGAATCAACCAAAAACATCAAAGCAATGATTGCATATGTTAATTTAGATCAAGCATTAAAAAAAATCCATGATTTTCCACTTAATCCCCTAAATTCCGGGATTTACAAAACAAATCCAAATCAAACCAAATTCATATATGTGACATAAAATAAGTTTTAGAATTTTCACATATTTTTCCAGAATTATTACATGTATAATTTCGCTAATTATCGCTAGTGTATCAAGATGAAAATCACTCACCTTAGCCAATAGTAAATGATAGATATGAAACTTCTACTGATTTGGCTCGAATTCCAATACAGTGCAATAGCTCTACCTCGAATTTGGTGTTAATCCAGCTTGATTTGATGTAAATTTGTGATTAAGGAGTGATTAAAGGGAGATTTAGAAGATGGAAGCCATGATTAGGGTTTGAGAAAGATTTGTGGCAGCTGGAAAAATGAAAGGAGATGATTCTCCAACTCCTTTCATCCCTCCCATAACCCTAAATCCGAATTGGGTTATAGGCCTAGCTGCTAATCACTTAATTAACCCCAATTAGGCGGTTTTCCATCTTTCAATCTTATTTCAGCCATATCTCCCAAACGGTAAGTCCGCTTGATTAATATGACCACTCTTAGGAAACCATCATCCAAATCCAATGGAAGTGGTTTTAGGTCAAAACTCCTTACCAATCAAAAGTTATAGGTAAAACAAGATTCACCAGGGGCAAAATGGTCATTTTAAAACCCGGCAAAAATCGTGAATGTGGGAAATGACCCCAATAGTCGTTTCCCAAAGTTATACTACCATATGACTTCTTGTGAAAATAAAATAAATACTCTACGATCATCCGATACATTGAATACGAATCGTTACACTCCCCCCCTCCCCAAGAAATTTCGCCCCCTAAGTTCCTTAACCAAGAAAACATACAATAGTGTCCTGCATTCCTGTCAACCATTTACAAACAATCAAACATACATAATAAACACAACAAGCATGTCCTAGCATGCGGTTTACTAACAAGGGAATAACTATATTGCGATTAAAATCTTACCAGGTAAAGAGCTCTGGGTACAACTTCCTTATGTTCTCCTCGGTTTCCAAAGTACAGTCATTCTCATTATCACCTCACTGGATTTTAACCAGTTTCACTGTCTTCCTTCGAAGTTGTATCGTGTCTGACTATACGAATCGTTTTGCGGCTTCCAACTGCCTTGGATTCTACCTCGATATCATCCAACTGATCTGGTGAAATAATTATATCAGAATCATATCTGATCAACCTTTTAGTTAACAAGTGAACTCAAATATTTCAAGTGAACAAAATTGAAGAGGCATAAAATATGTTCTTATCAGTTTCAAAAATGATCAAGTATTATTCAAAGGCAGATCAAGTATTATCAACAAGATTTAATGGTAAAGGCAAGTGTATATTGGAAATGCAGAATATCAGCAAGGAGACCATGGTTTAAATAAGACCAGAAAAATATATACAAGGTAGTTTTTTTAAAATGACCAATTCAAACTATGAACACGCAAGTTCCAGAGTGTTTGAAAATTTCAAACTCCAAAAGTTCAAGTCATGGATTTAAGGAGCCAAAGCTTTATATTTATTCAAGTTCAAATCCGAAGAAATCCCACAAATTATCCGAAGAAATCAATACAGCAAATCAGGGGAAATCAAGACCAAATCCACAACAAAATTCATGAATATATCAAGGCCAAGTCATTAACGAAATCAGAGCAATTATTTAGGATTTTTAATCCTATAAATAACCCAATCATCATCGGCTTTCAATCCATCCAAGTTTCAACACAATTAAAGATAAATTCGAAGTGAAAAATCATACCAATATTTACTTAGATCTGAATCGAGTGGAGTTGCAAATCGAAGGACATCAGAGAGGACAGTGGCTATCTTGAATCAGAGAATTGAAACTCTAATCACTGTCGCCATTTTAATTTCCAGAAGGAAACCCTAGGAGCCGCCATTTTCCAGAAAGGAATGATAAAGTAACCAAACAATTGAAGTGTTGAGTCAAGAAGAAAAGTGGTCGGCCAAGTTACAAAGGGCTTAAAGGAATTTATTTATAAACTAGGGTTTAGTTTTTTCAAGGGTTTTAATTTGTTTTCTATTGTTTTTTTAATTTATAATTGCTTTAAGATTTTCTAGTTTATCTGGTTTTGGGGATAGAAACCAGTGCAGGGTTTTGAGCGTAGGATTGGTGTAATTAGAGCGAGATTGTGAGGCCTTTTGTGTAGCTCCTAGTAGAAATTGGGGATGAGTTTCGAGTGTAGGGTTAGGACAAATAGGCTAGGAATTATAGCGAGTTTACGGGTGTTGTAAGCGTTGTAATTATTGACTAATACCTATTAGAAACCTTGAGGAATACAGTAGTAGGAAGGGTTTTGCCGAAGCTGGATATATCTGTGAGTTATTTATTTTCCGCATTTACTTTGATTATTATCTGTGATTGATATTATTTAATTACGTATCAAAATCTACAGTAAACCCTATTCACCCCTTCTAGGATTAATTTAGATCCTACATTAACCACAACTCAAACTATAATTATTAATAAAAATAAAATTAACATGATAAAATGATGTGAGTTTAGCTCACCAAGCGCTAACAAAAATGAACGAAACTTCCATTATTATATGCATTGAACTAGATCGACACTCAATATAAGAATAAACATGATTTGAACCCATAAGACCACCATGTCTCGGCCATAGATTCATAACTTTTTTCGAAAGGAAAAGAAATGTAGAAATGAAAATATAAAGGTTATAAATAAGATATAAAAGTTAAAATTTGAAAATAAATAAATAAGAATGCGTTTGGTTTATCCTTTTTAGGATTGTGTTTTTGCCAATATAGAAGTGCAAAGGCAAAGGCGTATCATGAAAAACAACTATTTTAGAAAATGAAGTTAATACACAAAGCGAATATCTTTTTTCATGTTTTGAAAAGTAATGGAAGGCAATAAGAAATTCACTCTTCTGTCGTCCCTCCCATTTCCACATCATCCTTTTTATCTTCCTTCCATCCCTCTTATCATCCTCACTCTTCTCTTTCGTTATAATCAATGTTGAAAACCTAGAATAAAAATAAACCAAACAATGCCTAAGATTTTTAAACTTTAAAAAATCATGGAAGCCATTAATTTTTTTAGAACTTTGGAAAAAATGAAATGAAGATTTCGATAATAAAGAGTGAAATGGAAAAAAAAAAATAAGAGAGAAGAGATGGTGGAACTGAATCTACATAAAATGAAACAAGGTAAATTACCTTTTTGCATTCGAACTTTTACCTCCACCATCTATGACGCTTCATCCACCTCCTTCCATCTCTTGTCTAGGTCATCAAGGTCTCCCTCATATTTCCAACATAATCGCGCCTTGAGAGTGCCAAATGTTCTTTGATTCTATAATTTAAAAACATAAGGAATCTTATTTTATTACATGTAACATCATACCTTTATACACACTTAAATACATATATTACTATGCTAATAAATACTTAACTCATAGAAAACTATTTATGTAAATATGCGCTTTAAAGTTATTTACAACATTTTTAGTAATATTTTATACGATGAAAAGTCAAAAATTCATAAAATGGTATTCAACCACTTTTTTTATTGAACTAAATATTTCTGTAAACCAAAATCAAAATTTGTTTCTATTATTAGTTATTAAATAAAAGAGGGTCATGTTCTTTTTTATAAAATTACTAATTTGAATATTTAAAATCAAAGCAATAAATTCTGGATCATTAAAATCTTCTTTCCTTAAAAGGATTTCAACATTGAAATTTCACTACAAGAATACCAAAACTATTCATTAGTTGAACAAATTCAATAACCTGGAACACAAACTCTGAACCTTGTCAAGGCGTCCATTTCCGCTGGTCTTGATTCGTCTTCTCCCTCTTTTGTTTCGTCCTCTCTTCCTCACATTCCTATTCATCCTCAACCTCCTTAGACCCTCCTTCTATTGAAAATTCGTTGATAGTACCTTCTTCTGATGATCATTCATTCTCTGATCTAAATATCTCTGTTAATCCATTGATTTTGGAATATTCTGTTAGATCTGACTCAAATCTTGCCAGCTCTAGCAATTTGGATAATGCAAGTCTTAATGGCATTTCATCAAGCACCATTAAGGATGCTTCAATTCTTGTCAATCAACTTTCTACTGAAAGTGAATCTGGTTTGGCTGTTCCAACTCTTGCTTCTAATCTTTCATTGGCTTCTAAAGGATCTGATCGTTCTAATTCTGTAATAAACAATTCATTGAATGTCTCCAAGATTCCTACTCCTATTACAAAATCGGATTATCTTTCCTTGTTCAATTCTTTACCAAGAAATGCTGGTTCATTTAAGCCTATGGAATTTGATAAAATCAAGGATAAAGCAAAGAGAATTCCTCATGCAATTGTAAAAGAGGAAGGTATGAAATATTGGCATCATTATCTTGTGGGATTCTTTCTAGATGGATCTTTATCATATATGTCTGTTGCAAATTTTCTTCGTGGTTTCTGGACATTAAATGGTGATGTAGATATTAAATCAGAAGGTCTTTACTTTTATTTCAAGTTTTCAAATGATATGGATAGAGAGAAAGTTTTGAAAGCTGATCCTATCTTCATCAGAGGCCTTATGTTCATAATAACTAGATGGGTTCCATCAATAGGTAATGCACATTCGAAAATTAAGAGAGTACCTATATGGATTCATCTGCACCGTATTCCCTTGCTGTTATGGACATTAATGGGAATCAATTGGTTGGCTTGTCAAGTTGGTAGGCTTATATGTTTTGATTCAAATACTGAGAAAATGCATAGGATTAAGTATGCTAAAGTTCTTGTAGAAGTTGAAGCTAATTCAGAATTACCCCATCGTATTGAATTAGGTGATTTTGGTGATATTTGTCCTCCTGTCATTGTTTCTTATGATTGGAAGCCCAGTATTTGTACTCTATGTAAAGTTTTTGGTCATTCAACTGATCAATGTCATATTCACACCAAGTTAGATGATATTTCTAGTGAACCTTATGTTGATGTTGTTAAGCAAAGGAATGCAACTGTAAATGTAGTTGAAAGTAAAGCTATGCAATCGGTTCCAGAGCATAATAACCAGTATAGGTGGAATAGAGTTACTAATAAGAAGAAACAAGTTTGGATGAGGAAACTTGGAAAATTTGGGACTGATGTGCAAAAAGATGTTAATGAGGCTTTAGACAAGGTTGTATATCAGGGGCAATGAGTCTTCTGGGGTAATGCATCAAGTTAATAATGATGAAAGCATGGGTGTTAGTACTTCAATTCTTGGCAGGGATAGTCAAAATGTAGTGATAGTTGATATGAATGGAAACAGTGTTGTGCAAAGTAAGTTGATCATATTTCTGGACAAAAATCTGATGAAAGTTTTATTCATAATGGCAAACAAGTGCAAGATGACTTTATACTTGACAATACTTTCTCTTCTCTTTTCGATTTACCTACTTTGGACTCTTCTGTTTCTTTGAATAATAACCTTCTTGCACAGAGCTTGTCCTCCTCACATAACTCCTTATCATGTTCCTCATCTTACTCTTCATCACTGGGTAATCAAACAAGTGATTCTTTTAGCTTTCATATTCCATCTACTTCTTCCTTTAGTTGCAATTCTTCTTCGTATTCTCATCTTGCTCCTCCTAAAGAAATCACTCTTCCTCCACCTCCTAATCAATCTGTTAGCAAAGATGCTTCTAATGTCTCTTCATCATCAGGTTTTACTGAGAAGAACTTTACTACAATTCCTCCAATATCTTTGGTAAGTGATTTTGTGGCTTCTGCATCAAAGTCTACTTTGAAATCAAAGAAAGGTAGGAAGAAAAAAATCAGACTTGAGTTCAGCTGGAAATAATGATATTGATGATGGTACTGAATTTAAGCATGACGATGTTTTTCCAATTGGAAGTCAAAAATCCCTTTCAAAAAGAAAAACTAGGCAGAATTCTGCTCCATCATTAAAATCTCTACAAATTAAGAAATGATGTATAATACATGTTTCTGGAATATAAGAGGGATGAACCTTCCATCAAAGCAAAGTGAAGTTAAATTCTTTATTCATAGCAAGAATATTCAACTTGTGTGTTTGTCTGAAACCTAGCTGGACTTATCCTTAACATCTAAAGCAGTGTCATTTATTTCTCCAAGATGGAAATTTGATCATAATCTTGCTGATGCGACTTTTGGTTATCTTCTAACTTTGTGGAATCCTCAATATTATAGTTTAACTAGTTATCATCCTCGGATCAGTATATTCACTTCAAGTGTGTCTATCTTCCATCAAATTCTTTCTTATTTATCACATCAGTTTATGCTCATAATGCATCTTCTCTGAGGCTTGCTTTTCTAAATAATCTTTGTCACATTAATCCTCATGGTGATCCCTGGTTATAAGGTCGGGATTTTAACTGCATGTTCTCTTCCTCGCAAAAGTTGGGTGGTTTCCCTCTCTCTGTTAATGACATAGCTCCTCTTAGTCAAGCTATCATTAAATCCAATTTAACTCCTCTCAATTGGATTGGTCTCACATTTACATGGTCTAACAAAAGTCATTCTGGTTATCCTACTCTTTGTAAGCTTGATCATGTTTTTGTTAACTCTTCCTTTCTAAATATTTGTTCCTGTCCTTTTTATCAAACACTCCCACCCAAAATTTTTGATCATTGTCCACTTCTTTTACACTAGGGGGATATTGATGCCATTATAAAGGGGAAGCCTTCTTTTTAATTTTTTAATTTTTTAATTTTTGGTAATCTCATGGAGATTTTCCCAGTATTTTATTGCAGGTTTAGTATCAAAGTTATGGAAGGAATCCTATGGATAAACTGCTATATAAGTTGAAGCTATTAAAATTACATCTCAAAGCTTGGTCTAAGCATACTTTTGGAGATGCACTAAAGCAGTCTACTCATGTGATATCCGAGCTTATTCAAGTGCAAAATTATCTGATAGGGAATCCTTATGACTCACAACTTCAACTTTTTGAGAGGGAGTTACAAGATAAGCTTAAGAATTTGTTGGATATTGAATTTCAATCTTCAAAACAAAGAGCATATATTAAAAGGGATTTGGAAGCTGATAGGAACTCAAAGTTTTTTCACAATTCTTTGAAGATTAATAAAGTGAAGGAGGCAATTTACATGATATATGATGTCAATGGTAATTTTTTATCTTTACAAGCTACTATTGATAAAGCTTTTGTTAACTACTTTAGTTCCATATTAGCTCCTAATTCATTACCTTTACATAATGTTGATCCTCTTTATCATATTGAGCTACCTTTTTTATCCCATTGTCAAACTATGGAGCTTATTAAGCCTGTTACTAGTGATGAGATTAAGTCAACGGTTTATAGTTTGGATCCTTCCAGTTCTGGTGGGCCTGATGGGTTTAATGTGTATTTTTTTACAAAAAAGTTGGAGTTTTACTGGCAAAGAAGTTACTGAAGCAATCCAATATTTTTTCCTGTCGAATGTTTTGCCTCCCACATTAACTGCCAACTTTATTGCCTTGGTACCAAAAGTGGAAAATCCTTCCTGTGTCTCAGATTTTAGACCAATATCTTGTTGTATTGTGTTTTACAAGATTGTTTCAAAGGTTTTGGCCAATAGAATTCAAGCTGTTCTACCTTCACTAATTTCTAGCAATCAGTCTGCTTTTGTGCCTGGTGGGTCTATTTGTGACAATATATTGATTCATCAAGAATTGCTCCATGGATATGGTAGGAAGAATATGTCTCCTTGATGTATGTTAAAGCTTGATATTAAGAAAGCATTTGATAGTGTATCTTGGTCCTCTATAATTGCTATTTTGTTGAGAATTAACTTTCCAAAACCCTTTTATATATACAAGCATTTCTACGCCAATGTTTTCAATTTCTAGACATGGTATGTTACATGGTTATTTTGAATGAAAGCATGGGGTTAGGCAGGGTGATCCTATTTCCTCTTACCTGTTCATTTTTGTTATGGAGCTTCTTAATTCTCTGGTCATCAATCAAGTGAAGCTAGGAAATTTTAAGTTACATCCTAGATGTAAAAATCCACTGATTACTCATTTGTGTTTTGCTGATGATCTTATTATCTTCACTAAACCATCTTTGAGTAACATTCAATGTATACTCTCAGTACTACAGTCGTTTTATGAGATTACTGGTTTGGAAATCAATTTGAATAAATCTCATATTGAAATTGCTGGGTTAAGTCAATATAAAAAGGATGAACTGGTTGAATTTTCTGGTTTGAATGTCCTACCTGATAACTTGAAATATTTAGGACTACCTCTTTTCACTGGAAGTATCACTAAAGAAAAATCTATGCCCTTATATGAAAAAATCATTGATAAAATGAAGCAATGTCCTTCTTGTCAATTATATCAAGCTGGAAGGCTTACTATTATTCAATCTATTGTTACGTCGATGACTACCTTTTACTCTAGGCACTACATTCTTCCTTTAAAGCTCATTAACATGGTGGTAAGTGCTATGAATAAATTTTTATGGCATGGTGATCCTTTTGCTAAGAAGATTATTCCTATTGCTTTTTCAAAATTATGTGTTGATAGAAGAAATGGTGGTTTAGGAATAATTAATCTCTTTCAATGGAATAAAGCTGCTATGTCTGTGTACATTGATAAGATTTTCACTGATCATTCATGCTTATGGACTAATTATGTGAAGAATAATTTGATTGGTAAGAAAAACTTCTGGATAATGCCCATTCCAAGTTTCTGTGGTTGGAGTTGGCGGCAAATTTTGAAGCTTAGAAATCTTTTCTTTCCTTTTATTCAATGTTTTGCTTGTAGATTACCTGGATTATCTTTTTGGCATTCACCTTGGGTAGGTAATGGTTTGATATTAAGTGATATTTTGGATTATAATTTGAGGAGAAATAGTGGTATTGCAGATTCAACTATAGTAGATGATTTGATTCATGAAGGTGAATTACTATTGCCACATAGTAGCTCAGCTGTGCTTAGGAGGTTATGGATTGCGATATCATCAAACTTCAAGTCTGCAAATGAAAATATTACATGGATCAGAAAGAAACACTCTATCAGTCTTGTATATGACCTTTTAAATGGTGATAAGCCTTCCTTTCCTTGGTATAAAAGAATATGGAACTTGATGAGTAATGCTAAGAAGAATTTCTTGCTATGGAGAATTATGGACAATGCTTTAAATACTAAGGATAAGTTGTTTAAGTTGGGGATTATTCCTGATGACATCTGTGTTTTCTATAGAGCAGAATCTGAGTGTAACTTTAATGACTCGCATTGGCAGAGGTATTATAATTAATTAATTTAATTATATATAGTGATATAGTGGATTTAATGGTTATGGAATTAAATAATGGTGAATATTTAATTAAAATAATATATTTAATTCTGAAATAAACAGAATTGGTTGAAATGGCGATATGGTGTGAACTGGATCATCTGTGATATTTAATTCAGTTTAGAATTGAATTTGAATAACGAATATATTATATAAACGACAGTTTGAACGTAGAGTTATAATATAATTAAAATCGAGCTCGAAATGACACTGCAGTTCGTAAATTGGCGATTCGAACTTCAACTGAATGTACATGATTCGTTTTAAGCCGGAATTCTGTGAAACAAGAAACATGTGGAGCTGGTGGAGTATATCTTTCTAGTGGAAGAGAAAAATCAGGATTTCGTCGTGTAGATTTTGAGATATGTCCAAATCAAATTTTAGAAAAGTCGCTGTGGAATTCCTTTATAATTTATAAAGGAATTATTTATATTTTAAAAAGGAATTTCAATATAAATCGAATATCGGGTTGACCTGGATTTGAATATCGAGTTAGAAATTCATATAGGATTTATTCTGAGCTGTATGGTATTCCACTGTGAATATATACGATAATATTTATTTTTAAATATTAATTTAATTATATTTAATTATATTTATATATTTAAATGGTCATCCAGAGCTTTAAAAATAGCCACTTTTGCACACGAAGTCGGAATTCGACGAAACCAGTTTCGTTGGGACCGTAGGGTCGAGCTGTAGGTGCATGTCCATTTTCGTGATTTTTGGATATTGTATGTAATCGTACGGATTTTTATTCAATGAATTTAGTTAACGTTCAAATTTAAAGTAATATTTAAATCCAAAATAAAACCCTATAAATACCCCCTTCTTAAGACCTAATTGAGTCCCACGGTCAAACACTTTTCTGCCTCCACCTTTTTCCATCTCACAGCAAAAACATCCGCCTTTGAAAAATCAAAACAATCGAAACAAAAATCATTAAATCACGAGATGGGTTTATATGAGATCGTGAAGCTGTACTCTTCGATTTGGTGTCTCCTTTGTGGGATGCGAACGTTGACTGTCGAGCTCGACGTTTTTACAGTGAATGTTAGGGTTTGAAATCGTAGGAAATAGGAGCAATTATTTTCGATCTGGACATGAGGATTGCATTTGTGAGGTGATTTAGCATATATACGCTAATTTCTAGGAATTTCGGTCATCTTTTGGTTTGGTGCTTCACTGTGTTGAATGATAGAGCTGTGCGACGATTTTGGCAATGGGGGTGCGAGTTTAAAGTCGTTGGAACAAGGAGATAGAGGTTTGAAAGGAGATTGAAATGGAAATTTCGGTTTGAAGTTTAATGAAGTGGTGAAGGAGAAAAGGGTGGATGAAATCACGGTAATGGTTGTGGAACAACTTCAGGTTGCGTGTTCTAATTCTGGGAGAAGGAGGAGTAAGCGGGTGCGGGTTTGATAGGGGGATGGGCCGGTTGAGGATGGGTAAAGCCCAATTGATATTCATTTAAGTTTTTATTTAGATTTTAAATAGTGTAAACTTTGAAATGTTATAACTCGGTCATATATAATCGAAATTCAGCGAAACAAGATCCCTTAGGATTGTATGGACGAGAACTATCCAATGGAGCTAACTGAGAGTGGACTGGGGCTCGTTTGAATTTACGATGAATTAAATTGTTTGATTCCAATCAAACAACAGTTTATCGTTCTTTAACGATGAACTGCAAATGTGAGTAAATCTCACTAACTCTGAATAGTTTATAATTTCATGTTGTATTTTTAGAACCGTTAAATATTGGCTGATTGACTGTGTGTTGACTGTTTGATTGAACTGCTAGTCTGTTAGTTGATTTTCTATATTGATTCTGTTTAACAGAGAATATATCATATGGAACTGAAAGTGATGTTGATTTTATATTGTCTAACATCTGTGATGCAGGGAAACAGGTTGGAGGAATCCAACTGGATTCCTCAACATTTATTTTACTGTGATATATATATATATATATATATATATATATATATATATATATATATATATATATATATATTATGTTATATAATCTGTTGTCGATTATATGTGTTTGAACGATACTGATCATCGTGATTTGATATGTTGAATACCATAACATACCGAAATGTTGATAAGGGAATATTTTTAAAGTGATATTTGAAAATAAAATATTTATAAATGGAATATTTATAAATAAGAAATATTTATAAATTGGAATATTTATAAATAGGAGATATTTAGAAAAAGGGAAAACGTTATAAAATGGAAACTGTTATAAGAAGGAAATCATTTTAAAGTGGAGAACCGTTACTAAAAGTAATTCTTTAAAATGATTAAATGTTGTTAAAAAGGAAACCTTTATAAAGCGAATAAAGGAGTTAAATCGAATATGGTATTCGAAAGGAGTTAAATCGAATATGGTATTCGAAAGTAGTAAATCGAATATGGTATTCGAAAGGAGTTAAATCGAATATGGTATTCGAAAGTAGTAAATCGAATATGGTATTCAAAAGTAGTAAATCGAATATGGTATTCGAAAGTAGTTAAATCGAATATGGTATTCGAAAGTAGTAAATCGAATATGGTATTCGAAAGGAGTTAAATCGAATATGGTATTCGAAAGTAGTAAATCGAATATGGTATTCGAAAGGAGTAAATCGAATATGGTATTTGAAAGGAGTTAAATAGAATATGGTATTCGAAAGTAGTAAATCGAATATGGTATTCGAAGGGAGTTAAATCGAATATGGTATTCGAAAGTAGTAAATCGAATATGGTATTCGAAAGTAGTAAATCGAATATGGTATTTTAAAGGAGTTAAATCGAATATGGTATTCGAAAGTAGTAAATCGAATTAGTTATTCGAAAGGGGTTAGTCGAGTCGGGTCAGTTGAATAGAGTTAATCGAATAGGTAAAAGGAGTTAATCGAATATAGTTTATTCGAATAGAATAAAGGAGTTAATCGAATATATAGTTTATTCAAATAGCATAAAGGAGTTAATCGAATATAGTTTATTCGAATCGAGTAAAAGGAGTTAATCGAATATAGTTTATTCGAATAGAATAAAGGAGTTAATCGAATATATAGTTTATTCAAATAGAATAAAGGAGTTAATCGAATATAGTTTATTCGAATAGAGTAAAAGGAGTTAATCGAATATAGTTTATTCGAATAGAGTAAAAGGAGTTAATCGAATATATAGTTTATTCAAATAGAATCAAAAGAGTTATCGAATATAGTTTATTCGATAAGAGTTAAGTGAATAGAGTTAGAGTTAAATCAAAAGAGTTAAGTGAATAGAATAAATTGAATAGAGTTATCGAATATACCTTATCTAAGGAAAGAATTATCGAATAGAAAATATTTGAAAGAGAGTTACGTAAGGAAGTTTGTTAAAGAATTAGAAGGGTGATCTTTGTCTATTTCAAGGTTAGAAACGTTGTTCAGTTAAGGTCTGAGAGGTAGTATTACCCCAACTTGATTGACTTCATTTTTAACTAAGGAATGGTTAAGGTTCGATAGTAAAGGATGGTTAAGTGAATTTAGTAATTAAAGGAAATGGTTTGAGTTGGCATCGCGATTGTTTGTTTAAACATCTGTCTAAGTCCAATGAAGAAGCTTTGGAAATGTTTTCCAAATAAGAAACCAGAAATGTTTTCTAATAAAGAAAACAAGAAATGGAAATGTTTTCCATTAGTAATAACTTATATTTTCCAAATTTAGAAAATAAGAAATATTGAATATAGGGAAACAGGAGATAAGTAAATTAATGAAATAAAGAGATAAATGTTAAATGATGTTTGATCGATATAAATTTCCATTTGGAAATAATATCGTTGTTTGCACACCTGTTTTTCTTCGATAGTTAAATCACATACTATCGAAGTTTTGACCATTTTAACGTTGTTAATATGGAGAGACCGGTTGGATTATTATCCAAAGAACCACTCTGTATTGGCATAAGCGTTGCGAATCATATATGCCAAAGGAAATTGACGGAGTTATGCAAGGGCTATCATGTTTACAGAATAGTGCCTTCGGTTCATCCTGTTCCTGGATGACTTGTATGGACGGATGTCTGACAGAGTATTTCCAGACGATCACGTATATTTAATTCTCCAACCGTACCAAGAGTGGAAGCGGAGAAGGAAACTTCTTTTAGCTAACACATAATGTATGGTTGAGGACGTCAATAGGTGATTTGATGGATTTGACGATGTGGCATTCAAAGTGAATCTGATGTGATGATAAAGCGTAGCTTCTAGTCTCACATCCTGTAAATGACAGAAATCGGGCAGGCAGCATGGCTAAGTCGGTCTCACGGAAGTAGGGTGTATAATCACCTGATCTAGAGTTTCATTTACTTCTAAAAATCTATTGTTGATGCTGTCCCATTCGGGAAACGTTTGCTGATCCCAACTGTTGGTGATATACATTCGATACACTGAAGCGAAATGAGTGGTCGGTCATGTGTGGCCAGGTTGCAAGATGTTCTTGTTGAACCCAGTGTATTCCTTTCTAGTGGTACACTAGCGAAATGTGGTTCCATACCTTGTCATAGTTGGAAACCCATTACCCAATACGTGCTTGCGGTTTTGATTGTATGCTATATATGTAGAACGTGAGATGAAAGCGTTTCTGCTAGATGATTATGTGACGAAAAAGAATTTCGCTCGATCCGAATCAGTCGCTAGACCGATCTAGACCGTTCGAAACGCCCTATCGTTTGAGAACATGACAAAACAGAACGCAGACGGAAGAACATTTCATTGTATATTACAACAATGCATCAGATTACAAGAATATACAGAGTATAAACAAATGAATATTACACAGAAATATCAGAGATTTAAATTACATTTAAATACATAGCAGCGGAAAATAATATAATACACAACTAGAAGAGATATACGGATACAAAGCTTTCCGGATATCGTTCCAGCTGTAAACCAGGATCCTGCAAATATAAATCTGCAAAACCAAAACTACTAGCTGCCCGTGTCAAAATAAGGGCACCCAGAGTTTAGGTTAAAACAATAAACTCCAGGTCAGTCATGTGACCGGTGTGAGAACTAACACAGTTATAAATCTTTATTTTAAAGTTAGGTAAATCAAGGGACCACACCGTATAACACGGAACGGGTTTCCTCCCAAGAATACCAGTGCATAAAACAAACAGCGCAATGCTAAATAAAGAAAAATGAAGCTGTTATAAGACCCAGGTCCTATCACACAATGCAACGCAAGCCGGGGGATAGGGTTTTCGCTTATAATAGCCAAAGAATGCTTGATACGTTTAAAACAAATCATTTGATACTATTTTAAGTGCATAGTGTATAAAACAACTTCAAATCATAAGTATCAATCATAGGCGACATGAGCGTCCCATGCCACTATGTCGCCATATATAGGTTCACAAATAAAACCGCAAATGTCACGTATTTGGAAATTGGATTTCCATCTATGAACCGAGGCAAAAGATAGTCCTCAACCGATTTGAGACTGTCTAGCCCGAGTCTCAGGAGCAGAACGCATCGCCCCTTGGATCCTCACGGCCGGTCCACCGATGTGGATTAAACTTAAATCCTAAACATGCGTTTCTCCGCCCTTTGGGGCGTAAATGAGCCAACGAATGACTCCACCGGACCCGGATCGTCCGATCAAACCGAGGCACCTCGCAACAGCAACAACCACATAGGTGAAAAGTATATAAATGTCAGGGCTGGTAGGTCACTGACACCACCCTAGCTAGAAAGAAACGCATGCCCTCTCTGACGTCCTCTCCCGTTTTTGGTTCACAACCGGGGTGCGAAACTCGCGAAGTAAACGTTACACAAAGCTACGCCACAAGGTCGTGCTTTGATCATCACCATAAGACTTCGCTTTTCAACAGAAGCCTCGATCAATTGCCACTTAGGCATGCCACACAGGCAATTCACTCCATGCGTTTGATATCCATCAATATATGACCCCTGAGCTCGTACGTCTCAGAGAAGGGCGTTAAGCAAGAGAATAAATTCTCCGCCGCCAAGCAGATATATATTTAATAGAGATCAATCACACGGACTAAAATCCAATGTCAGACACACAGTCCATTTACAAGTCCGTTCTCGGTCTGAACGAAACTGGAGGCCCCTAGTACCCCGCATATCCATCGATCTCCAAGCACGTCTGGACGATCACCAACTGTTTCCATCTTCTTGGGTGTACAGCCCAATCAAGATCATCAGTAATCACCCAAACGACGTGAAGACATCCGGTCTTCGACCACCGTCTTCATCTTCGACTTATCGTCGTATCAGTTATTCAAAATGGGATAAACCCAGTCTTTCCGAATAACTCGCGTATATTTTAAATAAGTGTTACACAAACACAACATACGCCTCATTCCAATTCATCAGTCACTAACCGTAAATTAATCGAGAGAATAATTCCCCAAATATTAACCCCGAAGGCCGAAACCCACATCATATCAATATCCAGAAAACCATTCTGCTTGGCTAACCGACAGTTAGTTTCTAAATTTCACATTCATAGGGAGAGGTTCCCATTAATTTTATCAAAGATAAATTCTTTAAAATTTATTCTTTAATCTATTTTTGAATATCAATTCAAACTAGTCGGGATTAGCGAACCTTACCGAAGTAATCATTTATTTTAATTTCCCAATCCCAACCTATTCATCCCATGAAGTAAAACTGGTAATACTTCATATCTACCACCACGGTGTTATCGGTAAATTCAATTACCATTTCTCGTTCAAATCTAATTAAAGATTTAACTATCGCCTGGAGTAAAACTGGTGACACTTCATTCTCGATTATTTCAATCTAATTAAAGATTCATTAAAACTCCACTTAGTTTTAATCGCTAACTGGGTTAAAGAATCAGTGTCATTTAAAACACGATTCACGACAAACCCAAAATCACATTCCATTAATTATCGGGTTAAAGAACGAGTGTTATTTAAAACAGTGTCCACGATAAACCCAAAAATCAATATCAATTCAATTCCAATTAAATATTATTTAATTGGCGTACTTCATTAAATCTAAATAAAAAGATTTAATCTTTTCTCAACTGGGTTCAAGAATAGTGTTAGTGAAGACACCATTCACGACAAACCCAAATCGCATTTGATATTCAATACAAGGCTCTGAATAGAAAATATATCGGCTTATATTCAATATCAAATCCTACGATTAACAAATGTCGTATTGGAGATAACGATATAAATATATCTTTCAAATTTCCATAACAACATCTGTATAATCACGAATTCCAACATCGAAATATTCCGAAGACAATTTCGATCCAAATCCATTCCAACGCAATCATTGGAAATTCTGGTCATTTTCAAAACCATTTCAAATTCAATTTATTTATTTAAAAATAAAGAGAATTATAATTATAGTTCAAAACTAGTTCGTTTCAATAAAAATCTATTTTTATCTTTTCAAAAATGGAGTATTTCATCCCAATTCTTTCTAAATCATTTCTTATGATTTTACATAAATTATTACTACTTTTAATAATTTTATCAAGGCCCGTACAGTCGATTTCCATCAACGGCCATCGAACTGCACTTACAATGACCTTTTCCAAATTTGATTTGGACATAATTCCAAATCCAACCGTTAGATTTCTAATTTCTAATATTAGTTAGAAAGCTCTTTTCGATGCGAACCCAACGGTTCCGGTTTCAGGAGGATCCGACGGTCGGATCTCCCGCAATATCCGTTCGAAGTCAATGGTCAAAATTCGCGAACTGCCGCGGCGCGGCGCGTTCTATTCAGGCCATTATATTATATATATATATATATATATATAATATATATAATATATATTTCGTCGATTACTATTTAAAACGAATTTTATAAATAGTTTTGAATTCGTTTCAAAAACAATTTCAACTCAAAATTGAATCTTTCCTTATAAATTCGTTTTAAAATTCATTTCTATTCAATTCAAGTTTCAATTCAATTTGAATTCATCTCAATTCGTTTTAAATTCAATTCGAATTCGTTCTATATTCAATTCATTTCGAAATCGTTTTCAATTCATTTCATTTCGAAATCGTTTTCAATTCACTTCATTTCGAAATAGTTTTCAATTCATTTCATAATATTCGATTTCAAAATTACTTTTCAATATGAATAAAATCGATATAAATATCGTTCACGTTCAAATGGCGTCAATCTAATCAACACGGCTTCATATATTCCTTTACTCTATTCAACAAATGAATATTTATTTTTGTCAACACACGACTAATCTCAACGAATGAGTACTGTCCACGTGTGACTATTTTTGTTAAATTATTTCGTTCAACACATGACTAATCTCAACGGATGAGTACAGTCAACACATGAACCTTTATTTAATAGTGATAAAGATATAAAATTTATTGTTAAAATATTACGTTCAACACATGACTAATCTCACGAATGAGTACAGTCAACACATGAACCTTTACTTTATAATATTCTTTATTCTCTAAATTGGAATGAGGCCCAATCAATCACCATATAAAATTAATTATATGGATTTTCATACAACACATGTATATAATAGCATTGAAAAATAATCAACCATCACCCAAAGTGCACTACACTATATAAGCATCAAATATAGATATCTAACGCTTATAACAGCCTATCAATCAATCGATCGACATATTTATTCAATCAGGATGAGTGAACTTCATATTTCATCCCAACACCCGTGTGGGGTTTCAAACAATCAAACACAGATTTTAGTTGTGCAGTTGGGCGATGTGTAAAATTTATCGACCCAGTCAATGTCCTTCAAATAGGTGTACATAAACAAACCGTCCGGTTTGTAAATGAATATTTTATTTTATTCACTTCACGTTAAAAATTATATTTTTAACGATAAAACATTTTATTTTAACATATGAATTTCTATTCAGTTCATTCTTTAAATAAAGTGATATTTTTATTTTTCTAACTTATTTTAGAAAATTTCGGCACTTATTTTAGAAAATTTCGGCAGCATAACGGCACGATACTAGAAACGGGACAAGGCCTAGCCTTATCCCCGGTCTAGTGAAGGCCCACGCCATTCACACATCAATCAAATCAATTTCATTTCACCAAACAATTCAATTCAAACCAAATAAACTAACCAACTACACAACCAAACAATTTAACAAACAAGCCATCCATGGTCTGTGGATGACGGGTGTCGGGTGCTACTAAACACCGTCTGCATCCTAGTATATATATATATATATAACTAGAAAATTTAAATTGAAAGGTGAGGAGTTCTCACCGAAAGCTATCCAACACCACGACTCTTCATTTATTGAAATCTTCGCCATTCTCGCTCTTGTCACTTTCTTCGCCCGTATTATCTACATACGTAAAAATCACATTTTTACTTCGCTATTCAATATATAAAAATCAAATTTTTACTTCGCTATTCAATATATAAAAATCGAATTTTTTACTTTTCTATTCAATATATAAAAATCAAATTTTTACTATGCTATTCAATATATAAAAATCGAATTTTTACTATGCTATTCAATATATAAAAATCGAATTTTTACTATGCTATTCAATATTTAAAAATTGAATTTTTACTATGCTATTCAATATATAAAAATCGAATTTTTACTATGCTATTCAATATATAAAAATCGAATTTTTACTATGCTATTCAATATATAAAAATCGAATTTTTACTATGCTATTCAATATATAAAAATCGAATTTTTACTATGCTATTCAATATATAAAAAATCATACTTTGCCTTTCTATAATATAAAAATTATATTTTGAATCTTCCTATAATGTAAAAATTATATTTTTATTGCCTACATATAATAAAAATCATAGTTTTATTATTCTAAAAATATAAAGATCGTATCTTTTCTATTGTAAAAATCAAACCTTTATGTAAATTGATGAATAAATAAACAAATTATTATACATACTAAGAATAAACAAAGACAGATTCTATCTAAATTAAAATAAATAAGTAAAACTTACATTGGAATTTTAGCGAGAGGGGGGGGGGTCTTCTGCGCTGTGTTGACCGACTGGGGGGGGGGGGGGGTTTCTGCGATCGCTGGAGGAAGGGGGTGAAGGAGGGGGTCGCAGTCGGAGAAGAAGGAGTGGAGGAGGAGGAGAAGAAAGGAGGCGGCGGAAGGAATGGCAGGGGCTGTGTCGCGAGAGGAAGGGGGGTTTCGATCGTTCGAACGAGGAGAAGGGTGGCTGAGGGTAGCGACGGAGGCAGGGCGTCGGTGGGGGAGTCGATGGGGAGGGCGGCGTCGGCGAGCGGTTCCGTCGATCTCGAGATTCTTTTTTTTCTTTCTGTTAAAAACGGGAATGAAAGGATAAGGGGAGGGAGGGCTTAAATGAAATTATATATAATATTATTTAATTTGTTTATTTTAATCCCATAAAGCAACCACCGCCTGTCGTCCATAGCGTTTTACCCCCATTCCGAACACAATGGAATATGTATCGCAAGCTGATTCGATCGTTTGAATCAGTTTCCGTCAAAATCTACATATAACTCTATATATTGAATTTGAATGCGCATTTCAATTTACCGGGGTCACACTCTAACTCTATAAATTGTAGAAAAATATTTTCTAGCTTCGTATTGTCGATACGGTCCTAACAAAACTAGTTTCGTCGAATTCTGAGACCGTTTGAAAAATGGCCATTTCCAGTCGATTAAAATCTACTTAAACTGGTCAAACGCGTTATCCTTTTCCACGCTCACATATTGATTCGAAAAATTATGAAATTTGAAACCTAGCAATAACTTTACATCTCGGATCCAACAAAAGTGGTTTCGTCGAAATCCGAGGTCGTTTGCAAAATTTCCATTTTTAAGGGCCTGAATTCCATAGCGACTATTCAGAATTTTCAACTAGACATATCTTTTGATCCCCGCTATGAAATTTTGATTTTTCGGATTCGTTGGAAAGATATCATCACTTAAATCCTAATGTTTTTGGTTTCACTAAAATCCGGATTGTTTTGCACCCGGTACATTCAATTGAAGTTTGAAATCGAATTATCGAACTACCGCGCCATTTTCAATTCTTTTTATAAATATAAATAATTATTTATATTCTAACGACGATCTATATAAATATATTCGTTCGAATTTTATTCAAAATAAATTTGTCGTCGATATTATTTAAAATAACTCATTTTAAATAATCAAAATTCACTAAAATTGCCAATTTAAAAATTTCAAACTGGCTCGCATTTTCCGGGTTGTTACAATCTCCCCCACTTAAAACTTTTCGTCCCCGAAAAGGAATAATGTCGAAAGTGGTTTGATTAATCAACTCTACGTTCGATCTGGCTTCCATTCTCCAACTTTTCAGTTTCTGAGAATTTTCAAAAATTTCAAAAATTTGGCTAACACCCTAAATTTTCGAAAAATTTCGCCATAACCTCCCCTGCACCGGGAGCCACGGGAAAATCCCGAAATTGCCATACAGGCCTTCTGATCTCAAAAAGAAAAAGAAAAGGCCAAGCGGCTAGCCAATAGGCTCATAAAATCATCATCACCCAAACAAAACAGTAAATTATGTAGTAAACATGTACCTATTTGTCGGGCAAACAAATTTTATTCTCTGCTCTAGCCTCCTTGCTATGACCTGTTCAATGTAAGTACAAGTATATGCAAGCAAATGCGACCAATTTTTAATACAGTTCACTATTTGATTCAAATGAACTAAATGGTTCAAATTAGCAAACAAATAAACAAACAACACAAACATCAATCAATTAGTGGATTAACGTTTCAAATTCATAATTTTGATATATATACAAAAATCATGTTTTTGATGCCAAATCACAACAATAGGCCCTATCTAATTTTGGTTCTCACACCAGTCTAATGGAAATATATAGAAATCCCACTTTCGTCGTACGAACATAAATTCTAATGATGGAGCTCCATCATCAAAATCATCTTCGGGCGATTAGAGTGTAATTCTATATCTATCCAGTATATTAAAACTTCAAATACACGTTTGCAAGGCGTATATGAAAAATCTTTATATACTGGACTGTCCAAATCAATACAAATAAATAATCAACTACGAATAATTGATTTAAATTTTCAAAACAAAATTTGTTTTCACTTTAAAAATATACTCTTCACACTCGTTCTAGGATACTACTGATCCCATCTCTAACGAGTCATTCCCGTTGGATATTACTAATCCAGTATCTGATGAATTCTTTCGTATGGTTCTAATGTGCCTTGTTCTCTAAGCTTTGTAAACCAAAGCTCTGATACCAACTGTGACGAAAAAGAATTTCGCTCGATCTGAATCAGTCGCTAGACCGATCTAGACCGTTCGAAACGCCCTATTGTTTGAGAATACGACAAAACATAACGCAGACGGAAGAACATTTCATTGTATATTACAACAATGCATCAGATTACAAGAATATACAGAGTATAAACAAATGAATATTACACAGAAATATCAGAGATTTAAATTACATTTAAATACATAGCAACGGGAAATAATACAATACACAACTAGAAGAGATATACGGATACAAAGCTTTCCGGATATCGTTCCAGCTGTAAACCAGGATCCTGCGAATATAAATCTGCAAAACCAAAACTACTAGCTGTCCGTGTCAAAATAAGGGCACCCAGAGTTTAGGTTAAAACAATAAACTCCAGGTCAGTCATGTGACTGGCGTGAGAACTAAAACAGTTATAAATCTTTATTTTAAATTTAGGTAAATCAAGGGACCACGCCGTATAACACGGAACGGGTTTCCTCCCAAGAATACCAGTGCATAAAACAAACAACGCAATGCTAAATAAAGAAAAATGAAGCTGTTATAAGACCCAGGTCCTATCACACAATGCAACGCAAGCCGGGGGATAGGGTTTTCCCTTATAACAGCCAAAGAATGCTTGATACGTTTAAAACAAATCATTTGATACTATTTTAAGTGCATAGTGTATAAAACAACTTCAAATCATAAGTATCAATCATAGGCGACATGAGCGTCCCATGCCACTATGTCGCCATATATAGGTTTACAAATAAAACCGCAAATGTCACGTATTTGGAAATTGGATTTCCATCTATGAACCGAGGCAAAAGATAGTCCTCAACCGATTCGAGACTGTCTAGCCCGAGTCTCAGGAGCAGAACGCATCGCCCCTTGGATCCTCAGGGTCGGTCCACCGATGTGGATTAAACTTAAATCCTAAACATGCGTTTCTCCGCCCTTTGGGGCGTAAATGAGCCAACGAATGACTCCACCGGACCCGGATCGTCCGATCAAACCGAGCCGCCTCGCAACAGCAACAACCACATAGGTGAAAAGTATATAAATGTCAGGGCTGGTAGGTCACTGACACCACCCTAGCTAGAAAGAAACGCATGCCCTCCCTGACGTCCTCTCCCGTTTTTGGTTCACAACCGGGGTGCGAAACTCGCGAAGTAAACAATACACAAAGCTACGCCACAAGGCCGTGCTTTGATCATCACCACAAGACTTTGCTTTTCAACAGAAGCCTCGATCAATTGCCACTTAGGCATGCCACACAGGCAATTCACTCCATGCGTTTGATATCCATCAATATATAACCCCTAAGCTCGTACGTCTCAGAGAAGGGCGTTAAGCAAGAGAATAAATTCTCCGCCGCCAAGCAGATATGTATTTAATAGAGATCAATCACACGGACTAAAATCCAATGTCAGACACACAGTCCATTTACAAGTCCGTTCTTGCTCTGAACGAAACCGGAGGCACCTAGTACCCCGCATATCCATCGATCTCCAAGCACGTATGGACGATCACCAACTGTTTCCATCTTCTTGGGTGTACAGCCCAATCAAGATCATCAGTAATCACCCAAACGACGTGAAGACTTCCGGTCTTCGACCACCGTCTTCATCTTCGACTTATCGTCGTATCAGTTATTCAAAATGGGATAAACCCGGTCTTTCCGAATAACTCGCGTATATTTTAAATAAGTGTTACACAAACACAACATACGCCTCATTCCAATTCATCAGTCACTAACCGTAAATTAATCGAGAGAATAATTCCCCAAATATTAACCCCGAAGGCCGAAACCCACATCAGATCAATATCCAGAAAACCATTCTGCTTGGCTAACCGACAGTTAGTTTCTAAATTTCACATTCATAGGGAGAGGTTCCCATTAATTTTATCAAAGATAAATTCTTTAAAATTTATTCTTTAATCTATTTTTGAATATCAATTCAAACTAGTCGGGATTAGCGAACCTTACCGAAGTAATCATTTATTTTAATTTCCCAATCCCAACCTATTCATCCCATGAAGTAAAACTGGTAATACTTCATATCTACCACCACGGTGTTATCGGTAAATTCAATTACCATTTCTCGTTCAAATCTAATTAAAGATTTAACTATCGCCTGGAGTAAAACTGGTGACACTCCATTCTCGATTATTTCAATCTAATTAAAGATTCATTAAAACTCCACTTAGTTTTAATCGCTAACTGGGTTAAAGAATCAGTGTCATTTAAAACACGATTCACGATAAACCCAAAATCACATTCCATTAATTATCAGGTTAAAGAACGAGTGTTATTTAAAACACTGTCCACGATAAACCCAAAAATCAATATCAATTCAATTCCAATTAAATATTATTTAATTGGCATACTTCATTAAATCTAAATAAAAAGATTTAATCTTTTCTCAACTGGGTTCAAGAATAGTGTTAGTGAAGACACCATTCACGACAAACCCAAATCGCATTTGATATTCAAAACAAGGCTCTGAATAGAAAATATATCGGCTTATATTCAATATCAAATCCTACGATTAACAAATGTCGTATTGGAGATAACGATATAAATATATCTTTCAATTTTCCATAACAACATCTGTATAATCACGAATTCCAACATCGAAATATTCCGAAGACAATTTCGATCCAAATCCATTCCAGCGCAATCATTGGAAATTCTGGTCATTTTCAAAACCATTTCAAATTCAATTTATTTATTTAAAAATAAAGAGAATTATAATTCTAGTTCAAAACTAGTTCATTTCGATAAAAATCTATTTTTATCTTTTCAAATATGGATTATTTCATCCCAATTCTTTCTAAATCATTTCTTATGATTTTACATAAATTATTACTATTTTTAATAATTTTATCAAGGCCCGTACAGTCGATTTCCATCAACGGCCATCGAACTGCACTTATAGCGACCTTTTCCAAATTTGATTTGGACATAATTCCAAATCCTACCGTTAGATTTCTAATTTCTAATATTAGTTAGAAAGCTCTTTTCGATACGAACCCAACGGTTCCGGTTTCAGGAGGATCCAACGGTCGGATCTCCCGCAATATCCGTTCGAAGTCAATGGTCGAAATTCGCGAACTACCGCGGCACGGCGCGTTCTATTCAGGCCATTATATTTTATATATATATATATATATATATATAATATAATATATATTTCGTCGATTACTATTTAAAACGAATTTTATAAATAATTTTGAATTCGTTTCAAAAACAATTTCAACTCAAAATTGAATCTTTCCTTATAAATTCGTTTTAAAATTCATTTCTATTCAATTCAAGTTTCAATTCAATTTGAATTCATCTCAATTCGTTTTAAATTCAATTCGAATTCGTTCTATATTCAATTCATTTCGAAATCGTTTTCAATTCATTTCATTTCGAAATCGTTTTCAATTCATTTCATTTCGAAATCGTATTCAATTCATTTCATAATATTCGATTTCAAAATTACTTTTCAATATGAATAAAATCGATATAAATATCGTTCACGTCTGAATGGCGTCAATCTAATCAACACGACTTCATATATTCCTTTACTCTATTCAACAAATGAATATTTATTTTTGTCAACACACGACTAATCTCAACGAATGAGTACTGTCCACGTGTGACTATTTTTGTTAAATTATTTCGTTCAACACATGACTAATCTCAACGGATGAGTAAAGTCAACACATGAACCTTTATTTAATAGTGATAAAGATATAAAATTTATTGTTAAAATATTACGTTCAACACATGACTAATCTCACGAATGAGTACAGTCAACACATGAACCTTTACTTTATAATATTCTTTATTCTCTAAATTGGAATGAGGCCCAATCAATCACCATATAAAATTAATTATATGGATTTTCATACAACACATGTATATAATAGCATTGAAAAATAATCAACCATCACCCAAAGTGCACTACACTGTATAAGCATCAAATATAGATATCTAACGCTTATAACAGCCTGTCAATCAATCGATCGACATATTTATTCAATCAGGATGAGTGAACTTCATATTTCATCCCAACACCCGTGTGGGGTTTCAAACAATCAAACACAGATTTTAGTTGTGCAGTTGGGCGATGTGTAAAATTTATCGACCCAATCAATGTCCTTCAAATAGGTGTACATAAACAAACCGTCCGATTTGTAAATGAATATTTTATTTTATTCACTTCACGTTAAAAATTATATTTTTAACGATAAAACATTTTATTTTAACATATGAATTTCTATTCAGTTCATTCTTTAAATAAAGTGATATTTTTATTTTTCTAACTTATTTTAGAAAATTTCGGCGGCATAACGACACGATACTAGAAACGGGACAAGGCCTAGCCTTATCCCCGGTCTAGTGAAGGCCCACGCCATTCACACATCAATCAAATCAATTTCATTTCACTAAACAATTCAATTCAAACCAAATAAACTAACCAACTACACAACCAAACAATTTAACAAACAAGCCATCCATGGTCTGTGGATGACGGGTGTCGGGTGCTACTAAACACCGTCTGCATCCTAGTATATATATATATAACTAGAAAATTTAAATTGAAAGGTGAGGAGTTCTCACCGAAAGCTATCCAATACCACGACTCTTCATTTATAGAAATCTTCACCATTCTCGCTCTTGTCACTTTCTTCGCCCGTATTATCTACATACGTAAAAATCACATTTTTACTTCGCTATTCAGTATATAAAAATCGAATTTTTACTTTCGCTATTCAATATATAAAAATCGAATTTTTACTTTACTATTCAATATATAAAAATCGAATTTTTACTATGCTATTCAATATATAAAAATCGAATTTTTACTATGCTATTCAATATATAAAAATCGAATTTTTACTATGCTATTCAATATATAAAAATCGAATTTTTACTATGCTATTCAATATATAAAAATCGAATTTTTACTATGCTATTCAATATATAAAAATCGAATTTTTACTATGCTATTGAATATATAAAAATCATACTTTGCCTTTCTATAATATAAAAATTATATTTTGAATCTTCCTATAATGTAAAAAATATATTTTTATTGCCTACATATAATAAAAATCATAGTTTTATTATTCTAAAAATATAAAGATCGTATCTTTTCTATTGTAAAAATCAAACCTTTATGTAAATTGATGAATAAATAAACAAATTATTATACATACTAAGAATAAACAAAGACATATTCTATCTAAATTAAAATAAATAAGTAAAACTTACATTGGAATTTTAGCGAGAGGGGGGGAGTCTTCTGCGCTGTGTTGACCGACTAGGGGGGGGGGGGGTTTCTGCGATCGCTGGAGGAAGGGGGGGGAAGGAGGGGGTCGCAGTCGGAGAAGAAGGAGTGGAGGAGGAGGAGAAGAAAGGAGGCGGCAGAAGGAATGGCAGGGGCTGTGTCGCGAGAGGAAGGGGGGTTTCGATCGTTCGAACGAGGAGAAGGGTGGCTGAGGGTAGCGGCGGAGGCAGGGCGGCGGTGGGGAAGTCGATGGGGAGGGCGGCGTCGGCGAGCAGTTCCGTCGATCTCGAGATTCTTTTTTTTTCTTTCTGTCAAAAACGGGAACGAAAGGATAGGGGGAGGGAGGGCTTAAATGAAATTATATATAATATTATTTAATTTATTTATTTTAATCCCATAAAGCAACTTTCTATTTCGAACTCGAAATCAAGCCCACCGCCTGTCGTTCATAGCGTTTTACCCCCATTCCGAACACAATGGAATATGTATCGCAAGCCGATTCGATCGTTTGAATCAGTTTCCGTCAAAATCTACATATAACTCTATATATTGAATTTGAACGCGCATTTCAATTTACCGGGGTCACACTCTAACTCTATAAATTGTAGAAAAATATTTTCTAGCTTCGTATTGTCGATACGGTCCTAACAAAACTAGTTTCGTCGAATTCTGAGACCGTTTGAAAAATGGCCATTTTCCAGTCGATTAAAATCAACTGAAACTGGTCAAACGCGTTTTCCTTTGCAACGCTCACATATTGATTCGAAAAATTATGAAATTTGAAACCTAGCAATAACTTTACATCCTAGATCCAACAAAAGTGGTTTCGTCGAAATCCGAGGTCGTTTGCAAAATTTCCATTTTAAGGGCCTGAATTCCATAGCGACTATTCAGAATTTTCAACTGGACATATCTTTTGATCCCCGCCATGAAATTTTGATTTTTCGGATTCGTTGGAAAGATATCATCACTTAAATCGTAATGTTTTTGGTTTCACTAAAATCCGAATTGTTTTGCACCCGGTACATTCAATTGAAGTTTGAAATTGAATTATCGAACTACCGCGCCATTTTCAATTTTTTTTATAAATATAAATAATTATTTATATTCTAACGACGATCTATATAAATATATTCGTTCGAATTTTATTCAAAATAAATTTGTCGTCGATATTATTTAAAATAACTCATTTTAAATAATCAAAATTCGCTAAAATTGCCAATTTAAAAATTTCAAACTGGCTCGCATTTTCCGGGTTGTTACAGATTATTATACTGTGGTTGATAGACATTAGTATAATATCAAAAGGTTTTTGATATAAAGATAATTTGGATTCTCATAAGGGAAAAACTCGTTCCGTTATACGGCGTGGTCTTATGAGATATCGTTTACCTGCTTGAACTGTTTTACTCATACCAGTCCCATGACTGACCCGGAGTTTATTTTGTTGTTTCCCTAAACTCTTGGGTGCCTAAATTTGTACGGGAAGTCAAGTAGTCGGGATTTACATATATACTGGAAGAGCTTGGAGCAGGAGGCTTCAAGATTATTATAGCTATAGGTTATTTCCGCTGTGTTGTAAGTGCTGTACTCTGATAATGTTATCGTATTCATATAATGATTTGATTTCAATGATATGTTATCTATTATATGTTGTTTCGTTCCGCTGTGAGATTCGTGTTACTCTGATGTTGTGTTCTTCTTCTTCTTCTATTCTAAGTTTCTATCTTATCTATCCTCACCCTCTGTTTTCTTTCATTAATTACCGGGATTTTTTTCGATGTTTGGTTATCGACATCGAGTTTTCGTCGATAACCAAAGTCGCTAAAAATCCGGGTCATTACAGTTGGTATCAGAGCAGAAGGTTAATTGATTAACTTGGCTCTGTGGCGTGACTCGGTAGAGATAGGGTTAGTAATGCCCTAGATTGAGTTTGAGTGTATATATACGAGTGGACGTATTTGTTACCGATATAAAAGTTGTTTTATATTGTGGAGATTCATTGGTTGAGTTGTTTATGGGTTCTGGTCGATCAGTTTGAACCACTGTATCGGTAGGAGTTTATAAACACCCGAATACGATGGGTCGACACGATATGTTTTGAAAAGAGGGTAAATTAAAATAAGTTTACCCAAGGTATATCTTGATATAGGGAATATATATATATATATCAAAATTATAATATAGTGGATATATTGGTAGTTATTATAATCAAGTAAGATTATAAATTAAATGGTTATGTAAATAACCAATCAGAATTCATATAAGTGAAATACGTGAAATCAAATGAGTTAAATCTGAAATTAAAACCAAAAATTTAATTAAAATTCCGGAGAATGGGATAAGTGGTTGTAAATGGATTGGGATTAAAAATAAGGAAAATTTAAGATCCTGGGAGATTTTAAATTGTTTTACAAGCCGTGTGGATTATATTTTGAAATGAATTTCAAAGTGGAAATGTTTAGAAATGGTTTTATAGTATTGAACTCACTTCGATCGCTGGAAAATCGATTCTGATGATGACAGCTGCATCATCAGTATTCATTTTCGAGTTGTAAGTGACGAATTACTACCCGAGATACTGTTTTGAAATTGTTTTGGGAAAGACAAGTTGTGTTGAATTTCAAATGGGATTTATAATAAAGAATGAATAAAGAAAGTTTGAAATAGAAATTGAATATAGAAATTCAAAGGGAGTTTGAGTATATGAAATTCAATGGAAGTGATATAGAATTTGAATATAGAATTCAAAAGGAATTCAAATATAGAATTTGAATATATGGGATTTGAATATATAATTCAAAAGGAATTCAAATATAGAATTTGAATATATGGAATTTGAATAGAGAAATTCAAATGGGATTTATAATATAGAATTTGAATAATAGAATTTGATATATAAATTTGAATAATAGAAGTGATATAAAATTTGAATAAAAATTGAATAGAATTAACTAAGTCGAAGAGGAATTAGTTAATCGAGTTTTGAATTTGAAGTTGAACTTTGAAAGGTGAATTGGATTTGTAAATGGATATTCGAAATCGAATATAGAACTTGAATTTGAAATTTGGATTCAAATTAGTTAATAAGCAAGTTAAAATATATTTGAACATGTCATGTTCAAATATAAAAGTGAAATAGACTAAAGAGTTAATTAACAAATTAATTAACGAATTGAGTTAAAACAATCAGGTATAGTTAAAATAGATTGGGCAGGTATAAATATATATGAGATAGGTATGGATAAGGTATGAAGGTATATAAATAGAATGCTCGACGAAAAGGTATGTATTTAATTCATATATGAGATTTTATGCGCCGTATCGGCTAGCCGCTTGGCTTTTTCTTTTTCTTTTGGATTGGTGAGGGCCATGGGAGGCTATTTGAAATATCCCGATGCTCCTGGTACAAAGGAGGTTATGGCGAATTTTTCCGGGAATTTAAGGAGTTAGAATATTTTTAAGATAATTAGAAATCAACGTATCGACATATATAGAAGTCGATAAGGAAACGAACTTAGAAATAGAATAGTAAAATCAAAAAGGAAGACTAAGAATAAAATCTAGTAAGAATAAAAGAGGAAGCGTATACGTGTTTAAAAGTGAATAAGTAGTTGTATGGTACTGATTATTCGAGTAAGTAGTCATATCTGTTTTGATGTTATAAATGTTATTCAGTCAAGGTCTGAGAGTTAGTTATACCCCAACTTGATTGATTTCATTATTAACAAATAAATAGTAAGATTTCAGGCTCGAAGATCAATGTTGAATAAGAGTTAGTTGAATATAGTATTTGGATTGTCGTAATGATGTTTTACACAACATCCGTTTTAACCCAAATAAGTGTAAGCTTGGAAATATAATAAAGAATATTTCCTAAGTATAGAAATAAACGAGATCGGAAAAGAGATAAGTAATTGGAATATTTTCCAATTATAAAATATCATATATTTTCTAAAGTTTAGAAAATAAAGGGAGGCGATATTCGGAAATGTTTTCCAAATAACATAAAAGGCCAATATGGTTATTGAAAATATTTGGTTAACAAATATTGATAAAAAAATAGAGAAGTGATTTAACTAATGGAATATTAATTAAGGGCTCAATGACATGTTCAAAAAGGAAAATTTGATTTTTGAGAAGAGTAAACTGTTTGAAAACTCCCAGGGAAAGACTGTTTGAATTAAAAACAAATTTAACAGAAATTTGTGAAAGGAAAATTGAATTAAAGTAAAGCCAGTAAAGTGGTAACGGAGATTGAATTAGAATGATATCAAGACAAATTGGATTGTGAGATTCAAATTTGAAGTGTAATGTGATAATCAAGTTAAGAGTTGGGAATCGAGAAGAAACTCGAGCTGAAATGATATTTGGCTCGGATATAAGCGAATGGTTGTGTTGTGGATAAAAGAAGATTGGAATTTGATTGGGATGATCCTTGTATCCGCTGAATTGATAACAGGTCGAAAGGATATAATGATATGCCGACAAAAGGTACAAGTTTATATTTCAATTGGATATAAGATTTATGAGCCGAATGGGCAAGCCGCTTGGCTGTTTGATTTTCTTTTGGGTTGGAGATGGCCCAGAGAGGCAAGTTGGAGTTTGACCGATTGACCAGTACAAAGGAGGTGCTAGCAAAAATTTTCGAAAAGTTAAGGCATTAGAAAATTTTCAGGATTTTTGAAAATTTTTGTTGATAAGAATTAATTAATAATTTAATTGAAATTAAATTGGTTCAGTTGAAACTGAAGTTAAGAAGTGAACAAATATGTTCTAACCAGTCGATAGGGTCGTCCTCTACCTTTTAGCAATTTCGAGGACGAAATTATTTTAAGTGGGGAAGATTGTAATGACCCGCATTGGCAGAGGTATTATAATTAATTTATTTAATTATATATATAGTGATATAGTGGATTTAATGGTCGTGGAATTAAATAATGGTGAATATTTAATTAAAATAATAAATTAAAGAATATATTTAATTCTGAAATAATCAGAATTGGCTGAAATGGCGATATGGTGTGAACTGGATCATCTGTGATATTTAATTCAGTTTAGAATTGAATTTGAATAACGAATATATTATATAAACGATAGTTTGAACGTAGAGTTATAATATAATTAAAATCGAGCTCGAAATGGCGCTGCAGTTCGTAAATTGGCGATTCGAACTTCAACTGAATGTACAAGATTCGTTTTAAGCCGAATTTCTGTGAAACAAGAAACGTGTGGAGCTGGTGGAGTATATCTTTCTAGTGGAAGAGAAAAATCAGGATTTCATCGTGTAGATTTTGAGATATGCCCAAATCAAATTTTAGAAAAGTCGCTGTGGAATTCCTTTATAATTTATAAAGGAATTGTTTATATTTTAAAAAGGAATTTCAATATAAATCGAATATCGGGTTGACCTGGATTTGAATATCGAGTTAGAAATTCATATAGGATTTATTCTGAGCTGTATGGTATCCACTGTGAATATATACGATAATATTTATTTTTAAATATTAATTTAATTATATTTAAATATACTTATATATTTAAATGGGTCATCCAGTGCTTTAAAAATAGCCACTTTTGCACACGAAGTCGGAATTCGACGAAACCAATTTCGTTGGGACCGTAGGGACGAGCTGTAGGTGGATGTCCATTTTCGTGATTTTTGGATATTGTATGTAATCGTACGGATTTTTATTCGATGAATTTAGTTAACGTTCAAATTTAAAGTAATATTTAAATCCAAAATAAAACCCTATAAATACCCCCTTCTTAAGTCCTAATTGAGTCCCACGGTCAAACACTTTTCCGCCTCCCCTTTTTCCATCTCACAATAAAAACATCCGCCTTTGAAAAATCAAAACAATCGAAAAAAAAATCATTAAATCACGAGATGGGTTTATATGAGATCGTGAAGCTGTACTCTTCGATTTGGTGTCTCCTTTGTGGGGTGCAAACGCTGATTGTCGAGCTCGACGTTTTTACAGTGAATGTTAGGGTTTGAAATCGTAGGAAATAGGAGAAATTATTCTCGATCTGGACTTGAGGATTGCATTTGTGAGGTGATTTAGCATCTATACGCTAATTTCTAGGAATTTCGGTCATCTTTTGGTTTGGTGCTTCACTGTGTTGAACGACAGAGCTGTGCGACAGTTTTGGCAATAAGGGGTGCGAGTTTAAAGTCGTTGGCACTAGGAGATAGAGGTTTGAAATGGAAATTTCGGTTTGAAGTTTAATGAAGTGGTGAAGGAGAAAAGGGTGGATGAAATCACGGTAATGGTTGTGGAACAGCTTCAGGTTGCGTGTTCTAATTCTGGGAGAAGGAGTAGTAAGCGGGTGCCGGTTTGATAGGGAGTTGGGCCGGTTGAGGATGGGTAAAGCCCAATTGATATTCATTTAAGTTTTTATTTAGATTTTAAATAGTGTAAACTTTGAAATGTTATAACTCGGTCATATATAATCAAAATTCAGCGAAACAAGATCACTAAGGATCGTATGGACGAGAACTACCCAATGGAGCTGACTGAGAGTGGACTGGGGCTCGTTTGAATTTACGACGAATTAAATTGTTTGATTCCAATCAAACAACAATTTATCGTTCTTTAACGATGAACTGCAAATGTGAGTAAATCTCACTAACTCTGAACAATTTATAATTTCATGTTGTATTTTTAGAACTGTTAAATATTGGTTGATTGACTGTGTGTTGACTGTTTGATTGAACTGCTAGTCAGTTAGTTGATTTTCTATATTGATTCTGTTTAACAGAGAATATATCATATGGAACTGAAAGTGATGTTGATTTTATATTGTCTAACATCTGTGATGCAGGGAAACAGGTTAGAGGAATCCAACTAGATTCCTCAACATTTATTTTACTGTGATATATATATATATATATATATATATATTATGTTATATAATGTGATATATAATCTGTTGTCGATTATATGTGTTTGAACGATACTGATCATCGTGATTTGATATGTTGAATACCATAACATACCGAAATGTTGATAAGGGAATATTTTAAAAGTGATATTTGAAAATAAAATATTTATAAATGGAATATTTATAAATAAGAAATATTTATAAATAGGAGATATTTAGAAAAAGGGAAAACGTTATAAAAAGGAAACTGTTATAAGAAGGAAATCATTTTAAAGTGGAGAACCGTTACTAAAAGTAAATCTTTAAAATGAATAAATGTTGTTAAAAAGGAAACCATTATAAAGCGAATAAAGGAGTTAAATCGAATATGGTATTCGAAAGGAGTTAAATCGAATATGGTATTCAAAAGTAGTAAATCGAATATGGTATTCGAAAGGAGTTAAATCGAATATGGTATTCGAAAGTAGTAAATCGAATATGGTATTCAAAAGTAGTAAATCGAATATGGTATTCGAAAGTAGTAAATCGAATATGGTATTCGAAAGTAGTAAATCGAATATGGTATTCAAAAGGAGTTAAATCAAATATGGTATTCGAAAGTAGTAAATCGAATATGGTATTTGAAAGGAGTTAAATCGAATATGGTATTCGAAAGTAGTAAATCGAATATGGTATTCGAAAGGGGTTAGTCGAGTCGGGTCAGTTGAATAGAGTTAATCGAATATAGTTTATTCGAATAGGTAAAAGGAGTTAATCGAATATAGTTTATTCGAATAGAATAAAGGAGTTAATTGAATATATAGTTTATTCAAATAGAATAAAGGAGTTAATCGAATATAGTTTATTCGAATAGAGTAAAAGGAGTTAATCGAATATAGTTTATTCGAATAGAATAAAGGAGTTAATCGAATATATAGTTTATTCAAATAGAATAAAGGAGTTAATCGAATATAGTTTATTCGAATAGAGTAAAAGGAGTTAATCGAATATAGTTTATTCGAATAGAGTAAAAGGAGTTAATCGAATATTGTTTATTCGAATAGAGTAAAAGGAGTTAATCGAATATATAGTTTATTCAAATAGAATCAAAAGAGTTATCGAATATAGTTTATTCGATAAGAGTTAAGTGAATAGAGTTAGAGTTAAATCAAAAGAGTTAAGTGAATAGAATAAATTGAATAGAGTTATCGAATATACCTTATCGAAGGAAAGAATTATCGAATAGAAAAGATTTGAAAGAGAGTTACGTTAGTAAGTTTGTTAAAGAATTAGAAGGGTGAACTTTGTCTATTTCAAGGTTAGAAACGCTATTCAGTTAAGGTCTGAGAGGTAGTATTACCCCAACTTGATTGACTTCATTTTTAACTAAGGAATGGTTAAGGTTCGATAGTAAAGGATGGTTAAGTGAATTTAGTAATTAAAGGAAATGGTTTGAGTTGGCAACGCGATTGTTTGTTTAAACATCTGTCTAAGTCCAATGAAGAAGCTTTGGAAATATTTTCCAAATAAGAAACCAGAAATGTTTTCAAATAAAGAAAACAAGAAATGGAAATGTTTTCCATTGTTAATAACGTATATTTTCCAAATTTAGAAAATAAGAAATATTGAATATAGGGAAACAGGAGATAAGTAAATTAATGAAATAAAGAGATAAATGTTGAATGATGTTTGATCGATATAAATTTCCATTTGGAAATAATATCGTTGTTTGCACACCTGTTTTTCTTCGATAGTAAAATCACAGACTATCGAAGTTTTGACCATTTTAACGTTGTTAATATGGAGAGACCGGTTGGATTATTATCCAAAGAACCAATCTGTATTGGCATAAGCGTTGCGAATCGTATATGCCAAAGGAAATTGAAGACGGAGTTATGCAAGGGCTATCCTGTTTACAGAATAGTGCCTTCGGTTCATCCTGTTCCTGGATGACTTGTATGGACGGATGTCTGACAGAGTATTTCCAGACGATCACGTATATTGATTTCTCCAACCGTACTAAGAGTGGAAGCGGAGAAGGAAACTTCTTTTAGCTAACACATAATGTATGGTTGAGGACATCAATAGGTGATTTGATGGATTTGACGATGTGGCATTCAAAGTGAATCTGATGTGATGATAAAGCGTAGCTTCTAGTCTCATATCCGATAAATGACAGAAATCGGGCAGGCAGCATGGCTAAGTCGGTTGCACCGAAGTAGGGTGTATAATCACCTGATCTAGAGTTTCATTTACTTCTAAAAATCTATTGTTGATGCTGTCCCATTCGGGAAACGGTTGCTGATCCCAACTGTTGGTGATATACATTCGATACACTCAAGCAAAATGAGTGGTCGGTCATGTGTGGCCAGGTTGCAAGATGTTCTTGTTGAACCCAGTGTATTCCTTTCTAGAGGTACACTAGCGAAAGGTGGTTCCATACCTTGTCATAGTTGGAAACCCATTACCCAATACGTGCTTGCGGTTTTGATTGTATGCTATATATGTAGAACGTGAGATGAAAGCGTTTCTGCTAGATGATTATTATACTGTGGTTGATAGACATCAGTATAATATCAAAAGGTTTTTGATATAAAGATAATTTGGATTCTCATAAGGGAAAAACCCGTTCCGTTATATGGCGTGGTCTTATGAGATATCGTTTACCTGCTTGAACTGTTTTAAACTGTTTTACTCATACCAGTCCCATGACTGATCCGGAGTTTATTTTGTTGTTTCCCTAAACTCTTGGGTGCCTAAATTTGTACGGGCAGTCAAGTAGTCGGGATTTACAGATATACTAGAAGAGCTTGGAGCAGGAGGCTTCAAGATTATTATAGCTATAGGTTATTTCCGCTGTGTTGTAAGTGCTGTACTCTGATAATGTTATTGTATTCATATAATGATTTGATTTCAATGATATGTTATCTATTATATGTTGTTTCGTTCCGCTGTGAGATTCATGTTACTCTGATGTTGTGTTCTTCTTCTTCTTCTTCTATTCTAAGTTTCTATCTTATCTATCCTCACCCTCTGTTTTCTTTCATTAATTACCGGGATTTTTCTTCGATGTTTGGTTATCGACATCGATTTTATGTCGATAACCAAAGTCGCTAAAAATCCGGGTCATTACAGTAACACACATTTACATTTTGAATGCTCCTTCGTATTTCAGTTATGGTGGCTAGTACTTGCTTTTGGAAAGTATCATAGACCTACTTGTAGTAGTAGAGATGAATGTTCTAATCTGTTTAAGGCAACTAGGTGGAAGACGAGCAGGAGTATGTTGCTTTTAAAAATACTAAAGATTTTCATGTTTGAAGTTTGGGTAGAATGAAATAGAAGAGTTTTCACTTTAACGGTATTGAATGCAGATGAACTTTTCACTGTGATTCATAGTGCAATCCAAAGGAAAACTGGATGATTGTTTGGTTGATGCAATTGATATTCTTTTGGAATTATTATATGCTGGATGATTGTCATTTATTTGTTTGGATGTTGCAATTCGATGGAATTCTTATTGAGTGGTTGATATTGATTCTTTGAAGAAAAGCAATAGTTGCAACAGAGCTTTTGTTTTAGTGTAGTTTGATTGATAGCATTGAGTTTTTTCTGTATAATATTGTATATTTCATAGTTTTCTCTCTTAATGTTGTTCGATTTGTAAAGTTGAGAGTTGAACTTGATATAATGTACATTGTCATAGTGAATAAAGTTTTTTAATTTCATTTCAAAACTATTCATTAGTCTATTTGATGTTCAATGATTATTCATGCACAATATCTAACTGATCATTACTCGAACATATAATCTGTAACGACCTAAAATTTTAGTCAATTAAGAAAAAGAATTTTAATATATGTATGTATATAAGAGAAGTTTGAACGATTAAATATTGATTCTAAACTTAAAAATAATTGAAAAAGAATTTTAATTTTGTTTTATATTTTTATAAAGTTAAAATAAGGTTGATGGATTTTTAAAATAAAAAATATATTAAAATTCAATAATTTAATATTATTTTAATAGCCTAAAAAAGTAGTTTTGCAAACAGCCTAAAAATTCGACGAGACCAATTTAATTGGATCCAAATCAGTGAAATATGGTAGGATTACAAATTTGGTATAGATTAGATTTATAGTTTGATCGTACGAGTTGAAAACGTATAAAGGTCATTTAATTAAACACAAGCTTAAATTTAATCAAAACATAATTCCTAAATCTCCTCCCTCTTTGACACCTCACTACCACTTACTTACACACCACTTAATGTTGTTATAAGCATAATGATTATGTTTAATGGCACAAAAAATAAGAGTGTTACAAAAGATAAGAAAGGAACTAATTTAATTAAACCTTAGGTGGAAAATTGTCTAGAAACCAATTACTTCATCACAACTCCTCTCATGTTGACACCTTGGCAAGTTATTTTGCACTAAGGACCATAGCCTACGTGTACAAATAGGTGGCCTCTCACTCACATTTCCTTCCTTTCGATTTTCTCTTCCTTTTTCTTCTCTTTTTTTCCTTTCTCTCCTCATTCATTCTCCCCCCCTACGGTTAGGGGCCCCACCCGCACCACCAACAGCTCTGCCCCCTTCCCCCTGCCTGCCACATCATCCAATCACCCTCCTCCTTGTCATGGACCCCAACACCTCCAAACACTCCTTAAACCCCCTTAAAACATTTAAAGGCCTCACCTTTACACCCCTTCACTCCAAAACAACCCAACCCGGGGACCCCACAACCCAAAACAACCCCCACGTCGACCCCACACCCTAGGTCGCACCCCTCTAAGCCCAAGATCCGATCTTTTGTCTCCGAAACCAATATATGCCCATATATATTTAGGTATAATTTATAAAACTTGTACGCATCAAAGCTCGGCCCATTCAAAATCTAAAAAATATACGGTGATGCCCGAAGGCTGTCAGGTTAGACTTGGATAGAAGAAGAATCCTGGCTTCGAAGTTATGAAGGAGTGGATAATTCGACGAGAAACTCTTACTTAAAAGGCTAAGTAGTATAGGGTTATTAATATTAGATCACGTTTGGGTTTAATAATGAATAGTGCAATAAAGATCAGATTTTTCAGTGATAAACATATGACAATTAAGTAAGTAACACCATATGATTATGATTGTATGGATATTGGATGTTGATTGTGGATATAACCCTTATTGGGTTGATTGAATACTATTTTAAATAGTAGTGGGTTGATGGATATTACCTTGCTAGTTAATAGCACCTTGTTTGGTTGATGTTGAAATGTTATAATGGTCGATTATGATGTGGTATATGTTACTGTGATTAATTATACCCAAAAAGTTGAATTATGGGGTTAATTGTTAAGTCTCAATTCAATAAAGAAAATTAATTGAATATTTTACTAATTAAATAATAAGTGAAAGGTAAAATTCGAATTTAATATCAGACTTTTATTAGAAACGAAGCTGAAGTCAATAGCCTAAACATTTGTAAAGGAAGGAAATTTATTTGAAATAATTTTCAAGTAATTAAGGCATGTTTAAGTTTTAAATTAAAAATGAATAATAACTTTGAAAAGAGAAGTTTGGTTTCGTTATATAAGAAATGTTTTAACTGGATTTTCTTTTCTGGACAATCTTATTTATTTTTATAATGGACCTCAGGAAACTTTGGATTTCAAAAGTTGAAATTTGAAAAATAATATTATTTTAATGATCTATATAATATTATAATATTTAAATAATTGAATATTTGAATTTAAAGTTAAATATTGGAAATATAGTTTTTGAAAATTATTATATATGTTTTATATAATTAATAAATTATTTTATATAATTAATAAATTATTTTAGAGGAAATTCGGCTTGATTTTAAATATAAGTCGAATTCGGGTATGAATAAGACTAGTCGCGCATCAGTTGTTCGCGAATTTCGACCATTGACTTCAAACTAACGTACTGGGAGATCCGACTGTCGGATTTTCTCAAAATGAAAAACGTTTGGTTTGAAATGAAAAGTGTTTTCAAATGCAAGAATTTTTTTATAATCCAGCGGTTGAATTTTGGAAAAGTTCAAATCAAATTTGAATAAAAACAGCATCAGTACGGATTGGGACCCAAAATGGGATTTTAATGAAGTGGGCTATTATTAAGTTATTAAAAACAGGAAAAAATCATTATAAATTTCAATTAATGATTTGAGAGAGTTTTGGACCGAATATATAAGGTTTTGAGTAATAAAAATATATTGACCAGAAATAGGCTATTTTGCAATGCCTTTTGTAATAGTTTTTAGGTAAACGTTTTGAGAAAAAGGTTTGAAGTTCCCAAATTGAATATAAACCTTGACAAACCTTTTCTATATGGTTAATAAAGAATTTTGAGAATGATTTTGGAAGCCTAACAACTTAACCAAATTTAAGAATAAGTTCTAATCTCATGAAACATTTTCCAATTAAAGGAGACTTAATTGGGATCCGATAATCCAAAAGGATTTTTATTTTATGATAATTATTTGTAAAAGACAGGGTTCAACCCATTTTAAATAATTATACGATGAGTTAAAATTCGAAGATATTGAAGATGTTGGAAGACCGGGAATTTCACGTCGAATGGATTGTTTGCTGATGCCTTGGGTAACTCCCATTTTAAGGTTATAAGTGGCAGTGGTCCGGATGTACTTATAGATTGTACGGATATGGAAGGGCCGCTCTCCTTTGTTGTACGAGGAATAAGGTGCCTTCGGTTTCGTTCTCAACCTAGAACGAACTTTTATTGGATGTATGTCTGACATTGTACTTTACGACATAACCAATTGGTTTCTGTTGATGATGTATCTATTGGTGGCAAAGGATTTATCCTTTTAGCTTAACACTCTCCTCTGAGACGTATGTACTCAGAGGTTTATATATTAACAAATACCAATTATATGTTATGAGTTGATAGTGTGGCATGCTAAGTGTTGATAGTAGATAGAACAAAGCTTTTTTTGAAAAGCAAAGCTTTATGGAACATGACCTCACGACCACACAACCCTTAATAAGCCGAAACAAGATGAAGTACAACAGAGATAAGGACTAACATTTCCTTCTAGTTGAGAAAGTGATGCCATTGTGTGGAGCCCAGTTAATTTACTTAGTGGATAATGGAACGAGGCACCTCAGATAATGGTCAATAACGATGGGGAGACGTTATGTTTAGGAGAAACCTAAACTATACCTGGTATAGGTGGGTCGGCTTTGCCGATATAGAAGGGGCATTTGTTTATCCTGAGACATCCTGCTAGAGGTGTTTCGAATCGCGATCAAGGAAGATCCTTTTCCTTGGTCATTAATGGAACCCAACTTCCAATGCAAACCTTTATGGACTTAGTTGTAATCTATGTATGCAAACGTAATATATGGGTGCCTACATCTGCTAGGATCATTTAATTTAAAAAGTTTTCAAAGATAGAAATTAATGATAATATCAAATGATTTTCACATATCAAGCATATTTGGTTATCATAAGGCAAAATTCGCTCCGAATGGTGTGCGTTTGAATTGTTTGATAGGATGTGAGTCTTATGGTAGCTTTATTTTCAAAAAGCATTGTGAGATTTCGTGCACTGGTATTCATAAGGGGAGCCTGTTCCGTGTTAAGAGGTGTGGTCTTATGATTTAACTTACTACCCTTATACACACAACTGTTTTTGGTTTCTTGAACCAGTCTCATAACTAACCTGTAGTTTTGTTTTTACCTTGCAAAATTGAGTGCCTTTATTACCATACGGACAGCCAAGTATTCATATTAGTTGTTAAGTATGTTTTAGAAGCTATCTACGGAAGCAAGTTTTGGATTTGGAGCAAGAGAAGAAGTTGGATGTTCTTTTTGGATTTTCTCTGAAGTCTCTATCATGTTACTATTTCCGTTGTGTACTTATTTCTGTTGTTCTGTACTACTGGGCCTTATTTGTTGTATTAACTCTGATGTATTCTTGGTGTAATATGCTGTACATGATGTTGTAATCCAATATTTATTTCTCCTATTATATAATGTGTTATACTCTAAAGGAAATCCGTCCTTTTGGCACTTGGAATGTCGATATCCAAGGTACCGAGAGGTTGGGTCGTCATGTATGGTATCCGAGCTAAAGATTAACCTTAGTTCTGGAGTATAACTTATTAAAGGAATCATCAGAGATAGAATTAATATTATTCTAGGATGAATAACTCATTAGAGATAGGGTCAGTAATACCCTAGAATGAGTACAACTAGAGAAAACACATTCGTTAAATCAGTTATCATTCGTAGCTATTTCTATGCTTTATCATATTCCCTAAGATATCTTATCTGCTTTCCTAACTCTTTTCTTACTATGTAGATAATGGGAGATCAGTGGAAGAAGAAGACCAGGTAAGGGAAAGAGTAGCACCGCGACTAATGGTCAAACCCTCATAATGACAGAAGCTGAAGTTATTATGCAAGAACAACCTGAGCCGCATTTGGAAGTTTTATCAAAGATGTACAAGATTCTTGGAGGATAAAAATTCCTTGGAAGAGAATCAATTATTGAGGCCCAGGCATGGTTGCATACATGTGAAAGAATTTTCAAAGGCTTGAACCTTAATGATGAGCGGAAAAGGTATTTGGCAAATTGGTTACCGAAGGATAGTCTGGTCGAAGACATTTACATTGGAAGAACCCGAAGAAGACTTCTCTTAGGAACGCTTCAAGAATTTTTTTAAAAGCAGGTTTATACCATCTGAAGGAATATACTAGCTTATACTATTAATTTTCCAACTTGAAGCAAGGAGATATGACTATTCAGGAATACCTAAATAAGTTCAATGAACTTTCTCGGTTTAGCCCACAACTAATCCACAATCCATTTAAAAAGAATGAAAGGTTTATTAAAGGGTTGCAAAGGATGTACTAGAATAGAACTATGACTCATGTGAAAGCATCATTTGTGGATATGGTAGATATGGCATATCGCTTTGAATCCCTAGACAGACAGAATGTTGTGGAAGATAAGGGTAACAAAAGGAAAATTCAGGGAAAAAGAGAAAATTTGGAGACAAGAAGTCGGGATAAGATAAAGAAAGGAAGAAACCCAAGGAGGATTTGGTGAAGAATGCCACATGTTATAATTATGATGAAAAGGGGAATTTTTTGACTGATTGCAAGAAGTCAAAGAAGCCAAAAAGGAATGATCAAGAACCCATGAAGAGAGCTCAAGATACTAGAGAATGTTACAATTGTCATAAGACTGGCCACGTTGCAAAGAACTATCCATTTATAAAGAAGACAGAGGTAGCACATATTTATGCTATTGATGATATATAGTCAACCTCATTAGGTGGGAAGGGAAAGGAAGTTCTTGAAGGTAAACTTTCTATTAAAAATATCCCAATTAAAGCATTATTTGATACAAGTGCCTCACATAATTTTATATCAAAACGAAAGGTCAAGGAATTAAGCCTAACACCCACATATATTAAGAAGCCCATTTGTGTTAGAAATCCGACAGGAGGTTCTACCCACCTGTGTTTGCACTGTAAAGCGCTCATTTTTTTTTATCCCCATTATCGATTTCCATTTAATTTGGTTATCTTGGATTTCACCAATTTTGATATTATACTTGGGATGGATTGGTTGACCCAATATTAAGCTAATGTTGAATGTTTGAAAAGTATTGTTAGGGTAAAAAAAAGTATGGAAATTCTGTAATGATACCATATGAAGGCCCGAATTTAAGTAGGGATAGTTTTTGGTATGTTATAGATGCTTCCCTCACCACTATATAAACCATTCGAATTGTTAAAAGATTTATGGATGTGTTTGATGAAGTTAAGAGTCTTCCTCCACATAGGGAAATTGAATTTAGAACTAATTTGGTTTCGAATGAAAGACTAGTTGTTCATGCGATTCATAGAATGGCTATGAAGGAGAAAGAGGAGTTGAGTGACCAAACTCAAGAACTTTTAAAGTAAGGTCTGATCAAGCCTGGTTATTCGAGTTAGGGGTGCGACGACAGTAGTATTTGTTCCGAAGTCTGATTGTTCTCTAAGACTGTGCATGGACTATAGAGATTTAAATAAGTAAATTCTTAAAAATAAATATCCCCTCCCTCGCATCGATGATTCTTTTGATCGCTTGAGTTGAGATCGAGTATTTTCAAAGATGGACCTAGCTACGGAATTTCACCAACTAAGGATTGCAGAAGACTGTATTCGTTTAACTGCTTTCAGGGGACCTAATTTATTCTACGAATGGTTAGTAATGCCTTCCAGATAATGCAACGCTCCTGCTTATTTTTTGGATCTAATGAAATAGATATTTCAGGAAGTATTAAATAAATTCATGCTGGTCTTTATTGATGATATTCTCATTTTCTCTAAGATGGAAGCAGAGCACACTAGACATTTAGAAGCTGTCCTGGAAATTCTTAGAAGGAATGTGTTAAAGGTAAAGTTCTCCAAATGTCATTTTTGGGAATAAGAAGGTAAATTTATTGGACTTGTAGTGTTGAAAGAAGGAATTTTGGTGGATCTGAATAAAATTTCTGCCATCCAGAGTTGGAAGCAACCTAAAACCCCCACAAAGATTAGAAGTTTCACTGGTCTGGCAAGTTATTATTGGAGGTTCATAAAATATTTCTCTAAGTTATCCATCCCTTTGACGAAGCTAACCAAGAAGAACTTCAGGTTTGTTTGGACTGCAAGGTGTGAAGAAGTCTTTCAAAAATTGAAAAAGAGGGTGACCACTGCTCCAGTCCTAACAATTATTAGTGGCAACAAAGGATTGACTATTTGTACAAATGCCTGTAAAGAAGGAGTTAGCGCGGTACTAATGCAAGAAGGAAAGGTAGTTGCTTACGCTAGTAGGCGATTGAAACCACATGAAAGGAAGTATGGAACTCATGATCTGAAATTACTTGTTGTTGTATTTACCTAGAAGATCTGGAGACATTATTTGTTGGATGAGAAGTTCGAGTTGTTTACTGATTACAAATCATTAAAGTACCTTTTTACTCAGAAGGATTTGAATATGAGGAAACAATGCTGGTTACAGTTTCTGGCGGCATATAAATTGGATATACTTTGTACTCAAGGGAAAGCTAATATGGTAGCAGATATGCTTAGCAGAATGCCTAGCATTATTGCTCATCTGGTTGTTACACCCACCTTGATTGAGAAGGTTATTATTCATCAAAAGAGCAATGAATTTATCCAGAAGATCAATAAAAGGATTCAACAGGGTGAAATCTTGAATTTTAAAAACGATAATCGAGGTATAATAGGATTAAAAGAGGGAATCTGTGTCCCAGACATCCCAGAGCTCAAAAGAGAAGTGTTAGATGAGTGTCATAAATCCAAGTTAAGTATCCATCTAGGAATCTACGAGATGTATCAAGATTTGAAGCGTACATTTTGGTGGAAATCTATGAAGAGGGATATCTCAATCTATGTCAGCAGGTGCCGAACTTGTCAACATGCTAAGTGCGATCAGTAGAAGGTTGTTAGATTACTTCAACCATTAGAGATTCCCAAGTGGAAGTGGGACCAAATATCGATGGACTTTATAGATGGGATGCCTTGAACTCGAAAAGGTAATGAAGGGATCTCGGTTATTGTGGATCGTCTGACGAAAAGTGCTAATTTTCTTCCAATGAATCCAATATGAACAGCTAACAGTCTTGCGCCACTGTATGTAAAAGAGATTGTTCGATTGCATGGGATACCTCGTAGTATAGTAAGTGATCGAGATTCGATCTTTACCAGTCATTTTTGGGGAGCACTTTAGTCAATATTGGGAAGGAAATTAAATCTGAGTACTACTTACCATCCCCAAACCGATGAGAAAACAGAAAGAGTAAATCGAATTTCGAAAGATTTGCTGAGAGCTTGCAATCTTGATTTTGGAGGATCGTGGGAAGATCATTTGCATCTGGTAGAGTTCTCCTACAAGAACAGTTATCAAATAAGTATAGGCATGTCACCTTTCGAGGCATTGTACGGTTGACCTTGTAAGTCGCCATCATGTTGGATTGAGTCGGGAGATAGACTTGTGTTGGGTCTTGATATTATCCATGAAGCAACTGAGAATATGGAGTTCATTAAAAAGAAATTGAAAGTATCTCAAAGCAGGCAGAAGAGTTATGCTGATCAGCGGAGGAGATACCTAGAATTCTCTATGGGTGACCAGGTATTTCTAAAAATTTCTCCATTAAGAGGAGGCATTAGATTTGGAAAGATTGGGAAGTTATCGTCCAAATAAATTAGACCTTTCCCAGTATCAGAAATGATTAGAACCCTGACTTATAGAATTCATCTGCCAAAATGGTTGTCAGGTGTACATAAGGTTTTTCATATTTCTCATCTTCGAAGGTATGTTCAGGATCCTGATTTGATCATTGAGGAAGCTGCACAACAAGACTTAGATATCACACTGGAGTTGACAGTTCCAAGAGAGCCTTTAGAGATCATTAGCAAGGATGTAAAGGAACTGAGAAACAAGATGGTGAAGTTAGTCAAAGTGCATTGGAGCGGTGATCCGAGGGATTGCCCTTAGGAAACAGAAGACAATATACATAATTCATATCCCCAATGTAGAGTGCATATCTCGTAATAGCTCATTTGCGAGATAAACTCATTTCTTGAATGTCATTTCTATTCAGTATCTCTTTCAATTCAATTTCGGGGGCAAAAATCTTTAAGTGGAGGAGATTGTAACGACCTGAAATTTTAATCAATTTAATAAAATAAGAATTTTAATATATATATATATGTATATAAGACGATTTTTAAATGATTAAATATTGATTTAAAACTTAAAAATAAATGGAAATAAATTCTAATTTTATTTTATATTCTTATAAAGTTAAAATAAAGTTGGTAAACTTTTAAAATCAAATTAAAAATAAATATATTAAAATTCAATAATTTAATATCATTTTAATAGCCTAAAAATAGTCATTTTGCAAATAGCCTCAGAATTCGAGAAGACCAGTTTCATTGATTAGTATCAGTGAAATATGGTAGGATTTAAATTTCGTATCGATTAGACTTACGGTTTGATCGTACGAGTTGAAAACATATAAAGGTCGTTTAATTAAACACAAGCTTAAATTTAATCAAAATATAATTTGTATATCTCCTTCCGTTTTGACAACTCAATACCATTTACTTACACTCCACTCAATGTTGCCATAAGCCTAATGATGATGTTATTGGCATAAAAAACAAGTGTGGCACAAAAGACAAGAAAGGAATTAATTTAATTAAACCTTAGGTGGAAAATTGTCTAAAAACCCATTACTTCATCACAACTCCTCTCACGTTGACACCAAGGCAAGTGATTTTGCACTAAGCACCCTAGCCTATGTGCATAAATAAGTGGATTCTCACTCACATTTCCTTCCTACCATTTTCTCATCCTTTTTCTTCTCTTTTCCTCCTTTCTCTCCCCACTCTCTCTCTCCCCTCACGACCGTGAGCACTACCTGCGACACAGGCAGCTTCGCCCCTCCTCCTTACGGCCGTGGGCCTCACCCGCACCACCCCTAGCTACGTCCCTCTCCCGTGCTTGCCATGTCAACCAAACACCCTCTCCTCCTTGTCGTGGACCCTACCACCTCCTAGCACCCCCTAAACCCCCTTAAACCACTTAAAGGCCTCACATTTACACCCCTTCACGTCAAAACAGCCCAACCCGTGGACCCTGCAGCCCAAAAGTCCCCACGTGGACCCTAAAACCCTAGGCCTCATCCCTCTAAGCCAAAGATTCGACCTTTTATCTCTGAAACCAATATATGGTTATAATTTATAAAACTATATGCATCGAAGCTCTATCCATCCGAAATCTGAAAATACACGGTGACACCAGAAGGTATCCGAATTAGAACTAGATAGAAGAAGAGTCCTACTTTTGAAGTTACGAAGGAGTGGATAATTCATTGAGAAACTACACACTTAAAAGGCTAAGTAGTATAGGGTTATTAATATTAAATCACGTTTGGGTTTAATAATGATTAGTGTAAAGATCTGATTTTTAAGTGATAAACATATAACACTTAAGTGACACCCTATGATGATGATTGTGTGGATATTGGATGTTTTTTTTGAACTAGGTGGATATTGGATGTTGATTTTGGATATAAACCTTGTTGGGTTGATCGAATACTATTTTAAATAGTAACGGGTAAATGGATAATACCTTTCTAGTTAATAGCACCATGTTTGGTTGATGTTGAAATGTTGTGATGGTTGATTATGGTGTGGTATATGTTTTTGTAACTAACTATACCCCCAAAAGTTGGATTATTGGATTAACAGTTAAGTCTCTATTCGATAAAGTAATTTAATTGAATCTTTTATTAATTAAATAATAAGTAAAAAAAATAAAAGTTTGAATTTGATATCCAACTTTGATACAAATGAAATTAAAGTCATTAGATAAACATTTATAAAGGAAAGAAATCTATTTGAAATAATTTTCAAGTAATTAAGGAATGTTCAATTTTTAAATTAAAAATGAATAGTAACTTTGAAAAGTGAAGTTTGGTTTGGGTATATAAGAATTTTTTGACTTGATTTTCTTTTCCAAACTATCTTATTTTTTTATAATGGACTTCAGGAAAGATTGGATTTCAAAAGTTGAAGTTTAAAAAATAATATTATTTTAATGATTTAAATAATATTTAAGTAATTGAACATTTTAATTTGAAGCTAAATATTGTAAATATAGTTTTTGAAAATTATTATATATGTTTTATATAATTAAAAAATTATTTTAGAGGCAATTCGACTTGATTTTAAATATAAGCCGAAGTTAGTTCTGAATAGGACTAGTCGCACAACGACGTTTCGCGAATTTCAACCATTGAATTAAAACTGACGTACTTGGAGATCCGACCGTCGGATTTTCCCAAAACGAAAAGTGTTTGGTTCGAACTGAAAAGAGTTTTTAAATGCAAAGAAAAGTTTTAAAATCCAATGGTTGGATTTTGAAATAAGTTAAATCAAATTTGAATAAAAATAGGCCAGCGTAGTTTGGGACTCGAAACGGGATTTTATTGAAATAAATTATTTTTAAATTATTAAAAATAGGAAAAAATCATTATAAATTTTAATAAATGATTTGAGAGAGTTTTGGACCAAATATATAAAGTTTTGGGTGATAAAAATATGTTGACCAGAAATAGGTTATTTTGCAACGCTTTTTGTAACAGTTTTTAAGTAAACATTTTAAGAAAAAGGTTTGAAGTTCCCAAATTGAATCTAAACTTTGGCAAACCTTTTTATATGGTTAATAAATATTTCTGAGAATGATTTTGGAAGCCTAACCGCTTAACCAAATTTAAGAATAAGTTCTAATCTTATGAAACATTTTCCAAATATAGGAGACTTAATTGCGGGTCTGGTAATCCAAAAGGAATATTTTATTTCAAAAATATCGGGTTTAACCGAATTCAAATAATCATACAATGAGTTAGAAGTCGAAGATATTGAAGATGGTGGAAGACCGGGAATCTTCACATAGAATGGACTGTTTTCTAATGGCTCGGGTAACTCCCATTATAAGGTTATAAGTGGCAATGGTCCGAATGTACTTATAGATCGTTTGGATATGCAAGGGCCTCTCTCCTTTATTGGATGATGAATAAGGTGCCTTCAGTTTCGTTCTTAACCCAAAAAGAACTGGTATTGGATGTATGTCTGACATTGTACATTACGAAATAACCAATTGGTTTCTATTGATGATATATCAGTTGGTGGCGAAGGATTTATCCTTTTAACTTAACACCCTCCTCTGAGACGTATGTACTAGGAGGGTTATATATTAGTAGACACTGGTTATATGTTGTGAATTGTTAGTGTAGCATGCTAAGTGCTTATGGTAGATATATCAAAGCTTTTGTTGCAAAGAGAGCTTTGTGGAACGTGATTTCACGACCTCACAATCACTAATGAGCCAAAATAAGATGAAGTACAGCAGCGATAAGGACTGACATTTCCTTCTAGTTGAGAAAGTGATGCCATAGTAGGGAGCCCAGGCAATTTACTTAGTGGATGATGGAACATGGCGCCTCAGATAATGGTTGAAACGACCGAGAGACGTTATGTTCAGGAGAAACCCAAACAATAGCTGGCTGGCTTTGCCAATACAAAAGGAGCATTTGTTGATCCTGGGACATCCTGCTATAGGTGTTCCGAATCGCGGTTAAGTAGGATCCTTTGCCTTGGTCAATGATGGAACCCAACTTCCAATTTGAACCCTTACGGACTTATTTGTAATCTATGTATGTAGATGCAATATATGGTTACCTACTTCTACTACGACTGATACATTTAATTTGAAAAGTTTTCAAAGATAGACATTAATGATAATATCAAATGATTTTCGCGTATCAAGCATGTTTGGTTATCCTAAAGAAAATCTCGCTCCTAATGGTGTGTGTTTTCATTGTTTGATAGGCTGCGAGTCTTATGGTAGCTTCATTTTAAAAAAGCATTACGAGCTTTTGTGCACTGGTATTCATAAGGGGAAACCCGTTCTGTGTTAAGCGGTATGGTCTTATGATTTACCTTACTACCCTTATACACACAACTATTTTTGGTTTCTCACTCCAGTCCCATGACTGACCCGTAGTTTTGGTCTTCCCTTGCAAACTTGAGTTCAGTAATTTCCACATGGGCAACCCAATATTCAGATTAGTAGTTAAGTACATTTGGAAGCTATCTATGGTAGCTAGTTTTGGATTTGGAGCAAGAGCTGAAGCTGGATGTTCATTTTGGATTCTCTCTAAAGACCCTATCATGTTACAATTTCCGCTGTGTACTTATTTCTTATTTCCGTTGTTCAGTACTATTAGACCTTATTGGTTGTATGAACTCCGATGTATTCTTGGTGTAATATGTTGTACATTATGATGTTGTAAAGCAATATTTATTTCTGCTGTTATATAATGTGTTTGTTTCCACCAAAAATGGCTCGAACATCAAGGGTACAAGAATTGTACTTCACCAATGTTGTTAGAAATTGGATGGAGCCATACTCCATTAGAAGCTTATAGTTAAAATGTGAGGAAAGTAAAATGGAGACAAGATTTTAGAGTGGTTCAGCCCTAAGACAGGCCTACGTCCACTATGAATGTAGTTTGCATTATCATGACAATGATTACAAAGCATATAAACACTCTTTATACATGCATCCTCTCTCTTTTACAACATATTCTCTTCCTCACATATAGATCTCATTTAGATTCATGGATTTCAATGAAGAAATGATAAAATCGACGGAGGAGAAGAGTAAGTCAGCAGAGGAGAAGGATAAGTCCTTGTTCTAGAGGAGGATAAAGGAGAATTTTCAATCTCTTCGCTACTTAGGTGATCTCGATGGACGCCATAGCCAGGTGGACGAATGATCTTCCAATGGAGATGAGGATGATGATTGGAATTCTTAAGAACTGGTGGAGGGAAGAATTCTACAGCACATCGTGGTGGCAGAAAGGTACTTTGTTATGATGGGAGCCATGGCTTATTTATATGTGATCTCCCATGAAGAAATGAGTTAACTTCCATATAGGCAGTCTACGGGTCGCTTGTGCCGTTAATTACTAAGATGCCACTACTTAGTTGTAACCAACTATCGATAGCTGTATCTAGTTGTTACATGCGAGCGACTTCATAGGAGCGAGCATCCTCATAGGAGCGAGCAGTTTGAGCGAGCTGTCAGGTGATGAATACACGAGCGATTGGCCAGAAGTCCTGTGTTGGTGTATAAGTGAACAGTCAAATATTGTTGGTCGGAATGTAAGTGCGACCCTTCGGGAACTGGTATGTGATCGACTGGTGGGTAGCGTCTGATTGAGATGTTACCAGCTTACTACGGAATGAGCGGGCGACTGTGATTGCAATCTATGAGCGGACATGGGATACATGTACGACCTCTGGCTTGATCGACCGGAGTAGCATGAACGAACGACTTCAGAGTGGAGCATGTTATTGGAGCCAATTCCATTTTTCGTCTTATGCAATCGGTTTCTTTGGTTTAAGGATGAACGACTTCTTCAAATATAGACGATCTTCGCAGGATGCACGACCCTTACTATTTCTTGCGTCGTGCCTTTCTCGAGCTAGCTTCATGACCGTGATGCGCTATATGACCAATCCTGATTTTGCTAAGAGAATCAGCCCACCCCGTTCTGATGTTCAAGCGACTTTGCTTGGCACAAGCGACCAATCTTTGCTCCCATGCTCGGGCCATGGCTTATGTTTAACCTTGTTGTATACGAACGACCTTGGTTGGGGCATGAGCATACGAGCCTCATGAGCGCTCGTCTTATAGTTCCATCATAGACTTAATCCTTCAGTGCTTGTATGATTCTTAAGGGATAAATATTTGCACCTCGAAGTTTGTGATTTTTTAATTTATAAAGATTACATGCTTCGAAATAATGAAATGTAACATCATTTAATGGATTAAGTCCAATTTCCTGTATGACAAGTATACTTACTAACGGCCCATACTTATGCACAATTGAATATTCCTATAGTCGTTCGCACACAGACATAGTTGTTTGTTAACTGGATTTGTTGGGATGATTTTCGTGTATAGTTAAGCAGGTCATTCGGACCTAATCAGGCTGTCGTGTCACTTTAATCTAAAAGGGCCTTTTAGTCTTCTTTAAGTACCGTCTCTTCATTTTCTCGCTTTTTATGTATTTAATCTTTCTAAAAATCCTGCTTTAATGGCGGTTCTACTATAAGAGATTTCGTACTGCCTCCTATTATTTCAGGCTTCAACTGCATTACCACCCTCAATTTGTCATTGCGCCTGATCCTTTTAGGCTCAATTTCCTCAATTTCGAAATCAGTTACAGCATTTCGCCTTTAAAATCGGATCCACTTACTCGTGTTTAAGTGAATTTCTTCTCTAAACTTTTCTTTTGGGTTAATCCAACTAACTTCATAAAAGTTCCTAGTTGATAAGAACTGGATTATTTGAGCATGTATTGAAGTTTTTGGTAGTTTGTTATGATTGCGATGGCTGGAAAACATTGATTTGACTCAGTACATTCTAAGGGTGTGTGTGTAATCATTTGATAGATCCGATTCGCACAAAAAGCCCCTTGGTTTTCTGATTTCAATAATATATTAGTGACCTGCTTGTTGGAATGTCTTTGAGACATAGTTTTTAATTTACCATGCCTTCCTTAGCTGTTTGATGGAATGTCCATGCCATAGAACCTTGACATTGTTATCATTGTTTCATGTCCTATTTGTTGCTGGTAGCTCCATTTATTATGTGCGACCAGTACTTATTTATAACCGACTGGGTCAGAGCCTTTTATACATGCAAGGGTTATGCGCGACCGATCGATCCTGGTTCGTTCTTGTTGGCTGAACTTTCCTTGTAATGCTTAATCTGCCATGACAAGCCTTATCGTATACTTTTAAGCTCGCAATTTCACCTTCGATTGCTTCTACTTCCAATAGGTTTTGAAGACTAAGTATAGTTGATGGTTTTCTGTTTGAATGGAAAATTCACTAAAAGTTGTTTTCCTTTAATTATTAGCAACCTAGCTGTAACTTGTTTCTCAAACATACCTACCTATGCAGAAATTCAAGCTGAAAATCAATTTAGTCAAGATCCCAAGGAAGGGGCCACGTATGGAAAGTCTAAAGGTCCTGATCAGGTGACTGAGGCTGCCCCAACTATTGACCATGGAGTGAATGTTAGCCAATCTTACCCCTCACCTCGAATACTCGAATTGGTGCCCTCTAACAGTCGTAAAGCGACACTCCCATTTGCCTTATACCAGCAGATGTGCGCTCGTTTGGGTTTTTAAAAGGTGAAACCAGATTTCCAAGGAAGGATGATTTGGCTGACCGTCTGCCTCTTGGATATGTCGCAGTCAATTATAATATGCTATCCAGTGGAGCGGTTCCCCCTTTCAACTCCTATTTAGGGTCCGTTTTGCGGCACCTGGCCGTTGCCCCATTCTAGTTGCATCCCAGTGGATACCATATTCTATTAGGGCTATATATTCTTTTTATGAGGGTCAAGCAATAAGCACCTACATTCCGGGATATCTGTTCATTATATGCTTTCGAAAGAAGGGAGGAGGATGGTCCCTCTTTTATCTTTATGGAAGGCAGATATTATAGAATTATTACTGGTTTAACAGACGGTGCCAAAGGATTTCCAGATCAATATTTTAATGTTCGATGTCCTTGTAACTCCTATGGGCGATAGATGGAAGGAGGTAATTGTCCTTGCTTTGAAATCTTTGCTTTTCCTTTCTCTTCTTTTTTTATTTGGTTCTCTTTCCATTTTTCAGTAATTCCTCCCAATGAAGGCCTTGTCCTTGACCAGGCGCTTCTCGATTCTTTGGTTGCTATTGACAAGACTGAGAGGAGTAGATAAGCGTTGCTTTCAGAAGGAAACCTTCGTAAATATCAGTTACTCCATCCTTCACGCTTCATTAAGAAAACTTCGGCTTATACACAAAGTACTGCTGGCAAACCCCTTACCAAAATGGAACGCTTAACCCTTGGTCATAGTGGCCAATTTTCACTGGGATCCTCCTTGCCTTTGATTACTGAAGGGAACGATAAAGGAATAGATGAAAACATAGGTGGTACATGTGGTAGCATAATTTCTGAAAAGATTATTGAAAACCCTGCTTCTCTTATTATTCAAGAGGAGAGTTCCACAGGAACTTTTGGAGGCATGGGAAATTTAGACACCGTCAATTATCTTAGTCAGGGTGATATTATGACTTCTGATCCTTTAGCGTCTGATATGGAAAGAGCTTGAGAATCCACCCAATGGCCTGGGAAAGCATTTGATTTAGGAATTCCCTTTGAAATTGGTTTGTTTTTGGATGTGCATTAAAATGTAATTATTATAAGTACTTTATCCTCTCCCGCAAATCTTACAATTTCTTTGTATGCTTGCTGAAATTCTACTTTTACTCCCTTTTGTCAGATGTAAGCATGGAACACTCACTATCAGATTGCTTCTCTCGACAAGTTGGTTCTGTTGATCCTTAAAGTCTTTTACAGTCTCACCTTTCTCGTTGCTTAATGCACTCTCAGCCTTCTTCAAGTTCTCAATCGCTCGATCTTCCAACAATTGGTTCTTTAAGGATGGAAGGATCCGATCATGCAGAGATATTAGATAAGGATGATAAAGGTGAGCACCACATAGAGGGAGAGGCGAAGAAAAGGACCAGGAACGATCGAGGAAAAAGTGAGACTCAGAAACATTCCGTATCAACTGATTTCGTAGCCCCCGATGCTCCCTCTTTCCTTAAACGATCCATTGTCCCAACCTCTGCTCAGATCCAAATGATTCTCGACCGCCCCCCTTACAGGGTCGCTCCTGGAAACTTGATGCTTAGGGATCGTTTTGGAGGTTGGGATTTAAGGGGTATGTTCTTTGATTCAGATCTGTATCCAAATGATAGGCGAGATGCTATTGAGGGGTTAAGTACTATAAAGAGTTGTATGATTACTCAGTTTAATACTGCTAGTAGTCAGCTCAAAACACGGCTAAACCTGGCCATGAGCAATGTTGATAAGCAACTAGAACATTGGGCTAAATTTAGCTACGAGTTCCAAAGATTAAATGCTCGGCATCTTGATCATATTGACATCTTGGAGAATGATAAAGCTGGGTTGGTTCACTTGATCAAGTTGCAAGAATCTGAAATTGCCTCTTTAAAGAGTGGGAATATTAGAGTGAACAACTTGGAGGCTAAAAATGAGGAACTTAAAAGAGAGCTTGAGGCTGTGGGGGGCAACTTCGAGAAGCTCAATCTGCTCAAGAACTTGCTGAATGTCAACTGGCTTTAGAGAGACGGGCCTCGACTTCTTATCAACAAGAAAAAGTAGTTCCTGAGGACAAGACTAATTCTCAGAATGAAACTCTAAGGGATATGAAAAAAGGCGGAGTCAAGCTGTGCAAAGCCCTTGATGAGGTCAGGATCGAGTCTGACAATACTCTGTTTCGATTTTATGTTTACAGTGTTATGAACCGCGGAAGCTTAAGTTATCTGAACAAGGATTTTCCACGGACTTTGGCTCTTGCTTGGGAACGAGTGCTCTTATATTCCGATGGTGCTGATGATGAATATCTCCAAGAATGCCTTTTAGAAGAAAAAGACCGTAAGGCTTTGGTTGGAGGCAGGAAAATATTGGCGGACGAGCGAGCTCGATCTTCTAGGGGAAAAACTCTGGATGTTACTTCCACTTATAGTCCATCCAGTCTTATTGACATTGAAGCTTCAAGTTCTCAAACTCCCCCTATTGATCACCTTGTCCAGGATGCTACCGGAGTCCAACTTATTAAAGAACATATAGTTCTGGAAAATATTCTTAAACAACGCGCAAGCCATAACGATACCTCTTTAAATGTGAATGACTATGAGGTCGACCTTGTACACCCAGTAACCCCAGGTAAAATTGACATCTATCAATCTGTACCGGATTTGGATTATCTCACTTCTCCACCTGGGTTTGCTGAATTTAGTGCTTACTATTCATTTGCACCAGGTCCGCCTTCGCCACTTCCTTTTTCTACTGGTATTACCGCTGTTCAAACTGCCGCTACTGACTCCATTTTAGTATCAACCAGTATTAGCCCGCGCACCACACCTCTACCGGGAGACCCAGCATTACTTAACATGTCTGATCTGGAAGACGAGGATGAAATTTGGAATACCAAGGCTGTGTCCACTCTAATACGTAGAAAGAAGCCCATTGCAACTAGCCCAGGAATCATTAACTTGTCTTCTCCCGATAGTTGCATAAACAAAGGAACAAGGGGTGAATGTCAAGCAGCTAGTTCATCTTGTCCTTTCTCTGTTAAGAAGTAGCACTTGTGATCCTTATGCTTTGATTTCAATCTATTTTTTTTCATGCACTTAGATTGGTTGTATATGTGAGTGCGGTCCTCGCCTAATACTTTTTTGCTTGTATACCCAAGTTGTCACGTTTGGTATTATAATGATTTTGCCATTCTCTTTTATGAATGATATTACTTCACGGGGATTCAATCTCATTAGTCGGACGATCTCATCAAACACTTATTCTTTGTTGTAAAGTTGTAGTGAGCCTCTGGTATGTTTAAGTGAGAATTATTGATTTTTACACAATGGCGATGCCCCCATACTAAAGTACTTTGTAACTCTATTGGGGTAGAAATGATCAATTTTTCATAAATTCTCTTAGTTATAGCTATAATTTTAGTTTTAATCAATCAGTTCATGACTTTTGGATAGGTAAACCATGTTTCCCGCTAACCTGGCAGTACAAGCTTTTCGGGGATTAGGTTTTAAAACGTGCAAGGTCGTTATTTTTTTTTTATATATTCATTCCCCATTTCTCGCTGACCTTGTGGCCCAAGCCCTTCGAAGATTGAGGTTTGAATGGGTGCCCCAAGGGGAGGCCTTGGGTTTCAAGTTTCGATCCATTTTAGGTCCTGTTTGATCTTGTTAGTTCGAAATCAAGAAAGACCTAAAATGAATATCCCCTTTCGGCCAGGATTTCTTTTACCCCCTTTGTCTAGGATTTCTGTTACCCCCTTTCGGCTAGGATTTCTGATTGCACTGGTCCTTCCAGCATGTTTTACCGGTCCTTTCGGCACTCGGACTGGTGCTTCTAGCCTAGGTATTGTTGTTCTTTCCAATTTTATGCATCACCCCGAGAGGTGGACACTAGCTCCTCTGGTCGCATTCTATTTCGATTTAAGGAGTTTGTGTCCTGCGCCTAAGAAGGTGCCTCTTGGCGACTAACAACTTTTATCCGTGGGACAAATTTGGTACTACCTTTGTATTTTCCTTAAGGAATGATGCCAACCCTTCAACTGATGCTTGTTAAGAGTTTGGCGTGTTTCATAGTGAAAAGTGCAACCTTTTGACTTGCTGTTTGTTTGCAATGCTTTTCACTATTTTCCCCAGAACAGCTTATTCTTTTGAAGCGATGTGTTTATTTATCTTGCTTAATTCGCATGATGTCCTTGGCTCCCGAGCTGCTTTGCTTGAAATGTGCTTTGGGAAGCCTTCCGTTATGGCTTAGTTGTAGATGAGCGATTGCTTATATTATTCCCTACATTTAAGAAACCAATTTTTAGTATGAGCTTACAAGTACGTTATATAGGTAAGCACATAACTTTTGATTTATATGGTCTTTGTTTAATACACCACAAGCGAATCATCGTCAACTGCTTACAAGAATGTAACAAGTAATAGAACAGGGTATTGTAACTACTAGTTCTTAAGTAAGAAAGAAAAACAACATAATAAAGCAAAGTGATGGAGGTCGCTTATTCAGAGTCGCCATAACCAGAACGCTGACTACTGATCCTTAAGTATGGACTGGCCTTGAATTGGTTTGAGCGATCTATTCACTACTTGTTGCCCTTTGTTCGCAGAGAGTTGGAGCAGTGTTCGCAGACTTGCACATATTGTTGCAAATGATTCTTCTAGATCAGTTCCTCAATTAATGATTTTAAATGCCTACAATCATTAGTATCGTGCCCTGGCTGGTTATGAAATTGACAAAACCTTCCTAATCTTATAGCGACATCTTTGACCTGCATTCGTTTTGGGATCGGATATTTCTCGGTATTCTTAGTTGCCATGAAGATATTCCCTATGGTGTCATTAAGGGGGGTGAGCTCAAAATTCTTAAAAAAGCGTAGCTTCTTCTTAGCTCGGTTATCTTTTACTTCATTACTTCTCTTCTGACGATTGAAGCTATTCTGCGCACTACCTTCCCCTTTTAGCTGTTCACACACCGAATTCTCTTCAACACCCATATATTTTTCAGCTTTATTGAGTAGTTGTTCAAGTATACTTGGTTTCTTCTTCTTAATCCACCATCCTAACTTGGTCTTTTTGTATATGGCCCCTTTTAAAGCCATCAAACTAGACGAGGCTCATAATTTTCAACTTCAGCCACTGCCATATTGAAGTGGGCGAGAAAAGCTTTGACGGACTCTCCTGGTCTTTGTTGTATCTCACCTAGCTCCATGACATCTTGGACCCTAGCTACTTGGAACCTGAACTGCATACTGAACCAGAGGAAGATGGTGATTTTGGGTGGTAGCTTTGTGAACCTGGTGGCCCAAGCCTTTCTTCTTAATCCACAAACTTCGGTGGTAGCTTTGTGAACCAGAGGTAGGCCACCACTTCTAGATAAGCCGGGAAATTAAGACATTTGATCTCATCGGTGGTGTGCGCACTGTTCATATGCTGATCATATTTGCACATGAATATGTTGGGATCGCCTGTCCCATTATAGGACTACACCGTTGGAGGTTTAAATTTTTGCGAATAGATATTCATTCTTATTCTTTCAGTGAGTGGAGTCTTAGTAGGAGAAAATTCCCACTTTTTCTGATTATCCTCTTTCTCAAGCTCTCATCACAATTCCACGTGCTATTCCTAAAATATATTCCTGCTCTTGGTTCCAATCCACAGAATGAGTGCCTTCCTATTCACCAGATCCTTGTCTATGCATGTAACCATGGTCTGGAGACAAGGGAACTTGGCTTTCTTTTGAGACCCCCTTTGTGGGATTAGTTTTCCATTGAGATGTTGTGTCATCGGAATAGTAAAGCATGGGGGCCTTAGCTTTTTCATGGTCCATATTGGCATGATATGCAACTTCCTGAATAGAATTTCCCTATTTTGTGCTTGAAGAAGATGATTCGGTACCGTATTTGTGACTCGTTGGAGAGGGTGGAAGACAAGTGACACTTAGGGTGGCCTTTGCGGTAGCGGCTTGAATAGCGAACATTGACTCAAGTTTCGTTATTATTGCATTGCTTGCAATAGTTATTTGACTCTTTAGTCCCGCCATTGCTTCTTCCAACTCTCTTTTGGTTATAGCTACTTCAATTTTTGATGATTCTCCTACCTCGAAATGGGTGGTGTGCGATGTGAGAATATTAACATTGTCGGTGGGATCGTTGATTTCATAAGTAACTTCCTTCGGCTCATCCATGATTTCAAGCAAAGTTTTTCTTAGCAAGTCTGGTTGGACTTCAACAGGGAAAGATGCAAATACGGCCCTATGGTGGGAGCCAAATATTTTCACCAAAAATGGCTCAAACACCAAGGGTACAAGAATTGTACTTCACCAATGTGGTTAGAAAGTGAATGGAGTTGTACTCAATTAGAAGCTTACAGTTAAAATGTGAGGAAAGTAAAATGGAAACAAGATTTTAGAGTGGTTCAGCCCTAAGCCAGGCCTACATCCACTATGAATGCAGTTTGCATTATCGCGACCATGATTACAAAGCACATAAACCCTCTTTATACATGCATCCTCTCTCTCTTTTACAACATATTCTCTTGCTCACATATATATCTCATTTAGATTCATGGATTTCAATGAAGAAATGATAACATCGATGGGGGAGAAGAGTAAATCGGCGGATGAGAAGGATAAGTCCTTGTTCTAGAGGAGGATGAAGGAGAATTTTCAATCTCTTCGCTACTTAGGTGATCTCGATGGACGCCATGGCCCGATGGACGAAGGATCTTCCAATGGAGATGAGGACGATGATTGGAATGCTTAAGAATTGGTGGAGGGAAGAATTTTATAGCACTTTGTGGTGGCAGAAAGGTCCTTTGTTATGATTGGAGCCATGGCTTATTTATGTGTGAGCTCCCCGGAAGAAATGAGTTAAGGTCCATATAGGCAGGCTACAGGTCGCTTGTTCCGTTAATTACTAAGATGCCACTGCTTAGTTGTAACCAACTATCGATAGTTATATCCAGCTGTTATATGCGAGCGACTTCATAGAAGCGAGCGTCTTCATAGGAGCGAGCAGTTTGGGCGAGCTGTCAGGTGATGAGTACACGAGAGATTGGCCAGAAGTCCTGTGTTGGTGTATAAGTGAACAGTCAAATCTTGTACGTCGGAATGTAAGTGCGACCCTTCGGGAACTGGTATGTGATCGATCGGTGGGCAGCGTCTGATTGAGATGTTACCAGCTAACTGTGGAATGAGCAGGCGACTGTGATTGCAATCTATGAGAGGACATGGGATACATGTACGACCTCTGGCTTGATCGACCGGAGTAGCATGAACGAACGACTTTAGAGTGGAGCACGTTATCAGAGCTAATTCCATTTTTCATCTTGTGCGATCGGTTTCTTTGGTACAAGGATGAGCGAAGTCTTCAATTATAGATGATCTTCGCAGGATGCACGAACCTTACTATTTCTTGCGTTGTGCCTTTCTCGAGCTAGCTTCATGACCGTGTTGCGCTATATAACCAATCCTGATTATGCTAAGCGAATCGGCCTACCCCGTTTTGATGTTCAAGCGACTTTGCTTCGCATAAGCAACCAATCTTTGCTCTCATGCTCGAGCCGTGGATTATGTTTAACCTTTTTGTGTATGAACGACCTTGGTTGGGGCATGAGTATACGAGCCTCGTGCGCGCTCGTCTTACAGTTCCATCATAGACTTAATCCTTCGATGCTTGTATGATTCTTAAGGGATAAACAATGTTATACTCTAAAGGCAATATGTCCTTCCGGCACTTGGAATGTCGATATCCTTGGTATCGAGAGTGTGGGTCGCCACATAATCGCTTTTTCAAACTAGTACCATTCACCTGATTCCCTAGTATGGACTCTGATCAGGTCTCTTGATCAGGAACCTCCATTGTCCTTAGATGTTATTTGCTATGATAGAAAACCTTACTTATATGAAGAACTCTGACCAAGTGTTCTTCATCATGAAGGAAATGATGAAAACTTATATAGTCGATATGAATCACTTAAAAGTCACATATTCAAATCTTAGATCAAAAAAAGAAATGCGAAAAAATTATCTAGGCATAATCTACGTACTTATTCCTATTGATCATTACTAATACCAAATCCATTTACTTCCAAATTTATTGAAGAAAATAATTCATAAAGCCTAAGTCAAGTTATTTACATTTGCTTACTCATGATCATTTTCAAATAATACTCTTTTAAATCTTAAGAGAGTGTATATGTACACAAACAATATCATATTTTTTCCCTTCTCCCATTTCTCTTTGTTTCGTTGTTAGAGGATAGTCCTTACAGACGAAATGCTGAAAGATGGAAAAGAGGAAAGGGACAAATATTTAGTATGATTCTACTTGGATTCTCCACTTTCGTACTCTCTGGTTGTTAATCATCTGAAGAAGATCTGGAAGATATAGGGAGCTACAAAAGTCAAGCCCAATGGTAATTTTTTTATTCTTTCTTCTCTCTGATAAGGAGGATAGATGTAACAACCCAAATCATCGAGCCGTTATAGGATACAACACATCAGAACAAAACACAAAAGAACATTTCATTGATATTACAACAATTTTACATCAGAGTACAAGATTGTCAGAGTAAATATAATTGATTCATAGCGGCAAAATATCAGAGGACAATAAATTACAATACAGCGGAAACATAAAAACATTCATCGGAAGACCCTTAAAATAATTCAGAGTATAGCTCCACCATAATTCAGGATCCTGCTCTATAAAATATCTATAAAACCAAAACCAGTAGCTGCTTGTGTGAAAAATATGGGCATCTAGAGTTTAGGTGGAAACAATAAACTTCATGTCAGTCATGGGACTGTTATGGGAACCAAACCGTTATTATACTTTATTTTTAAGTCGTATAAATCACAGGACCACACCGCATAACGCGGAATGGGTTTACTCCACATGTATACCAGTCACAAAAACTCATAATGCTTTTTGAAAAATGAAGCTATTAAAAGACTCAAGTCCCATCACATAATGCAAGCGCAAACCGAAGGATAGAGTTTTACCTTATAATAGCCAAACATGCTTGATACGAGAAATTTCTCTTTTATTATCATTAGCGCATAGTGTAAAATCAATTTTGAAAATAAATGTTTCAATCTTAGACGGCATAATACCCCATCCTATTATGTCGCCATATAGGTTCACAACTGAAAACGCAAGGTTCGTATTAGAAGTTGGGTTTCCATCAATGACCAAGGCAAAGGATCATCCTTATTCGATTCGGAGCATCTCTAGCAACATGTCCAGGATTCACGCACACACAAACCCTAGATAGACAGAGCCGACCCACCAATTCTCGGTGAGTTAGGGTCACCCATGAACAATTCGTTTCCCGGTCATATCAGACCTACAACCTGGTCGTTTGATTGACCAACATCTGAGGCACCTCAATTCCAACATCCACATAAGTAAATATTCCTGGGTTCCATACCATGGCATAACTTTTAGCTAGAAGAAAACATATGTTATTACTCCACTGTCTTTCATCCTGTTTCAGGCCATTCACAGTTTGTGAGGCTTGTCAAAGTCACGTTTCAACACAAAGCTATGCTATATCAACCATGCTTTGATCATCATCCACAAAGCTCTTCTTTTCAACAAAAGCTTTGACTAATCAGCAACTTAGCATGCACATTGTCAATTCACACATATGATCAGTTTATATCAATAATATAACCTTTGACCTCATACGTCATAAAGAAGGGTGTTAAGAAAAGAGAATGAATTCTCCGCCACCACAGATATATCATCAATAGTGATTAATCGGTTATGTTATGAAATACAACGTCAGACACACATCCATTTACAATTTGTTCTCGGTCTGAACGAAACCGAATGCACCTTATTCATTGTCCCCGAAGGGAGAGAGGCCCTTGCATATCCGGTCGATCTCCAAGTATATCTGGACGACCACTGCTTTAACCTTATAACGGGAGCTACCCAAGGCATCAACAATAATTCAAACGATGTGAAGATATCCAGTCTTCTTCAATATCTTCGACAATCGTCATATTAATTATTCAGAATGTGTTGAAACACGGTCTTTCCGAATAATTATCGCATCACTAAAATTAAGTGATATATAAAAATATCATAAGCCTCATTCCAATTCAAAATATTCTTTATATTGGGAATTAATCCCTTAAATCTTATAAAATATTTACATCATTCAAACTTCTTGTTTAAATCTTTCCTTGGAAATCATTTCAAAAGTTTATTAATCTCTTTCCACAAACTTAACTCAAATTAAGGTTTATAAGCCTTATCAGGATTATCGAGTCTTACAAAAGGGTAATCTATAATATCGTTATCCATTCCCATCATATCCATCCCATGGAGCAAAACTGGTGGTGCTCAATATCTAACACCCCTCGTGTTTTGGTAAATTTAATTACCTTCTTTCCTTTTAAATCTTTGTTGAAAGATTTATAGAAACTCTAATATGGTTTTAATATCCATTTCATTCAATCAAATCTTTGTTGAAATATTTTTTAAAACTCAAACTTGAGAAATCATCTTTCCTTTTACTAGGTTAAAGAACAAATTTTATTTAAAACATCATTCCCGATAAACCCAAAATCAAACTTCCGTTAGAAATGGAATTTTCCACGGAAATCATACCAGTTCACAATCGATATAAATTTCTGTATCAGATAATAATATAAGCGGAATAATGACAAAGCCTTTTAAAGTCCTTAAATAGTAAAGAACCTCTTCTACGGAGGTTCATTTCGATTATCACTAAATCGATTTCCATTAATTTAATTAATTAATTAATTGGAAAACTTAACTTTAGAAAATTCTATTAAATCTTAATTAAAAGATTTCTAAATTCCAAATCATATCTTCACTTTTTACTGGGTTAAAGAACGATGTTATTGAAGACACCATTCACGACAAATCCAAACTCAATTGGTATCGAGAATTTACATCAACTTATATTCAATATCAATTTTCGTAATCAACTTATACAATAAGTAGAATAACGACGTAAAATATCTTCCAAATTCCTCAATATAGTAAATGTATATAAAACCAAATTCAATACCTAACATCCGAAGATCATCTCCATTCAAACCCAATAAACTTAAGTTTGAATGTTTTAGTTTAATCTTAAACTAAATTCCAAAACATTGATTTATTATGTTTAGTAAATCAAGTCAAAAGTTCATAAATTCAAAGCATAGTTTAAAAACTTCACAATTCTTTTTCTAATCATTTTAGAAGTCATTAATTATGATTTATCATGATTTTTCCATATTTTTAATAAATTTTATAAGGCCCTTTCAGTTTGTTTCCAGTTCCGATCACTGAACCGCATCTATAACGACCTTTTCAAAAATAGATTTGAGCTTATCATAAAATCAAACCATTGAATTTTAAAACTCTTCTTATCATTTGAAAGCTCTTTTCATTTTGAACCCAACGTTTTACATTTCGAGAGAATCCGACGGTCGGATCTCCCGGTACGTCAATTTGAAGTTAACGATCTAAAAAAGCAAACAGTCGTTGCGCGACTCGTCCTATTTAAACGATTTTATTATTTATAATAAAATTTGACAATTCAATGTAAATGTATTTTATATAATGTTTATAAACTTGTTTTAGAAACGATTTTAATCTCCAGTTCAATTTCAAGTCAAAACTGAACATTCTATATTATTATAATATTAAAATAATACTATTTTTCATAATGAAGTATTTTGAAATCCGATTTTTTCTGACATCCATTATAAAAATAAATAAGAAAGTTTTGAAAAGTAAATTTTGTTGAAATCTTTTCAATATACCCTAAATGAACTTTTCTTATACCGGTAACTTTTCGTTTAAAAAAATAAAACTTGAGTAGGAAATAACTATATGAAAATTAATTCAAATCAATTTATTACAGTTACGAATATTCATCGTAATTTTATAAACTTTGTGTCCATTAAAAATCAGACATTAAATTCGGACTTTTATTTTTCACTAAATAGTTTATTAATAAAATATTCAAATTAATTCCGAATTGGAATGAGATTCAACCAATTACCTTATAATTCAATTTATATGGAGTTTAAACATTAATAACATCCAATAACAGTTCTTAACAACTATCAATATCCAATTACCATATATTGTGGTATATACCATATAAGCCTTAAACCATTAACGCTTATATGGGTTTGTCAATCAACATATTAATCGCCATATCAGTCAATATCAATCATCAATGTTCAATCAATCATCATATTATTTGTCAAATGGGATTCTCATTAATATTTATTAACTAGTAATTTGTTACTTACTTTCTAATGACCGTTTAAGGTTCAATCACTTCCCAATGTCAACAATATTAATTTCAAGTGTCATATATCCAAGCAACTACAAGTGTATAACTTAAAAATCATATTCTTATCATGTTAATTTAACCATTAAAAAATTATAAACTTACTAACCACTTCATGTAACATTAATATGTCAGTCACATATGAGTTTATCACTAACACATCATTAACTACTTTAACCACACTAGATAACTAAAAAGTGAGTGAGGGGTTCTCACTGAGGGGTCCACTCTTCCAATCTTTCATGTAGGATGAACAAACTCCATTACCACCTCATGACCACTCCAAATCACCAACCATTTAAAATACACACACACACACATACATACTAGAAATCGAAGGAGGAAAATCGGATTTTTAGGCGATTTAAGGGGCTTAGAGGCTTAGTGAGGCCCACGATCAAGGGGAATGGGATCCACCACGTTGATGGACTGTGGTAGGGTCGAGTGGGTGCTAGTGGGGCTAGGCGTGGAGGTATGGGGTGAGGAAGATGGTGATTTTGGGTTTTATTTGGGTGTTTTTTTTGCAAAATAGGGGGTTTAAGGGTTTTTTTGGAAGTTTAAGTGGAGGAGGAGGCCAAGGCAAGGGGGATGATGATGGAGTGAGGAGGGGCAGGTGGGGAGGGTGCCGGTAAGGGGCGGGACAGCCTAGGCAGAGTAGTTGGAAGTGGCGGCCATGTCAAGGAAGCTTGGAGTAGGAAGGAGGCTTAAGGGGAAAATGGAAGAAAGAAGAAAAAGGAAGAAACGAAAGAAGTTTTTTTTTAATAAAAGGAGATGTGCACTGATCGATGAGGTGGCGAAGGGAGATGCAAGGAAAAGAAAAACAGCTTAAGGCCTTAGTAGCTTGACACATCATTTGGGTTATTTGCCTTGAGGGCTTATGTAAAGTAGTGAACGTGTTTTAATTCAACCACGCGTCTATCGCTCGTGTGATCAAACGGTAATTCCGATTGACACGAAATTTTGAAACCTAACATAATTTTTAATTTCGGATCTAACAGAATAGGTCTCATCGAATTTGGAGTTTTTTAAACCAACTGTTTTATTTTTTATTGCTCTTTCACTTAATTATGACCGATTGACCCAGTACGTGTTTATTTTTCGTACGCTCACATATTAACTCCAAAAATTATGAAATTTGGAATCTTACCATTTTTCGACATTCCAAACCCGATAAAATTGGTTTTCTTGAATTCCGAGATCATTTGAAAAATGTTCCTTTGTAAGCTATTGAAATAGTGTTAAATCATCAAAATTTTAAAATCGACCATAAATCCTTGTAAAATTAATTAAAAATAAAATTTTAACTTGACCAAAAATTTGAGTCTTTACATTCTCCCCCACTTAAAACTTTTCGTCCTCGAAAAGGAAGATGGAACGGAAGGTCGTTTATTTAACCAACTCAGCCTTCATTGTAACTTGCTTAAGTTCTTCAACTTTTCAGTTTCTATGAACTTCCCAATTTCTTGAAATTTGGCTATCGCCTTAAATTTTCAATTTTTTTTGTCATAACCTCCTTTGTACTGGTTGATCGGTGCAACTACAACTTGTCTTTCTGGGCCCTCATCAATCAGAGAAGAAAATCCAAAAGCCAAGCGGCTTTCCAATTGGCTCATAAAATCATCCTACCCAATCAATACAATAAATATGTACATTCGTGTCGGGCATTCAATTTTATTCCTCTTCTCAGCTTCCATGCAATAACCTTTCCAATATATATACATGTCTAATCCCAACTTATTTCCAATTTAGTTTAACATTAAATTTGACTTGGCTCGATTTAACTTCCATTCTCATATTAGTTCTATCATTCCAATATTTTTATTAGTTAAAGTAATTATCACACATCACAAACAGCAATCAATTGGTTAATTAAATTTCCAATTTATATGTTGTCAAAACATATATCTTTTATATATTCAAAGTATATTTTCAAAGCCAAATTACAAATATTGAACCTTAACAAAGTTCTTGGTCCTCACACCATTCATTTGAAATTATATAGACATCCCACTTTCGAAACTCGAAAATAAATACTAATGATTATCGATCTATCACCAGATTCATCCCCGAGCGACTAGAGTGTGATTCTATATATATCCAGTATATTTGAGACTTCAGATATACATATGCAAGGCATATATGCAAAATCTTCTGATACTCGATAGTTCAAACTCAACATCAAATAAAATATTCAAATTCTTATTATAAATATAATCTTTCAAAACTAAGTTCGTTTTTATATATAATACTCTTTAGATTCATTCTGGGGTATTACTAACGATATCTTTAATGTGTTGTTATTATAGGGTATTACTAATCCTATCTCTGATGAATTCTTTCATCTTGTTCTAATGCATCGTATCCCCAAAGCTTTGTAAACCAAAGCTCTGATACCATGTTGTAACGACCCAAATCCTTGAGCCGTTATGGGATATAGCCACATCATAACAAAACACAAAAGAACATTTCATTGCTATTACAATAATTTTACATCGGAGTACAAGATTATTATAGTACATATAATTGATTCACAGCAGAAAAATATCAAGGGACAGTAAATTACAATACAATAGAAACATAAAAACATTCAACGGAAGACTCTCAAAATAATCCAGAGTATAGCGCCAGCCATAATTAAAGATCATGTTCTATAAAATATCTACAAAACCAAAACCACTAGGTGCCTGTGTAGAAAATATGGGAATCCAAAGTTTAGGTGGAAATAATAAACTCCAGGTCAATCATGGGACTGGTTTGAGAATCAAAACAGTTATTACACTTTATTTTAAAGTTCAGTAAATCATTGGACCACGCTATATAACATGGAATGGGTTTACTCCACATGAATACTAGTCATAAAAACTCACAATGCATTTTGAAAAATGAAGCTATTATAAGACTCAAGTCTGACGTGCACATACATATGCACATATATATTCAACATTTATTCTTATTTTAGTTAAATAAATAACATAAGTGGGATATTTTTACATGTTTTAACCAAAAACCCAAAATTCTAAAATTATCATGCTTTCATCTTCAAATTAGGACAAAACAGTCATTTGTGCATATATTTATTTTTGATAAAATTTACTTGTTCATTTTCATGGTCTTGCAGGAATTTAGGAGCAAAAATGAAATATGCACATAAAGTTTACATGGAGATATGCATTCACAAAGTGGATACAAAGGAATGGTGAGACGACCCAAACTGATACGACCCGAACTTCCCCATAAGGGAAAGCCCGGATTGTAATGAGAACACGAAAAATCAGAACACAAACAGAAGAACATTTCAATGCTTATTACAACCATATACATCAGAGTACAAGAATATACATAGTATGAACAAATAATATACATTTGATAAATATCATAGATTTACAAATTACAATGCAGCGGAAAATAATATAAAAAACACAACTGAAAGAGATAAACGGATACAGAGCTTTCTGAATATCGTTCTAGCTGTAACCAGGATCCTGTGAATATAAATCTGCAAAACCAAAACTACTAGCATCCTGTATGGAAAATAGGGGCACCAAGAATTTAGGTTAAAACAATAAACTTCAGGTCAGTCATATGACTGGTGCGAGAACCAAAACAGTTATTTGAAATGTTACTTTAAAATAAAGTAAATCAAGGGACCACGCCGTATAACATGGAATGGGTTTCCTCCCAAGAATACCAGTACATAGAATAAACAACGCAATGCTTTTTGGAAAAATGAAGCTATTATAAGACCCAGGTCCCATCACGCAATGCAACGCAAGCCGGAGGATAGGGTTTTACCTTATAATAGCCAAACATGCTTGGTACGTTTAAAACAAATCATTTTGATTCTATTATAAGTGTAAAGTGTATAAAACAACTTCAAATATAAATGTATCAATCATAGACGGCATAGTATCCCATGATACTATGTCGCCAATACTAGGCTCTACAATCAAATCCGAAATGTCATGTATTGGAAATTGGATTTTTGTCATGAGTCAAGGCAAGGGATGTATTCCTTTCCGCTTCGAGACACTCCAGCAAATGTCTCAGGACTGCACACTCTGGGCAACCCCTGGATCCTGCAGTGCCGGTCTACACTTACGTTAGTTGATTAGTTATTCCTGAACACACGTTTCCCGGTCCTATCGGACCTATCCATCGACTCCGTAGAGACCGATATATCCAAGGCGCCTCGCATTCCAACAACCATATAGGTAAAAATATAAAAATGCCTTGGCTTGCGAAACCCCAACACCACCCATAGCTAGAAAGAAACGCCATGCACTCACTACCTTCCCTTATCCCGTTTTTGACTCATACTGAGGTGTGAGGCTCACAAATTAACGCTATACACAAAGTGGCGGTATATTAAAGCTATGATTTGATCATCAACTACAAGACCCTGCTTTTCAATAGAAGCCTTGATCATTTGCATCTCAGCATGCCACACAGGCAATTCACGCCATGCGACTGATGTCTGTCGATATAACCTCTGAGCTCGTACGTCTCAGAGAAGGGCGTTAAGCAAGAGAATAAATTCTCCCCTGCCAAACAGATATATATTTAATAGAGATTAATCAACACAAAATAAAATCCAATGTCAGACACATCCATTTACAAGTTCGTTCTAGGTATGAACGAAACCGGAGGCACCTTATTCCTCGTCCCGTGTCCAATACAGGTGAGAGGTCCTCGCATATCGGGTAGATTTCCAAGTACGTCTGGACGATCACCACTCATTACCTTGTCTTGGGTGTACATCCCAATCAAGACATCAGTAATCATCCAAACGATGTGAAGACCTCCAATCCTCAACCACCGTCTTCATCGTCGACTTATCGTTGAATCAGTTATTCAGAATAGGTATAAACCCGGCCTTTCCGAATAACTCGCGTATATAATAAATTAGTGCTATAAAAAACACAATATACACCTCATTCCAATTCTGATATTCTTTTATTTAAATATTCATATCCTTTGGGAAAGGTTCCCATTAATTTTATCAAAGATAAATTCTTTAAAATTAATTCCTTAATCTGCCTTCAGATATCATTCAAACCATATTAATCAACACAGCTTTATATATTTAAATATTTTCGTGTCCATCCCAAATCGGACATCAAAATTATATTTTGATCCATTACTGAATATGATTTCAAAATATTTGTTATTTTAAAATATTTTTACTCATCATTTTAAAATATTCTTTTATTTAAAATATTCGTTCTTTCCGAATTGGAATCAGACACCGTCAATTACTATATAATTTTATTTATATGGATTTCATACACACATGTACACAACAATAATCAGACACAGTCAACCATCAACAAGAGTGCATTACACAATTGCATAAGCGTTAAATATGAATAATTAACGCTTACAACAGTTTGTCAACCAATCGATTGACATACAACAAAATATTGGGATTAGTGTATGTCCAATATCATCCCAATACCCGTGTGGGGTTTTCAAACAATAAACATTGATTATTATTTGTGCAGTTGGGAAATGTGTAAAAATATATCATCCCAATCAATATCAGTCAAATGTGCGTATATAAACAAATCGTCCGATTTGTAAATGAATTTTTTTTCATATACACGTTAAAAATTATATTTTTAACTATAAAATATTTATTTCATCTCATTAATATTTTATACAGTTCATTTATACAATAAAAATGATATTTTTATTGTTCTAATATTTTTAGAAAATTTCGGCAGCACAACGGCGCGATACTAGAACCGGAATAAGGTCTAGCCTTATCCCTCGCCTACTAATGGCTCGCGCCATGTACATACCAATTCTAATCAATTCATTTCATTTTCCAAACCAAATTCAACCAAACAATTCAATCAACTAAACAACCAAACAAACATAGTTTCAAACAAAGGTGTCGGGTGCTACTAAGCACCGTCTGCATCCTAGTATATATTTTACTAGAAAATAAATTAGAGTGAGAAGTTCTTACCTTTGGGATCCACTCCTCCATTTTATTTCTGAATTTTTGAATTGCTGGGATTTTCCCGAAATTCAAAGAAGTCTTTTCCACGCTGTTCATATTGAAAATCACATTCTCAATATGATGTTTATATATTTTTTATGAAACTAAAAATCATATTTTTCCATCGATGCTTATATTTTTAAAATCCCATTAATTTGATCGCTTCATATATAATAAAAATCATATTTTTACAATTCAGTTTTTTATATAAAAATCATATTTTTTTTAACGATGTTTATAGTATCAAAATCATATTTTGATGTCGCTATACATATAATAAAAATCATATTTTTACTTTGCTAAATTCATAATAAAAATTATATTTTTATCCCGCTACTTCATATATAAAAATCAAGTTTTTATATCGCTATTCAAATAAAAAAAATCGAATTTTTATTTCGATATTCAAATAATAAAAATCGTATTTTTATTTCGATATTCAAATAATAAAAATCGAATTTTTATTCCAAATCTATATAGATAAAAATTATATTTTTATTCTTTGTTTTCATATATAAAAATCGCATTTTTATTTCTGAATCATTCATATAAAAATCAAATCTTTATTTCCAAATCATTAATATAAAAATCAAATCTTTATTTCAAAATCATTAATATAAAAATCAAATCTTTACCTAATTTTATATGAACAAATCATAACTTTATTTATAAATAAATCCTAACTTTATATACATAAATAAAATTATTGCTTTATATATAAATATATTTTTTAAAACAATGGTTTACGTGAAAACCCGTAACTTCCCCGTAAAGGAAAGTGTCGGATAGTTCGAGAACAAGCCACAACAGAACGCATACAAAAGAACATTTCATTGTATATTACAACAATGCATCAGATTACAAGAATATACAGAGTATAAATGAATATTACACAGAAATTATCAGAGATTTAAATTACATTTAAATACATAACAGCGGAAAATAATACAATACACAACTAGAAAGAGATATACGGATACAAAGCTTTCCGGATATCGTTCCAGCTGTAAACCAGGATCCTGTGAATATAAATCTGCAAAACCAAAACTACTAGCTGCCCGTGTCAAAATAAGGGCACCCAGAGTTTAGGTTAAAACAATAAACTCCAGGTCAGTCATGTGACTGGTGTGAGAACTAAAACAGTTAATCTTTATTTTTAAAGCTAGGTAAATCAAGGGACCACGCCGTATAACACGGAACGGGTTTCCTCCCAAGAATACCAGTGCATAAAACAAACAGCGCAATGCTAAATAAAGAAAAATGAAGCTGTTATAAGACCCAGGTCCCATCACACAATGCAACGCAGCCGAGGATAGGGTTTTCCCTTATAACAGCCAAAGAATGCTTGATACGTTTAAAACAAATCGTTTGATACTATTATAAGTGCATAGTGTATAAAACAACTTCAAATCATAAGTATCAATCATAGGCGGCATGAGCGCCCCATCCCACTATGTCACCATACTAGGATCTACAAATAAAACCGCAAATGTCACGTATTTGGAAATTGGATTTCCGTCTATGAACCGAGGCAAAAGATAGTCCTCAACCGATTCGAGACAATCCAGCCTACCATGTCTCAGGATCAGAGCTCGAGTGACCCTAGGAGCGACAAGGCCGGTCCACCGATGTGGATTAAAATGCCTGAACACTACGTTTCCCCGCCCTTTGGGGCGCAAATGAGCCATCAAATGACTCCATCGGTTCGAGAACAACCGATCAATCCGAGGCGCCTCGCAACAGCAACAACCACATAAGTCAAACTCGTCAGGGCGTGTAAAACCACTGACGCCACTTTTCAGCTAGAAAGAAACGCAAGTCCTCCCTGAGGTCCGTCTCCCGTTTTTGGTTCATACCGGGTGTGAAACACGCGAGGTAAACGTTACACAAAGCTACGCCACAAAGGCCGTGCTTTGATCATCACCACAAGACTTTGCTTTTCAACAGAAGCCTCGATCAATTGCCACTTAGGCATGCCACACAGGCAATTCACTCCATGCGTTTGATATCCATCAATATATAACCCCTGAGCTCGTACGTCTCAGAGAAGGGCGTTAAGCAAGAGAATAAATTCTCCGCCGCCAAACAGATATATATTTAATAGAGATCAATCACACGGACTAAAATCCAATGTCAGACACACAGTCCATTTACAAGTCCGTTCTGGGTCTGAACGAAACCGGAGGCACCTAGTACCCCGCATATCCATCGATCTCCAAGTACGTCTGGACGATCACTAACTGTTTCCATCTTCTTAGGTGTACAGCCCAATCAAGATCATCAGTAACCACCCAAACGACGTGAAGACTTCCGGTCTTCGACCACCGTCTTCATCTTCGACTTATCGTCGTATCAGTTATTCAGAATGGGATAAACCCGGTCTTTCCGAATAACTCGCGTATATTTTAAATAAGTGTTACACAAACACAACATACGCCTCATTCCAATTCATCAGTCACTAACCGTAAATTAATCAAGAGAATAATTCCCCAAATATTAACCCCGAAGGCCGAAACCAACATCAGATCAATATCCAGAAAATCATTCTGCTTGGCTAACCGACAGTTAGTTTCTAAATTTCACATTCATAGGGAAAGATTCCCATTAATTTTATCAAAGATAAATTCTTGAATTTATTCTTTAATCTATTTTTGAATATCAATTCAAACTAGTCGGGATTAGCGAACCTTACCGAAGTAATCATTTGTTTTAATTTCCCAATCCGAACCTATTCATCCCATGAAGTAAAACTGGTAATACTTCATATCTAACACCACGGTGTTATCGGTAAATTCAATTACCATTTCACGTTCAAATCTAATTAAAGATTTGACTATCGCCTGGAGCAAAACTGGTGATACTCCATTCTCGACCATTTCAATCTAATTAAAGATTCATTAAAACTCCACTTAGTTTTAATCGTTAACTGGGTTAAAGAATCAGTGTCATTTAAAAACACGGTTCACGATAAACCCAAAATCACATTCATTAATTATCGGGTTAAAGAACAAGTGTTATTTAAAACACTGTCCACGATAAACCCAAAAATCAATATCAATTCAATTCCAATTAAATATTATTTAATTGGTACACTTCATTAAATCTAAATAAAAAGATTTAATCTTTCCCCCACTGGGTTCAAGAACAGTGTTAGTGAAGACACCATTCACGACAAACCCAAATCACATTTGATATTCAATACAAGGCTCTGGATAGAAAATATCCCGGCTTATATTCAATATCAAATTCTACGACTAACAAATATCGCATTGGAAATAACGATATATATATATATATATCTTTCAAATTTCCATAACAACATTTGTATAATCACGAAATTCAACATCGAAATATTCCGAAGACAATTTCGATTCAAATCCATTCCAATGCAACCATTGGAAATTTTGGTTAACTTCAAAACCATTTCAGATTCAATTTATTTATTTAAAAATAAATAGAATTAAAATTCTAGTTCAAAACTAGTTCATTTCGATAAAAATCTATTTTTATCTTTTCAAATATGGAGTTTTTCATCCCAATTCTTTCTAAATCATTTCTTATGATTTTACACAAATTATTACTATTTTTAATAATTTTATCAAGGCCCGTACAGTCGATTTCCATCAATGGCCATCGAACTGCACTTACAGCGACCTTTTTCGAATTTGATTTGGACGAATCTCCAAATCCAACCGTTAGATTTCAAATTTCTAATATTCATTAGAAAGCTCTTTTCGATACGAACCCAACGGTTCCGGTTTTAGGAGAATCCGACGGTCGGATCTCCCGTAATGTCCGTTTGAAATAAATGGTCGAAATTCGCGAACTGCCGCGGCGCGGCGCGTTCTATTCAGGCCATTATATTATATATATAATATATATAATATATATATCGTCGATTTCCATTTAAAACGAATTATATAAATAGTTTTAAATTCGTTTCAAAAGCAATTTCAACTTCCATTTCAATTCAAATCGAAATTGAATTCTTCTTTATAAATTCGTTTCAAAATTCATTTCTATTCAATTCAAATTTCAATTCAATTTGAATTCATTTCAATTCGCTTTCAATTCAATTCATTTCGAAATCGTTTTCAATTCAATTCATTTCGAAATCGTTTTCAATTCATTTCATTTCGAAATCGTTTTCAATTCAATTCATTTCGAAATCGTTTTCAATTCAATTCATTTCGAAATCGTTTTCAATTCAATTCATTTCGAAATCGTTTTCAATTCAATTCATTTCGAAATCGTTTTCAATTCAATTCATTTCGAAATCGTTTTCAATTCAATTCACTTCGAAATCACTTTTAATTCAATTCACTTTGAATTCGTTTTCAATTCAATTCATTTCGAAATCGCTTTCAATTCAATTCATTTTGAATTCGTTTTCAATTCAATTCATTTTGAATTCGTTTTCAATTTAATTCATTTTGAATTCGTTTTCAATTCAATTCGTTTTGAATTCGTTTAAAATTGATATAAATATCGTTCACGTCAAAATGGCGTCAATCTAATCAACACGGCTTCATAAATTTCTATTTTCAAATATTCTATTTCTAAACTGGAATGAGGCCCAATCAATTACCATATAAAATTAATTATATGGATTTTCATACAACACATGTATATAATAGCATTGAAAAATAATCAACCATCAACCAAAGTGCACTACACTGTATAAGCATCCAATAAAGATATCTAACGCTTATAACAGCTTGTCAATCAATCGATCGACATATTTAATCAATCAGGATGAGTGAACTTCAAATTTCATCCTAACACCCGTGTGGGGTTTCAAACAATCAAACACAGATTTTATTTGTGCAGTTGGGCGATGTGTGAAATTTATCGACCCAATCAATATCAGTCAAATCAGTGTATATACAAACAAATCGGCCAATTTGTTTATAACTATTCATTTATTCACATTCACGTTAAAAATTATGTTTTTAACGATAAAACATTTTATTTCAACCTATGAATTTCTATTCAATTCATCTACACAATAAAATGATATTTTTATTTTCTAACATATTTTAGAAAATTTCGGCGGCATAACGGCACGATACTAGAAACGGGACGAGGCCTAGCCTTATCCCCGGTCTAGTGAAGGCCCACGCCATTCACACGTCAATCATATTCATTCAATTCACTCAAACAACTCAATTTCAATCAAACAATCTAACTCAATTTCAATCAAACAATCTAACTTATTTTCGCAATCAAACAAACAAGTCCATGGTCTGTGGACGATTGTGTCGGGTGCTACTAAGCACCGTCTGCATCCTAGTATATATATATAACTAGAAAAATAAATTGAAAGGTGAGAAATTCTCACAGATAGCTATCCTAGCTCCACGGCTCTTCATTTGCAGAAGTCTTCGTCGTTTCGCCTTCTTGTCACCTTCGTTGCCCTTATTCACTACATATGTAAAAATCGAATTTTTACTCTGCTATTTAATATATAAAAATCATATTTTTATTACTAACTTCTTAGTACATATCGTATTTTTATCATGTCACTTCCCGTATCAAGATCACATTTTTATCGCGAGGATAACATTATAAAAATAACATTTTTATATTTATACCATTCATATAAAGATCTCACCTTTTTATATTTATAAATCTAAACTTTTCATTTCAAAATCAAAGTTTTCTTCATGTTAAAAATTAAACCTTTACCTCGCCATTTACATATATGTAAATCAAAACTTTATATCGATTTATATATAATAAAAACTGAAATAAAAATCAAAACTTTAGCAAATTTATATCGTATCTTCATGCTATGAAAAATCCGATCCTTTTACTTCAATAAACATCTAAACTTTATATGCTATTCATCATTAAAAGTATAATCTTTACTTTAAATAAAAATCAAACTTCTATTTTAAAAACCATATAAATATATAAAATCAGATTTTAATTCAGTTACAAAATTAATTAACCTAATTACATATATTGTTATTTTTAAAACTGAGGATTAAAAACATTGTTATTTAAAAACTTAAATAAGAAAAGCTCACTGTGCTCATCGGAGACGGGGGTGCTCTTGCCGGCGGCAGTGGCTCGAGGTGGGAGGCGCTAGGCGGTTTGCGCGGTGACCTTGGGTGAAATGCGATTCGCTCGATTTGGGGATTGGGTCTCGCACGTTGCTGACGAGGCAGGAGGGGCCTAAGGTGGAGCGTCGACGATGGGGGGGTGCTGGCGATAGAGCGGTGGTCGGAGCATCGGCGGTCTTCAGCGCGTCGTTTTTTTTTTTTTTTTTTTTTTTTTTTTGAAAACTGAATTCCATCGTGGGAAGAAAAGGGGGGGTTTGACTTCTGAAGAAAGGAAAAGTAAGGGGGGGGGGCAGAAGATAAGAGAAAAAGGGGGTTTTCTTTTCTTTTTTTTTATTTTATTATTTTAATCGGAAAAAGTTGACTTTCACAAACGACCTCGAAACGAGGCCCACCGCCTGTCGCCCATAGTATTCTACCCCCATTCCGAGCACAATGGGATATGTGTCGCATGCTGATTTGATCGTTTCGATCAGTTTCCTTTGAATTTACATTTAAATCACTATATTGAATTTTTAAACGTACATTTCAAATCACCGGGGTCGCATACGAACTTTAAAAATTCCAGAAAAAAATATTTTCTAGCTTCGTATTGACGATACGGCCCTAACAAAACTAGTTTCGTCGAATTCTGAGACCGTTTGAAAAATGGCCAATTTCCAGTCGATTAAAATCAACGGAAACTGGTCAAACGCGTTTTCCTTTGCCACGCTCACATATTGATTCTAAAAATTATGAAATTAGGAATCTAGCAATAACTTTACATCCCGGACCCAACAAAACTGGTTTCGTCGAAATCCGAGGTCGTTTGCGAAATGTCCATTTTTAAGGGCCTGAATTCCATAGCGACTATTCAGAATTTTCAACTGGACATATCTTTTGATTCCCGATATGAAATCTTGATTTTTCGGATTCGTTGGAAAGATATTCACTATTAGATTCCATTATTTTTGGTTTCACTAAAATCCGGATTGTTTTGCACCCGGTACATTCAATTGAAGTTTGAAATCGAATTATCGAACTACCGCGCCATTTTCAATTCCTTTTATAATTATATATAATTATTTATATTCTAACGACGACGCGTATAATATATACGTTCTAATTCCATTCAAAATAATTTTCTCGTCGATATTATTTAAAATAATCCATTTTAAATATTCAAAATTCGCTAAAATTGCCAAAATAAAAATTTTAAACTGGCCCAGATTTTCCGGGTTGTTACAGTTTAAATAAAAAAAATTGGATCTAAAAGAAATTTAAAATAAAAATAAATAAGAAGACTTACAATTTTTTTCAGCGAGGGTGGAGGGGTTTACTGGTGGTCGCGGTTCATCGGGGAGGTAACGGTGGTTGGTCGGAGGCGGCTCTGGAAGGGGCAATGGCGGTTCAAGGCTAGGGTTCCAGGGGCGCGGTTTAATTGGGGGAGAAGGAGAGGAGGAGGAAGGGGATCGGAGAGAGGAGGATCGGCGACCTGAGAAGGAGGGGTGGCGGTGGGCGCGGCGGCGCAAGGGAGGGAGCGGTGCAGCGTCACATTTCACCCTTTTGATTTTTTTTCTTCAGTTCGATTTTAACTGAACAGAGAGAGGAGGGAAAGAGAAATGAAAAGGGGGGCTTATATTTTTTTTCTTTTTAATCCCCAAAAAGTTTACTTTTATTCCGAACTCTAAGCGAAACCCAACGACTGTCACCCCCAACTAATTACCCCCATTCCGAACACAATGGGATATGTTTCGTAACCCAATTCAGCTGTTACGAACAGTTTCCGCTAAATATAAAATATAAATCATTATATTTTAAATTCAAATGCACATTTTAGTCTACCGGGGCCACATACCGACTCCAAAAATTCTAGAAAAATAAATCTGGCCATGTTTAGACGATACAATCCTAACAAAACTAATTTTGTCGAATTTGGAGACCATTTGAAAAACGGTCATTTTCCAGTCGATTAAATTCAAACTAAATTGACCAAACACATTTAAATTCACCACGCTCACATATTTATTCCAAAAATTATGAAAATTGGAATCAAACAATAATTTGACATTCCGGATCCAACCAAAGTGGTCTCGTCGAAAATGGAGGTCCTTTGCAAAATGCTATTTTTAAGGGCTATATTTCCATAGCGACTATTCTGAATCTTCAACACATAACTTTTTATTCCCGCTATGAAATCTGGATTTTTCACATTCGTTGGAAAGATATTTTCAAATAGATTCAAATATTTCTAATTTCACTAAAATCCGGTTTATTTTGAATCATGTACATTCATTTGAAGTTTGAAATCGAACTTTCAAACTCCCGCGTCGTTTCCAATTCCTTTTATAATTAAAATAAATATTTATATTCTAACTTCGATTTAAATAAATTTATACATTCTAATTCTATTCAAAATAAATTTCTCGTCGTAATTATTTAAAATAAATCATTTTAAATATTTGAAATTCATTAAAATTGCCAAAATAAAATTTTTATATTGGTTCTGATTTTCCGGGTTGTTACAATCTCCCCCACTTGAAATCTTTTCGTGCTCGAAAAGGAATGGAGCTGAAAGTTGTTTTACTAATCAACTCAACTTTCAGTTTGGCTTTATTCTTCAACTTAAGAATTTTTCAATTCTTCAAAAATTTGGCTAAAACCCTAAATTTTTGAAAATTTTCACCATAACCTCCTTTGTACGGGGAGGCATTTAAAACCTCAACTAGCCACGCAGGGCCCTCATCATCCAAAAAGAAAAAGCCAAGCGGTTAGCTAATCGTCTCATAAAATCATCCAAACCCAATAAATTTATAAACATGTAACTATTTGTTTGGCATACAATTTTATTCCTCTGCTTAGTTTCCCTGCTATGACCTGTTCAATGTATATACATGTACATGCATGCAATTTCTAATAATTTTCAATTCAACTCAATATTTAATAAAATTTGGCTTAATGGTTTGTTCGACGACGAATATTCTATGAATTAGAACACCGTCGTGAAGTGTAATAAACCGCAAGCGCACGACGTACACTTGTAGTACGTTAGCGAATACGAGTCGATCCACGGGGAAAGAAGCAATTCTAATTTTATTCAATCAAATTAAACCAAATTTGAGTGAAGATTTAACTAATAAAAGCTAATGAAAACTATAAACTAATTTGAGAGCTAAAAATGAAATGAAAACAATTTAGAGGCAAATCAACTCTCACATTTATATAAGTTATCAAAAATACAATTTATGATCTCCATTAAATGATATAAATGCAATACTTAAACCACTTATGATTCTCATGAAAATTGAACTAAAGAAAAACTATTCTAAGTATGGCCTATGAATTATTAACTAAAACTATAGACCATCAAATTTTGTTCTTACTTTTATTTCAACATCAATAACCACTTAGCAAATATTGATGTAATTTGTGTTTACATTGACTACGCATACTCTATTTTATTTTCAACAAACATAGACTATCAAAACCATTTGTATAAACTTACATCGACATTCACTAACATGAAGTACAAATTAGAGATCACAAATCATACAAATGTTGAACTGACATAAAGTTAGATAGCATCATTATCCCTAAATCAAGGGATTAGCCACTCTTATGTGTGATCATATCAACACTTGTAAGTTTCAACAATAGAAAATAAAGCAAAATGAAAGAAATCATAAGTAGAACAAGAATAGAACTATACTAAGAACATGAATGCAAATCTAAGTTATGAACATGAAAGTAAAGAGCATAGAAATTAAATTGCATTAAAATAAAGAAATTACATAAAGAAAATGACTAAGTAGCCATGGAAATACAAGAGAGCTTGTGCTCTTCTCAACTAAACTAAGGAAGGAGATAAAAGAGAGGAGATGAGAGATAGTATTTACATCACATAAAGGGATATATATATATATATATATACACATATATATATATATATATATATGTTTCTAACCCTAAAACCCTAATCACTTATAATGGGAATCCCCAGAATGCCCACTTCATGAAGCTTTTAATCCTCTCTTAGCCATTAATGATGCATGAAACCTTTTGCCTTATTCAATTAGTTTATAATAAGAGGCTTAAGAGAAAGAGGGTAATTGGAGAGGTGGGGTCCTCCATGATCATGTATGAGAATTATTCCTTCATTACTTGGTATGCATGCATTTGTGCTCCAAATCTTCATGTGTATGCATTAATTATGCTCCAATATTCCTATAATAGACAAATACAAAGAACAAGTAAATGCAATCACAAATTAAAGCATGCACAAGTGATCATTTTTTCCCAAAATGAGTGATCATCTTGAAAATATTTAAAATATGGTTTGATCATATAAAATACCCAAAAATGTTCATTTATTTAATAAAACAAGAATAAATATATGAATATAAATGTGCATTTTTATGTTCACATCAAATACCCCCACACTTATCTTTTTATTCGTCCTCGAATAAAGAAAAAAACTAAGATAAATCCATTTTCGTAGGAAGCACGATTGTATTGAGCATATGCAACAAGCCGTTAAACCTCTCGGTGTCCCCAGTAGGACGAGTGTTGTCTCGTGAGGGTTTTCAGTGGATACTACCCACAAAATCCAAACGTGAAATGCAAAAATATTTACAAAATGCAAGATTAGAAAATATTTACAAGACGAATGCAAGCTTTTAAAGGAATATTTACAAATGGATAATTTACTTTTAAATATTACACGAATGAGTTAACACAAATTTGGGTTGCCATTATGAAATTTGAGTCCGTTACTAATCAAAACTTCAAACAAAAGTCATGTTATCATCACAAACTCCTCCAGCTTGGCCAGTTGTTTTGGTAGAAACATAGTGCAAATATGAAATGAATTCTATAATCGATATCAACAATCGTAAAACGACATCTCAACTTCCTTTTTGTTAACAAGTTAGGTCGAATAAGTAAAGAGTGTGCTTGGATTTCAAATGCTTACTCTCTCTTTATTACAAAATATTTATATTATTATTATTTACAAACACCTAACCGAAAAGACCATGGTATACCACCTATGAGAGTTTGGGATAGAGCTTGGCGGATTGTGCAGACCGACGCTGACTTTGTCAACAAGATGTCGGTAATCCTTAGGTGTCCAACTCATAAAATGAGACCAAGATATACCGACGCTGAATTGTCAACAAGGTGTCGGAAAGAGCTTGGTGGGTTTGCACACCAACGCAAGATGTACTAGCAATGTTGGATACCCTTGGATTATTAATTTATACATACATTCTTTTTTTTTTAACAACAGAGAGAGAGAGAGTTAAGCGAGGATATCTTAGCACAACTTCACTTAAAAGAACTAAAATGTTATCGCAAGTAGTCTAAATCAACCAATCATTTAATCGGATTACAATTCAGAAAACATTTCATACTCATCACCTACGAATTTCCCTATATACCAGCTACACCAAATTTGCTCATAATTCAAACTTTCCTTTCATTGTCCGCTAAGAGAAGTAAATCTCCACATTTTAATCGAACAACCAAAATTGTATGCTAACTCAGTAAATAGAAATGCGAAATTCTTTTTTTTTTTAATAACAAAAAAGAAAGGAAAATTCTATGCAAAACCAAAAAAAATATGAAACTCCCCCCACACTTGATTTTGACTGTGTCCCTACAGTCAACCCACATGGAAAGAAAATGAAAATTCTGAAAATATGACTCATATTTACAAGAGATTTTTTTTTACAGTATATCAGAAAATATACTGACAAGAAATAAATGAAATAGTCTTCTAAAGATCGATTCATTTGTCTCTTCAAGTATGAGAGACACGACTTAAGCACATAAAACCAAATCATAAAAAAAATTAAATCACGTTTCAGATTTGGAAAAACAAATTTTGTTTTTTCAAAAGTTTGAGTTGCTAACTTTAAAATTTTGAGCTTACAGTTGATCCTAAAATCAAACCGAATTTCTATAGCAACTAAAGAGAGGTCAGTGGGTCGGGGTTCAGTAAAAGTTTCAAAAACAAGGTTTGATTTATTCAGATGATGTATAAATTGAGAGACGTAAGAATCACTCTCACCCCCACACTTGTTTTGAGAAATATTGTTCGGTGCTTTGATATTTGAAATTTTGTTAACTAAAGGTTCATTCGTAAGCCTAAAGTCAAAACCAAACAAATGATTTTTCAATAAATTTCGAAATCATCTTTTCTCAAAAACAGTGTTATTCCAGAAAGATTTCATATATTGCATAAATTTATCATTGGAAAACAAGTGATCATAGTGAGGTTCAGTTGAAACAATGAAGTCGCAAGGAGTTTCAACTATTTCAGAAAAATCGTTATTGTGCTTAAGATCACATTCAGCAGTTTCGTTGTTTTCAACCTCAAGAATTTCAAAGTTTTCAAAATTTTCAATTTCAGTTTCAGACCCAACAACATTATCGTCAATCAATTAAAGAAGTTTCCGCTCATCAAAGTCGTCCTCACCTAAACAGTTATTAACAACTTCATCATTTTTGACATTTTGACAATGTAAAGTTGCTAAATTTTCAAAATTTTCAGAATTTGAGAGAGGAAGATCAAATTGAAGATTGACGTCTTTGTTTTCAAGAGAATTTATATTCAAATCAATTACAGAGCTTTCAACAACTTTATTAAGGTTTTCATCAATTTCAAAAGTTGTTAGTTGAAAATCATTAATTATGGGCAAAGGTGGATTATCGTTCAAATCGCCACACATTGGGTTTTGATTATTTTGTTTTTCACGAAAATTCAACTAGTCTTGAAGCAACAAATTTGTGTGATTATCGTGAATTTCATTTGTTTGCTCAACAAAATCAAAGTTATAGTTATTAACTTGAGAAGTTTCAATTTGATATTGTTAAGAACAAGGATCGTTAATCGCACCATCATTGAAATTATTCTCATTGCCAAAACCGTTTGAAAAGTTCTTCACATTCCCATTTTGAACTTGAAATTCATTTTGGAGTTCGAAATTTAATTAGCAAGGGTTATAATCAAAATCATTTGAATTTGGAAGTGAATTTAAATTTTGATTATTTCGAAAACTTTGACTTGAATTGTTGCACATTAATTCAGTTAATCTTTGACTTGATTCATTAAATCTTTGACTTTCTTCACGTAGAGCTTGAACACTTATTTCAAGACTTGAGGGTTGATCATCATTTTGAAAATTTGGTAGTGCACAATTAGGATTATTTTGAGAATTTGGTGGCATAAAATCCAAATTATTTGTATAATAGTTGTTATTAAAATATCCATATGAATTTTGAGTAAAATTATATGGATTATATTGATTTTCACAACTATCGTAAAAACCGTACGAATAAGGGAATTGATACATTTTCAAAAGATTTTTTTTTGGTTTTTATTTATATATCCATGAATCTAATGCAACTATATGGATGCAAACTACTTATTTACAAATTTTCTAAAATTATATAATGACGGTTAGTTTAATTTCAACAAAAGATTTCTCAGCCAGTTAACAGACAGGAGTTATCGATCCACCAGGAATGTAACACCCCGAATTTCGGTTAATGCTAAAATTCACTAATTGCAGAATAAATAATCTCAGATGTGAGAATTGGGGGAAACGGGCTGCGTCATTGCGTTCGTCTCGGAAAAATACGCGAAATAGAGTCCGAGTTTTCGAGAATCGGAGTCCGTATGGCCTGGTTATGGCCCAATGAAGTTTACAGAAAATTCAAAGTTCAAAACAGATTTAAAATTCAGGTTCAAATTTCAAAATTGGGGCCATTGGGCGCAGGCGGGGAAAATTCCCGCCTAGCTACCCAAGTCGACAGCCCTGTCGACTGGGCAGTCGACTTGGCTAGGACCAAGTCGACAACCCTGTCGACTTGGGTGTCGACAGGGGGTGCTCGGCCAGTTTGGCCTGGTGCACCATTTTAGTGTTTGGGCTGTGTTTTGGGGCTGGTTTCTGGAAGCTTCCGAGATCTGATGGCCCTAATCTAATTTAGTGTTAATCTAATGGCCTAAAACACTTGCCTAATCCTATAAATAAGACCCTAAGCTAGCCCTAAATGATCATAATCCTATCTCCTAACTAAACTATGCCAAAATTTTCTATGATCATGGCCTCCACTCAAAACCCTAGCCTCCTTCCTATTTCTAAACTATTTCTATGAAGGCTTTCATGTTCATACAAGCATCTTTGAGTTGTATGAGTGATCATTAGCTTGCATTCATCATCAAGTTGCAAGCTTTATGTTCAAGGCTAGAGTTTTTGGGTGATTTTTGGCAAGGGTTTGCTTATGGGAGTTTAGTGGTGAGTTTCTATAGCCTTAATAATCAATTGTTAAATTGATTATGGTAGGATATGATAAGATATGGCTATGTTTGTGGACAAATGTGCTTATGCAAGTTTAGTATAGTGTATGTTGTGTGTTTTGCAAGTTTTATAATATATGCAAGTTTAATGCTATGCTTTAGGATGCTCACTATGCAAAACACTATGTTGAACATTGATGCATATGTAACATGTTATGCAAGCTATATGTGAGATTATATGCAAGTTTATATGTAACATGTTATGCAAATTATGTATTTGGTTTTATGCATGCTAAGTATTTGGTTTTGTGCATGCTAAGTATTTGGTTTTATGCATGCTAAGTGTTTGGTTTTATGCAAGTTATGATGCAAGTTCATATGCAAGTTATGATGCAAGTTCATATGCAAGTTATGATGCAAGTTCATATGCAAGTTATGATGCAAGTTCATATGCAAGTTATGATGCAAGTTCATATGCAAGTTATGATGCAAGCTCATATGCAAGTTATGATGCAAGCTCATATGCAAGTTATGATGCAAGCTCATATGCAAGTTATGATGCAAGCTCATATGCAAGTTATGATGCAAGCTCATATGCAAGTTATGATGCAAGTTCATATGCAAGTTATGATGCAAGTTATGATGCAAGTTCATATGCAAGTTATGATGCAAGTTCATATGCAAGTTTGTCTCTTTTTATGATATGCATAATATATGCAAGTTTGCCTCTAAGTATGGCATGTTATGCAAGTTCATATGCAAGTTATGATGCAAGTTCATATGCAAGTTATGATGCAAGTTCATATGCAAGTTTGCCTCTATGTATGACATAAGTACATGTGCAAGTTCATCCCTTTTAGACCTATGACATGTATGCAAGTTGACACCTTTATGATAGGTCTATGACATGAACATTTAAGCAAGTTACCATCTTTATGACATATGTGATTCATGCAAATTTGGGTTGGTTATTTATGCAAGTTGGGTTTATGGTCATATATACAAGTTGACACCTTTTAAACCCATGATAATGCTAATGATATGCTAAGTTGAACCCATTGTGTGTATGATGAATCTTCTCTTTTGAAGTATGTCATGTTAACGTATTTACGTGGGGACGAGGGGGTAAAAATTAATGAACACATAAAATTGTGTGAAGTGGGTATGATTAAACATACCGTAAAGTGGATGGACATAATTGGGAATTTACCTATTAAGTTAGGTCTACCCATATTATGGAATTGGGAATTTACCTATTGAGTTAGGTCTACCCATATTCTTAAATATTTGTAATTAATTAGGGATAATTAATACAAATTATGGGGGTGATTAATTAGGTGTAATTAATCTACTAAGACACGAGGTTGGACCCTTTTGTAGCATAAGACTGCCCGGAACCGACCGGCAAATCCAGCGGCTACAAATGATTGGCCCAATGTGAGAGGTCTTAGTCATAAACTAAATACGTGACAAGTGTAAAGACACGAGGTTAGACTCTGTTATGGTGTAAGGCTGCCCGGAACCAACCGGCATATCCAGCTGCCATAAAAGACAGTCTAATGTGAGAGGTCTTTACAAAGGTTACGATCTTAATTAATTAAGAAACACTTAACCAAATTAGCATGTAGAGGGGCATGAGGGGTTAAGTGGGTGCCTTGGGTGGCATGTAGTAACTAGTGGGGGTGCCTTGGGTGGCATGAGGAAACTAGTGGGTTGCCTTGGGTGGCAATAGAAAAATACGATTAGAATACTTAACCAAAGTGGAACATGTAATTAAACATGATTAAAGGGTTAAGTAAGTGCCTTGGGTGGCATGTGGGAATCAAGTAAGTGCCTTGGGTGGCATGCGGAAACCTAGTGGGGGCCTTAAGTGGCAATTGAAATATAATTAAATGACAAGCTTAAGTAGTAGCTTGTGGGGGCCTTAAGTGGCAATTGAAATATAATTAAATGACAAGCTTAAGTAGTAGCTTGTGGGGGCCTTAAGTGGCAATTGAAATATAATTAAATGACAAGCTTAAGTAGTAGCTTGTGGGGGCCTTAAGTGGCAATTGAAATATAATTAGATGACTTAACCAAACCTTAACATGTAAGTGGGCATGATTATAAAAGGGGTTAAGTGGGATGCACTAGATAAAATGACAAGCTTAAGTAGTAGCTTGTGGGGGCCCATTTCAACCAATATCCCAAACGTATCTTTGTGGGCTCGACCCAAGTCGAGGACGGGACACGCATATTGGGCTTGACTATAAGAGGCCAAAACGGGGTAGCGGTGGCAACGCGAGTCCAACGGGTTTCATATGCGTGTGTGGACCCGGGCTGGTAGGTAAGACGTTGTTGCATCGTGTAGGTATAAGCCGTGCACCATTGATTATCGGGTTGCCACTTTGGGGAGTGATACACCCCATTGTGGGGCCAGCACGGGTATCTACGGTAGGGAGCCGATCGCTTGGGGAGTAGTGGGTACACCTAGTGGAGATAGGGGCAGACGGCACCTATGTAGTCAGCTAAGGGTACACGAAACTACTATTAAAAATTACTAAGTACACTTAGTGGGATCAACCCTTTAAGTAGGAATTACCCTTGGGTGGGTAGAACTGGTGTGGTGCAGTGTAGGAATTACCCTTGGGTGGGTAGATCTGGGGTGGTGCAATCTAGTAATTATCCTTGGGTGGATAAATGCGTCTTTTCGGTTATCTTAGTACATCCTGTGTTTAGTTAGCTACCTAGTGTAGTCATTATCCCCAGAGGTACCGTACCTTGTTTATATCATACCCTAATTACTTTAATGATTGTATTGTTAGGGTTATAGGACTCACTCAGACTTATGTCTGACCCCGTTGTTTCTTTACTTTTTTCCCAACCCTCAGGTTTTCAGAGTGGGCCTAGCACTAGTGGGCTTTTATCAGACTGCTTTATCTATTTTTTGGAGCTTGGACCGTGGATGTAAAGCTCAGTTTATCTTTTCTATTATGGCTATTAGGTTATGTAGTAGGATTATGTACTTTTGTTTTTATCAGGATGGATATTATGTACTTGACTCTTATTTATGGTTTTGGTGTAACCAAACATGTTTTACTTTCCGCTGAAATGAAAGGATGTTTTAAATTCTCAAGTATTACTTATATCTGTCTTGTTGTAATTTTTCTGTTCTATATTCACTTAAAATACTCCACCGATGTTATGGCATTCCCTTAGTGAGTGACCGTAGCGGGTGTGGGGTGTTACACGTGGTATCAGAGCTTAAGGTTACCAGAACAGATAATTTTTTTAGAAAAACTATTTTCTAAGAGTATTTTTGAAAGGAGTATTTTCAAAAACATGTCTTTTAAGAGAAAAGTTTTTGGAAGAAAAGCATAATCCCCAATAGCCATATCTATATCTTTCAAATTCTCCGTTTTGAATCTCTTCCTCTCTCGTTTTGAGTTTCCCCTCCGTGTATAGATGATCTTTCTAAGATAGATAAGAATGGAAAACCACTTCAAGGGACTTAGACGTTAGTCGGATTAGAAGTTGGTTCAAGAAGGAGGAGGACTGGTAGGTACCTATTGGATAGACGATGGGAGGAAGGCTCAAATAGTTGTTTGGTTAATGAAGGATGAAACCTCATTGGTGGGAGGTTACGAGTGGAGAATGGGAAGAAAAAGGCGAGTAGTTATCCTTTTGGAGGAATAGGACACCTTATTAGGATTGTCCAAAGAGGCAAGGGCAAGGTACGGAATCTTTTGGAGGGTAGTTGTATTCCCTCACGGCTAGTGTACCAGATGGGGATAGGACCGTCTAGGTTGGAATTTGGATTTCTTTATTATCCGGTTTGAACTTTATTTGATTCTGACGCATCGAGTTCGTTTATCTCATCATTGTTAGTTGAGTCACTGCACTTAGACACCAGTTTAGTAGATGATCCCTTAGTTGTTTCAAACCCAATTGGGGCTCCATGATGTGTTTGGGTTTGAAAGTTTCTATACTTAGCGTTGAGTTTAGATGTGATGCTTTTTGGGCTTCACGGGCTATGGGATTAGTTTTGGGCATGGACTGGTTATCCAGTAGGGGTGCCGTTCTTGATTTTGAAGGGAGAGTTGTTAGGCTTATGACCCACTTAGGTAACACTCTCGAGGTCTCTTGTAATCCCATGGAATCTGTTATGCTAAGTTATCTAGAATCGCTTGACACGTTGGTCGAGAGGTTGCGATCTGTTAGAGTGGTCCGGGAATACTCGGATGTGTTTGAGGAGGTGAAGGGCTTACCTCCGGAGCGGGAGATTGACTACCGAGTATATCTGGTAGACAATGCCAAACCAGTATCTTGGCCAGTGTGCCACATGGCTCCTCGTGAGAGGAGGGAACTCCATAAGCAAGTAGGCGATTTGCTTGAGAAGGGGTTCATAAGACGAAGTATATCGGAATGGGGTGCTCCAGTAGTTTTTGGCCACGAAGGCGGATGGGTCCCTCAGACTTTGTGTAGGCTTAAGAGAACTAAATAAACTCACAAAGAAGAATAGATACCCATTGCCGAGGATTGATGATCTCCTTGATCAGTTAGTTGGCGCCTTAGTATTTTCGCAGTTGGACTTAGCCACGGGGTTTCGACAGTTGAGGGTGGCTGAGGATAGTATAGAGAAGACTGCCTTTAGGACTCCGGATGGTTTTTTTTTATGAGTGGCTGGTGATGCCATTTGGTTTGACGAACGCCCCCACATACTTTATTGATTTGATGAGAAGGGTGTTCAGGGAGTACCTAAATAAGTTCGTGATGGTCTCTGTAAATGACATCTTGGTCTTTTCTAGGAGCGAAATAAGTTCTCGTATGTGCTCAATAGGTTGAGCAAAGCCAATTATGGGATAAACGGTGGTTTTGGAGCGAGACTGGCAAGGACATACAGAGTTGGACAAGGGATTAATTATTTAGCCGTTTTTACTAGTATCATCTCACGTAGGTCGTCTGAATTCGAAGGAGGTATCCCTCGGGTGTTTGTCTGATATTGGTTTAGGCCTTTGGGGCTTGCATCTGGGGGATGTCGAGTTCGACTAGGGTGGTCTGCGTGAGAGATGGACAGTTGTGATGATTGTGGATGGGATTCTTAGCATCCTATAAGTTTGAGATAGCGTATACCCATGGCAAGGGTAACGTGGTAGCGGACTTCTTAAGTAGAAAAAGGTTGTCCTTGAGTTCATTGTTCGTTGAACGACGGAGCTTAGAGTTTATTTCTATGTTTGACCTTAGACCTTCCGTTGACTTTGTACCCGGTTTGCTAGCCTCCTTGGAGGTTAGGCCTACTCTTTTGGGGCGTATTGGCGGAGCACAGCGGGACGACCCACAGTTGGTTGAGTTAGTAGAGAAGCTCATGAAAAAGGGGAGTCGTCCAGCCATTTGAGTAGGTACACCCTAGATGGTAAGGGGTGGTTGCGTAGAGACGGTAGACTTTGTGTACCGCAAGACGAGGGTTTGAGGAAGGCTATACTTGAAGATGCACATCGGTCGAAGATGACCATTCATCCCGGTGGGGACAAGATGTACCAAGACATGAAGCGAGTTTTCTTTTGGGCCGGTATGAAGAAAGGTGTGGCCGAGTATGTCGCTAGATGCTGGGTGTGCTAGTAAGTGAAAGTGGAGCAGAAGAAACCCGGTGGGTTGCTTCACCCATTGGAGGTTCCGCTATGGAAGTGGAATAGTGTCTCGATGGATTACCAAGATCGAGGAAGGGTAATACGGGAATTTGGGTTGTGGTAGATAGACTTACTAAGAGCGCCCATTTTATACCCGTGAAGAGTAAGGGAACTGCTCCATGGCTAGCTTCAGTTTATATTCGAGAGATAGTTCGGTTGCATAGGGAACATGATGTATTCCATGTGTCACATTTGAGGAAGTGCCTACATGAGACCGCAGAGGCGGTAGAGCCGAGCTTGCTTAAAGAAGTAAAGGTAGAGCGTGATGTGATTATTCGACGAGCTCCTACCCGCATCCTTGTGTCAGAGATTAGGAAGTTGAGAAACAGAGAGGTTCGACTAGTCAAAGTGAAAAGGGGAGAAGGTGAGAGCAATGCTACTGGGGAGACAGAAGGGAAGATGCGTTCGTTATACCCATTCCTTTTGAGGGTATGTCCTTTAAACGTCTCCTTTATCGTTTGTCTAGTGCTTATCTTATCTTTAGTACGTCCTCTCATTAGTACCTTTGACCTTTAGATAGGGTAAACCTATGGTTGAAACATGTGTTTGAGACATGTTATGTTTGATGGATGCGTGTGGATGCAAGTGGTTGCTAGTGGTTGCTCGTGGATGCATATACACACACTCTAGACACTAGATCGGCTCAATCACTTCATATTGCATATTGCATATAATTGTGTGTAGGTAGCTATATTTTTGGATGTATAATGATTGTGTTATCACATGGATGATGCATTTTGGTGAATGATTGTGCACTCATGTAGAAATAGTATGTGTCGATAGGGATCTTTCGCATACATATTGGATGCATGGCACTATCATGGTTTGCATATGTTCATACATTAGATAGGGAACATATACACACTTTTTGCATATGCTCATACATCATTAGAAATTGTTTTAAGGACAATGGATGCCCGTGTTTGATGGATTGAGTAGATGGTTGTTTGGATGGTAGGATATGCGTTCTCCTTAGCTTAGAGATTTCGGGGACGAAATCCATTAAGGAGGGGAGAATGTAACACCCCGAATTTCGGTTAATGCTAAAATTCACTAATTGCAGAATAAATAATCTCAGATGTGAGAATTGGGGGAAACGGGCTGCATCATTGCGTTCGTCTCGGAAAAATACGCGAAATAGAGTCCGAGTTTTCGAGAATCGGAGTCCATATGGCCCGGTTATGGCCCAATGAAGTTTACAGAAAATTCAAAGTTCAAAACAGATTTAAAATTCAGGTTCAAATTTCAAAATTGGGGCCATTGGGCGCAGGCGGGGAAAATTCCCGCCTAGCTACCCAAGTCGACAGCCCTGTCGACTGTGCAGTCGACTTGGCTAGGACCAAGTCGACAGCCCTGTCGATTTGGGTGTCGACAGGGGGTGCTCGGCCAGTTTGGCCTGGTGCACCATTTTAGTGTTTGGGCTGTGTTTTGGGGCTGGTTTCTGGAAGCTTCCAAGATCTGATGGCCCTAATCTAATTTAGGTTTAATCTAATGGCCTAAAACACTTGCCTAATCCTATAAATAAGACCCTAAGCTAGCCCTAAATGATCATAATCCTATCTCCTAACTAAACTATGCCAAAATTTTCTATGATCATGGCCTCCACTCAAAACCCTAGCCTCCTTCCTATTTCTAAACTATTTCTATGAAGGCTTTCATGTTCATACAAGCATCTTTGAGTTGTATGAGTGATCATTAGCTTGCATTCATCATCAAGTTGCAAGCTTTATGTTCAAGGCTAGAGTTTTTGGGTGATTTTTGGCAAGGGTTTGCTTATGGGAGTTTAGTGGGGAGTTTCTATAGCCTTAATAATCAATTGTTAAATTGATTATGGTAGGATATGATAAGATATGGCTATGTTTGTGGATAAATGTGCTTATGCAAGTTTAGTATAGTGTATGTTGTGTGTTTTGCAAGTTTTATAATATATGCAAGTTTAATGCTATGCTTTAGGATGCTCACTATGCAAAACACTATGTTGAACATTGATGCATATGTAACATGTTATGCAAGCTATATGTGAGATTATATGCAAGTTTATATGTAACATGTTATGCAAATTATGTATTCGGTTTTATGCATGCTAAGTATTTGGTTTTGTGCATGCTAAGTATTTGGTTTTATGCATGCTAAGTGTTTGGTTTTATGCAAGTTATGATGCAACTTCATATGCAAGTTATGATGCAAGTTCATATGCAAGTTATGATGCAAGTTCATATGCAAGTTATGATGCAAGTTCATATGCAAGTTATGATGCAAGGTCATATGCAAGTTATGATGCAAGCTCATATGCAAGTTATGATGCAAGTTCATATGCAAGTTATGATGCAAGTTATGATGCAAGTTCATATGCAAGTTATGATGCAAGTTCATATGCAAGTTTGTCTCTTTTTATGATATGCATAATATATGCAAGTTTGCCTCTAAGTATGGCATGTTATGCAAGTTCATATGCAAGTTATGATGCAAGTTCATATGCAAGTTATGATGCAAGTTCATATGCAAGTTTGCCTCTATGTATGACATAAGTACATGTGCAAGTTCATCCCTTTTAGACCTATGACATGTATGCAAGTTGACACCTTTATGATAGGTCTATGACATGAACATTTAAGCAAGTTACCATCTTTATGACATATGCGATTCATGCAAGTTTGGGTTGGTTATTTATGCAAGTTGGGTTTATGGTCATATATACAAGTTGACACCTTTTAAACCCATGATAATGCTAATGATATGCTAAGTTGAACTCATTGTGTGTATGATGAATCTTCTCTTTTGAAGTATGTCATGTTAACGTATTTACGTGGGGACGAGGGGGTAAAAATTAATGAACACATAAAATTGTGTGAAGTGGGTATGATTAAACATACCGTAAAGTGGATGGACATAATTGGGAATTTACCTATTAAGTTAGGTCTACCCATATTATGGAATTGGGAATTTACCTATTGAGTTAGGTCTACCCATATTCTTAAATATTTGTAATTAATTAGGGATAATTAATACAAATTATGGGGGTGATTAATTAGGTGTAATTAATCTACTAAGACACGAGGTTGGACCCTTTTGTAGCATAAGACTGCCCGGAACCGACCGGCAAATCCAGCGGCTACAAATGATTGGCCCAATGTGAGAGGTCTTAGTCATAAACTAAATACGTGACAAGTGTAAAGACACGAGGTTAGACTCTGTTATGGTGTAAGGCTGCCCGGAACCAACCGGCATATCCAGCTGCCACAAAAGACAGTCTAATGTGAGAGGTCTTTACAAAGGTTACGATCTTAATTAATTAAGAAACACTTAACCAAATTAGCATGTAGAGGGGAATGAGGGGTTAAGTGGGTGCCTTGGGTGGCATGTAGTAACTAGTGGGGGTGCCTTGGGTGGCATGAGGAAACTAGTGGGTTGCCTTGGGTGGCAATAGAAAAATACGATTAGAATACTTAACCAAAGTGGAACATGTAATTAAACATGATTAAAGGGTTAAGTAAGTGCCTTGGGTGGCATGTGGGAATCAAGTAAGTGCCTTGGGTGGCATGCGGAAACCTAGTGGGGGCCTTAAGTGGCAATTGAAATATAATTAAATGACAAGCTTAAGTAGTAGCTTATGGGGGCCTTAAGTGGCAATTGAAATATAATTAAATGACAAGCTTAAGTAGTAGCTTGTGGGGGCCTTAAGTGGCAATTGAAATATAATTAAATGACAAGCTTAAGTAGTAGCTTGTGGGGGCCTTAAGTGGCGATTGAAATATAATTAGATGACTTAACCAAACCTTAACATGTAAGTGGGCATGATTATAAAAGGGGTTAAGTGGGATGCACTAGATAAAATGACAAGTTTAAGTAGTAGCTTGTGGGGGCCCATTTCAACCAATATCCCAAACGTATCTTTGTGGGCTCGACCCAAGTCGAGGACGGGACACGCATATTGGGCTTGACTATAAGAGGCCAAAACGGGGTAGCGGTGGCAACGCGAGTCCAACGGGTTTCATATGCGTGTGTGGACCCGGGCTGGTAGGTAAGACGTTGTTGCATCGTGTAGGTATAAGCCGTGCACCATTGATTATCGGGTTGCCACTTTGGGGAGTGATACACCCCATTGTGGGGCCAGCACGGGTATCTACGGTAGGGAGCCGATCGCTTGGGGAGTAGTGGGTACACCTAGTGGAGAAAGGGGCAGACGGCACCTATGTAGTCAGCTAGGGGTACACGAAACTACTATTAAAAATTACTAAGTACACTTAGTGGGATCAACCTTTTAAGTAGGAATTACCCTTGGGTGGGTAGAACTGGTGTGGTGCAGTGTAGGAATTACCCTTGGGTGGGTAGATCTGGGGTGGTGCAATCTAGTAATTATCCTTGGGTGGATAAATGCGTCTTTTCGGTTATCTTAGTACATCCTGTGTTTAGTTGGCTACCTAGTGTAGTCATTATCCCCAGAGGTACCGTACCTTGTTTATATCATACCCTAATTACTTTAATGATTGTATTGTTAGGGTTATAGGACTCACTCAGACTTATGTCTGACCCCGTTGTTTCTTTACTTTTTTCCCAACCTTCAGGTTTTCAGAGTGGGCCTAGCACTAGTGGGCTTTGATCAGACTGCTTTATCTATCTTTTGGAGCTTGGACCGTGGATGTAAAGCTCAGTTTATCTTTTCTATTATGGCTATTAGGTTATGTAGTGGGATTATGTACTTTTGTTTTTATCAGGATGGATATTATGTACTTGACTCTTATTTATGGTTTTGGTGTAACCAAACATGTTTTACTTTCCGCTGAAATGAAAGGATGTTTTAAATTCTCAAGTATTACTTATATCTGTCTTGTTGTAATTTTTCTGTTCTATATTCACTTAAAATACTCCACTGATGTTATGGCATTCCCTTAGTGAGTGACCGTAGCGGGTGTGGGGTGTTACAAGGAATCACCCTAGCAATGCAACCGAAGGTTTAAGTACTTTCAGAGGAACAACCGTTATAATATTTACGAATCACCGTAATATTTATAAGCAGTTATTATTCTGTCGTAGTCTAGACACCGAGAAAAAAATCGTTGGAAAGAAATCAATTTGTCATTATATAATAATGTCCTAAAAAATAAAAAAATAAAATGAGATGAACACAAAACAAAATTTAAACGTGTATTAACAATGCAACTACCAATGAATTTTTATTTTGTTTTTGAATTTTTGATGCAAATGGAAGCAAACAACAATGCAAGGAAATAAAAACTATGTTTGAGTACGATACCTGAGCTTGCAGATTTATTAGCATTTTTTTTAGCGGCGAAATTTTTTTAAGCAAGCAAAGTTAGGCAAAGCAAGGCGGGACCAAGCAAATGAAGCAAAACAAAGCAGTTCTCCTTTTGATATCCTGCAACCTGAATCAAAACAGTCTTCCCAATATTTTTTTAATTTTTCATAGGCCTTTTTTCTATTAACAAAACAAAATAGTGATAATGAAAATCCCAAATCGAAAGCAACTAGCATTATAATAAAGAAAATAATTCACTCTTGGCCCATTACAAGCCCAAAACCCAAGCATATTTTATATGAGTCCCAAGCCAAACCGATAGTTGACTCAACACAAAGGAAAACTCAAATCAAAACACAGCGAAATCAAAACAATACGATCGGCTCAAAATTTTTAGAGCATTAACTTTGATAAAGTGTATTTCTTTGCTGTTATTTTGAGTTTCAGATTCGGCTTGCGATTTTTAGGACGATGATGTTTTTGATTTTCGGGTGACGGTGGTTCAAGTTTCGAGATTCGTGAGTTCGAAGAATTAGGGGTTCGCGAATTCATGAGGAAGAGTTGGTTAATTTAGGTTTGGGGTAGGAGATTGGGGTTTGAAATGGCCACTGGCGACGATGCAGTCCGGGGTGGTGCGACTTTGGGGATTGGGGTTATTGGAGATGGACAATTGGTTAGAAGGGAAGCTGCGAGGTGACAGACAAGGGTAATGGTGAAGACGTTGTCCATTTAATAATGAAGGAGGTTTTAGTTTTTCGGTTATGGCACTGGACGTGGTGTTGAAGTAGTAAAGCAATTTTGGATGAGGGTGGTTAGATGGTGCAGAACTTGATGAAGTAGTAGGATGAAGTTTATTGTTGCTGAAATGTGAAGGATGGTATTGCGCAGCGACGATGGAGTTTGAAATGGGTTTGTGAAGGGAGCAGCTGTGACAGTGGTTGCGGTGTGGTTTTTGAGTTTCTAGAGTTGATTCGAATTAGGGTAGGAGGCGAAGATGTATACGATGGAGCTGCTGTATGTTAGTGGAAACATGGTACTGGTTTGTAGTTTGGTGTAGGATTGTAGAGTGGTTGCTATGTGAATGTTAAGGGCTGATGTGGTTATGGATGCGATGCATGAGGGATGGATATGATTCAGGAGGTAGATGGTTTGATCGGTAAGATGAACTTCAGGTTGTGATTTGGTCAAGAAAGAGGATGTTTCACGAAGCTAATGGATAGGAAGGATGAATGCGTATGGGCACGGGGTAGGATTTGTTGATCGTTGATCGACAGAACTCGGTGAAGGTCCGTAGAGATGATTGTGACGCTGTTGGGTATGAGGTGTACTGAGTTGTAATTGCACGTGGCTGATGAATTTGTGTCAAGCAGGAACTGGTTTGGTTTGTGCATGACGTGATGTGGATGAGTGGTTTTTTAAGGGTGAGGGGACTTTGTGGATTTGCAGTAATGACGGGAGTTTCTGTGATGACTTGTTGAAGAGACTTGAGGATGAGAGGTAGGATTTCTGATGGTAAAGGGATGAGTATGGTTTTGGTGATGATTTGGTAGAGAAGAATTGGTAGAGATGACTTGAAGGCAGTGGATTGTACTGTAGAAGTGAGGATAGTAGGGGGTTTGTGAAGATGAGAGTAGATTGGGAAGAGAGAAAGATAGTAAGAGGCAGAAATTTGGATTAGAAATAAGGCATAGAAGTTATGGGAGGGTTATTGCAATGGACGTGATCCAAGGTGAAGATAGAAAACAAAAGGAGAAAGAAACCAAAAGAAATTTGTATTTTTGCTTATATTTTTATTGTAATCAACTGTAAAAGGAAAGAAATTAATGAGAGAAAGAGAAAGGAAAGAAATAACGGGAGTTGTAGTATAGACAGGAAAGAAATTGAACAAAAGGAAAGTGTGTGTGTGTGTATATATATATTTTAAAGAGAGACTAAAAACTAAAACAAAATGAAAATGCACAACTAAGCACAACAAAACACACACAAATGCACTAGAAGCAAGATTAAACAAAACAAGCAAACTTTTTTTAATAACACTAAAAATGAAAACAAAGAAACACAAACACACACAAAATCAAAAGCAAACAAAACAAAACAAACACACAATTTTTTTTAAAAGAAGAACAAGAAAACTAATTCAAAGAATAAAACTAAAATTAAATTCTTTCCCTGGCAACAGCGCCAAAAACTTGTTCGACGATGAATATTCTATGAATTAGAACACCATCGTGAAGTGTAATAAACCGCAAGCGCGCGACGTACACTTGTAGTACGTTAGCGAATACGAGTCGATCCACGGGGAAAGAAGCAATTCTAATTTTATTCAATCAAATTAAACCAAATTTGAGTGAAGATTTAACTAATAAAAGCTAATGAAAAGTATAAACTAAGTTGAGAGCTAAATATGAAATGAAAACAATTTAGAGTCAAATCAACTCTCACATTTATGTAAGTTATCAAAAATACAATTTATGATCTCCATTAAGTGATATAAATGCAATATTTAAACCACTTATGATTCTCATGAAAATTGAACTAAAGCAAAACTATTCTAAGTATGGCCTATGAATTATTAACTAAAACTATAGACCATCAAATTTTTTTCTTACTTTTATTTCAACATCAATAACCACTTAGCAAATATTGATGTAATTTGTGTTTACATTGACTAAGCATACTCTATTTTGTTGTCAACAAACATAGACTATCAAAACCATTTGTATAAACTTATATCAACATTCACTAACATAAAGCACAAATTAGAGATTACAAATCATACAATTGTTGAACTTACATAAAGTTAGAGAGCATCATTACCCCTAAATCAAGGGATTAGCCACTCTTATGTGTTATCATATCGACACATGTAAGTTTAAACATTAGAAAATAAAGCAAAATGAAAGAAAAACTAAGTAGAACAAGAATAGAACTAAACTAAGAACATGAATGCAAATCTAAGTTATGAACATGAAAGTAAAGAGCATAGAAATTAAATTGCATTAAAATAAAGAAATTACATAAAGAAAATGGCTAAGTAGCCATGGAAATACAAGAGAGCTTGTGCTCTTCTCAACTAAATTAAAGAAGGAGATAAAAGAGAGGAGATGAGAGATAGTATTTACATCACATAAAGGGGTATATATACATGTTTCTAACCTTAAAACCCTAATCACTTATAATGGGAAATCCCCAAAATGCCCACTTCATGAAGCTTTTAATCCTCTCTTAGGCATTAATGATGCATGAGATCTTTTGTGTTATTCAATTAGTCTTTAATAAGAGGCTTTAAAGAAAGAGGGTAATTTGAGAGGTGGGGTCCTCCATGATCATATATGAAAATTGTTTCCTTCATTCCTTTGTATGCATGCATTTGTGCTCCAAATCTTCATGTGTATGCATTAATTGTGCTCCAATATTCCTATAAGAACAATTACAAAGAACAAGTAAATGCAACCACAAATTAAAACATGCACAAGCGATCATTTTTTCCCTGAATGAGTGATTATCTTGAAAATATTTAAAATATGGTTTGATCGTATAAAATACCCAAAAATGTTCATTTATTTAATCAAATAAGAATAAATATGTGAATATAAATGTGCATTTTTACGTGCACATCATGGTTCAAAATTTTAGTTAATCAAACCAAATATCAAACATTACAATTAGCAATCAATTAGTTGATTTTCTTTTCAAATTCATAATTTTCATATATATAAAAATCCATTTTTGATGCCAAGTCACAACAATAGACCCTATCTAGTTTTGATTCTCACACCATTCAATTGGAAATATATAGATATCCCACTTTTGAAACTCGAACATAAATTCTGATGATACTCGAGTAATCATCAGAATCATCTCCGGGCAACTAGAGTGTGATTCTATATCTTTCCAGTATATTAAACTTCGAATATACGTTTGCAAGGCGTATATGCAAAATCTTTATATATTGATTTGTCCAAATTCAATACAAATAAAATATTCAAATACGTATAATATGATTTAAATTTTCAAAACAAGATTTTTGTTTTCACTTTTATTTTAAAAATAACACTATTCGGACTCATTCTAGGATACTACCGACTCCATCTCTATTTAGTCATTCTCATTGGATACTACTAATCCAATCTCTGATGAATTCTTTCGTTTGGTTCTAATATGCCTTGTTCTCGAGCTCTGTAAAACCAAAGCTCTGATACCAAACTGAAACGACCTGAATTTCCCCGTAAAGGAAAGCCCGGATTGTAATGAGAACATGACAAATCAGAACACAAACAGAAGAACATTTCATTGCTTATTACAACCATATACATCAGAGTTCAAGAATATACAGACTATGAACAAATAATATACATTTGATAAATATCATAGATTTACAAATTATAATGCATCGGAAAATAATACAAAAAACACAACTGAAGAGATGAACGGATACAGAGCTTTCCGAATATCGTTCCAGCTGTAACCAGGATCCTATGAATATAAATCTGCAAAACCAAAACTACTAGCTTCCTGTATGGAAAATAGCGGCACCAAGAATTTAGGTTAAAACAATAAACTTCAGGCCAGTCATATGACTGGTGCGAGAACCAAAACAGTTATTTGAAACGTTACTTTAAAATAAAGTAAATCAAGGGACCACGCTGTATAACATGGAATGGGTTTCCTCCGAAGAATACCAGTACATAGAATAAACAGCGCAATGCTTTTTGGAAAAATGAAGCTATTATAAGACCCAGGTCCCATCACACAATGCAACACAAGCCGGAGGATAGGGTTTTACCTTATAATAGCCAAACATGCTTGGTACGTTTAAAACAAATCATTTTGATACTATTATAAGTGTAAAGTGTATAAAACAACTTCAAATATAAATGTATTAATCATAGACGGAATAGTATCCCATGCTACTATGTCGCCAATACTAGGCTCTACAATCAAAACGGAAATGTCACGTATTGGAAATTGGATTTTCGTCATGAGTCTAGGCAAGGGATGTTACTCCTTTCAGCTTCGAGACACTCCAGCAAATGTCTCGGGACTGCACACTCTGGGCAACCCCTGGATCCTGCAGTACCGGTCCACACTTATGTTCGTGGATTAGTTATTCCAGAACACACGTTTCTCGGTCCTATCAGATCTATCCATCGGCTCCGTAGAGACCGATATATCCGAGGTGCCTCGCATTCCAACAACCACATAGGTAAAAATATAAAAATTCCTAGGCTTGCAAAACCCCGACACCACCCATAGCTAGAAAGAAACGTCATGCACTCACTACCTTCCCTTATCCCATTTTGACTCATACCAAGGTGTGAGGCTCGCGAATTAATGCTATACACAAAGCGGCGCTATATTAAAGCTAGGCTTGCAAAACCCCGACACCACCTATAGCTAGAAAGAAATGTCATGCACTCACTACTTCCCCTTATCCCATTTTGACTCATACCGAGGTGTGAGGCTCGCGAATTAATGCTATACACAAAGCGGCGCTATATTAAAGCTATGATTTGATCATCAACCACAAGACTCTGCTTTTCAACAGAAGCCTTGATCATTTGCATCTCAGCATGCCACACAGGCAATTCACGCCATGCAACTGATGTCTATCGATATATAATCTCTGAGCTCGTACGTCTCAGAGAAGGGCGTTAAGCAAGATAATAAATTCTCCACCACCAAACAGATATATATTAAGTAGAGATCAATCAACACAGGATAAAATCCAACGTCAGACGCACATCCATTTACATGTTCGTTCTGGGTCTGAACGAAACCGGAGGCACCTTATTCCTCGTCCCGTGTCCAATACAGGAGAGAGGTCCTCGCATATCCGGTCGATCTCAAAGTACGTCTGGACGATCACCACTTATTACCTTGTCTTGGGTGTACAGCCCAATCCAGACATCATTAATCATCCAAATGATGTGAAGACCTCCGATCCTCAACGATCGTCTTCATTGTTGACTTATCGTCGAATCAGTTATCTAGAATGGGTATAAACCCGGCCTTTCCGAATAACTCATGTATATAATAAATGTGTGCTATAAAAACACAACATACGCCTCATTCCAATTCTGAATATTCTTTTATTTAAATATTCATATCCTTTGGGAAAGGTTCCCATTAATTTTATCAAAGATAAATTCTTTAAAATTTATTCTTTAATCTTCTTTCGGATATCATTCAAATCATATTAAGGTTTCCCAAACTAGTCGGGATTAGCGATCCTTATCGAAGTAATCATTTGTTTAATTTCCCAATCCCAACCTGTTCATCCCATGGAGCAAAACTAGTAATACTCCATATCTAACACCACGGTGTTGTTGGTAAAATTAATTACCATTTTCCGCTCAAATCTAATTAAAGATTTAACTATCGCTTGGAGCAAAATTGGTGATACTCCACTCTCGATCATTTCCCGAATTTGATAATTTAAATTATCTCATTCTCTTTTCAATCTAATTAAAGATTCATTAAAACTCCACTTTGTTTTAATCTTCCCCAAAATCAATGTTAATGATTATTTAACTTTAGGAACACAAACATGTCGCATCGACAATCTACACTGTACTATTGATTACTACCGATATATAACCTCTAAGCTCGTACGTCTTAGAGAAGGGTGTTAAGCAAGAGAATAAATTCTCAGCCACCAAACAGATATATATTTAGCAGAGATCAACCGTACAGTTCGAAATACAATGTTAGACATGTAATCCTGTCTTTAACAGGGTTAAAGAACTAATGTCATTTAAAACACGGTTCACAATAAACCCAAATCCTCTTTCATAAAAATGGAATCTTCACGGAAAACAGATCAATATATAATCGATATCAATTTCCGTATCCGACTAATAATATAAATGGAATAACGACTAAGCCTTTTAAACTCCATATATATTAACAGTCTTCCTCCACAGAAGCTCATTTCGATTATTATCAAATCGAATTCCATTCAATTCCAATTTAATATATTAAATTGGAAAACTTTACTTTGAAAATTTTCCATTAAATCTTAATAAAAAGATTTATAAATTCCAAATCACATTTCACTATAAATCGGGTTAAAGAACGAATGTCGTTAAAAACACAGTTCACAATAAACCCAATTCACATCCCGTTTTATTCCAATTAAATGTTAATTAACTAGAAACTCTAATAATCTTAATTGAAGATTTATTCTTTTCACACGGGGTTTAAGACGGTGTTAATAAAGACACCATTCACGACAAACCCAAAATTCAATTCTATTCAATTCCAATTAAATATTAATTAATTGGTAAACTCTTCTAAATCTTATTTAAAAGATTTAATCTTTTCTCAACTGGGTTTAAGAATAGTGTCATTTAAAACACATTTCACGACAAACCCAAAATCCAATTCAATATTAAATACAAGGCTCTAAATAGAAATTATATCGGCTTATATTCAATATCAAATTCTGAAATCAACAAATATCGTATTGGGAATAACGATATATATATCTTCCAAATTCCTCCACAATATCCATATAATCACAGAATCCAGTATCGAAATATTCCGAAGATAATTTTGATTCAAATCCATTCCAATTTATATATTGGAAATTATGGTTATTTTTAAAACCATTTCAAATCCAATTTATTTATTTGAAAATATTGGATTATAATTCTAGTTCGTAACTAGTTCATTTCGATAAAAGTATATTTTTATCCTTTCAAATATGGAATTTTTCATCCCAATTCTTTCCAAATCATTTATTATGATTTTACACAAATTATTGATATTTTTACTAATTTTATCAAGACCCGTACAGTCGATTTCCATAAATGGTCATTGAACTACGCTTACAGCGACCTTTTCCAATTTTGATTTGGACATAATTCCAAATCCAACTGTTAGATTTCAAATTTCTTATATCCTTTTGAAAGCTCTTTTGGATATGAACCCAACAGTTCCTGTTTTAGGAGAATCCGACGGTAGAATCTCCCATAATGTCAATTCGAAGTCAATGGCCGAAATTCGCGAACTGCCGCGGCGCGTTCTATTCAGGCCATTAAATATATATAATATATATTATATATTTCGTGGATTTCCATTTAAAACATCTTTATAAATCGTTTTAAATTCGTTTTCAAAACGATTTCAACTTCATATTCAATTTTAAATCAAAATTGAATATTCCATATCATTAATACATAAATGGTAATATTCTCAAAACATTAGATTTTGAAATCACTTCCATTTCCATATTCATTATAAAAATGAATATAATTGATATAAATATCATTCACGTTAAAATTGCATTAATCTTATCAACACGGCTTTATATATTTAAATATTTTCGTGTCCATCCCAAATCGGACATCAAAATCATATTTTGATCCATTACTGAATATTATTTTAAAATATTTATTACTCGACATTTTAAAATATTCTTATTTAAAATATTCGTTCTTTCCGAATTGGAATTAGACACAGTCAATTACCATATAATTTTATTTATATGGATTTCATATACACATGTATACAACAATAATCAAACACAGTCAACCATCAACCAGAGTGCATTACACAACTGCATAAGCGTTAAATATGAATAATTAACGTTTACAATAACCTGTCAACCAATCGATTGACATACAACTAAATATTGGGATTAGTGTATGTCCAATATCATCCCAATACCCGTGTGGGGTTTTCAAACAACAAACACTAATTATTATTTGTGTTGTTGGGCGATGTGTAAAATATATCGTCCCAATCAATATCAGTCAAATGTCTGTACATAAACAAATCATCCGATTTGTAAATGATTTTTTTTCATATACCCGTTAAAAATTATATTTTTAACTATAACATATTTATTTCCTCTCATTAATATTTTATACAGTTCATTTGTACAATAAAAATGATATTTTTATTGTTCTAATATTTTTAGAAAATTTCGGCAGCACAACGATGCGATACTAGAACCAGAATAAGGTCCAACCTTATCCCTCGCCTACTAATGGCTCGCGCCATGTACATACGAATTCTAATCAATTCATTTCATTTCCCAAACCAAATTCAACCAAACAATTCAATCAACCAAACAACCAAACAAACATGGTTTCGAACAAAGGTGTTGGGTGCTACTAAGCACCATCTGCATCCTAGTATATATTAACAAAATAAATTAGAGTGAGAAGTTCTCACCTTTGGGATCCACTCCTCCATTTTATTTCTGAATTTTTGTATAGCTAGGATTTTCCCGAAATTCAACGCAGTCTTTTCCACGCTGTTCATATTGAAAATCACATTCTCAATATGATGTTTATATTTTTTTAATCAAACAAAAATCATATTTTTCCATCGATGCTTATATTTTTAAAATCCCATTAATTTTGTCGCTTCATATATAATAAAAATCATATTTTTACAATTCAGTTTTTTATATAAAAATCATATTTTTATAATGATGTTTATAGTATAAAAATCAATTTTGATGTCGCTAAAGATATAATAAAAATCATATTTTTACTTCGCTAACTTCATAATAAAAATTATATTTTTATTCCGCTACTTCATATATAAAAATCAAGTTTTTATATCGTTATTCAAATAAAAAAATCGAATTTTTATTTCGATATTCAAATAATAAAAATCGAATTTTTATTTCGATATTCAAATAATAAAAATCAAATTTTTATTCCAAATCTATATAGATAAAAATAATATTTTTATTCTTTATTTTCATATATAAAAATCGCATTTTTATTTTTGAATCATTCATATAAAAATCAAATCTTTATTTCAAAATCATTAATATAAAAATCAAATCTTTATTTCAAAATCATTAATATAAAAATCAAATCTTTACCTAATTTTATATATAAACAAATCTTAACTTTATATATAAATAAATCCTAACTTTATATACATAAATAAAATTATTGCTTTATATATAAATAATTTTTTTTAAATAATGGTTTAAATAGAAAAAATCGGATCTAAAAGAAATTTAAAATAAAAATAAATAAGAAGACTTACAATTTTTTTTCAACAGGGGGGGGGGTGTTTACTGGAGGTCGCGGTTCATCTGGGAGGTGGCGGTGGTTGGTAGGAGGTGGCTCTGGAAGCGGCAATGGCGGTTCAAGGCTAGGGTTCCATGGGGCGCGGTTTAATTGTGGGGGGGAGGAGGAAGAAGGGGATCTGAGGGAGGGGTGGCGGCGCGTTTCCCCCTTTTGATTTTTTTTTCTTTAGTTCGATTTTAACTGAAGAGGGAGAGGAGGGAAAGAGAAATAAAAAGGGGGGCCTTGTATTTTATTATTATTTTCTTTTTTAATCCCCAAAAAGTTGACTTTTATTCCGAACTCTAAATGAGACCCAAGACTGTCGCCCCTAACTAATTACCCCCATTCCGAACACAATAGGATATGTTTCGTAACCCAATTCGGCTGTTATGATCAGTTTCTGCTAAATTTAAAATATAAATCATTATACTTTAAATTCAAATGCACATTTTAATCTACCGAGGCCACATATTGACTCCAAAAATTCCAGAAAAATAAATCTGGCTATGTTTAGACGATACGGTCCTAACAAAACTAATTTTGTCGAATTTGGAGATCGTTTGAAAAACGATCATTTTTCAGTAGATTAAATTCAAACTGAATTGACCAAACACGTTTAAATTCACCATGCTCACATATTAATTCCAAAAATTATGAAAATTGGAATCCAGCAATAATTTGACATTCCAGATTCAACCAAAGTGGTCTCGTCGAAAACGGAGGTCGTTTGCAAAATCGCTATTTTTAAGGGCTATATTTCCATTACGACTATTCTGAATCTTCAATTGGACATAACTTTTTATTCCCGCTATAAAATCTGGACTTTTCAGATTCGTTGGAAAGATATTTGAAACAGATTCAAATATATCTGGTTTCACTAAAATCCGGTTTATTTTGAATCCTATACATTCATTTGAAGTTTGAAATCGAATTCAAACTACCACGCCATTTTCAATTCCTTTTATAATTAAAATAAAGATTTATATTCTAACTTCGATTTAAATAAATTTATACGTTCTAATTCTATTCAAAATAAATTTCTCGTCATTATTATTTAAAATGAAAAATATTCAAAGTTCATTAAAATTGCCAAAATAAAATTTTTAAATTGGTTCCGATTTTCCGGGTTGTTACATAAACCCCCACTTACAGGAAACCCCGAATTGAATTTAGAACATGACGCATCAGAACACAAACTAAATGAAATATACAGATAAAAAGCTTTCTGAATATAGCTCCAGCTGTAATCCAGGATCCTAGAAAAAGAAATATCAGCGAAAACCAAAACGACTAGCTGCCCGTGTGGAAAATATGGGCACCCGGAGTTTAGGTAGAAACAATAAACTCCGAGTTAGTCATGGGACTGGTGTGAGAACTAAAACAGTTATTAACTTGATTTTAAAGTTAATTAAATCAAGGGACCGCGCCGCATAACATGGAATGAGTTTACCCCCAAGAATACCAGTGCATAAAACAAACAGCGCAATGCTAAATAAAGAACAATGAAGCTATTATTATACTCAGGTCCCATCACACAATGCAACATAAGTTGGAGGATAGATCTTTACCTTATAATAGCCAAATATGCTTGGTATGCGAAATTTATCTTTTATTATTACAGTAAGTGAAGAAATCAACTTTAAACATAAATGTATCAATCATAGACGACATGAATGTCCTATACCACTATGCCGTCAATAGTATACAACTAAAACCATAAAATGTCGTATTGGAAGTTGGATTTCCATCATGATGGCTTCTAATTTGAAAGATCGATCACATAATGCAATTCCCCACGGCTTACGTCCCAGGCTTAGAAAACACCATTATCCACATCCGCACTATATCCAGGATATCGAGTATCTCCGTGACTTACGTCCCATGCATGAGAAAACGCCGCTTACTCAATCCTTCTAGGAATCAAGGGGTGTGCCCTATCCCTACCAGGTGTGTAGCAACCACACCCAACCTATCTCTGTCGACCAAATTTCTCCTCATATCGAAAGTATACTGATATAACCATTAGTTCACCATCATACCGATGTGTAAGGCTCACGAATTAACGCTACGCAAAGCTGTTCTACTTAAATCTATGCTATTTAAAGCTGTGCTTTGATTATTATACAAAAAACTTTGCTTTTCAACAAAAGTTTGGTTCACTGCAACTTAGCATGTCACACTGTCAATCCATACCATATCATTGATTTCTGCCAATATATGACCTCTAAGCTCGTACATCGCAGAGAAGGGTGTTAAGCAAGAGAATAGATTCTCCGCCACCAAAAAGATATATATATATATATATATATATATATATATATATATATATATATAGCAGAGATCAACGAATATAGTATAAAGGAATACAACATCAGACATACTATCCATTTGCAAGTCCGTTCTGGGTCTGAACGAAACCGGAGGCACCTTATTCCTCGTCTCGTATGTCCAATACAGGATAGAGGCCCTCGCATATCCGAACAATCAACAAATACATCCGGATGGCTACCACTGTAACCCCTTCAAGGTAGCTACTCCAATCATGGGCATCAGTAGCAACCCTTCCATTCGATGTAAAGATCGTCAGTCTTGCACCGTCTTCAATCTCTTTGACTGTTAGTCGTCATATCAATTATTCAGAATGGGCTAAACCCGGAATTTTCGAATAACTTACGTGTCTTAAAATGAAGTGTTGTAACAACACATCATACGCCTCATTCCAATCCAGAATATTCTTTTATTCGTATTTCCTTATTCTAGAAAGTTTCTCATTAATCTTTTCAAAGATTTCACTTTCAAACACACTTTTAATACATTTCTTTGGAAATCAATTCAAAAGATTTTATAGTATCTTTTCACAGTTTAAACCAAATTATGGTTTATCTAACTAGTCGGGATTAATGCCTTACCAAAGTAATCATTCATTTATTATCCTATCCCAACCTATTCATCCCATGGACCAAAACTAGTAGTACTCCATATCTAAAACCACTATGTTATCGGTAAATTCAATTACCATTTCACGTTCAAATCTAATCAATGATTTAACTATTGCATGAAGTAAAACCATGATACTCCATTTTCGAACACTTCTCAAATTTGGCAAAATTAATTACCACATTAACATTTCAATCTAATTAAAGATTCATTAAAACTCTCTTTTGTTTTATTCTCTAAAAATCATTATTTAATAATTAGTCAAATTTAGGAAATAAATCCTGTCTTTACTGGGTTAAAGAACGAGTGTCATTTAAAACACAATTCACGATAAACCCAAAATCATCTTCCATTAAAATGGAATCTACACGGAAATCATAACAATATATAATCGATATAAATTCCTGTATCAGACTAACAATATAAATGGAATAACGACAAAGCCTTTTAAATTCTATATATAGTAACAGTCTTCCTTTACAGAAGCTCATCTCGATTATTACCAAATCGAATTCCATTCAATTCCAATTTAATATATTAAATTGGAAAACTTTACTTTGGAAACTTTCCGTTATATCTTAGAATAAAGATTTATAAATTCCAAATCTTAACTTCACTGTTAATTGGGTTAAAGAACAAATGTTATTTAAAACACAGTTCACGATAAACCCAAAAATCCAATTTTTAATTTAATTCCAATTAAATATTAATTAATTGGTAAACTTCACTAAATCTTAATTTAAAGATTTATTCTTTTCTCAACTGGGTTTAAGAACAGTGTTATTTAAGACATCGTTCACGAGAAACCCAAAATCAAATTTGATATTAAATACAAGGCTCTGAATCGAAATTATATCGGCTTATATTCAACATCAAATTCTGAAAACAACAAATATCATATTGGGAATAACGATATATATATATCTTCCAAATTCCTCAACAATATCCATATAATCACGGAATCCCATATCAAAAAATTCTGGAGATTATTTCCATTCCAAATCCATTCCAATTTATTTGTCGGAAAAATTCTAGTTATTTTAAAACCATTTTCAAATCGAAGTTATTTATTTCTAAAAATAATTGGATTATTATTCTAGTTATTAACTAGTTCATTTCGATAAAAATACATTTTTTTCTTTTTAAATATGAAATTTTTCATCCAAAATCTTTCCAAAACCCTTATTATGATTTTACATAATCTTTCCATATTTTTAATAATTTTATTAAGGCCTATACAGTCGGTTTCCAATGACGGCCACCGAACTACATCCATAGCGATCTTTTCTGAAATTGATTTGGACATAATTCCAAATTTAACCGTTCAAATTTAAATCTCTTACATTCATTGGAAATCTCTTTTCGATACGAACCCAACGGTTCCGGTTTTAGGAGAATCCGATGGTCGGATCTCCCGTTACGTCCATTTGAAGTTAATGGTCGAAATTCGCGAGCGGTCGCTGTGCGTCTCGTTCTATTCAAACCATTAATATATATAATATATATTTCGTCAATTTCCATTCAAAACGTATTTTATAAATCATTTATAAATTCGTTTTAAAACGATTTCAACTTCATTTTGAGTTTTGAATCAAAATTGAATATTCCTTATCATTATAAAATTTAAAATGATAATATTTTCAAAATATTAGATTTTGAAATCACTTTTCGATATTCATTATAAAATGAATAAAATTGACAGAAAATCCCATTCGTGTTAAAATGGCGTTTAACTACTTAACACTGACTCACATTTCAATATTTTCGTGTCCATTCCAAAATCGGACATTAAAATCACATTTTGATTATTCACTGAATATTTTTTTAAAATATTTGTTAATTCTGAACTGGAGTCAGACTCAATCAATTACGATATAATTTCAGTCATATAGATTTGATACATCGCATGTATACAACAATAATGATAAACAATCATTAAAAATCCATTCAACATCCAGAGTACATTTTACAACTGTATAAGCATTAAAATAAATAAATAACGCTTATATAGTCAGTCAACCCATCGATTGACGTACAGCTAAACAATTGGGATTAGCATATGTCAAATATCATCCCAATACCCGTGTGGGGTTTCAACCAAAAAATAAGGTTTATTATTTGTGCAGTTGGGCGATGTGTAAAATTTATCATCCCAATCAAGATCAGTTAAATATGTGTACATAAACAAACCGTCCGATTTGTAAACGAATATTTTATTTCAATTCCTTTCCACGATAATTTTTATATACAGTTTATATAAATAATTTTATATACAACAATATCAATCCATGACAATCCTAATTACAGTCCAAACAATCAACCATGGTTTGTACAAAAAAATAATGTCTGGAGCTACTAAGCCCCATCTGCAACCTATGATATAATAACTATAAAACAATTTGAGCGAGAGAGAGTTCTCACCGTTGGTTTCCACTCCATCATTCTTTATTGGAAGGTTTGGATTTAATTCCGCCCCAAATTCTAACAAGCTCCAAATTGGACCCAGTTAGTCTTGTTGTGAAGCTCTCGTTCCTACGGTCACAACGCAACTTGAATTATCGAATTTCGTCATCCTATGAAAAAGTTAAAGATTTTAAACATCGGATAATTTAATAAATAAATAATTTAAATAAAATTTGGATTAAAACCTTTTATAACATTTTACATAAAATTGTTGCCGTTTCCATCTAAGATCCGTTGACTTGAGCTCGACCAAGGAAGTTTGACGCCACCGCCAAATCCCATCGCCAGAGTTCGATCAGCAAGTGACACGCGAAGTGCCCCAGTCCCCTCTGTCAACGCTCTCACCGGTGGTGAACATGAGCTCGCCGTCCGCCTGAAAATCATCTTCGAAAGTCGTGACTTCGAGCTCAAAAATCGAACGCCCAGCCCTACTGAATTCGATCATACTTATTTATATTTGGAGAGCTAGAAAATCTCTATGATATTCTCCTTGATTTCACCATTTAATTCGGCTTGGATTAGGAGGATTTAGGGTTTGAAATTGGGAGCGTTTTGGCCTTCGATTTTAGTTGTGGTGGCTGAACGAAGATGGCTAGGGATTTACGGAAAAATAATTATATTTAATATAATTTAATTTTCTTTTAATTCCAAAAATGTTATAATTTACATTCGAACTCCAAACGAATCCCAACGAATGTTGCCCCTAGCTAAATACACCCATTCAGGACATAATGGAATATGTTTCGTAAGCCAATTCGATCGTTTGAGTCAGTTTTCAGCAAAATTAAAATATAAATTAATATATGTTGAATTTAAACGTACATTTTAATTTACCAGGGACACATACCGACTCCAAAAATTCTAGAAAAATAAATCTAACTATGTTTAGACGATACGGTCCTAACAAAACTAATTTCGTCGAATTTGGAGACCGTTTGAAAAATGGCCATTTTCCAGTCGATTAAATTTAAATTGAAACTGTCAAAACACATTTAAATTTACCACGCTCACATATTAAATCCAAAAATTATGAAATTTGAAACATAACATTAATTTGACATTTCGGATCCAGCAAGAGTGGTTTTGACGAAAACGGAGGTCATTTGCAAAATGGCTATTTTTAAGGGCTATATATTATATTAAAATATATATAAATTCCATAGCGACTATTTTGAATTTTAAACTGGGCATAACTTTCAAATTATATTATGAAATCTAATTTTTTCACATTCGTTAGAAAGATATCATTAAACAAATTCTAATGTTTCTGGTTTTACTGAAATCCGATTTATTTTGAAATTCATACATTCAATTGAAATTTAAAATTGAATTTTCAAACTACCGCGCCATTTTAGGCTCGTTTTATAATTAAAAAAATTATACGTTCTGTCTTTGAATAATATAAATTTTTAGTTGTTATTATTTAAAATAAATCATTTCAAATATTCAAAACCCATTAAAATTGCCAAAATAAAAATTTTAAATTGGTTCAGAAATTCCGGGTTGTTACAATTTCCCCCACTTAAAATCTTTTCGTCGTCGAAAAGGAACGGAGCTGAAAGTTGTTTAACCAACCAACTCAACTTTCACTCTTCAACTTTTCAGTTTCAATGAATTTTCAAATTTCTCAAAAATTTGACTAACACCCTAAATTTTTTAAAATTTCTCCATAACCTCCTTTGTACGGGGTGATCGGTAAAACCACAACTTGCCTCATAGGGCCCTCATCAATCTAAAAGAAAAAGAAAAAGCTAAGCGGCTAGCCAATCGGCTCATAAAATCATCAAAACCCAAGAAATAGAGTAAATATGTACCTATTTGTCGGACGTACAATTTTATTCCTCTTCTTAGCTTCCATGCTATGACCTGTTCATTATATATACATGTACATATAAGCAATTCTAATCACTTTTCAATTCAGTTCAAATTTGATTCAATTTGGCTAAAATTTACCTTCCATTCTATTATTGGTTAAATGAAAAATCACATAACACAATCATCAATCAATTAGTTGATTATCTTTTCAGACATATAACTTTTATATATAGTCAAAATCATATTTTCAGTGCCAAATCACAAACAATAAACCCTATCTAGTTTTAGTTCTCACACTAGTCAAATGAAATCATATAGATATCCCACTTTCAAAACTCGAGCATAAATGCTAATGATGCTATAGCGATCATCAGAATCATCTCCGGGCGACTAGAGTGTGATTCTATATCTACCCAGTATATTTGAGACTTCAAATATACGCTAGATAGGCATATATGCAAAATCTTATTACACTTGATAGTCCAAATCAAATATAAAACAAAATACTCAAATATGTATAATATGATATAATTTTCAAAATTAAATTCATTTTTACGAATAATACTCCTCAAACTCATTCTAGGGTATTACTAACCCTATCTCTAACTAGTTATTCTTATTGGATGTTACTAATCCTATCTCTGATGAATTCTTTCGTTTGGTTTTAATGTGCCTTATTCTCGAGCTCTGTAAACCAAAGCTCTGACACCAAACTGAGACGAACTAAACCCCCACTTACGGGAAAGCCCGGATTTAATTGAGAACACGACGCATCAGAACACAAACAATAGAACATTTCATTGCTTTTACAACAATTTACATCAGAGTACAAGAATATATTAGAGTATGAATAATTACTACATAGGAAAATATCAGAGATTTAAAATACATAGCAGTGGAAATAAAATGTATAAATACAATGCGTAGCGGAAATACATCAAATAACATAACTGAATGAAATACAAGGACACAAAGCTTTCCGAATATAGCTCTAGCTGTAATCCAGGATCTTGGGAAAAGAAATATGTGCAAAAATCAAAACTACTAGCTGCCCATGTGAAAAATATAGGCACCTGGAGTGTAGGTAGGAACAATAAACTCGAGTCAGTCATGAAACTGGTGTGAGAACTAAAACAGTTATTAACTTGATTTTAAAGTTAGGTCAATCAAGGGACCACGCTGCATAACACGGAACGGGTTTACCCCCAAGAATACCAGTGCATAAAACAAATAACGCAATGCTAAATAAAGAACAATGAAGCTATTATAAGACTCAAGTCCCATCACACAATGCAAGCAAGCCGAGGATAGAGTTTTACCTTATAATAGTCAAATATGGTTGGTATGCGAAATATATCTTTTATTATTACTAATAGGTGAAGAAATCAACTTCAAATATAAATGTATCAATCATAGACGACATGAATGTCCCATACCACTATGCCGCTAATAATATACAACTAAAACCGTAAAATGTCGTATTGGAAGTTGGATTTCCATCATGATGGCTTCTGATCCGAAAGATCGATCACGCAGTGCAATTCCCCACGGCTTACGTCCAGGCATCAAAAAACATCGTAATGAACATCCGCACTATATCCAGGATATCGATTATCTCCGCGACTTACGTCCTGTGCATGAGAAAACACCGCTTACTCTATCCTTCTGGGAATCGGTGGGCGTACCTTATGTAACACCCCACCTCCGCTAGGGTCACTCACAAAGGGAATGCACTAGTTTTGGAGGAGCATTATCGAGGTAAACAAACACAGGAATATTACAAGACAGAACATAGAGAAAACAACGGAAGAATCAAAAGATAAATTTCATTACTTTCAAAAAAGAGTCAAAGCCTTTTACATCAAATATCCAAGGTCATTATTTCCATTACAACAAATTCTGTCTTGCATAAATAAAGAAGCATAAACTTAAAACATCAAAAGTAGCTTAATTCCCCAAAGGTAGCAGAAATGCAGCCATAGCTTAGCTCAAGATCAAACCGTACATGAGCTGAACCGAAAGCAAGCGAAATCCAAGCTAAGTGCTAGAGTTTCCTCCCTGAGAACCTGGAGGGGGGGGGGGGAACGAAAGAAAAAGAGGCAAAAGAAAACGGGTCAGTCATAATGACTGGTAAGTACAAGTGACTTTCAACATAAAAACTGATAAAGGCAACATGTATAAACTGAAAGTAATCATAAGGATGCTGTCAAGATTGGCAAGATAGACTAAGATAGCATGATAATTCAAGTGTAAATCAAGTATAGCATCACATATTCGAGGTTCGCTGCATCAACTGTACTAGAATCCCAACCCATGTCTTACATTAATCATGAAATGATCCCTTGGCCCAATATCATGAAATGACCCATTTCTAGGTCCAACAAAACGATCCACTAGTCGATCGGCTCCCTACAAGTTCTAGCTCGTCATGTGTCTGTGTCATACGGCCCTATCACGAATGTAGTCACCTGTGCTAGGTCCACCATAGGGTGTATCAAGCCCTAGGGTGCCAACCACCGACACGAATCAAGAATGCACATATAAACCTACTGATGCCCAATGCCTGCTTTTTCAACTCTGGACCACGTGCACGACCATAGCCCGCCTGAACCTACACTGGCGCACCAACAAAGCCGTCGTTTTGGTCGCTTACAATCAGCCCAGTAATCGTGCCCCACCCTGCCTAGTTCTAGGGTACCATGATACATCTAGTGGGTTACTGCTGAAACGGACCGCGTAACTAGGGTTTCCGTCCAATAAGTTAAGCATTGTCATTTAAAATCGTGACTTAACCCTTATCAGTCTAGCATGTCAAGTTGGTTAAGTGTTGTCGTTCAAGTTCGTGACTTAACCCTACGAATCATGTGTCAAGTTGGTTAAGTGTTGTCTTTCATGTTCATGACTTAAGCCTATCATGTGGCATTAATTCATTAATGCACCCCAACCTCTCACATCAGACCTGTTGTTGTGGTCACTGGATATGCCGGGCGGTTCCGGGCAGAATTACACCACAACTCAGTTTGACCTCGGTTTTTCAAGTGCGATATGACCAACTACCTACATTGGATCCTATTGTTTGCAGTAACTGGATTTGTCGGGCGGTTCCGGGTAGAATTACACTGCAAACTCAACCCAACCTTGAGTTGGCCATTTTCAAGTTCATTCACGTGTCATGTCCATGTTCAAGATTTATGTCAAGTTCGTGTCAAGTTTTCAAGGCAAGTTTCATGCCAAGTTTCCTACAATTACCAATTTTTCCCAACATTACCCCGTCTAAATATTAGGCTAACAATCTTAGCCTAATCTTCGTCCGCATGATTTTTGACATATAGTATTAGGCTAAAAACTTAGCCTAATTTAACGTACACAAAATTTGCATAAAGAAATCCATTAACATAAACATGTCATAGGTGTAAACTTGGCATTCTCGGCATAGTCAATATGAACACCATAGGTGTGTACTTGCGAAATAATCAACATGAATATCATAGGTGTGAACTTGCAACGTAGACTAAACCAACATACATATATGTGAGTTTGCAACATAGATTAAATCAACTTACATATATGTGAACTTGCAAATCAATCACGAACATATGAATAAGTGTGAACTTGAAATATGACATAGGTTTCACATATAAACATAAACATGTAGATCTAACATTTGGTCACATATGTGATATAATTTCACAACCTAAAACTTGCATAACATGATAAACTACACAACTTGTCATAATGGGTTATACTCCAAGTTCATATACATACGAATAGACTTATTCATTAATTCCCAATTCAACATGATGATAGAATAGAACCACAGGCATAGATCAACATAATAAACATTGCTCTATTATCAATTTATTTCCAAGGCATGACCTAACTGAATAAATTGATTAAAACATCGCAGGCATAACATTATGAACATGAAAAGGTTTGAATAATAATCTATATTCAAGAACACGGATAGATCTAACTTAAATAGAAAAATCCCCAAAATCAAGACAAATAAAGAAAATAGGTCTGAATAGAAAATCAAGCTTAGATCCAATTTCATAGTCATAATTCTAGGAAATAACCTCATGGTCATGAATCATAGGTGATTAGTCATAATTGTCCTTGTCATAGTCATAGGCAACAGTCTTATGTTCACAGTCATAGGCATAGTCTTATGTTCATAGTTATAGGCATAGGCATTGTCTTATGTTCATAGTCATAGGCATAGGCATAGTCTTATGTCATTAACAATAATTTCAACGTCATAGGAAACATTCCCAAAAGTCAAGATACAAGATGAACAAGAATATATATGAATCATACATAGATTAATTCCAATTTATAACATGCCCATATTAAGATTATAGTTTTTATCTAAAAGTAACTAGAACTTACAGATCGTGGTCTAAGAAAGATGTAGAAGTCAAGAATAGAAATTTGTCGTTGAATTGCTGAATCTTGCTTTGATTGTAGAAGCAAATCCCCAATTCCTAGCCGTAGTCTTCAAGAAATAATCTTCACGTTTTAATTTAATTTATCTTAATTTAATTTAGAGGAAGAAGAAGAAGCCATGGTCATCAAGAGTTTGAGCAGCATAAAGTTAGAGAAGAATGGTGTAAAGAGAATGAGGCTAGGAGGCTGTTTATATAGAATTTCAATTTAATTATAGCAGTCGGTGAAGCTAGAGTTAATCAAGGCCATCCATCTCAAGAAAAGCCAATCAGAAAATGACAAGTTAGCCCTAGTGACACAGCAGAGCTCAAAAATTCGACCAGAACCCGACCAGGCAAGCCAGGGCCAAACCAGAAAGCTGTGCAGGCCTGTTGCTCAGCCTGGGCGCACCTTCCAAGTGCGCCAATGCAAAATTGCATGGGCACACTTCCCAAGTGCGCCAGTGCAATTTTGTTCTGGCGCACTTCCCAAGTGCGCCAGTGCATTCTGGCCGGTTTATGGTTTTTCTGCCTAACTTCGTTCGTCCATATCATCTTCGTACGGTATCCGTTTTACGCAAACTCGGACTCTATCTCCACCAGAATTCCGAGACGAACGCAATGGCATAACACGTTTCCCTTGATTCTCATTTTAAAAATTAATTCTGCCTTGATTTATGGTTTTAACATGTTATTAAAATTCAGGATGTTACATTCTTCCCTCCTTAAAGGATTTCATCCCCGAAATCTTCAAGTTAAGAAGAATGCATCCTATCATCCAATCAACCATCTACTCAACCATCATCTACAAGCAACCATTGTCCTTAAAAGATTTCTAATGCTATATGAACATATGCAGAAAGTGTGTGTATATGTTCCTTATCTAATGTAAATGATCAGGCCTGATTGATCTTCTTAATGCAAAATATGTTTAGTGCCATGAATCCAACATGTATGCAAATAGTCCTAGTCACATAAACACTATATGTTGCACAAACATCCATCCATATGCAACATCCACATGATAACACGTTCAATTTCATCCATAAACAAGTATAAACTCTCATGCATATGCAATATGAAAATGTGTCTGAGCCGATCTAGTGCCTAATGTGTGTTATGCAACCAAGAGCAACCACTTGCAACCATTTGCAAACATCAACCATAACATGTTTTCAAGCACATGTTTACATCCAAAAGGGTTCTACCTAAGGTTCTCAAGATAGGATTGAGAAGATAAGCAAGATAAAACAAAGCATCTAGGAGAAGAAGTTAAAGATGTACCCCCCGAAGGTCCTGCCTGCGAGCCTTGCCCTTGCTTCTTAGGGTAGTTCTTGCTGATATGTCCAGTTTCACCACACTGGAAACATGCTCCCATCTTCATCTTCTTCTTTCTACAATCCTGGGATATATGCCCCCTCAATACCACAGAAGTTGCATTTTCTTTTCTCGTGTGTCTTCTTATCATTCTTGTTGTTGTTCTTGCCTCCTTTCTCGGAGTCTACCTTCTTGTTTGGAGGCTCATTCGCCTTGACCTCCTTCTTGTCACTCTTGTCTTCTTTGTTTAAGAGCGCCATGTCTACTAGCTTTTTGTAAGTAGCCCCCATAGGTACATGGGTCATAGCCAAGCTGTAAAGTGGCTCATTCAATCCTTTGACAAAACGGAGAGCCTTCTTATGAGGGGTATTCACTAAGTCCAGTCCAAACTGAGCCAGGTGATTGATTTGATTGACGTACTCCTTGACCGTCATACTTCCTTGCTTAAGAGATAAGAATTTTTCCAGTTGTAGACTTCATTCAGCTTGCGAGAGGAATTTCGTCTCAAACCTTGTTATGAAATCCATCCATGTTTCAACCGGCCTCTCGGCGTTAGTGACTTCCCACCAATAAGAAGCTTCGTCTTTCAGCAACCATACCGCCAACTGTACCTTCTGCCTATCGTCCACCTCGAAGATAACGAACAGATCCTCAGTTTCTTTGAGCCAGTTCCTCGCTTCTACGAATGATCCAGTTCCCTTGAAATCTTTTCCACCCATGGCCCTAAAATCTTTACAGATATTTGAGAAAGCAATTGCACGAGGAGGGGGCGGAGGAGGAGGAATTGCTGCAGTTGGAGGAGGAATATCTGCTGGGCTTGCATCGTTGGCCCTAGCCTCTAAGTACCTCCTGAACCAGCCAGGTATGGGCACGCCCTCTGGAAAGTTAAGATTCCCAGACATGCTGAAATGAAAAAGAAGAGATTTAAATGAGGAAACAAAGGATAGTGCTAATGGCTTTTGGGGAATAGACTTTAAATAAAACAAAACTTTTCTTGAAAAATGCTTCTTTGTAAACGGTTTTGAAAATAGTTTTAGAAGGTTTTTCTAAAAACTTTTGCCCAGTCTGGTAACCTTCTGCTCTGATACCAAGTGTAACACCCCATCGCCGCTAGGGTCACTCACAAAGGGAATGCACTAGTTTTGGAGGAGCGTTATCGAGGTAAACAAACACAGGAATATTACAAGACAGAACATAGAGAAAACAACGGAAGAATCAAAAGATAAATTTCATTACTTTCAAAAAAGTGTCAAAGCCTTTTACATCAAATATCCAAGGTCATTATTTCCATTACAACAAATTCTGTCTTGCATAAATAATGAAGCATAAACTTAAAACATCAAAAGTAGCTTAATTCCCCAAAGGTAGTAGAAATGCAGCCATAGCCTAGCTCAAGATCAAACCGTACATGAGCTGAACCAAAAGCAAGCGAAATCCAAGCTAAGTGCTAGAGTTTCCTCCCTGAGAACCTAGGGGGTGGGGGAACGAAAGAAAAAGAGGCGAAAGAAAACGGGTCAGTCATAAAGACTGGTAAGTCCAAGTGACTTTCAGCATAAAAACTGATAAAGGTAACATGACATGTATAAACTAAAAGTAATCATAAGGATGCTGTCAAGATTTGCAAGATAGACTAAGATAGCATGATAATTCAAGTGTAAATCAAGTATAGCATCACATATTCGAGGTTCGCTACATCAACTGTACTAGAATCCCAACCCATGTCTTACATTAATCATGAAATGATCCCTTGGCCCAATATCATGAAATGACCCATTTCTAGGTCCAACGAAACGATCCACTAGTCGATCGGCTCCCTACAAGTTCTAGCTTGTCACGTGTCTGTGTCATACGGCCCTATCACGAATGTAGTCACCTGTGCTAGTTCCACCATAGGGTGTATCAAGCCATAGGGTGCCAACCACCGACACGAATCAAGAATGCACAGATAAACCTACTGATGCCCAATGTCTGCTTTTTCAACTCTGGAACACGTGCACGACCATAGCCCGCCTGAACCTACACTGGCGCACCAACACAGCCGTCGTTCTGGTCGCTTACAATCAGCCCAGTAATCGTGCCCCACCCTGCCTAGTTCTAGGGTACCATGATACATCTAGTGGGTTACTGTTGAAATGGACCGCGTAACTAGGGTTTCCATCCAATAGGTTAAGTGTTGTCATTTAAATTCTTGACTTAACCCTTATCAGTCTAGCATGTCAAGTTGGTTAAGTGTTGTCGTTCAAGTTCGTGACTTAACCCTACGAATCATGTGCCAAGTTGGTTAAGTGTTGTCTTTCATGTTCATGACTTAACCCTATCATGTGGCATTAATTCATTAATGCACCCCAACCTCTCACATCAGACCTGTTGTTGTGGTCACTGGATATGTCGGGCGGTTCCAGGCAGAATTACACCACAACTCATTCTGACCGCGGGTTTTCAAGTGCGATATGACCAACTACCCACATTGGATCCTATTGTTTGCAGTAACTGGATTTGCCGGGCGGTTCCGAGTAGAATAACACTACAAACTCAACCCAACCTTGAGTTGGCCATTTTCAAGTTCATTCTAGTGTCATGTCCATGTTCAAGATTTATGTCAAGTTCATGTCAAGTTTTCAAGGCAAGTTTCATGCCAAGTTTCCTACAAATACAAATTTTTCCCGACGTTACCCCATCTAAATATTAGGCTAACAATCTTAGTCCAATCTTCGTCCGCATGATTTTTGACATATAGTATTAGGCTAAAAACTTAGCCTAATTTAACGTACACAAAATTTGCATAAAGAAATCCATTAACATAAACATGTCATAGGTGTAAACTTGGCATTCTCGGCATAGTCAATATGAACACCATAGGTGTGTACTTGCGAAATAATCAACATGAATATCATAGGTGTGAACTTGCAACGTAGAGTAAACCAACATACATATATGTGAATTTGCAACATAGACTAAATCAACTTACATATATGTGAACTTGCAAATCAATCACGAACATATGAATAAGTGTGAACTTGAAATATGACATAGGTTTCACATATACACATAAACATGTAGATCTAAAATTTTGTCACATATGTGATATAATTTCACAACCTAAAACTTGCATAACATGATAAACTACACAACTTGTCATAATGGGTTATACTCCAAGTTCATATACATACGAATAGACTTATTCATTAATTCCCAATTCAACATGATGATAGAATAGAACCACAGGCATAGATCAACATAATAAACATTGCTCTATTATCAATTTATTTCCAAGGCATGACCTAACTGAATAAATTGATTAAAACATCGCAGGCATAACATTATGAACATGAAAAGGTTTGAATAATAATCTAGATTCAAGAACACAGATAGATCTAACTTAAATAGAAAAATCCCCAAAATCAAGACAAATAAAGAAAATAGGTCTGAATAGAAAATCAAGCTTAGATCCAATTTCATAGTCATAATTCTAGGAAATAACCTCATGGTCATGAATCATAGGTGATTAGTCATAATTTTCCTTGTCATAGTCATAGGCAACAATCTTATGTTCACAGTCATAGGCGTAGGCATAGTCTTATGTTCATAGTCATAGGCATAGGCATAGTCTTATGTTCATAGTTATAGGCATATGCATAGTCTTATGTCATTAACAATAATTTCAACGTCATAGGCAACATTCCCAAAAGTTAAGATCTAAGATGAACAAGAATAGATATGAATCATACATAGATTAATTCCAATTTATAACATGCCCATATTAAGTTTATAGTTTTTATCTAAAAGTAACTAGAACTTACAGATCGTGGTCTAAGAAAGATGTAGAAGTCAAGAATGGAAATTTGTCGTTGAATTGCTGAATCTTGCTTTGATTGTAGAAGCAAATACCCAATTCCTAGGCGTAGTATTCAAGAAATAATCTTCACGTTTTAATTTAATTTATCTTAATTTAATTTAGAGGAAGAAGAAGAAGCCATGGTCATCAAGAGTTTGAGCAGAATAAAGTTAGAGAAAAATGGTGTAAAGAGAATGAGGCTAGGAGGCTGTTTATATAGAATTTCAATTTAATTATAGCCGTCGGTGAAGCTAGAGTTAATCAAGGCCATCCATCTCAAGAGAAGCCAGTCAGAAAGTGACAAGTTAGCCCTAGTGACACAGCAGAGCTCAGAAATTCGACCAGAACCCGACCAGGCAAGCCAGGGACAAACCAGAAAGTTGTGCAGGCCTGTTGCTCGGCATGGGCGCACCTGCCAAGTGCGCCAATGCAAAATTGCATGGGCGCACTTCCCAAGTGCTCCAGTGTAATTTTGTTCTGGTGCACTTCCCAAGTGCGCCAGTGCATTCTGGCCGGTTTCTGGTTTTTCTGCCTAACTTTGTTCGTCCATATCTTCTTCGTACGGTATCCGTTTTAAGCAAACTCAGACTCTATCTCCACCAGAATTCCGAGACGAACGCAATGGAATAACTTGTTTCCCTTGATTCTTATTTTAAAAATTAATTCTGCCTTGATTTATGGTTTTAATATGTTATTAAAATTCGGGTTGTTACACCTTATCCCTACCAGGTGTGTAGCGACCACAACTAGCCTATCTCGGCCGACCAAATCCATCCTCATATCGAAAGTATACTGATCTAACCATCAGTTCACCATCATACTAATGTGTGAGGCTCGTGAATTAACGCCACACAAAGCTGCGGTACTTAAAGCTGTGCTTTGATCATCATCCACCAAACTTTGCTTTTCAACAAAAGTTTGAATCACTGCAACTCAGCATGTCACACTGTCAATCCATACCATATCATTGATTTCTGGCAATATATGACCTCTAAGCTCGTACATCTAGAGAAGGGTGTTAAGCAAAAGAATAAATACTTCGCCACCAAATAGATATATATTTAGCAGAGATCAACGAATACAATATAAAAGAATACAACGTTAGACATACCATCCATTTGCAAGACCGTTCTGTATGTCCAATACAGGAGAGAAACCGGAGGCACCTTATTCCTCGTCCCGTATGTCCAATACAAGATAGAGGCCCTCGCATATCTGAACAATCAACAAATACGTCCGGATGGCTACTACTGTAGCCCCTTCAAGGTAGCTACTCCAATCATGGGCATCGGTACCATTCAATCTGAAGATCGTCAGTCTTGCACCGTCTTCAATCTCTTCGACTGTTAGTCGTTGTATCAATTATTCAGAATGGGTTAAACCCGGTCTTTCCGAACGACTTGCGTATCTTAAAATCAAGTGCTATAACAACACATCATACGCCTCATTCCAATCCATAATATTATTTTCTTCGAATTTCTTTATTCTGGAAAGATTCTCATTAATCTTATCAAAAATTTCTCTTTTAAACACACTGTTTTACCCATTTCTTTGGAAATCATTTCAAAAGATTTTATTGTATCTTTTCACAGTTTAAACCAAATTAAGGTTTATCAAACTAGTCAGGATTAACGCCCCACCAAAGTAATCATTCATTTTATTATCCCATCCCAACCTATTGATCCCATGGAGCAAAACCGGTAGTACTCCATATCTAACACCACTGTGTTATCGGTAAATTAAATTACCATTTCACATTCAAATCTAATCAAAGATTTAACTATCGCATGAAGTAAAACTGGTGATACTCCATTTTCGAACACTTCTCAAATTTGGCAAATTTAATTATCACATTAACATTTCAATCTAATTAAAGATTCATTAAAACTCTATTTAGTTTTAATCTCTAAAAATCATTATTTAATGATTAGTCAAATTTAGGAAATAAATCCTATCTTTACTGGGTTAAAGAACGAGTGTCATTTAAAACGCAGTTCACGATAAACCCAAAATCATCTTCCATTAAAATGGAATCTACACGAAAATCATATCAGTATATAATCGATATAAATTCCTGTATCAGACTAATAATATAAATGGAACAACGACAAAGCCTTTTAAATTCCATATATGGTAACAGTCTTCCTTTACAGAAGCTCATCTCAATTATTACCAAATCGAATTCCATTCAATTCCAATTTAATATATTAAATTGGAAAACTTTACTTTGAAAATTTTCTATTAAATCTTAGAATAAAGATTTATAAATTCCAAATCTTAACTTCACTGCTAATTGGCTTAAAGAACAAATGTTATTTAAAACATAGTTCACGATAAACCCAAAAATCCAATTTTTAATTCAATTCCAATTAAATATTAATTAATTGGTAAATTTCACTAAATCTTAATTTGAAGATTTATTCTTTTCTCAAACGAGTTTAAGAACAGTGTTATTTAAGACACCGTTCACGACAAACCCAAAATCACATTTGATATTAAATAAAAGGCTCTAAATAGAAATTATATCGGCTTATATTCAACATCAAATTCTAAAACCAACAAATATCGTATTGGGAATAACGATATATATATATCTTCCAAATTCCTCAACAATATCCATATAGTCACGGAATCCCATACCGAAATATTCCGGAGATTATTTCCATTCCAAATCCATTCCAATTTATTTATCGGAAAAATTCTGGTTATTTTAAAACCATTTTCCAATCCAGTTTATTTATTTCTAAAAATAGTTGGATTATTATTCTAGTTATTAACTAGTTCATTTCGATAAAAATATATTTTTAACTTTTTAAATATGGAATTTTTCATCCAAAATATTTCCAAAACCTTATTGTGATTTTACATAATTTTTCCATATTTTTAATAATTTTATTAAGGCCCTTACAGTCGGTTTCCAATAACGGCCACCGAACTGCATCCATAGCGACCTTTTCTGAAATTGATTTGGGCATAATTCCAAATCTAACCATTCAAATTTAAACCTCTTATATTAATTGGAAAGCTCTTTTCGATATGAACCCAACGATTCTAGTTTTAAGAGAATCCGATTTTCAGATCTCCCATTACGCCCATTTGAAGTAAATAGCCGAAATTTGCGAATGGTCGCTGCGCGGCGCGTTCTATTCAAACCATTAATATATATATATTGTGACGACCAGGAATTTTTGAGCCAATTTAAAATTTTATTTTAGAAATTTTAATGGATTTTAATGTTTAAAATAATTTATTTTAAATAAAAAGACTAAAAATTTACTTTAAAACGAATAAATTTAATTTAATTATAAAAGGAGTTAGAAACAGCGCTGTAGTTTGAAAATTTGAATTGGAACTTTGACTGAATGTATTGGATTCGTTTTAAGTCAGAATTGAGTGAAACGAGAAATATTTAAATCTGTTTAATCATATCTTTCTAACGAATGTAAGAAATTGAAATTTCACTTTAGAAATCATAAGTTATGTCCAGTTTAAAATTTTGAAAAGTCGCTGTAGAATTTATATATATTTTAATATAATATATTGGCCTTAAAAATAGTCATTTTTCAAACGACCTCGGTTTTCTACGAAACCACTTTTGTTGGAACCGGAATGTCAAATTATTGCTAAGTTTCAATTTTCATAATTTTTCGAATTAATATGTGAGCGTGGCGAAAGAAAACGTGTTTTGTCAATTTCAGTTAAATTCAATCGACTTGAAAATGACCATTTTTCAAACAGTCTCAGAATTCGACGTAATTAGTCTCATTAGAACCGTATCGTCAAAACATAACTAGAAATAATTTTTATGGAATTTTTAGAGACAGTATGTGGCCCCGGTAATTTAAAATGTACGTTTGAATTTAATAATTAAATGATTTTTAATTAAATTTAAATAAAAACATATCGTAACAGCCGAATTGGGTCACGAAACATGTTCCATTGTGTCCGAGACGGGGGTTATTAGCTAGGGGCGACATTCGTTGGATTTAATTTGGAGTTCCGGATGATATACAAATTTAATAGAATTAAATTAATTAAAATAAATGGAAAATACGCGTATAAATACTCCACATATACCCTAACCCTAAACTCTACTACACCAGCCGCCTTATGCCATCGTTCAATGGCTGAGGCGCTCCGAACTTCAATCCTTTCGATCTCCCAAATTACACAATAATATTCAATCCTCCCAAATACAAATCGAAGAACAAAGGGAGATCATTGTTCTGAATGGTGATGATTGCCGATAACGTACTGTGGTGATCGGGATTCGGACGAGAAGGGGTGGCGCTTGGAGGAGAATTGGCGAGGCAGGGGGGGTGCGAGTTGGCCATGGTTGGGGGCGGAGGTAGGTGGCGCCGAGGCGGTCGGAATGGCGGGGGCTGATGGGTTTCCGGCGGAGCATGGCGGCGGCGAAGGTGAACCCTAGTTCACGATAATGGGTTCGAACAATTCCAGTAAACAACGATGTAGAAGATGAAGGGTAATAGTGTAATTAAATTATTAATTAAATAATTAAGTGGTTTTAAAAGTTTAAACGTTGATAACTTTTTCATACAGCGACGAAATCATGAACCGTCAGTTGCGTTGAACTCGTATCTGAAAATACTACGCTATGGAAAAGACTAGAACTGAAACGTAGCAATTCTGAATTTCAGGGAATTTCAAACCTGAACTATTCAGAATTTAACTACCGGTGAGAATTCTATTTATTTCTTTCTTTTATAATTAGAAATAATTTTTGAAATTATAATTGTTAATCTATAGTGAACCAAGCTGTTGTTATCCTGTGTTAAAAGTAGATTATACATCTGTTTGTTTGATTTTGTGATGTGGTGATAGAATGATGGAAATTAGCATTTCTGCAAATTTGAATTAGACTAAAGCAGAATCATCCTCTTGTGGTACTGATGGGATCGAAACATTTCTGTTAATTGGAATTAGATTGAACAAATTTACTATTTTGTTCATTGTATTATTACAGTAACACTTCGGTTAATTAGAATTTGATTTAAACAAAAATATATATAACTTTTGTTTATATAAAAGAATCAAATTTCTAAAACATCAAAATTTGTGAATATATTGAAGTAGTATTTTTCAACATATATGAAACACAGAATTTGGATTAATTTGTTAAACCAGCATTTTAACATTTACATAAACAAGACATTTTATTCAATTTTGTTGAGTAAAATTTTGGAATAAGATTTGAACAAATATGGTTATGTCATTTTGTTGGACTAGATTTTCAACAAAATAGAATACACATTTTTACGCAGTAGTGTCTACATAAAAAGGATAGATTTTTAAAGATGCCTTTTTATTTGCAGATTAGAGACAATAAAGAAGAACTGATTTCAAAGTTGCTTTTTTATGTAATCTGTTTTCAAATTAAAAGGTTGCATTTTTAATGTAGTTATATTTTCATTTAAAAGATTTGATTTTCAATATTACATTTTTGCGTAATATTGTTATATTTAAAAGATTAGAATTTCAAGTTATTTTTTTTATGTAATATTATTTACATATAAAGATTAGAATTGCAAGACATCATTTCTAGGTAATATTGTTTGCATATAAAATGTTAGATTAAAAAGTACCTTTTTGTATATTAAAAGTGAACTAGACAAAATCAACATTTTTGTATATTAAAAGTGAATTAGACCAAAACAACATCTTTATACATAAAAGGATTAAACAAAAATATACATTTTATATAGTAAAAGAGTTGAAATAAAAGACTATATTTTTATTGCCATTTTGAATCAAATGTTAGAAATTGATTATTGAAATAAAAACAACCTTTCTATTTGAAATATGCTTTGCAAATCAAAATATCATTTTTGATTAGAAATTGGTTATGAAAATAACATCTTTGCCCATTATAATAAAAAGATTATTATAAGAAGGTTATAAATAAAAATGTTCGTATAAGTTAAAATAAATAGAATGAAGCAAAATGTTCAATTTTGTCATATTTAGAAGAATGAAATAAAATATCATTTTTGTCAAAAACATGTTAGTGAAATGAAATATCATTTTTGTATTAAACATGTCAGCGAGATTAAATGAACATTTTTATACATTAAAAAAAAGTAGATTTTGTCAAACATCCTTTTTCGATAAAGAGAAATTATGTTTTTATTTTTATATTGTTTACAATATGGAAGTGTAGAATTAGAAATAAAGATCACATTTTTGTGAAAGAATTATTATAGAAATAAAGAATACACATTTTTTTTACATTAAAAAGATTAAACAAAAATCTATATTTTGTTAACATTAAAAGGATTTGATAAGAATTAACATTTTTGTTAACATTAAAAAGAGGAAGTTAAAAATGTATATTTTATACATTAACAAGTTATGAAATGAAAATGTATAGTCTTATACATTAACAAGTTATGAATTGAAAATGTATATTTTTATACATTAAAAAGAGAAGGAGTTAGTAATGGACATTTTGTTTAAAAATGTTAAATAGGGTTAAAAAGAACATTTTTATACATTAGAAAGACTAGAAGGACATTTTGTTTTAGAAATGATCAGAGAAATAAAAATCACATTTTTATGAAACATGATTATTGAAAAGAAAAATATAGTTTTTTATCAAATGTAAAGGAATAAGGAAAATATACATTTTCATCAAATGTAAAAGTGTGAGAAAAATATGCATTTTTATCAACGGTAAGAGTGATAAAATTATGCATTTTGGTCAAGGGTAAAAGAAGGGAATAAAAACATTCATTTTTGTCAAATGTTGATGAATGAAAAAAAAACATTTATTTTGTGAAATGTAGTAGAATGAGAATAGAAACATTCATTTTATCATTTAAGAAGAATGAGATTAGAATATAATCATTTGTCATTTAAAGATAAAAGACCAAGATATTCATTTTTGTCATTTAAAAATGAATGGAACCAAAATATACATTTTTGGCCATTTAAAAAGGATTACACAAAGGACTAGAAATAGAAGTTAATATTTTTATTGTCGATTAGCTACCACAAAAGATCATATATTAAAAATATGATGTTAGCGATGGTTTGAAATATATGTTTGCTGTATGGAAATGTTAAATGTATCTGAGATAAATGTTGGTATATTTAAATTTAATATTTCACTACCATTTACAAGTTACCTGACTTGTCTATGTGATTGGGACGATAATTTTCACACATCGCCCAAGCGCACAAATGATTTATGATTTGCTTGATGGATGAAACCCCACACGGGTATTGGGATGATATTGGATACACACTAATCCCAATATCTAGTTATATGTCAATCGATGGATTGACAGTCTGTGATGAACGTTAGTTATTTACTTTAATGCTCACACAGTTATAGATTCCACTTTGGTCGTCATTTGGATGTTTGATAATTATTTATCATGATTGTTGATTTCATACAAAATATGGTTGTTGTTTGAGTCACATTCCAATAAAGAATATTCTAGAAAAAGAATATTTTAGAAAATATCTTAGAAAAGAAATATATTTTATAAAAATATATTTTATTTGAAATGAACTAGTTATTAACTAGGATCATTCATTAAATTTAAAGTTAATGAAGTTTTCCAATTTGCTGATATTTAATTGAAATTAAATAAACTGGATTTCGGGTTTGTCGTGGATAGTGTCTTAAATAACACTGTTCTTAAACCCCGTATGAAAAGAATACATATTTTAATTAAGATTATTAAAGTTTTCATTTATACTTAGTAATTGAAATAAGATGAAATGTGAGTTGGGTTTATTGTGAACTGTGTTTTTAAGCGACATTTGTTCTTTAACCCAACTGACAATGAAAATATGATTTGGAATTTATAAACCTTTTATTAAGAATTAAATAGAAATTTTCCAAAAGCTAAGTTTTACAATTGAATATATTAAATTGGAATTGAATAGAGTTCGAATTAATTATAACCGAGATGAGCTTGTGTAAAGGAAGACCGATACTACATATGGAATTTAAGAGGCTTTGCCGTTATTCCATTTATATTATTGGTCAGATACAGAAATTTATAGCGATTATATATTGATTTGATTTCTGTGAAGATTCCATATTTTATGGAAGATGATTTTGGGTTTACCGTGAACTATGTTTTAGATGACATTAGTTCTTTAACCCAGTTAAGAATAAGATTTATTTATCGAATTTAAATAATCATTAAAGAATGATTTTTGGTATTTAAAACCAAATGGTGTTTTAAATAAATCCTTAAAAGAGAGATTTAAGTATGAATATGAAGAATTTATCTTGATAAGATAATTTGAATATTTTATTTAAAAGAATATTCTGAATTGGAATGAGGCGTTGGATGTGTCTTTATAGTACTTGATTTTTAATTATAAAAATACGTGAGTTATTCGGGAAGACCGGGTTTAACCCATTCCGAATAATTACTACGACGATGAAGAGTCGAAGTTGAAGACGGTGGTTGAAGACCGATGATCTTCACATCGAATGGATGTGTTGCTACAGAGACCCTTGATGGGAGTAGCTACCTTGAAGGGGCTTCAGTAGTGGTCGTCCAGACTATTGTTGATTGTTCGGATTTGGTTTTCGCTCAGACCCAGAGCATAAGCTTGTAAATAGATGCGTGTCTGACATTGGATTTCGTTCCATGTGAATTAAATCGATTTCTATTAATGTATGTCTGTTTAATGGTGGAGAATTTATTCTCTACTTAACACCCTGGTATATATTAATAGTGATTGATCGCATGGCGTGAATTGTCAATGTGGCACGCCAAGATGCAATTGATCAAGGCTTTTGTTGAAAAGAAGGGCCTTGTGGGATGATCAAAGCATAGCCTATTAAGGCATAGCTTTGTGTATATCGTGACTTCGCGAGCCTCACACCCCGGTATGAGTCAAAAACGGGATTAGGACTGCAGGGAGTGCACACGTTTCTTTCTAGCTAGGAGTAGTGTCAGTGCTTAAACTGACTGACATTTTACTTATGTGGATGATGGATTTTGAGGCGCCTCGGATTTTTATAGGCCGTTAGTGGTCATACTATAGGTCCAAAGGGACCGGGAAGCGTGTGTTCAGGCATAATTAATCCACTACCCCTAGGTAGGGACCGACCCTGAAGATCCAAGGGTTCACTGCGGGGGATCCTGAGGCATTTGCTAGAGTGTCTCGAATCGGAGAGGAGCTTGCCCCTAGCCTCGAATCATGATGGAAAACCAACTTCCAATACGACCTTGCGGTTTTGATTGTATAACTAGTATGGCGACATGATATATGGTACCCACGCCGTCTAGGATTGATACATTATGATTGAAATGTTTTTATTTAACATATACACACTAATATTAAATCCGTTTTATCGTATCAAGCATCTTTTGACCATTATAAGGGAAAACTCTATCCTCCGGTTTGCGTTGCATTGTATGATGGGACTTGGGTCTTATAATGGTTTCATTTTTCTAAAAAGGCATTTTGTTGTTTTAACGATTTATTTATTTTATGCACTGGCAATCCAATGGAGTAAACCCGTTCCGCGTTAGCGGCGTGGTCCTGTGATTAGCCTTATTATTAGATAAGTTAAGTTAAGATTTCTCATACCAGTCCCATGACTGACCTGTAGTTTGTTTCACTGGCAAACTCGGGTGCCCATATTTTTCACACGGGCAGTCGAGTAGCTTTTGCAGATATATTTACAGGATCTTGGTTTACAGCTGAAGCGGTATTCGAAAAGCTCTATATCCGTGTATTCCTTTCGGTTGTATATTTGTAATATTTTTCCGCTGCTATTTAAATGTAATTTAAATCTCTGATATTATTGTATTTCTATTATTGTAATAAGTATTCGTACTCTGTTATATTCTTGTACTCTGATGTAATTGTTGTAATCAGCAATAAAATGTTCTTCGGTTTGTGTTCTGTTGTGTGTTGTTCTCAAAGCAATCCATGCTTTCCTTGACTGGGAAGTTTGGGTCGTTTCATATATATATATATATATATATATATATATATATATATAATATGTATTTTGTCGATTTCTATTCAAAATGTATTTTATAAATCGTTTATAAATTCATTTTAAAACGATTTCAACTTCATTTTCAGTTTTGAATCAAAATTGAATATTTCTTATCATTATAAAATTTAAAATGATAATATTTTCAAAATATTAGATTTTGAAATCACTTTTCGATATTCATTATGAAATGAATAAAATCGACAGAAATTCTCATTCATGTTAAAATGGCGTTTAACTACTTAACACGGGTTCACATTTCAATATTTTCGTGTCCATCCCAAAAGCAGACATCAAAATCAAATTTTGATTATTCACTGAATATTATTTTAAAATATTCGTTAATTTTGAACTGGAATCAGACTCAATCAATTACCATATAATTTCAGTTATATAGATTTCATACATCGCATGTATACAACAACAATGATAAAAAATCATTAAAAATCCATACAACATCCAGAGTGCATTTTACAACTATATAAGCATTAAAATAAATAAATTACGCTTATACAGTCTGTTAACCCATCGATTGACGCACAGCTAAATAATTAGGATTAGTGTATGTCAAATATCATCCCAATACCCGCGTGGGGTTTCAACCAACAAATACTGTTTATTATTTGTGCGGTTGGGCGATATGAAAAATTTATCATCCCAATCAAGATCAGATAAATAGATGTACATAAACAAACCATCTGCTTTGTAAATGAATATTTTATTTCAATTCCTTTCCATGATAATTTTTATATATATTTTATATAAATAATTTGGTATACAACAATATCGATCCATGACAATCCCAATCACAATCCGAACAAATAATCAACCATGGTTTGTACAAAAAAATAGTGCCAGGAGCTACTAAGCCCCGTCTGCAACCTATGATATAATAAGTGTAAAATAATTTGGGTGAGAGAGAGTTCTCACCATCGGTTTCCACTCCGTAATTCTTTATTGGATGTTTTGGATTTAAATCCACCTCAAATTCTAACAAGCTCCAAATTGGACCCAGTTAGTCTTGTTGTGAAGCTCTCGTTCCCACGATCACAAGGCAACTTGAATTATCGAATTTTGTCCTCGTATGAAAAAGTTACAAGATTTTAAACATCAGATAATTTAATTAGTAAATAATTTAAATAAAACTTGAATTAAAATATTTTATAACATTTTACATAAAACTATTGCCGTTTCCATCTGAGATCCATCGACTTGAGCTCAACCAGGGAAGTTCGCTGCCGCCGGCAAATCCCATCACCAGACTTCGATCAGCAAGTGCCACGTGATGCGCCGCAGTCCCCTCCGTCAACACGCCCACCGGCGGTGAACTCGAGCTCGTCGTCCGCCTGAAAAACAGCTTCGAAAGCCGCGACTTCGAGCTAAAAAATCGAACGCCCTACTCTACTGAATTCGATCATACTTATATAGATTTGGAGAGCTCGAAAATCTCAACAATTTTCCCTTTGATTTCACCATTTAATTCGGCTTGGATTAGGAGGATTTAGGGTTTGAAATCGGGAGCGTTTTGGCCTTGGATTTTAGTTGTGGTGGCTGAACGAAGATGGCTAGGGTTTTATGGAAAAATAATTATATTTAATATTATTTAATTTTCTTTTAATTCCAAAAATGTTAGAATTTACATCCGAACTCCAAACGAATCCCAACGATTGTCGCCCTAGCTAAATACCCCCATTCCGGACATAATGGGAAATGTTTCGTAAGACAATTCGACCGTTTCAGTAAGTTTTCAGCAAAATTAAAATATAAATCAATATATATATTGAATTTAAATGTACATTTTAATTTACCGGGGCCACATACCGACTCTAAAATTTCCAGAAAAATAAATCTAGCTATGTTTTGACAATACGGTTCTAACAAAATTAATTTCTTCGAATTTGGAGACTGTTTGAAAAAATGGCATTTTTCAGTCGATTAAATTCAAACTGAAACTCTCAAAAAAAAATTACCATGCTCACATATTAAATCCAAAAATTATGAAATTTGAAACATAACAATAATTTGACATTCCAGATCCAACAAAATTGGTTTCGTCGAAAACGGAGGTTGTTTGCTAAATGACTGTTTTTAAGGGCTATATATTATATTAAAATATATATATAAATTGCATAGCGACTATTTTAAATTTTAACCTGGACACAACTTTCAATTTATATTATGAAATCTAATTTTTTTTCACATTCGTTTGAAAGATATCATTAAACAAATTCTAATGTTTTTGGTTTTACTGAAATCCGATTTATTTTGAATTTTATACATTCAATTGAAATTTAAAATTGAATTTTCAAACTACCACGCCATTTCAGGCTCGTTTTATAATTAAAAAAAAAATATACGTTCTATCTTCAATTAAAATAAATTTTTAGTCATTATTATTTTAAATAAATCATTTTAAATATTCAAAATGCATTAAAATTTCTAAAATAATTTTTTTTAATTAATTCAGAAATTCCAGGTTGTTACAAATGGAGATGAAATTAATTCACACGCAACTTAGTGGAGGACCCTATTATTATCACTCTTTCTTTAATGGAACAATTAGAAGCTAATATATTGGCAAGTGGAGACAAAAAAGGCTTCATGAACTTTTAATGATTAATTAGAGGCTAAAGACAAATGGAAGCTTCATGAAAGGGCATTTTTTGTAGTCCCAACAAAAGTGATTAGGGTTTTAAGGTTTCAAACATGTATATATACCCCTTTATGTCATGTAAATAAATCTTCTCTTTTTAGTTAGTTAGTTTGTAGGATCAAAATGAAAGCTCTCTTTTATTTCCATGGCTACTTAGTCATTTCCCTCCTATGTAATTTTCATTTTAATGCAATTTAATTTCTTGTTCATCTAGTTCTTGTTATTTACTTTATGCATTAGTGTAGTTTTATTTTATGCAAGTAGTTTAGTTTTGTTTTGTTTTTGTTAATTAGTTCTCTCTTTTGTTTTGTTTATATTTATGTTAAAATCACTTGTGTTGTCATGATTACATATATGAGACGCTAATCTCTTTCAACTTAGGGGTAATGAAGCTCTCTTGATTATGTAGATGCAACATATTTTTTTTATCATTCTCTCTTTTTGTGCTTCATGTCATGTTGATGTTATTGGTTTTATGTGTTCATTATTGAATTTGATAGCCTATATTGTTGACACCAAATAGGCTATGCTTAGTCATATGTTCACAAATTACCTCTTCATCTACATATGATGATGGTGATTAAGCGGAGGTTGAAATAAAAATTTGATGATCTATAGTTCTAACTAATAGTTCACAGGCTATGCTTAAAGTATATTTCACTTTCATTTTGTTGTCATTTTTCATTAGAACTAGTAGGGTGATTTAGTGGGTATGTTATAGTTTGATAATTTATTTTATGCTAATTAATAACATGAACAAGCTACACTTATAATAATCATATCAATTAAATTCACAAATGACAAAAAAGAGAGATCATGGTTTCATTTTATGTTGATTCATATGATCTAGAGAGTGGATTTATTCCATAGTTGTTATTTAACTCTCATATTCTTATCTATCTTAGTTTGTTAATTTAGTTTAGTTGTAGTTGTAATTAAAATTTCACTCGACTTCATTTAAATTTGATTGAATAAAATTAGAATTACTTCTTTCCCCGTGGATCGACTCGTATTCGCTAATGTACTAAAAGTGTATGTTGTGCGCTTGCGGTTTATTACACTTCGTGATAGATTTTTAATCGATAGAATATTCATCGTCGAATAAGTTTTTGGCGTCGTTGCCAGGGAAAGAATTTAATTTTAGTTTTATTCTTTGAATTAATTTTCTTGTTTGTTCATCTTAAAGAAAATTTGTTTTTTTTATCTTGTAACTTGTAGCTTGTTGTGTTGATTTACATTTGTTTTTTTTGTTTGTTTGTTCATTTTAGTTTATATGTTTGTTTTAATTTTGTGTCTTGTTTCTCTTTAAAAAAAATTGCTTGCATTTTTTTCAGTTTTGTAAAAACAGTGAGCGTTCCTTTCCAATTCATTTTCAATTTTGTTTCAGTTCTTCACTATTGTTCTCAACATTTAAAATAAAAGCAACCTGTTCCATCCTTGTTTTCACTATGTTGTTTCCTATGTTAGCTATTGAGAGCTTTCTCTGTTTTTCTGTGAATCTTTGTGTATTTTTTAAGTTCTTGTAGTACATATATACCAAAAAATAAAAGAAATCATTTGCATTTGAATTTGCTACAAATAGCTCTCTGTTTATAAGTTTATGTTTACTTCACTGGGGTTTTTCATTTTTGTTTTCCTGTTGCAATCATAATCTCTGTTTCCTTACTTATTCCTTGCTCTGTTCCTTCAGGTTTAACCCATCTCTGTTTTCTTGCTTGCATTAAAAAAAAACTGCCTATGCTTTTATTTATTGTTTCTGTTTTATTTTTGAGTCTCGGTTTGTGCACTAGCATTTGTAAATATTTGTTTTGTTTTCTGTTTCTTGCATTTCTTTTCATTGTTAACAGTTTCTTTTCTCAGTAACAAGCCAAAGGTTACACAATCATATTGCTCCGCTCTTTCAAAAATCAAACAGTGTATAACACCTTATTTACATCCTTCTGCTCGTTGTTAAAATTTCTAAATATTTCTCAATTTTTTTACTGATCTTGAGCATTTGCACTACATTTTCTCCACTGCTTCCTCCATCCGAGCCTCTGCATACCTCTGTGGTCAACAAATAGCTCCTCCACCATTCATACATACACAAATTCCATACAAAACTACTTTTGTCAAAAACCATCCTATTTTCAACAGACAACCAACCAACGACCACTCCCCAAACACTCCAGCAACTCCATCACTACACTGTCCACCTACAACAAACGACATCAAATACCTACGACAAACAACTTCAATTCCAGTCCCACATGATTTCAACAGTATAACAGACAGTATCACAATTCCTACCGCACTTTCATCCGCAAACCAAAAATGACCTCGCACCAACCATTTAACCATCATCACCAGCTATCACCAGTACAAAACAGTTCATACCTCAGCTTCAAAATCCCCTAAGGTATCACCAACCCTTTCCTACATACCTTCTACTACAGACTGCCACATTCACCTCCCCTTAAACCAATTCATTGAAGTCCATAAACAACCAACTGTAGTACCTCAAACCCATACTTCTCTTATTCATCTGCAAAACATTCCACCACTTCAACACAAATCCATTTCGACTAGCACATTTACTTCAAAACCACTTCACAAACCAAAACAGCAACTGAGCAATTTCAATAACTAGCCATTGCACACTACAACATCACTCATTGCCTCTTTCACCATTTACCTCCACATGTACAGAAATGCACATCAAAACAATACCAAAAACAACCTCCAATCGACTTTAATACCACTATCTCTTCACTGCCTTCAGCTCACAACCTTACCACAAAACAACCACCGCAAATCCCATCTTCTCACCTGCAACCTTATGATAACTCCTCCTCACACCGAACTCCATCCCCAGACCGAATGCCATCAAAAAATCCCTACCAACGAACTCCAATCGAACCCAATCAGTAACCACCCTAAGCAATCGTCCACAAACCAAGCAAGCTAGCAGTGACGAACTCGAGCAATTCGCTAACCCAAAACCTGCAATCTCACCCTAAATCAATGTGGGCAACACTCAGTTTCCAACTTCAAAATCATCCCACAATCTCCTCCCCGAAATCACACGATTATCGAACTGTGAAATTAAACCCCCTTCTCAAAATCGAACCACCCCTAAAATCGTTCATGCAATTGAACCCGCAATACACCGCCTTCATCTTCCTACACAACTCCGTCCACAATTCCACTTCGTCTTCCAAAAATCAACCGCAATTCACCCGAATTCCAATTCCCTCTGGAAGCCATAAACCCCCCTTCGAATTCAAACCGAAAACCCCAATTCCGATTTGCCTCCACCTGTTGCAAATCGATTATAGACCACCACCACCTTTGAAAATTTCCAATTATTTTATTATTTTATTTTTAGTTCTTTCTAGAAGTGGTGGTTTACCATAGAGAAGAAACTGTTTTGGTTTTAAATGAAAATCATTTTTGGGTGCGTGGCCTTTTGAATCCTGGGCCGCATGGGCTTGGTTTTGATTCATTGGGCTTTCCTTTTCTTTAATGTTTTAGTTTCTAATTTTTGATTTGCAATATTTTGCCTTTATTTTTCCTAAACAAAAAAGGTTCTTGTCCTATAACATTGTGTTTAATTTAATTCTCACTTTCTTTTAAACAAAAAAAAAAGAATATATTTTTCAACTCCATTTCAGGTTGTAGAAAATTGGAGGAAGGAATTGCTCTTACACTTGCTTGCTTGGTTGGATTGCTTTGCTTTGCACTATTTATTCGCTTACTTTCTAACTAAAAATTGTCGCTAAAAAAAGGTATTAATAAAAATCAACATGCTTTGGTATTGTATTTTAACTCTATTTTTATTTTGATCGCATTGTGAGTTGCTTGCATTTGCATTAAAAAAAATCCAAAAACAAAATAAAAATTCATCATTTGTTGCATTGTTAATTCACGTTTAATTTCTGTTTTGCATTCATCTTATTTTATTTTCATCTTTTTAGGACATCGCTAAATTTTGGCAAATTGGTTTATTTCTAACGAATTATTTCTCAGTGTCCAGACTACAGCGGAGTAAGAACTGCTTATAAATATTACGGTGATTCGTAAATATTATAGCGGTTGTTCCACTGAAGGTACTTAAACCTTCGGCTGTATTGCTAGGGTGATTCCTCGTGCACTGATAACTGTTGTCCGTTATCTGGCTGAGAATTTTTTTGTTGAAATTAATCTAACCGTCATTATATAATTTTAGAAAATTTGTAATAATTAATTTGCGTTCATATAGTTGCATTAGGTTCATGCATATATAAAAAAATCAAATGAAAAACGAAAAAAATCATTTGTAAATAATTTCTTTCCTCTTTTTCTTTAAGCATTTTGTTTTTTTTTTAAACCCTTCAAAAATCCAAAAATATAAAATAAAAAGGATCCAAAATCTAAAAAAAATCATTTTATGAATATTTCCTTTTCTCTAAAAAAAAATTCAAAAAAACCATTTCCTTTAAAATGTCTGAATTTCCTCATTCGCACAGATTTTACGATAGTTGTGAAAATCAATATAATCCATATAATTTTACACTAAATTCACATGGCTATATTAATAACAACTATTGTGCAAATAACTCAGATTTTGCCCCACATGATTTCCAAACTACGATCAATCCTCAAATCTTGAAACAATTATTGAATCTTTACTTGAAATTCAAAGAATGAATGAATGGTATATTTCATACTTGTGCAACAATTCAAGTCAAAGTTTTCAAAATAATCAAAATTCAATTCCAAATTCGAATTATTTTGATTATAACCCTTGTTAATTCAATTTCAAACTCCAAAATGAATTTCAAATTCAAAATGAAAATGTGAGTCACTTTTCAAATGATTTTCGCCATGGGAATAATTTCCAATTGTGGTGCAACTGAAAATATTTGTTCTCAACAATTTCAAAGCGAAAATTCTCATGTTAATAATCTTAAATTTGATTTTGTTGAGCAAAATTACATGGATTTGTTGTATGAAACCTACTTGAAATTTCGTTAGAAACAAAATCTATTCCAAACGTGTGACGATTCGAAAAATAATCCACCTTTGCCCGCAACCGACCATTTCAATTCTTTTGAGAGGGTGGAACCAAATCTCAAATTCGATATTCCTTTTTTTGAAAATAACGAATTTCAAACAACAACGATTTTGAAAATGATACATGCGTTGAAGTTGTTGACAATTCACCAAAGGAAGAAGAATTTGATGAATACGATTTTTTTGGACTTTTCGAAAATGAGTTGAATTTTAAAGAGGGAGTGTAACGAATTGGGATTTTCGACCCCAAAAATCGACATAAAACCCATGTCGACCTATTCAAGCATCGAACATTCCAGATCGTCAATAGAAAGGAGTTAGAGGGTGAGAAATAGAAAGAAAGTTAGAATAGAAGAAGAACACAAATACAACACCAATGTAATCACGAATCTTAGAGCAGAACGAATAAATATATTATGTAACATAACTTTGAAATAAAACCAGTATCTATATACAATATCATTATCAGGGTACAATACTTACAACACAGCGGAAATAAACAATGGCTATATAATCCCGAAGCCTCCTGCTCCAAGCTCTCCAAGTATGTCTGGAAAATCCCGACTACTTGACTGCCCATACTAATTTGGGCACCCAAGAGTTAGGTTAAAAAAAAAAAGGATAAACTCTGGGTTAGTCATGGGACTAGTGTGAGTAAACTCCAACCACTTGGTTTAACTTTTAAAATCCTTTTAAAAGAAAGGATAATCGTAAGACAGATCCACACAAAAACAAAGATAGTTTTTACCTTACGATAAACCAAAATATTCTTTATATCGAGCTCTTTCGATATTATACTAATGTCTAAATCAAATAAATAACAATCTAGTGGAACACTTTCATCTCACATTCCACATATATAATCAAAAACCGCAGGCGCTTGTTGGATAATGGATTCCAACTAGTAAGGTATGGGACCACCTTCCGACAGTGTATCTCTAGAGAGGAATACACTGGGTTCAACAAGAACATCTTGCAACCCAGGCTAAACATAACAAGTCACTCATTTCGCTTGAGTGTATCGAATGTATTATCACCAATGGTTGGGATCAATAACTGTTTCCTAAAAGGGACAACATTGAAATAGATTAAAGAAGTAAATGAATTTTCTATAGACCAGGTGACAATACACCCTACTTGGGTGTGACCCACTTAGCCATGCGACCTACCCGATTTTTGTCATTTCCTGGTTGATGAGGCTTGAGGTCATAATGTACATATCACACCTTTATTTACTTTGAATGCCACATCGTCATACCCGCCAAATCACAAACTGATTTCTCCAAAAATACCACAGGTATACAGCTAAGAGAAACGAATTCCTCTACCACCAAACGTAAATACGTTCGAAGAGATCAACTTACGTGATTTATTAAATATATTCTGTCAGACATTTTTCCATACAAGTTGTCCTGGGACTGGACAAACCGAAGGCACTATTCTGTAAACCCATCTTAGGCAATTTCTACCTAGGATTTTCCAGAACAGCCCTTGCTTAAATTATGTCTTCAATTATCTTCATCATATTTGATTAGCAACGCTAACGCCTATACGGAGTGGTTTAAAGATAATAAATCTGATTCCAGTCTCTCCGTATTGACGACGAAAAAATGGTCAAAACTTTGATTGTGACGGTCCGCCCCATACCAGCTGACATTTTTAATGAAATGCGTTGTGCCAATGCCCGACTAGCACGGGATGGTCGCGAAAGAAAGGAAAAGAAAGGATTTTGAACTAACAAGGAACCTATAAAATATCTCACAACGCATGGAATAAAATATAATAATAACATACTTGACATAAAACAGGTGAGACAGTGCATAAGCTGAAACTAAACCATAATAGCAGCGGAAATCCAAAATACAGCTTATGATCCAACATCATTATTACAACTCCAAATTACCGTCTCTAAAGCAAAAGAAAGAAAAGTTACACTACTAATGCCCAAGCAGTAACCAGCAACAACACAGGGAGTATATATGAGTAAATAGTACGTGTAAGCCTCCTGCTCGTCCCCGAACAGCTACTCGCGCATCACCACCTAACCTGTCTCTAGCCTGCTCGTTTAGGAGCACCCAGAGTAATAAGAAGACACATAAAACTATGGGTCAGACAAAAGTCTGGTATGAGCGATAAACAACAAAACAGAATAATAACAGGTATAATCCAACCATACCTGAACCTGGACCTGCAACCAAAGAGTCAGCACAATAAGATGTGCAATACTTTAAGGTAACACAAACATAAAGTGTAAATGGGGGTGGGGTCATGGTTATAGCAAACATCAAACATAGCAATCATCCTCACATCTCTCACTCAGTGCGTAAAGCATACGATATCTACCACTTTGATCACCCAATTCTTTGCTACGATCACTTTGCCCCATGGAGTCATAATGGCCCCACTGCACTGATCTATAGCCACTGTTAGATCCAAAAGTGGCTTAACACCCAAACTAATAACAATTCTATTGAAATGAAATCAAAAACTATGAAAACACACAATTTATAGTGGTTCGACGTTAAATAGCCTACGTCCACTTTCTTCTTTTTTGATTGATGCTTTGAATGCGAGTACAACAATGATTTTCACTCAATTCTCACTTATCTCATACATTGATTCACACAATTTCCTTCACAATATGATTCAAAAGATGAATGTAAGCTGAATAAGTTGATGAAATTCAGGTTGCAAAGGTGTTTAAGTTCTAAAAATTCTAAAGGATCCTTCCAAATGCCTCTTGATGTTGTATTTATAGGTGGAAAATCCTCTTGGAGTGGGATCGGTTCGGATCCACGTGGCATCAATCCCGCCACAATCGGGTTCAGATGGAATCTGATGATGACAGCACACCAGGTTAGTGGCAAACGTGGGTAGATCGTGTGCGTAACCGTCTCGAGTATTAAGGAAAACGTGGGGTGGAAGCTGTTGTGACTCCGGGATCGGATCGGATATGTTTTTGTATGGGGTTCGGATCGGCTCCATTCCTTCCGATCCGGTCCGGCTTGTTTTCCTTCCCTTTTTGCTTTGTGTTGATCTGTCTCTGTCCAAGGAAACTCGATCTGATCCAATTATCTGGTAGGGTGCTCTTCATTGTTTGAGTCTTTAACTTTGTGTAGCCTAGTTCACAAAGTAGGCTAATATTTTTCCCCCTCAAGGGATGCTTCTATCGAAGATGGAGCGTGCCTTGACATCGTCTGTTCATTGATCTTTGAATTTGAATCGTTAAATAGTCACCTCCATTCGTTCACAAGGACGTGTTGCTTCATAAAACCGTGTCTCTTGCCGTCTACATATAAACTATGACGCATATGAATTACTTTGCTCATTTTTATACAAGTTTAAGAACTCTTCTTGATGTCCAACAGTTCCTCCAGGTAAATTTTTTCTTTATTTTCCTTCGAATTTGATTTACAGACCACTTCGATGTGTAAGATTCCATTCGGTTCGAATTCCGACCCGAACAGCTTGTCTTCGGTTTTGCTTAGTATCAGATCAACGGGCCAGAGCACATTCGTGGGCCTAAATTCCGGTCCGAAACGGGGTGAAAGGCTGGGAATACAAAGGGCTATGATATATCTATATAAACTCGCTACCTCTTCACTTTCTTTCTTTCATTTCTTTTATTGCCTTCACTTACCAGATTTTGGACCAAAACCCTAACTCTTAAAAACTCCAAAAATCCTTCTCGTTAATCTTCATATCAAACTCGTAAGTAAGTTTAAAACTTCGATTATCCTTGTAATAATCGATTTTAGCTAGTATTTGTGGTCAATTTGAACGGTTTGATTATGGCTTTTGCTTGGCTTCGACGCCGTGGCCTCCCCCTCCCTCGCCGTCGTCGTTGGTGACTCCATTATCACCTCGAGGCGTCGGGAGATGGGATTAGGATCCATTATTGGATATTTGGGCACATAAGTGCTCGGTCTCAATCGGGGTTTTTGAGATGGAGTTGGGTTCGGTGTTGGTTGAGCGAGATGGAAAATTGAGAAGAAAAAGAGAAAGAGAGGAGCTGGGATCGGTTCGGGTGGAGAAAGGTTAGAGTGAAGGGAAGGGGAAGAGGTTCCTATGACCGGATTGGGTCGGAGTAGGAAATAAAGAGGAAGAGAGGCATGGACACTCAAGTCAATCCGCACAGATCCGAATGCCTACTTCCGAACCGATCCGGTTTTGCTGGCTGGTTGCGAACGTTTGCTTCAGACCAAAACATGGCTACTCCCCCCCCCCCCCCCGATCCGATCCCAACACTTACATACGAACTGAACCAAAGCTGTCCTACTCAATGCACAAGAATTTGTTCAACTGGCCAAATAAATACTTGACATAACCTTCAACTTAAAGAACAGTTAGGATAGCACCTTATGAACATAAACGAACATCAAGAACTATTCCGAACATTACTGCTTTATCGAACCTTTGCATTACGCTCTCATGTGTTTACTTTGCATCCTTTGCACACATATCACACACTTTAGTTCACACACGTACAGGGGGGATACGGGCTATCTTACTCTAACTTATGTTATTGCTTCTTCAGTAGTTTAGCAAACATGGCAGAGAGACGTTCATCTAGGTTAGCAGAAAAGAAAGAAGTTGCAGAAACTTCCGAGAGATTCACTCCTGATGACATATCCTCTCCCTCAGACCTAGAATGGGATGACAAGGGCCCCGATTATGAAGTGGAAGCACACAATAGTGAAATATCTTCTGATAATGAAGTTTCTCTTGGTGATGAAGAGGAAGGAGGGATAGGAGATGATCGTTCTCCTGATGAGTTTGAATCTGCCACTATATTGGAGTTACCTAAAGATTCTGTTGAATCGACGATTGATGACGACAGACTCATTCGAATATGTCTAAAGCATGGAATACTAAAAAGAGATACCCTGGTGGCATCGAAAACAGATCGCCCCCACAATCCACCAGAAGGATTCATGGCAATTACCTGGTTGATGTGCCAAGTTGGGGCTATTCCACCGTTTCCGCCTTTTATCGTTGATTTTCTAAGACAGATGCGGATTGCCCACATGCAATTACATCCCAACTCTTATGTTTATTTACACACCTTGTATATAGCATACAAAGAAATTTTAGGTATAGAGCCTACCTTTGATGACGTCCACTTTTTTTATAATTACAAGCATCGGACTCAAGAAACTCCTTCCTTCTCATATTTTGAATCATTTCCAAAAAGGAAAATTATTACTGTTCCATTTAGCAGCAAGGCCGGCGATTCTAAGCTTGAATGGTTTTATATCAGACAGCAGCCGGGGTGCGCCAGAAGATGGACCAAATCAAGTAAAGCACCGTCTTTCTAGATCTCAATTGTAAATGCTCATGCCAACACATTAACTTGCTCTCTGTTCATTTGCAGTTCATAACCCAAAGTAAATATCGGATCAATTATACTTTGATCGTTTGCATCGCCTTCTCAATGGCGATCAATAGTTCCTAACCATCGATGAAGTTCTTAAGGATGAGTATCTCCATCATCACGGGTTACTATCTATTACCCGTAGTATAGGTCATGGGATGGGTCCATATGCGTACATACCCCCGGTAGACATTATTCCTGAGACGGGTGAGGGCTCGAAAGGTCCGATAATACCTCTTCGGACTTCGCCTTCTCCATCTTCAACTCAGGACGATGAGTTAGCCAACATAGCTGAAAAGCATAGAGATGGGTATACCGTCCCTGACGATGCTATTTCTCCTGAGAAGTCAACATCCCCTAAAAATCTGCCGATAGATGCTTCTCAAGGAGATGTTCCTACTACCGACGATTCCACATTTAAGGGTTTAGGAAACCTCCCCCTGCCTGAAACCATCCATACTTCAGAGGATTTTGGCACAAATCCTTTAACTTTCACTTCTTCAGAGGAGACTACTCCTGTAAAGGCCAAAGAGCCCGCTCATGCTAGTCTGGCCTCAGACTCGGGTTTGTTGGGGGGAACACCACTTAGGATGCACATAACACATTAGCACCGCACGTCACAGCACTCATGTCTTATGTGTATATTGACTCCGAATTCCACTTATATTGTTGTGCAGGTACAATGTCTCGCCCTTACTATGATGTCAGAAAAATGCGCCGTAGCATGTCTCGACCTCCTTTCGATATCGAGCATGATCGCCGTGAGAGCCGGGGGAGAGATGACAGAAGGCCTCACAATTCTCATCGACCACACACCTCGCTCTCTCGTTCCCTTGTCCGTTCGGATCCAAATAGGTATAAGGGCTACCAGAGTCGTCGAGGAGAAGACACGTCGCAATCCAAAGATCGAACTTCTCCTCAAGACAAATATAGTCGGGAAAAAAGTCCACCGAAACATACCGATTCACGAGACAAACACAAATTTCCTGAGAAGCGATCTGGAAAAGGTGATGCAGCCATCGTCCCGGCTAAGCGAAAACACGTTGAACTATCATACTGCAGGACTCCACCACTGGATGCTGATTCCAAAATTAAGCTGGCATATTTGGAGAAACAGTTCCCAAATCACTACTTCGAGAATCTAACCTTTTAACCCGCATTTGAGCCTATTTCTTCAAAGTGGGCAGATGAGGCTAAAGCAAAGATTGACGCAGTTGAGAAACAATACTCGGAGATGTACAAATATTCACGCAATCTCTCCAGAATCATTCGGGCTTTAATTAAAGACGTTGATTCAATAAAAAAGGCTGCGGATTCGGATGAGAATGCCTTGAAAATTTGGAGAAGGGCCTAGAAGACACACAGGCTCAACTCGTCATTGCTCAACGAGATGCCAACAACTTCAAACAGCAATTTGAGGAATTACAGAAGCATTATCATGACTTGCTGGAATCTCATAGTCAAGAACGTTTGGAGTTGAAGAAACAAGCGGAAGACGCTAAGTCAGACAGTGTCAAAATGCAACTGGCTTACAACACTCTTGAGCAAGAAAAGGCCGAGTTAGCGAGGAAAAATGTTGAACTGCAGAAACGAAATGCCGGCTTGGAGTCCAAGTTAATGGAAGCCGAGAATAGGGTTGCCCTAGCTGAGGGGAATGTGGATAACGCCATTAAGTCTGCTGAAGAATCCCATAAACAGCTATCAGAGGCTCAGGAAGAATTGCACGGTGTTGGCGAACTATTGATTGAATTCTTTGCACACATAATTCATCGCCGAAACATCTCTTGGATCGAAGACTATCCGACTACCTTAGTTCACGTATGGAGTCAAATCATTGAATGGAAGAAGGAGGAACTTAAGGTAGATTTCATTGACGAAGAAAAACTTATGGAGAAGTATTTGAGAGATGATGAACCGGCACGCCTGGCTGAGGGGCATCGCCTCATTGCTGCTGCTATGGAGGAGGAGAAATACCTGGCCAAACAAAAGAATATCCTTGAAGTTGGTTCTTCTTCCGCTACTGCCGAAACTACTGAAGTTGAGGGATATGATCCCGAGAATCTGGGAATTCCTAAAGTGTCCCTTTTATCTCCTATACCTGAATCAGCGTCAAAGACGGTAGCTGCCCCAGTTGAGAAATCATCAGAAGGCATTTCTAACTTTTCACCTCAATTTGTCAAGGCCGTCACCACCTTTCATCACATCATTGGGCAATCGATCGAGGATCCTTTATTTTCTCCTGAGTCGATAACTGTTGCTTCTCATTTTGTAGGTGTTGGACCAGCCGAGAAGATTGATGAGCCACGGGGAGCCTCTGTTAGAGAAGAACCCGTGAAAAAGGCTTAGGGAGGACAGGATAAGGCTACCATCGTCGAATCCGGAGGAGGAGCTGAACCGTCTAAGGCCGACATTTCTCATGATGACAAAATGATAGATGCCTTGAAATACAACGGTGGTAATGAGGGGCATGAAGATGATCCTGATGTGCCTATAATTGGGGGTTCACAAAGTGTCGATGACGTGACTTTGGCTGAAATGAAAGCCGAGCAAGAGAAGCGCATGCAGCTGAAAGTTAAAGACTTGAACCTCGAAAGCCTTAAGCCCCTTGCAGTGGTGGAACCTGGATCGAGGTTAGTTGTTAAGCTTTCAACTAGGACTATTACAGAAGAGCTTGCTAAAAAATCTTTTCTTGATTCCAGTGTTCCGACTCCTAGGAAGAAATCCATCGATTCTGGTACTTCAACTACAGAGAAGAAAAGGCCAAAGCGTCTCATGTTTGATGCTGAAAAAAAAAGCAAAAAATGCTCATAAGGCTACCAAAAAATCCAATTCTGCTCCAAAGCCCAAGTGATAATGTGCTTTATTTTATTTTGATATTCCACTGGTCCGCTGTTGTTGTAGTGAGTGCGTCCCTCGCGTCCATTGCTTAGTCTTCCTGTATAAACTCACCTATTTGTGAATAAAGTGGTTTGTTCTCTGCAATGTCTGATATCCGTAAATTTTAACATTTAGATAAAAATGCGAATGAACGGCATGTCAAATCACAGTTATACAGTAAAGTCGTTATTAAGGGGAACATGAGTACATATATATGCCCCCAATCAATCTTGGATAACTGATTAAGACTTATTCAAGATTGATTAAATTCAAAATTCAGCTGTTCCCAATGGGGCCATATTCCTTTCGTCATTGATGCCTATTCTTTTTAGCATCTTTATACTCTCCTGTCTCATAACCAGGTTACAGTATTTCGGTCTCTTATCGGGGTGCACCTTCACGTCTCAAGGGACGTCGTCTTCCCGTCCTTTATACTCTCTCTCATTTCATGAGAGTTAGAGTTAGGAATGTCGTCTTCCCATTCTTTGCATCTTATCACGCAAACGGTCATTTTGCTTGTTCCTGCACATGGGTTGTCTCCAATTTTTGAAATTTAATTTTGTGTTTCATTATCATGACAGAATAATGGTTAAAGATATAAATAATGCAGGAAAATAAATGACATACGATATTTTTATAGTGGTTCAGCTAAGTCATAGCCTACATCTACTTCATAATCCTTTGTTCATATAAACAAAGTTTTTAAGGCAAGTCGTGCCTTTTTACATAGCTTATAAAAACAAAAAGGAAGTCATTTCATATTTAGCTCAGATATCGTCGTAAGTGATGAGCGTTCCAAGCTCTGGGAATCTCTTCACCATCCACGGTCGTTAGCTTGAATGCTCCTGTATCAAGCTTCCGTTGGATGGTGTATGGCCCTTCCCATTTTGGACCCAATTGGGTCGAAGGCGGGAAGACCCGCTTCAGTACTAGGTCTCCTGGTTCAAAGGTTTTGAAGCGAAATTTCCAGTCATAATAACATGCTACTTGATGTCGATGTCTTGAGGCACGCAAGTCTGCTTCGTCTCTTTTTTCTTCATTCATATCAAGAGACTCTAGGAGGAGTGTTCTATTTGTCATCGGGTCATAATACGCGACTCGATGAGAAGGGACTTCCAATTCTACCAGGATCACTGCTTCTGACCCAAAGGAAAGTGAATAGGGAGTATGGCCGGTGGCCAAAGTTGTCCTGTAGGCCCATAAAGCTAGTAGTAACTCGTCTACCCATTTGGCCTTGGCCCGCTCCAACCTCTTCTTGACAATAAATTTAATGACCTTGTTTATTGCTTCGACCTGGTCATTTGACTGCGGGTGAGCTACAACAGTGTACCGTTTATCAATCTTGTACTTCTGGCAGAAGTTTCTAAATTCCACGCTATCAAACTGCGTCCCATTATCAGTTATGATGGTCTTCGGTATCCCAAATTGATAGATAATGTTTCTGACCACAAAACTGATCATCTTTCTCGTCGTGATTGTTGTTAAAGGTTCAGCTTCCATCCATTTTGTGAAATAGTCCACAGCGACGATCGCGTACTTAGCTCCTCCTCTGTCAATAGGTAATACTTCAATAATGTCAATCCCCCACATGGCAAACGGCCATGGGCTTACCATCGACTTGTGCTGAGTCGGAGGCGCTCTGGGAATCTTGGCAAATCTTTGACATCTGTCGCAGCGTCGTGAATAATCAGCTGAATCTTTATTCACGGTAGGCCAAAAATATCCATACCATAGTACTTTCTTTGCTAGGGTTTGGCCCCCGATGTGGCCCCCGCACTCACCTTCATGTACTTCTTGCAGTACACGTTTGATGTCGTCATGTACGATACACAGTAGTAGGGGCATTGAAAACCCTTGGTGATAAAGGACGTGGTCCTGTAAAACGTATCTTGCAGCCTTATGTCTTACAGCTCATCTTTCGCTCTTTTTTCAACGGGAGGGTTCCATTCTTGAGAAAATTCTTAATCGGTGTCATTCATGATTCTCTCTCTGGGTTGACTTCCAAGGCTAGTTCCACTTCCATCAGGTCGAAACTCGGTGATTCCAAAGCCTCTGTCGGAACCGTTTCAGTTTCTTTGGGGTTATCAGAACTTGCTAGCTTTGCCAGCCGATCTGCTTTCCGATTTTCCGTTCTTGGAATATGCGTTATGTTGTAATGCTCCAAACTACCTAGCAACTCCTTTACCTTTTCGAGATAAGTAACGAGTCGAGGCCCTTTAGCAATAAATTCCTCCCGAACCTGGCATACAACTATCTTGGAATCGCAACATATATCCAGTGTCTTCACTCCTAATTCTTTGGTGAGTTTCAGCCCGGCAATCAGGGCTTCATACTCGGAATCGTTATTAGTAGCAGCAAACTCTAATCGTAATGCATAGTAAATAGATCATCCTTCAGGAGTTATTAAAACAACTTCGGTGCCGGACCTTCGATCATTTTTGGCTCCGTCCGTATATAGATTCCACGGACTAAGCTCTAACTCTTGGTCCAAAGTAACTACCTTGTCACCCATTGTTTCATCTTCGGGAATTGTGAATTCAGCTATAAATTCGGCCAATGCCTGCCCTCTTATTGATTTCCACGGTTGAAAATTTAAATCAAATTGACTTAGCTCGATGTTCCATTTAAGTAACCGCCCCGATGCTTCGGGTTTTTGCAACACTTGTCTTAAAGGTTGATCGGTGTATGCAACTATTGCGTGAGCCTGAAAGTAATGACGAAGCTTGCGGGAAGCAATCAGGAGGCTATCAGCAAGCTTTTCTATCTTCGGATAATTACGTTCTGCAGCAGCTAGCTTTTTGCTCACGTAGTATATAGGCCTCTGGACTTTATCCTCTTCACGTACCAATGTTGTACTGACAGCATGAGATGATACCGCTAGGTAGACAAACAAATCCTCATGTTCCACGGGTTTTGATAATATTGGAGGCTTTTCTAATAATTCAAATAAATTCTGGAACGCCTCCACATAGTCGGGGGTCCACTCAAAATTTCACTTTCCTCGTTTTATTAGATCGAAGAAAGGTACACACCTAACTGTATCTTTAGAGATAAACCTGCTCAATGCAGCAACTTTTCCGGCCAAGCTTTGAACATCTTTGATCTTTCATGGTTCTTTAATATCCCTTATTGCTGCTATTTGGCTAGGATTTATCTCAATTCCTCGAGAACTCATGATAAACCCAAGGAATTTTCCAGATGCGACCCCAAATGAGCATTTTAGGGGGTTTAACTTCATTCCATACCTTCGAAGAATATCAAACATTTCAGCTATGTCCCTTGTATGGTCGGAAGATTGTTTAGAATTCACAAGCATGTCATCCACGTAAACCTCCATGGTTTTCCCGATTTGGTTATAGAACATGCGGTTGACCAAGCGCTGGTACGTGGCTCCTGCATTCTTTAACCCAAATGGCATTACCACATAACAATATAACCTTAAGCTTATGATGAAACTTGTATGCTCCTGATCTGGTATGTGCATGGGAATTTGGTTGTACCTAGAATAGGCATCCATAAAGGATAAAAGCTCGTGCCTAGCCGTCGAATCTACTAGCTGATCAATTCTGGGGAGAGGAAAGCTATCCTTCGAGCAGGCCTTGTTCAAATCAGAAAAGTCGATACATGTACGCCACTTCCCGTTAGACTTTTTGACTAGGATAGGATTTGATATCCAGTCGGGATATTTCGAATCCTTAATGAATCCATTATCTTTTAATTTCTCTACCTCTTCTTTCAAAGCTGCTGATCGCTCCGGGTCTAACATCCGTCTTTTCTGTTTGACTGGTGGGTGCTTTGGATTAATACATAAAGAGTGGCTTATAATGGCAGGCGAAATCCCACACATGTCAGCATGTGTCCAGGCAAACACATCCTGATTTGCCCATAAAAAATTAGCCAACTCTTTCGCTCAAACTGGATCTAGTTGCGAGTCGATCTTTAGTACTTTTGTCGAATCTGTCTCATCAATGGGTATATTTACTGTTATCTCATTGGGAGTCGCCTTCCTATCCTCGGTTTCTTTATCCTCTCTGGGATCTATATCGTCGAGCACATATGAGGGCGACTCTCTTGGGGCTGGACCCCTTAATTGCTATGCTGAGTTCTCCTTCGGAGCGGCAGAATCGTCCTTAGTTTCTATATTCAACCCCTTCATTAGCATCTTCAACTCTGTCATGTAACAAGTTCGTCCCATAGCTTGGTCGCCCCTCATCACCTCAATTCCTGCGTCAGTCGGGGATTTAAGCAGCAAGCACCAAGGTGCAATACATGCCCTAAACTCGGCAAGGGCCGGTCGGCCTAGGAAGGCATTGTAGGGCGATTCCACATCCAAAACTACAAAAGGCAGGATACTCACTCTCTGGTGATCTCCCTGCCCTAATTTCATTGGTAATTCTACATAGCCCATTGGAGCCGTCGACGCTCCGTTGAAGCCACATATCCATCCTTCGCATGGCTTTAGATCTTTTGCTTCAAGTCTCATTTGTTCAAAAGCTTTCTTGAAGAGGATATTGACCGAGCTTCCGTTATCTACCAACACTTTATGGACTAAAGCAGGGCCGATGGTCGTGGTAATTACCAGTGGATCTGCAGTTGGGGATTGAACTTCAGAATCATCTCTACTACGGAATATAACGTCGTCTGACATCATCTTTTGCTGTTTTACTGGAGTGATGTCTTCGAGGTTACTGCATTCTCCTACCTCACAATGCTTAGCGGCGTTGACGTACTGATCCATCGCTTTGAAACTATGACTAGCTAGGTGGGGTCTGCATATAATGGTATTGATAACGATCCCCTTACCTTTCTGCTAGGCTATGGGTTTTGAAGTAGGCTGGTTTTGGTCCGGGGCTTGTCCCGCTTGCCCCCTGTCCCTTGGGTCTACCTTGTACTCGTCCAACTTCCCTTCCCGTAGCAATCTTTCAACTATATCTCTCAAATGACGGCATTCGTTGGTGGAATGACCGTGGGTTCCATGGAACAAACAAAACTTTCCCGTTGCGATCTCTTTCTCAATGGAGTCTCTGGGTGGTGGTTTTTTGTACTACAATATGCTATATGTATCCAAGTAAATATTCTCCAACATATCATTTAACGGCGTATAGTTTTCAAAAATCTGGAATCTGGGTCTTTTACTAGAGCTATTCCCTCGGTTTCTGTTCCTTCTATTGTCGTTCCCATTCCTGTTGCTATTACTCCCGCTCTAGTTGCCAACGTTTACTTCAACCTTCCCTGAACTGTCACCAGATTGTTTCACAACAACATTACTTTGGACACCTTCCCTAGAGGCCCCTTCGGACTTTCTCTTCCTATTTGCATGAGATTTTCTCATCTCAAGCGAATGTTAGCTTTTTCATAGAACAATTCTCTGGTAGGAGGCGGTTTCCCAGACAAGTAATCCCCGAATTCTATGTCAGGGTCAACCCCTTCAATCAAGGCCATCAGAATAGTGGGCTCGTATGGATCACTAATTTCGGTGACGGCCAGGTTGAAGCAGTCTAAATATGACTTCAAAGATTCTCCTGGGGTCTGTTTAATCCGTGACAACTCTGTGACACTCTTGGACTTTCGGGCGTGAAGTCGAAACTGGTTCATGAAGCGCTCACTCAATTCTGTGAAATTTGATATCGACCAGGGAGGGAGCTGGGTGAACCACATTAAAGTCACATCTTCAAGATAAATTAGAAAGGCTTTGCATTTTACAGCATCTGGAGCTGCTGCAGCATTCATGAACCATGCATACCTCATCAGATGCTGCCCTGGGTTCGTTCTTCCTGAATACCGATCCATCTGAGGCAAGTTGAACCGCCGAGGGAACTGGAAATCCAATATATCATCTGTGAAGGGGATATGACTTCGCTTAATACCCCAGTCCTCATAAGTGTACCACTGTCTTTCGAACATAATCTGGCACACCATCGCCCATACATCAGCATTTGTCAAAGTCTGCACATGTTTTCTAAGTCTGATATTCGGATTACCCCTGGGCTCCTGATTAGGGGATAGCCTTTTGTTTCTAGTTGCGGCTGCTCTACACTACTCCCTATGCTCCCGGTCGATCGCAGGAGGAAGAGGTTGGAGAAGTTGCTGTTGCATAGGATTAGTAATGTTAGGATCCCTGGGTAAAACATGGGATCCACGCATGGGCAATAGCATAGGCTCTTTCAAGCTCGGGTCATCAGGTCCTAACACACGAACGACATCTTCTCGGGATCCTAAATATCCAAAAGTTAGCTGATCAAGGTTCTGAGATCACTCTAGCGGTCTTCTTTCACGAGGACGTTCCTCATTTGAAGAAGATGAATTGTCTACAGCAAGGCGGCGTGTTGTGGAAGGTGTCTTTTGCCTCCGGAGCTCTTGGAGTTCCCTACTCATAGTGATCATGTTTTATTGCATGCGAAGGTTGTCACGCCTATGGGCTTCCAATGCCTCCTTAGTACTCTGGAGTATGTCAAGGAAGCGTGAAAATTCTCCTTGGGTGACGGGTGCAGATGGGTCAAGCTGATCATTGGTCATAGCGGATGGAATCGGAGCATTAGAGGGAGCTCGAGTAGAAGTTCCAGCTCCATTCTGGTTCGGATCGGATCGGAGCAAGGTACTAGGACCGGACTGGTTCGGATGGGGGGAGCGAGTGACCTCAACGTCTTCTGATTGGCTCGGATCGGAGTCACCTGCTCGGATCGGACCTTCCTGACCGGAGCGGCCTGCTCCAGAGTCTTGTCTACGCGACCTCGTCAATACCATGGCTTGCTGATTCTCTCTAGCATTGTTCTCCCTAGCGCCTTGCACTTCTTTTCCTTTTGTTTTGGCCATAGTGTTCAGTTCTTCAATGGTTCACCAGAAGGTACTTAAAGATGTAAAAAAAACGGAGGATTAACTTCTTTGAACTTTGAAAGTCCAAATAGTAGAATGATAATCCCCAAAAGCGAAGAATTCAAGGATTTCTCAGTGAAAGCACCAAAATTTTAGATCCAAAATTGGCTCTAACACCCAAACTAATAACAATTCTATTGAAATGAAATCAAAAACTACGAAAACACACAATTTATAGTGGTTCGACGTTAAATAGCCTACGTCCACTTTCTTCTTTTTTGATTGATTCTTTGAATGCAAGTACAACAAAGATTTTCACTCAGTTCTCACTTATCTCATACATTGATTCACTCAATTTGCTTCACAATATGATTCAAAAGATAATTGTAAGCTGAATAAGTTGATGAAATTCGGGTTGTAAAGGGGTTTAAGTTCTGAAAATGCCAAAGGATCCTTCCAAATGCCTCTTGATATTGTATTTATAGGTGGAAAATCCCCCTGGAGTGGGATCGGCTCGGATCCACGTGGCATCAATCCCGCCACAATCGGGTTCAGATGGAATCTGATGATGACAGCACACCAGGTTAGTGGCAAACGTGGGTAGATCGTGTGCGTAACTGTCTCGAGTATTAAGGAAAATGTGGGGTGGAAGCTGCTATGACTCTGGGATCGGATCGGATATGTTTGTGTATGGGGTTCGGATCGGCTCCATTCCTTCCGATCCGGTTCGGCTTGTTTTCCTTCCCTTTCTGCTTTGTGCTGATCTGTCTCTGCCCAAGGAAACCCGATCTGATCCAATTATCTGGCAGGGTGCTCTTCATTGTTTGAGTCTTTAACTTTGTGTAGCCTAGTTCACAAAGTAGGCTAAAAACCACTAATACGTCTCTCAATGGTGAGTCAAAGCTATAGGTATCGATAACCCCTTAGCACACGTCCCGCAGCAAAGTCTAATCATGAAGTCAACTTGTTGGTTCCCGTCTGGATCCTGAGTGCTGACTTCTAATTTGAACTACCTTTGCATCTTGGGTTTTTCTCATTGTCATCTCAGTTCGATCTCCATTCGGTTCGTGATCATCATATAGGTTCGGATCCTCCATCGGTTCGTGAGTAGCTCCGGTACGTGGCCTACAAGCGGTTCGAGACATGGTCACCGATCCGATTCGGATCGGACTACTCCATACGGTCGGGTCGTGGTAACCCCATCGGTTTGGGTTAGACTTGCCTACTCAGGTTGGTACGTGCACTTCTTCTTCTAGCGGTTCGGTTCGGAATGGCACCCTGATTCGGATCGTGACACTCTACTGGGATCGGTTCGTGATGCCCTTCTTCTAGCAGTTTGGATCGTGAGCTTCTGGTAAGTTCAGAGCTTCTAGTTCATGGGCTCTTCAAGTGAGCGGGTCGGTTCGTTAAACCTCGTCCAGGTCGGAGAAGGTGATCGGTTCGGTTCGGATATGGACGATCCGATCCGATTCCTGCATATTTTCCTGCAACTTTTCTAGTGACTGTTTTACGCCACACGACGACGTTTTCGACCATGTTAACTGTTCTATGCAATCATAAATCGTACCAAACAGTAATAGCAACATGTATAATCATCCACAAACAGCAAAACAACAATTTAACATGTTTATACGGATCAAACATACCCAAAAACCCATGTTTGTCCCTTAATCATGTTTAAGCATACAATTAGCAAAACTTATCCAAATCAGCCCAAATTTTTATTAGAGCCCTAAAATAATATTTTAGAATTTTAAAAAATTTTCAAGATTTTTCTGAGCCATAATTTCGCTAATTATCACTAATCACCCCTAATTAACCGTAATTAGTGAAAAACAATGCAAATCACTGACCTTTGCCACAAATTTAGATATAAGATCCGAAACACTACTGTTTGGGACGAATTCCTAAGCAACACAGCAGCTCCAACTCTGATTTGGTGCTGATTTTCCTTGATTTGATGTAGTTTAGCTTAATCCTTGATTAAACGGTGATTAAAGATGATTCTAGAAGGTGGAGGCCATTGCTAGGGTTGAGAGGATGTTAGTGGCGGCTGAAAAATGACAAAGAAAAGGTTTCTCTAACCCTAATCAGTCCTCATATAGCTCTAATCCCGAAATCTCCCAATGGGCTCAACTCCTAATCACCCGGTTAAGCCCAATTAAGATGTTTTTCTCCTTCTAAATCTTATTTCGGCCATATCTCCCAAATGGTAAGTCCATTTGACAAGTGTGACCACTCTACAGAAAGGTAAACCATCATCCGAATCTAATGGAAGTGGTTTCAGGTCAAAACTCCTTACCAATCAAAAGTTATAGGCGAAACAAGATTCGCCAGGGGCAAAATGATCATTTAAAAAGCGGCAAAAATCGTGAACATGGGAAATGACCCCAATAGTCGTCCCCCAAAGTTACACGACCATACGACTTCATACGAAAAAGAAATAAATATTCTACGATCCTCCGATGCGTAGAATGCGGGTCGTTACATTCTCCCCTCCTTAGGAAATTCCGTCCCCGAAATTCCTTAACCAAAACATACAAAGAATCCCGCTTTCCTACCAATCATTAGCAACAATCAAACTTACATAACAACACAAAAAGCCTATCCTAGCATGCGGTTTACTAACAAGGGAGCACTATATCGATATTAAAAACCTTACCAGGCAAAGAATTCTGAATACATCCTCCTTATGTTCTCCTCTGTTTCCCAAGTACAGTCATTTCTTCATCACCCACTGGACTTTGACTAGTTTCACCGTCTTCCTTCGAAGTTGCTTCGTATCGTGTCCGACAATACGAATCATCTTGTGGTTCCCAACCACCTCGGGTTCTACCTCGATATTGCCCAACTGATTTGGTGAAATAGTCACATTAGGATCATGCACAAACTTCTTTGATTGGAAAACATGAAATACACTGTGAACTCCCGCCACCTTGTCAGGTAACTGAACTTTATATGCTAAATTCCCCACTTGTTCAAGAACTGGAAATGGACCAAAAAATCTTGGTGCCAACTTACCTTTTCTACCAAATCGAATCACACTCTTTAGCGGAGAGATCTTGACAAATACCAAGTCGTTAACGAAGAATTCCATATCTCTTCATCTTTTATCGGCATAACTCTTTTGTCTATCTTGAGAGTCTTCATTCGTTGTTGAACAACCTTGTTCTTATCTGAAGTTTCTTTTATTACTCCTAGTCCAAGCACAAACTCTCACCGGTTCCCAACCAACATGATGGTGAGTTGCATGGTCTTTCGTACAAAGCTTCAAATGGAGCCACTCCAATACCAGACTGATAACTATTATCATATGCGAATCCAACTAGATGCAAATGGTCATCCCGTGATCCACCAAAATCCAACATACAAGCTCTCAAGAGAATTTCTAATACTGATTCACCCTCTCTGTTTGACCATCGGTTCGAGGATGATACGTGGTACTGAGATGTAATTCTGATCCTAAAGCCTCTTGTAAGCTCTTCCAAAACCCCCTAGTAAATAATGGATCTCATTCACTCACAATGCCTTTGGGTACTCCATGAAATCTCACTACCCACTTCATATACAGTTTTACTAACTTAGCTGTCGTTCTATTCGACTTGACTAGTATAAACCTTGCACTCTTGGTAATCGATCCACAATCACCCAAATATTGTCATGGCCCAACCTAATCCTCGGTAAATCATCTATGAAATCCATCGAGACTTATTCCCGATTCCATTCGGGTATTTTCAACGGTTGTAACAAACCACTAGGCTTTCTTTGCTTAGCTTTAACTAACTAGCAATTTATACTCTTGGAGATAAACTTTCCCAACGTCTCTTTTCATCCCTTCCCAGTAGTACGTCTGCTTCATGTCTCAATACATTTTGTTACCACTGGGATGTATAGTCAGTTTTGAGTGATGACATTCTCTAAGAACTTCATCTCTCCATCTATTGACATTGGGTACAACCAATTTATCATCCTTTCGAAGCCATCCTTCTCTATCTGGTCCATACTTGTTCATTTTCTCACCATCGGTATTCATCTCTTCCTTGGAGATGATTTCTATTAGGTTTTAGGATCGTCCCTCTAGCTAGAACCAATCCGCTCAATCAAAGTCGGTCTAAAGGTCAAACTTGCCAATATTTCTAGATCCATTCAAGAAACATAACATCTAAATTGGCATGTTTCTTACTCAGTGCATCAGTACAACACCTAGTCTGGTACCACATGCATCTGTGTATACTGTCATCTCTATTACCAGAATCCTACAGGTGATAGTCTACTCAAGGGAATAAAAATAGGAACAAACATAACAACCATAGCATCCATCAAACATGTCCTATCTATCACCTGCTTAAGCCATACACATGTCGATACCTACTTGACCGGTCCAACCAATCCCAAGGCTAATGGAAGTCACACCTCCATACATACGTCGATACCTAATTGACTGGTCCAACCAATCTCAAGGCTAATGGAAGTCCCACCTCCATACATACATCGATACCTACTTGACTGGTCCAACCAATCCCAAGGCTAATGGAAGTCCCACCTCCATACGGACTACTGTAAGTCCAACGTATGTTTATCCTCCAAGGATAACTAGATCACGTCCAACGGATCCAAGGTAATGGGCGTCCCCAGATATCCCTGCTTCAAGTCCGCCTAGAACACTCTAAATATCGACGATTTCTTGGTACTCTCATCAGAAGAGCTAACTACATACTCTGACCCAGTCTCGAGTATCCATTACTGACAAATCTCAAGTCCAACATGAGTTGTCTCTCTATTCGTTGCATCTCCAAGATCAACGAACAACCATTTTTCTTTTACGAGTTCAGGTCCAACTTATATCATCCTAGCCATCATTGCATCTCCACGATCAATGAGCACATCTTATCCCTTCGAAGTCCTACCATTCTTGAACCAAGCAGAACATCAACATAGGGTCCTAAACAATCCATTACCTTGCAGCTTCCTCAAGTCCCACTCGAGTCATCTCCTAGCCCTATCGAATCCAACTCGGGGCAGTCCATACCATTGAACAGTCTTATCATGCCACGGCTGAACATCACTCCTCGAGTAAGCCGAGATATCATTCAATGGAAATCACAACAACTACTTATATCTCACGCAAACCATCCTAGTCGAACTCGACATTACCTAAGCACATGCCCCAAAGGCCTAATCCAATATCAGACAAGCACTCAAGGAACATCTCCTCCGAATTCAGACAGTCTACATGAGATGATACTAGCAAAAAAACTAAACAATCACATGCAAACATGCATCCATAACTCGATAAGATCACATTACAACAAATCATGCAAAGACTAGTTGAACCACCTATCGGGTTCGTCACAACTAAAGGTCTATCGACTATCTCAGGTTCCAATCCCCACTTATCTACCAATCACTCGATATGAAGGAATAGGATGCCTCGCTATCAACAAAACTAGAACAGAAACATCATAAATAGAAAGCATACCTCGAATAATGACACCCTTTCCCTTCTCCGCCACAGTTGGGGCATTCGACGAAGAAGGAACAGCGTTGATAGCATATGCTTTCACAATCTGCTTCTCTTAAGGAGGTTGTGGGCAATTATCCTTGTGATGTCCCACTTGGCCGCAATTGAAGCACTTCCTTTCCCCAGGATTTTCTTGACAATCTCTAGCATAGTGGCCCTTCTTGCCACAACTAAAGCACTCTTTATCTTTCTTGTCCTTCTTTTTCTGACCACCCTTGGTCTGGTCCTGTTTTCTCTTATTATGAGACTCCTTCTTACCCCCACTGCTTGCTTGCGGCTTTGGTTCCTTTACAGATGCAATAACAACATCGACCTTTGACTTAGGGTAAAGACTCTCCGATCTCAATGCTTTCCCCACTATAGACTCGAACGTCTTGTCGATGTGGTTTATCATCCTTTCCCCTAAGTACTCATCTTAGCCGGTTATGAACTTCTCGTTCTTCTTCTTCTCGCAGTGTCGATAAGAGATAATCCATACTTCGATAAAGTATCGAACTCAGCAATATATTCCGAGACTGCCCTACCATTCTGCTTAAGCTCCAGAAATTTCTGACTTTTGGGCAGCTGGGATGAACTTATCGCTACAGCGGGTCTTGAACTGATCCCAAGTAACTTGGTCCTCAGGGGTAGCTGGCTTAATAGCATTCCACCAATTCATTGTCCGTCCTTGCAGTTGACGGGATGCTGGCTTCCTTTTCATCGCGTCTTCAATTCCCAGATCCTCGAAGATAACTCACTACTATCAAGCCAATCCTGAACTTTTGTAGCCGATTCTGTTCTGTCGAACGGCTTCCCACCAAGGCTAGTGTAATCCTTGCATAGCTTGGCAAAATTGGCCCTAGGTGCCTGCACTGCTGCACCACCACCATTTGCAGCATTGGGAACTACTCCTTGCACATTTCTAAGCATCTCTCTCATGAAGACAGTGAACATCGTCCTCATATCAGGAGCATTCCCTTTATTAGCTCCTCCACCAGTACCTCTAGTATATCGGCTCATCGTTCAATCTGTAAGGAGAAATGATTAACCATCTCTTCAGTGGTGCTAGTGCAATGCGAGTTCATAATTAAATATACTAATAGTATGTATGTAACTTTTGAAAACCAAAATATAACAAATACGCGCTCTCATATACGTACTGTCTCTCCCTGGTGTCTTCCCTAGGTTAACTACGCAACCTAGAGCTCTGATACCAAATGTGACGGCTCGCCCCACACCAGGTGACATTTTTAACGAAAGTGCGTTATGCCAATGCCTGACTAGCACGGGACGGTCGCCAAAGAAAGGAAAAGAAAGGATTTTGAACTAACAAGGAACTTGTAGAATATCTCACAGCACATGGAATAAAATATAATAATAACATACTTGACATAAAACAGGTGAGACAGTGCATAAGCTGAAACTAAACCATAATAACAGCGGAAATCCAAAATACAACTTATGATCCAACATCATTATTACAACTCCAAATTACTGTCTCTAAAGCAAAAGAAAGAAGAGGTACACTACTAATGCCCAAGAAGTGACCAACAACAACACAGGGAGTATATATGAGTAAATAGTACGTGTAAGCCTCCTACTCTTCCCCGGAAAGTTACTCGCACATCACCACCTAACCTGTCTCTAGCCTGCTCGTTCAGGAGCACCCAGAGTAATAAGAAGAGACATAAAACTCTGGGTCAGACAAAAGTCTGGTATAAGCGATAAACAACAAAACAGAACAATAACAGGTATAATCCAATCATACCTGAACCTGGACCTGCAACCAAAGAGTCAGCACAACAAGATGCACAGTACTCTAAGGTAACACAAACATAAAGTGTAAATGGGGGGTAGGGTCATGGTGATAGCAAACATCAAACATAGCAATCATCCTCACATCTCTCACTCAATGCGTAAAGCATATGATATCTACTACTTTGATCACCCAATTCTTTGCTACGATCACTCTGCCCCATGAAGTCATAACGGCCCCACTGCACTGATCCATAGCCACTAATCAGTCTCTCATTGGTGAGTCAAAGCTATAGATATCGATAACCCCTTAGCACATGTCCCGCAGCAAAGTCCAATCATGAAGTCAACTAGTTGATTCTCGTCTGGATCCTGAGTGCTGACTTCTAATTTGAACTACCTTTGCATCTAGGGTTTTGGTCATCGTCATCTCGGTTCGATTTCCATTCTGTTCGTGATCATCATATAGGTTCGGGTCCTCCATCGGTTCGTGAGTAGCTCTGGTTCGTGGCCTCCAAGCGGTTCGGGTCGTGGTCACCGATCCGGTTCGGATCGGACTACTCCATACGATCGGGTCGTGGTAATCCCATGAGTATGGGTTGGACTTGTCTACTCAGGTTGGTCCGTGCACTTCTTCTTCTGGCGGTTCGGTTCAGAGTAGCACCCTAATTCAGATCGTGACACTCTACTGGGATCGGTTCGTGATGCTCTTCCTCTAGTAGTTTGGATCGTGAGCTTCTAGTCGGTTCAGAGCTTCTAGTTTATGGGCTCTTCAAGTGAGCGGGTTGGTTCGTGGAACCTCGTCCGGGTCGGAGAAGGTAATCGGTTCGGTTCGGATATGGACGATCTGATTCCTGCATATTTTCCTGCAACTTTCCAACGACTATTTCATACCACAGGACGGCGTTTTCGACCATGTTAACTGTTCTATGCAACCACAAATCATACCAAACAGTAATAGCAACATGTAAAATCATCCACAAATAGCAAAACAACAATTTAACATGTTTATATGGAACAAACATACCCAAAAACCCATGTTTTTCCCTTAATCCCCCTTAATCATGTTTAAGTATACAATTAGCAAAACTTATCCAAATCAGCCGAAATTTTTATCAGAGCCCTGAAATAATATTTTAGCATTTTACAATTTTTTTCCAGATTTTTCTGAGCCATAATTTCGCTAATTATCACTAATCATCCCTAATTAGCCGTAATTAGTGAAAAACAATGCAAATCACTCACCTTTGCCACAAATTAAGATATAAGATCTGAAACTCTACTGTTTGGATCGAATTCCTAAGCAACACAACAGCTCCAACTCTGATTTGGTGTTGATTTGCCTTGATTTGATGTAGTTTACCCTAATCCTTGATTAAACAGTGATTAAAGATGATTCTAGAAAGTGGTGGCCATTGCTAAGGTTGAGAGGATGTTAGTGGCGGCTGAAAAATCAAAAAGAAAAGGTTTCTCTAAACCTAATCAATCCTCATATAGCTCTAATCCCGAAATCCCCCAATGGGCCTAGCTGCTAATCACCCGGTTAAGCCCAATTAAGTTGTTTTCACCTTCTAAATCTTAATTCATCCATATCTCCCAAACGGTAAGTCCGTTTGACAACTGTGACCACTCTACGGAAAGGTAAACCATCAACTGGATCTAATGGAAGTGGTTTTAGGTCAAAATTCCTTACCAATCAAAAGTTATAGGTAAAACAAGATTCGCCAGGGGGCAAAAACGGTCATTTAAAAATCAGCAAAAATCGTGAACATGGGAAATGACCCCAATAGCCGTCCCCCAAAGTTACACGACCATACGACTTCATACGAAAAAGAAATAAATATTCTACAATCCTCCGATGCGTAGAATGCGGGTCATTACATTGATAGTCTGTTATTTAACTATCAAAGGAAAATATCCACACACACCGATCTTATTTCCAAATGAAAATTTTATCGATAAAACATCATTCAACATTTTTGCACTTTAAATTAATTTATTCATTTCTCCATTTCCCGTTTCCATATATTCGTAAATCCTTATTTTCTAAATTTAGAAAATAATTGTTCTTAACATTGGAAAATGTTTCCATACCTTATTCACGTATCACTATCTTCTCATATCTATCAGTAGGGGTGGGCATTTAACCGATTTAACCGACTTAGCTGACTTAACCGAACCAACAAAACCGATAATTTCGGTTAACCAACATCATCTGTTAACCGACCGATCTTAACCGAACATTTTCAGTTCGGTTAACGGTTAATAAAACCTAGGTAGGTTCGGTTAACTGAATATATTTTTTTCTTGGTTAACCGACATCATCGGTTAACCGAACATGTATTTGAAGACTTTGAACCTCATGTGTTAGAATATTGGGTAGTTGAGTACTGGGTAGTGGGTAGTGACTGACTGTATAGTGTTCACTGTTAGTGTTCAGCATGTCAGTTTGTTTATGAAATTGTTAGATCTGTTATTATAAGTTAGTTATGGAAAATGGGTAAATTTGAATAGTTAACCATTCGATTTAAACGGTTAACTGATAAACAATTAACCATTTAAATCAAACGGTTAACAATCTAAATTGAATGGTTAACCATAGATAATTATTTTCGGTTCGGTCGAATAAAGCTACTCTCAATTAATCGAAATTCGGTTAACCGAACTGTGCAAACAAAACGGTTAACCAAAAATATTAACCGATCTGTTCGGTTAATCTCCAGCGTCCACCCCTATCTATCAGTCCCTAACTGTAAACTAGTAATAGAACAACTTCCTATGTATCAACCCCGAAGGCCGAAACCAACATCAAATCGATACTTAGGAAACCATTCAACTTAACTAATCTCCAGTCAGTTTCTAATTTCCTTAACTCCATTTCTTATCTTCTTATCAAATCATTGCTTACCCAACTCTCGGATTTGTTTTTACGATTCCATTTCTTTTGTGAAAAACATTGATTATAACGATAGCATTATAATCACTACTTCTGAAATATCTCACTTTAAAAATATAACTTTTATTCCTTAATTTGAATAAATAAATAAACAACTAATTTAGTAATAAATAATTAAATATTGATTAACAATCGGAAAGTAAATAGTACTTTCCCGAATTCGATATAATCGAATTTCAATGTATAACTCTCTTTCGAATAATCTCTGTTCGATCCTTCTCTTTCGAATAACCTATATTCGATTAACGTTCTGAAATTCAGAATAATTTACCATTTCAGGTCGACTCACTTTCCAAATTCATTTTTGAATTTAATACTTCCCAACTATTTCCACTTTCCTTTTATAACTATTTTAAATCTACGAAATGTTTTCTTTTAAATCATTATTCACTTTAAAACGTGAATATTATCCCTTTACAGAAAACTGGACTCTTTTTTATCAAATCAAAACTTGATTTCATAACTTAAGTACTAACACAGATTCAAATTCCAATTATCGATTCATTTTATAACTACTTATTCACATTCCATTTTATTTATTAAAACTCGTTTACATGTCAATTTCATAGTTGATTTTATTTAATAAGTTTAAAATCCACTATCGCCTTTATATTTAATTATAGAATACCGGTTTCCAGCCGAATATTAATTATCTTGTCAAATCCCGATTTATTCAATATATAATTTCTTAAGATAAATTATTTTATAACATTTGGCCTAGTCGAATTCTAATTACAAATCTTTATGGATTTTATTTTAATCCTATTAACATTTTTAACATCGAAATAAATTCCATCGTTTCCTTTTAAAACAATTCCTAATTTCTCGTTTTAAATTCACCGCTGAATTTACAATTCAAATCATCCACTGATAATTATTTTTATTTCATTTATAAATATTGTTTATAAATCAAACTACTTGTTCTTATTATCAAACAAGTTATATATTTAGAGCCCATTCGAAATTCCATTTCTATTTTTAAAATAGATTTTTCGTTTTCAAATTCATATTCCATCCTATATAAATGTTAAGTTCAAATTCCATTATAAATATCAGTGTTAAAACCGATTTCTACTTCTCTATATAAATTCAGACTTATATTTTTATTTATCCAGTGATAAATATTTTACTTAATTTATAAACATCGTTTATAAATTAATCTTCTCAATTTATCTATTAAAATCATATTTCTATTTAAAATCTAATTTAAATTAATCTTCTCATAATTCTTTTATATCTCACAATTCCTTTTTATAATTCTATAAATTTTCCAAATATTTCCTTCTAAAAAGTCCATTGATTTTATAAATTACTTAAATTCAATACTCATTCCAAAAACCCTTTTTATTTTCCAACTGGTATTTAAAATAAATTATAAAAAGGATCAATATCATCCAAACACACATAATCCATAACAGATTATATATCACATCATATATCACAATATATGAAAAAATTTAACATAAATGTTGAGGAATCCAGTTGGATACCTCCAACCTGTTTCAGTGCATCCACAGATGTTAAACAACATAAATAACAAGAATTTTATACCAATATGAAATATTCTGATAACAGAATCAATATTTAATTAATGATTTATATATTTAACTATATCTATATTTTCAACCAACCAATTAGCAAATAAATCCAAACAACCATCACACAACAATCAATCCTCATTTATTAATACTAAATTACGTTTATAAAATTATAAACGGAATAGAGTTGGTGAGTTTTACTCACATTTGTCATTAGTTGTTAAATAACGAATAACAATCGATTTGTACATTCATGCATTTTATTCTTCTATAATTTGTAATAAGCTCCAATTCACTCCAAATTACTTCCATTGTGTAGCCCTCGTCCAAACGATCCTAACGGATCCAGTTTTGTCAAATTCTGGTAATGTATGACAAAATTATAGAGTTTACAATTTAACATGTTGTTTAATTTAAATTAAACTTATAATAATTATTATATAAGTAGGCCTCACCCATTTCTTTTGGCTCAAAATTAAGCAACCCACTCCAGAATGATTCTTCTTCCATCTCAATCGCACTCCAGCTCCAATATTCCTTCATTTCGAAAATGCTCCCAAATTCAAAACTCTCAATTCGCTTCATAAAAACCCAAAACGAATACACCTACATTCTTCTCTTCCTAAGCTCTTCCATCCTCGCACCAAAGATCACTACTCGCACGCCTCCTACGAAAACCGTACTTCTGCTCCTTACGCACGACTTCCAGGAACCCACGACAACTTTTGTCAACGATTACTCCCCAATTTGCTCGCGAGTGTTATTCCATATGATAAAAATAGAAACAACATCGAATTCAAACGATATGGCTTAAATCTCCCGATACTCTGAACCCTAGCGTAAACGTTAATGCTGTAAATTGTCGAGCTCCTCTAGCATGCATCGCACGTCTCAAGAGTGACACCGAATCGAAGAGAATCACTCAGGGAACCTATATATACGTAAGTATTTTGATTTATATATATTTAGTTGGATTTGTTTTGGATTTTATAACTTTGATTTCCTCACGTTTTTAAGAATAGGAGGCAGCGGAAAAATGTGTTTGACTGGAGAGGAAAAAGTTTAGGGTTAGGAAGTGTGAGTGGTATTTATAGGATAGTTTTAATATTTTTATATTCTGTTTTTATATTAATATTTATTTTAACGCTTTCTATTTTTATCGTTAAAAATCACTATGATCACATACAATATCCAAATTAGATGAAAATGGAAATGCAGCTATGGTTCGACATTACAGACCTAACGAAACTTGTTTCGTCGAATTCCGAGTCCGTTTGCTCACACTGCGTATTTTTAAAGTCAAAATATTGACTGTTTTTTACATTTAAATCCCGCACGGCCACATACTGACTCCAAAAATCACGAAAATTGAAATGTAACAATAATTTAATATTCCGGATCCAACAAAATTAAATTCGTCAAAAACAGAGGTCGTTTGTAAAAATGGCTATTTTCTAAGGCCTAAATAAACCAATAAAATATTAATATATTTAAAAACAATTTAATTTAGTATTAATAAATTAATGTTATCATATATATTCACATAGAACATCATACAGCTCCAAAATATACATATCTGTATTTATAACTCGATATTTCAAATCAAAGTTAAATCGATATTCAATTTATATTAAAATCCTTTTATTATTTAAATAAATCATTATAAATTATAAACGAATTCCATAGAGACTTTTTGAAAATTTGATTTGGATATAACTCACAATATACAAGAAGATATCTCGATTTTTCACTTCCATTAGAAAAATATCGTTAAACAGATCCAAACGTTTCTTGTTTCACATAAATCCGACTTAAAACGGATTCTGTATATTCAACTAAAGTTCAAACCTCACTATTACTAACTACCGCGACATTTCAAGCTCATTTTAAATTATATTATAATTATAAATTCAAATTCATTATTATAAATAAATTCGTTATTATAATTCAATTCTAAAACTGAATTAAATCTTATAAATAATCCAATTAATACAATATTGCAAATTCTACTATTTACTCCATTATTTGTATTAATTAAATATAAATATTATTTAATTCAATTCATTTTAAATTACCAAATCAACAGTTAAATAATTAAAAAAATTTATTTTTTCGAATGTTGAAAATATGGGACATTACATCCTTCCCCTTAAAAGAATTTCAACCTCGAAATTACTAAGGTAGAAAACAAACCCTATTAACTGGGTTAAAAATTATTTGTTTACTTCTTTAACTTTAGTTTCAATTGAGCCAATAAATTTCAATTAAAATATTAATTCATTCTGATAAACTAAAATTTTCAAAAATTCCGAAAAATTTGTAACACATTAAATTTCCAAAAAAATTCGCCAGCGTCTCCTTTGTACGGATCAATCGGTACAACTACAACTCGCCTCTCTAGGCCTTCTCCAATCCAAAAGAAAATCAAACAGCCAAGCGGCTTGCCCAAAAGAGTCATAATTCTCATACTGAATGAAACATGTACCTTTTGTTGAGCATACAATTTTATTTCATGCACTTGCTTTCACTCAATACCTGCTAATCATATATCTATCTTTACCAATCAGTTTCCAATCAATTTCAATCAATCAAATCTCAACACAATTATTCGCTTATATCCGAGCCAAATTCCAGTTCAAGCTCAAGTTCCTCCTTGATTCTAAACTCTTAACTTACCTATCCAATTCCATTTCAAATTCCTATCTCACAAATCCACTTTTTCTCGATATTATTCTAATCCAATTCAATTTCCACTTAACTGGATTTAATTCAATTAAATTTCTATTTTCTTTCACAAATTTTTATGACTTTGTTTTTAAATCAAACAATCTCTCTTTGGAGTTATAAACAACTTAGTTTTTACTAAAATCAATTATTCCCTTTCAATATTTAAAACAACTTGTTTTTCTCAAAATAATTCATAAACAATATCTTTGGTAGTAATCCATCACTTAGAACTCGAAAATGAACACTGATGATGTGGCCAGCATCATCAGAGTTATTTCCCCGCGATCAAAGTGAGTTCAATACTATATCACTTTTCAAAACCATTTCTTAATCATTTCCATTTTGAATTATTTCAAAATATCCTTCACAATACTTGTTAAACAACTTAAATCTCCCAGGATTTTAAAATTCCCATATATTTAATACAAATCCATTTACAAACACTTTTCCAAGTGTCCAAAGTTTTAATTCCAATTTTGGTTTAAAACCATATTTAATATATTTCATATTACTTATATGAATTTATTTGGTTACATACGCATAACCAACTCAATTTTTAATCTCATTCGATTAATATAACAACCAACACATCTGATATACTTAATAATTTGAATATTAATCATTCTTTTATATCAAAATATAATTTGGGTAAAATTATTTCATTTACCCTACTTTTGAACCATATTGTGTCAGTTCATCGTATTCAAGTGTTTAGAAACCCCAACCGATACAGTGGATCAAACTGATCGACTAGAACTCATAAACAACTCAACCAATAAATCTCCACAATATAAAACATTTTTATAAAATTTACAAATACGCTCTCTCGTATATATACATTCAAACTCAATCTAGGGTATTACCAACCCTTTCTCTATCATGTTACGCCACAGAGCCAAGGTAGTCACTTAACCTTCAGCTCTGATACCACTGTAATGAACTGGGATGTTCGACCCCGAAAATTGACATAAAACCTATGTCGACCTATTCGAGCATCGAACATGCCAGATCATCAATAGAAAGAAGTTAGAGGGTGAGAAATAGAAAAAAAAAGAAAGTTAGAATAAAAGAAGAAGAACACAAATACAACATCAGAGTAATCACGAATCTCACAGAAGAACGAATAAATATATTATATAACATAACGTTGAAACAAAACTAGTATCTGTATACAATATCATTATCGGGGCATAACACTTACAACACAATGGAAATAAACAATAGCTATATAATCCTAAAGCCTCCTGCTCCAAGCTCTTTAAGTATATCTGTAAAATCCCGACTACTTGACTGCCCGTACAAATTTGGGCACCCAAGAGTTAGGGTAAAACAAAACAAAATAAACTCTGGGTCAGTCATGGGACTGGTGTGAGTAAACTCCAACCACTTAGTTTAACTTTTAAAATCCTTTTAAAAGAAAGGATAATCGTAAGACCGATCCACACATAAACACGGATGGATTTTACCTTACGATAAACCAAAATATTCTTTATATCAAAGCTCTTCTAATATTATACTAAATTCTAAATCAGATAAATAGCAATCTGGTGCAACGCTTTCATCTAATGTTCCACTTATATAATATATAATCAAAAACCGCAGGAACTTATTGGGTAATTGATTCCAACTGGCAAGGTATGGGACCACCTTCCGACAGTGTATCTCTAGAGAGGAATACACTGGGTTCAACAAGAACATCTTGCAACCCAGGCTAAACATGACCGGACACTCATTTCGCTTGAGTGTACCAAATGTATTATCACCAACGGTTGGAATCGGCAACCATTTCCCGAAAGGGACAGCATCGAAATAGATTAAAGAAGCACACAGATTTTCTCTAGATCAGATGATAGTACACCCTACTTGGGTGCGACCCACTTAGCCATGCGACCTACTTAGCCATGCGACCTACCCGATTTTTATCATTTCCCAGTTGATGAGGCTTGAGGTCATAATCTATAAATCACACCTTTATTTACTTTGAATGCCACATCGTCATACCCGCCAAATCACAAATTTATTTCTCCAAAAATACCACGGGTATTCAGCTAAGAGAAACGAATTCCTCCGCCACCAAATGTAAATACGTTTGAAGAGATCAACTTACGTGATTTATTAAATATATTCTGTCAGACATTTTTCCATACAAGATTTCCTGGAACTGGACAAACCGAAGGCACTACTCTGTAAGACCATCTTAGGCAATTTCTACCAGGATTTGCTAGAATAACCATTGCTTAAATTCCATCTTCAATTATCTTCATCATATTTGATTCGCAAAGCTAATGCCCATACGGAGTGGTTTTCAGATAATAAATCTAATCCCGGTCTCTCCGTATTGACAACGGAAAAATGGTCAAAACTTTGATAGTCGGTTATTTAACTATCAAAGGAAAACATCCATACACATACCAATCTTACTTCCAAATGGAAATTTTATCGATCAATGATCAATCAACATTTTCCCCTTTAAATTAATTTATCATTAATTTATTCATTTCCCCATTTCCTGTTTCCATATATTGGTAAATCTTTATTTTCTAAATTTAGAAAATAAACATTATTAACATTGGAAAACGTTTCCATACCTTATTCACACATCACTATCTTCCCATATCTATCAGTCTCTAACTGTAAACTAGTAAGAGAATAACTTCCTAAGTATCAACCCCGAAGGCCGAAACCAACATCAGGTCGATACTCAGGAAACCATTCAACTTAACTAATCTCAAGTCAGTTTCTAATTTCCTTAACTTCGTTTTTATCCTCTTATTGAATCATTGCTTACCCAACTCTCGGATTGGTTTTTACAATTCCACTTCCTTTATAAAAAACATTGATTATAACGATAGCGTTATAATCTCTACTTCCGAAATATCTAACTTTAAAAATATAACTTTTATTCCATAATTTGGATAAATAAGTAAACAACTAATTTATTAATAATTTATTAAATCTTGATTAACAATCAGAAAGTAAATAGTACTTTCCCCAATTCGATATAATCGAATTTCAACGTATAACTCTCTGTCGAATAATCTATATACGATACTTCTCTTTCGAATAACCTATATTCGATTAACGTTCTTAACTTCAAAATAATTTACCATTTCAAGTCAACTCACTTTCTAAATTCATTTTTGAATTTAGTACTTCCCAACAATTTCCACTTTCCTTTTATAACTATTTTAAATCTGCAAAACGTTTGCTTTTAAATCATTATTCACTTTAAAACGTGAATATTATTCCTTTATAGAAAACTGGACAAATCACAACTTGATTTCATAATTTGAATACCAACACAGGTTCAAATTCCAATTAACAAGTCATTTTATAACTTCTTATTCACATTCCATTTTATTTATCAAACCTCGTTTACATGTCAACTTCATAGTTGATTTTATTTAATAAATTTATAATTCTCTATCATCTTTATATTCGATTATAAAATATCGGTTTCCAGCTGAATATTAATTATCTTGTCAAATACCAATTTATTCAATATATAATTTCTTAAGATAAATTATTTTATAACTTTTGTCCTAGTCGAAGTCTAATTACAAATCTTTATGGATTTTATTTTAATCGTATTCACATTTCGAACATCGAAATAAATTCCATCGTTTTCTTTTTAAAACAATTCCCAATTTCCCATTTTAAATTAACTGTTGAATTTACAATCCAAATTATCCACTATTAATTATTTTATTTCGTTTATAAACATTGTTTATAAATCATACTATTTGTTCTTATTATCAAACAAGTTATATATTTCTAGCCCATTCGAAATTCCATTTCAATTTTTAAAATAGATTTTTCCTTTTCAAATTCATATTCCATCCTTATAAACGTTAAGTTCAAATTCCATTATAAATATCGGTGTTAAAACCGATTTCTACTTCTCTATATAAATCCAGACTTATATTTTTATTTATTCAGTGATAAGTATTTTACTTAGTTTATAAACATCGTTTATAAATTGATCTTCTCAATTTATCTGTTAGAAACAAATTTCTATTTAAAATCTACTTAAAATCAATCTTCTCATAATTCTTTTATATCTCAATATTACTTTTTATAATTCTATAAATTTTCCAAATATTTCCTTTTATAAAATCAATTGATTTTATAAATTACTTAAATTCAATACTCATTCCAAAAACCCTTTTTATTTTCCAATATTACTTATGGTATTTAAAATACCAAATAAAAATGATCAATATCATCCAAACACGCATAATCTATAACAGATTATATATCACATCATTTATCACAATATATGAAAAACATTAACATAAATGTTGAGGAATCCAGTTGGATCCCTCCAATCTGTTTACCTGCATCCAGAGATGTTAAACAACATAAATAACACGGGTTTCATACCAATATGAAATATTCTGATAACAAAATCAATATTTAGTTAACGATTTATATATATAACTATATCTATATTTTCAACCAATCAATTAGCAAATAAATCCAAACAACCATCACACAGTAATCAATCCCCATTTATCAATACTAAATTACATTTATAAAATTATAAATGGAACAGAGTTAATGAGTTTTACTCGCATTTATCGTTAGTTGTTAAATAACGAATAACGATCGATTTGTCCATTCAGGCATTTTATTCTTCTATAATTTGTAATAAGCTCCAATTCACTCCAAATCAGTTCCATTGTGTAAACCTCGTCCATATGATCCTAACGGATCCTGTTTTGTCAAATTCTGGTAATGTATGACAAAATTATAGAGTTTAACATGTTGTTTAATTTAAATTAAACTTATAATAATTATTATATAAGTGGGCCTCACCATTTCTTTTGGCCAAAAATTAAGCAACCCACTCCAGAATGATTCTTCTTCTATCTCAATCGCACTCCCGCTCCAGTATACCTTCTTTTCGAAAATGCTCCCAAATTCAAAACTCTCAATTCGCTTCATAAAAACCCAAAACGAATACACCTACATTCTTCTCTTCCTAAGCTCTTCCATCCTCACACCAAAGATCACAACTCGCACGCCTCCTACGAAAACCGTAATTTGGCTCCTTATGCACGACTTCCAAGAACCCACAACAACTGTGATAACCCCAAACCCCCGCGCCTCGGAAGTAAGGATAATCATTGGAATATAACACATAAACAATAACAGGAGAACAAATATATAGAATTACAGCAGATGATGTACATCAGAGTTACACTGGAAATAATATCAACATCAGAGTTACACAGCATAACAGAATCATACTTAGTACAAAATACAGTTTTCAGCTTATTGTAAAATGTCTGCAGCGGAACCAAAGATAGTATACAAAATTAAGTCTGGACATCATAATAGAAATAGTAGAATCCATCTTCAGCTCCATAGCTATCTAGAATAGGTCTACTAAAACCTGAATACAAGGCTGCTCGTGTGGAAAAGAGGGCAGCCAAGTTTGCAAAATGAAACAAACTACGAGTCAATCATGGGACTGGTGTGAGAAATCTACTTAACCTATTTAATAATAAGGCTAATCACAGGACCACGCCTCTAATGCGGAACGGGTTTACTCCATTGGATTGTCAGTGCATGAAATAAAGTAAATCATTAAACAACACAATGCTTTTAGAAAAATGAAGCCATTACAAGACTCAAGTCCCATCACATAATGCAACGCAAAGCGGAGGATAGAGTTTTACCTTGTAATGGCCAAAATATGCTTGATAGGAACAAAGTCATTTGATATTATTATTAGTGCCTATATGTTTCAAAAACATTTTCAATCATAATGTATCAATCGTAGACGGCATAGCTACCATATACTATGCTGCCATATATAGGTTTACAATCAAAACCGCACGATGTCGTATTGGAAGTTGGATTTTCATCATGAACCAAGGAAAGGGATCGTCCTTACTGAATTCGAGACAATCTAGACCATGTCTCAGCATCAGTCGCAACTGCACCTTGGATCTTCAGGGTCGGTCTTCTCTTACATTTGATGATTAGTAATTCCTGAACAATACGTTTCCCCGCCCTATGAGGCATAAATTTAGAGCCACTAGGGACTCAAATCCGAGGCGACTCATTCCATTATCCACATAAGTAAAAAAGTCTTGGCTCCATACCATGGCACCACTCCTAGCTATAAAGAAACGTATGTCCTCCCTGCAATCCTCTCCCGTTTCTGGTTCATACCAGGGTGCGAGGCTCGCGAAGTAACGCTATACACAAAGCTATGCTAATTAAAGTTGTGCTTTGATCATCAACCAGAAGGCTCTGCTTTTCAACAAAAGCCTTGATCATTTGCATCTTGGGATGCCACACTGACAATTCACGCCATGCGACTAATATCTATCGATACATAACCTTTGAGCTCGTACGTCTCAGAGAAGGGTGTTAAGAAAGAGAATGAATTCTCCGCCACCAAATAGATACATATTTAATAGAAATCAATCAGTACAGAATAAAATCCAATGTTAGGCATACATCCATTTACAAGTCCGTTCTGGGTCTGAACGAAACCGGAGACACCTTATTCCTCGTTCCTTATGTCCAATACGGAAGAGAGGCTCTCGCATATCTGAACAATCAACAAGTACGTCTAGACAACTACCACTGTAACCCTTTCAAGGCAGCAACTCCAATCAAAGGCATCAGTAGTCGTCCATTCGATGTGAAGATCGTCGGTCTTCCATCGTCTTCAATATCTTCGACTTCTAGGCGTCATATAATTATTTGAAATGAGATTTAACTCATCCTTTTCAAATAATTCGCGAATATATATAATTCAAATCAATTCTTTTCATTCCATATCGTTTATAATATTTTTTAATGATTTATTTCTATTTTTATTTATATAAAAATAGCTCCTTTTAATTAAACGACGCTTCAGGTCATTACGCGGCCTTGGCGCTGTTTTTATTAAAATTTGAATTACACATTTCTAAAAGTCTTAACGTTGGATCTTAGAAAATTTTATAACGTTGGAAAGATCTTTCTAAAGCAAACCCAACGGTTCTAGTTTTGGGGAAATCCGACGGTCGGATCTCTCGTTATAATCGTTTAAAGTTATGATTCCAAATCGCGAACTACCGCGTGTGATTCATTTTATTTTAATTTATATATATATATATATAATTCATTCGACGATTTCAAATTATTTATTCTTTAAATAATTTTGTACACTTCATATTCATGTTAAAAAATGATATCTTTAACACATACAAACATTCATATCAACATATGACTGTTTTCTAACACCGCTAACATGTTAATGTTAATATTAAACATATGTACATCTTTCTACTTCTCTAACATGTTAATGTTAATATTAAACAAATGTACATTTGCTACTCTCTAACATGTTAATGTTAATATTAAACAAATGAACATTTTCTATTTCTAACATGTTAATGTCAAACAAATGAACATTTTCTACTCTCTACCATGTTAATGTTAATATTGAACAAATGTACATTTCTGCTGTTAAAACATTTTTATTATGTTAAACATTTTATCAAACTTGAATCTTTTTAATGATTCTTTCCTACATTAAAAATGCAATTTTTTTAAGGTTAAAACATTTTTATTTAAACTTGAATATTTTTAATTAACCATACTTACATAAAAATGTAACTTTTAATGTTAACACATTTTTATTTAAACTTGAATTTTTTAATAAATCATACTTACATAAAAATGTAACTTTTAATGTTAACACATTTTTATTTAAACTTGAATTTTTTAATGAATTATACTTACATAAAAATGTAACTTTTAATGATGACACATTTTTATTTAAACTTGAATTTTTTTAATGAATCATACTTACATATAAATGTAACTTTTAATGTTAACACATTTTATTTAAACTTGATTTTTTTTAATTACTCCTTCTTACATTAAAAATGATATTTTTATATGTTGAAATATTTTTCAAACTTAAATCCTTTTTAATGATTCCTTCTTACATTAAAAATGATATTTTTAATGTTAACATATTTTCAGACAATGAGTCTCTTTTTTTAATGATTCATTTACACATTAAAAGTGTAAATTTTAATGTTAACACATTTTCAAACAATGAATCCTTTTTTTTAATGATTCATTTTTACATTAACAATGTAAATTTTTAATGTTAACATATTTTCAAAGAATGAATCTTTTTTAATGATTCATTTTTACATTAACAATGTAAATTTTTAATGTTAACATTTTTTTTCCTTGAATCCTTTTAATGAATCCTTTATACATTAAAAATGTAATTTTTTTAATGTAAACATATTCTGATCAAACTTTAATCTTTTTAATAAACCATTCATACATTGAAAATGTTATTTTTAATGTAAACATATTTTAATCAAACTTCATTCTTTTTAATGAACCATTTATACATTAAAAATGTAATATTTAATGTAAACATATTTTAATCAAATTTCAATCTTTCTAATGAACCATTTATACATTAAAAATGTAATTTTTAATGTAAAAATTGTAACAACCCGAAATTTAACAACATGTTAAAACAAGAATCAAGGACGAATTTAATTATAAAATCTGAATCAGGAGAAACGGGCTATGCCATTGCGTTCGTCGCGGAAAAATACGCGAAATAGAGTCCGAGTTTTCGAAAATCGAAGTCCGTATGACCCAGTTATGGCCCGTCAAAGTTTTCAGAAAAATTCAAGTTCAAAAACGGTTCAAATTTGAATTCAGAAATTCAAAATTCAGCCAATCAGGGCAGGCGGGAAAATTCTCGCCACCCCCAAGTCGACTGGGGAGTCGACTTGGGAGTCGACACACCCCAGGTTGTGTCGACTGCCCAGTCGACACCCCTGTCGACTTGGGTGGTCGGCCAATTTGGGCCTGGGTGCACCTGACTTGTTTCTCAAGACATGTTTGGAGGCTTGTGACGAATTTTGAGGGTTCAGATCTATCCTAGGGTTAATCTAAGGGCCTAAACTACTCCTAATCTCTATAAAAACACCCCTAAGCCTAACCTAAACCCTCACAAATCACTCATGCCACGAAGTGCCGCCAAAATCAATCTGGATCATGGCCTCCATCTCCAACTCTAAGGGCTTATGCATTCAAATCGGGTTCAAATCAAAAGGTGCAAGCTTTCTACATCAAATCGAGGGTAGATCAACGTTGCTAGGCCAATTTCATGACGGTTCTTCAACAAAGGAGCCACCTTTCTTCGTCAAAACGATGCATGATCCTTCCCTAAGCCTCGCTATGTAAGTTCTAGCTACTTGTAGATTCTAACGGTGGTTCTAATGTGACATGGGATAAAATGCGATGAAACATAAGTATGCTAGCTTATGTGAACCTAATTTTTCCCCTTTTCTATGATCCATGACCTTGGGCTAAGTTGTAGCGACTTAATCATGCCACTCATGTTATGTTTAACCTAGTATATCTTGCAAGTTTGAATCTTTACCTATGGAATGTTAGCATGAACCTTTGGGAACCACTTGACTTGTGAAACATGGGCAAAGACTTGACTTTGGGGCTTATGCATGTAAATGAACCCAAACCCCTTATGATACTATGCATGTTTGTGGCCAAATTCCCTTATGTATCATGCACGTTTGTGGCCAAATTCACTTATGATACTATGCATGTTTGTGGCCAAATTCCCTTATGTATCATGCATATTTGTGGCCAAATTCACTTATGATACTATGCATGTTTGTGGCCAAATTCCCTTATGAAACTATGCATACTTGTGGCCAAATTCCCTTATGATACTACGCATGCTTGTGGCCAAATTCCCTTATGATACTATGCATGTTTGTGGCCAATATGTTGGCATAATACCCTACTATGTGACTCGCTTCCACTTGGGTTGGAAATACGTTTGGGTAGTTTAAGAAAAACGTGGGTATGACATGAAGAACTTGACATGGGGTTTACATGAGAACATGACATTCATGATACATTTAAACATGGTCATGACATGTGGGAAAACATGGAACTTGAACTAGACATGGGTGGGTTGTAAGTGTAATAAGACACTAGACCAAACATGAAAGTGGCCAACTCGAGGTTGGGTTGAGTTTGTAGCATAAATCTACCCGGACCCGCCCGGCTTAACTAGTGGCTACAAACAATAGGACCCAATGTGGGTGGTTGGTCATATAGCACTTGAAACCCGAGGTTAGACTAGGTTGTGGTGTAAATCTACCCGGACCCGCCCGGCTTAACTAGTAACCACAACAAAGTCTAATGTGAGAGGTTGGGGTGCATTAATCTAATTAATGCCACATGAAAAGGTTAAGTAATTTTGGTTAATAACACTTAACCGATATGACACGAATGGGTAGGTTGAGTTAAACCGGACTTGGTTCCTTAATGACACTTAACCATATAAGACAATTAGGGGATGGGGTTAAGTAATTTACACTTAACTAATCCGACTTGGTAATCAGATGGGGTTAAGTAATCCATACTTAACTAATCTAACACGGTAAATTCGATGGGGTTAAGTAATTTACACTTAACTAATCCGACTTGGTAATTAGATGGGGTTAAATAATCCATACTTAACTAATCTAACATGGTAAATTCGATGGGGTTAAGTAATTTACACTTAACTAATCCGACTTGGTAACTAGATGGGGGCTAAGTAACTTAGACTTAACTAATCTAAACACGGTAATTAGATGGGGTTAAGTAACCTTCACTTAACTAATCTAAGCACGGTAATTCGATGGGGTTAAGTTAAACACTTAACCAATCTAAATTTGGTAATTCAATGATGTTAAGTTACCAATACTTAACCAACTTAACATGATAATTTAATGGGGTTAAGTAACTTATACTTAACCATTGTAATACGATTAGTGGACGAGGTTAAGTTAACCTATACTTAACCAATCCGACTCGATAATATGATGGGATTAAGGTAATCTATGCTTAATCAATCTAACACGATAATCTGACAAGGTTAAGACAAATAAATACTTAACCAATTTGACTTGATAGGGTTAAATCATGAGCTTCTTGGTACACTTAACCAACTTGTAGGGCTAAGCCTTGAACTTGAGTAGTTAGCCAATCTTGACATGATTCGTAGGGGGGTCAAGTCATGAACTGGAATGACAACACTTAACCCATTAGACAAAACCCTAGCTCAGGGGACTAGGTTGGAAATCGTGGTTAACAAGGATAGCGGGAAGAGAAGCTAAGTGGTAAACCTTAGTTAAGGATAATTAAGTAATAATTCTTAGCCAAGGACATGGGACTAATTCATAAATAGATGAGTAACCTGATACGGTAGGTCATCGCTTGGTATACGAGGAGGAGCAACTTATCTGACTTGGATAAAAAGCTCCAGCGAACTGGGTGACGAAGCGGTAGCTTCGGGGGACGTGGGGGTACTCTTGGTGTCCCTCTGTGAGGTGGCAGGTGGTCCATGAAACCCGGCCTCACAGAGGTTAAGGTCTGCGGTAGAAGAGCCAAGAGTATGCCTTGGTTGCTATGCGAGCGACCCAAAGACTGGGATGGATTAGCGTGGAGTCGACGATACTTGTTTTTGCCCTGGATAGCACGTCGCCAACTACCTACCATCTTTAGTCAAGCGTGCATGAACGGAAAGGAAGAGAACTCCCAACAGACCATGTTATTGCTATCGAGTCATGGGTGAGGTTGGCCCATAGGAAAGTGGGGCTATAGTGGGGCCGGTATGTAGTTCTCATACATGATTTTTCTTGGATTGCCTTTCAGTAGTTGAGGGAGGGGTTACGTGGGACCATAGCCACGGATACAAAAACAAACCTTGATATCTGCATCGGCAGACGACTAAAAGCTCCTGACCGAGTTCCGTATTTCTCGATTTGCCCTGGCACAGAACTCGGATGGCACATTGAGATACATGTGCGTCTAGACATGGAAAACGATTCACGATACGTACATAGGATAAAGGGCGTGGTTGACGGGTGGCATAATCCCTAGTGGCCTAGGTGGCTTGAACCCAAACCGAGACACGGAAACGTTCATTAGGTAGCATAATCCCTAGTGGTCCTAGGTGGCATAAATCCTAAGTGAACACGCGATAGTTCATGGTAAGAAAACATAACCAGATCAAGGGTAGCAGTCCAAAATAAACTCAAGGATAAAACGGTACTACGTTGATGTGGTATAGATTTACATGGGAAAGCCCGTACGGCCTACGGCAAAGGACTGAACTTATACATGGAAAGAAACATACGAGTTGGGAAAACCTACATATACTATATATTTGGTTGACATGGACCATTACATGACATTGGGTAAGGGACATTCATAATTAACACATGACGCGGGTTGGGATACTAGTACGAGAGGTGCAGAGAAAATATACATGATAAACACCTTGGGTTGTTATACATGATAGATACCGTGGGATGTTATACATGATAGATACCTTGGGATAGTATACTTGATAGAAACCTGACGATGTGATACCTTAATCTATCTTGACACCGTAGTTTATCATGATACCTTAGTTTATCTTGCTACAGGAGTTCATCCGGTTATCTTGGTTTAGCTTATCTATCTTGTCGTCATCCTTATGTTTACTTTCTGTTTATGCATGTCATGTTACCTTTACCTGTTTTTATACTGGAAGTAGATAGGACTTACCAGTCTTTATGACTGACCCCGTTTTCTTTCGCCTCTTTGTCTTCCGTTCCCCCCCCCCCCAAGGTTTTCAGGGAGGAAATGCTGTTGTTTAGTTCGGACCTCTTATGCTTGAAGGTCATCATGTATAGCTTGGTCTTCTCCTGGCTATGGCTGCTTCACCGCTTTATTTTGGGGAAAATAATTTATAAAAAGGTTTTATGCTTCTTTACTATTGCAAGACAGGTTTTGATGTATTCTGATGTAAAAGGCTTTAGACCTTATTTTATAAGGTAATGAAATTTGTTTTACTTCCGCTGTTTTATATATGTTCTGTCTTGTAATATTTCTGTGCATGTTTACATCGATAATGCTTCACCAAACCTAGTGCATTCCCTTTGTGAGTGACCCTAGCAGAGGTGGGGTGTTACATTTGGTATCAGAGCAGAAGGTTACCAGACTGGGCAAAAGTTTTTAAAACCTTCTGAAAACTATTTGAGAAACCGTTTACAAAGAAGCATTTTTCAAGAAAAGTTTTTAAAGGCTATTCCCCAAAAGCCATTAGCACTATCTTTTGTTTCCTTGATCGAATATCTTTTCCTTTCTTTCCTCCATCTGTAGTCACAATAGTTTTAACTACGACTAATCCTTGTCTAGCTATGAAGTGTTTTCCGTGAGATGGAGGCCTGTTACCGTGTTACAAGGAAGGGTAATAAGAGCAAGGATAAAGGGCACGGACGTAAGGATAAGCAACTTGTTGATATGGCTTAAACCACAAAGGAGGGAAAAAGATGAACAATAAAACCCATGACGAAAGAGTATCTTTGGCATGGTAAAACGAGACGCATAGTTAAGTGTTATGGGGTGAGGGAAAGATCATCGAGAGGGCAATTGTATGCTCTCATTTCTAGCGTACCTAAGAGAAATGGTACCGTTTCTGTTAAAGGCTTAGCCTTTCTTTTCTATCATCCCGTCCAGACTTTGTTTTGATCATCGCATCATTTAAGTCTGCCTCGATAGTTAAGTCTCTGCACCTTAGTACTAGCATGGTAGAAGATCCCACTTTAGTCCCAAAATCTGGTTGGAGAGTCGATCCATTTATTCATGACTTGTTTGGATTTGAGAACGTTTATGCCAAGTGTTGAGATTAGAAGCAATTCTTCTATCGTTGAGCTATGGATGGATTCTAGGGATGAAGTGGTTATCCAGTAAGGGATGCCATTCTCGGTTTTGAAAGGAGGGTAGTTAGACTCTTAACTTGCCTTGGTAATACCCTCGAAGTCTCGTGTAACCTTATGAGTTCTGCCATGGTTAGTTACCTAGAATCTCTTGATGCATTTATCGGAAATCTTTGATCCGATCGAGTAACGTTCGCCAATAAGACGGATGGTTCATTCCGCTTGAGTATGGGTTATAGGAATCACCCTAGTAAGTGCACGTGTTAACATGGATTGGCATCGGTAAACGAGATCTAGAATTCACTAGTGAATTTTGGAGAGCTTGCATGAGTACGTAGATATGTTTGAGCCGAGCATATCAGGGAAAGAATAAGTAAAAGTGAAACGAGAGGCGACAGTGAAATGAGTTCCAACTCATACCTTGGAAATAAGAATCAAGGAGCTATGAAATCATGAAGTCAAAGGCGGTCAAGGCACAATGGAATCAAGCTCATGGAAATGCGGCTTAGACGCGCGCATCATGTCTCTTTTTAAGAGTATATCTTTGATCCTTGGTTCACCTGTAGAGCTTACTTGCATGCTATCGCTTGGTGGACATCCACTCGGCCCTGTTTCAGTTACAAACCCCGTAAGGAGTTTGTCTTGTTTATCTCCTCGATCTTATCTTGGGAACCTTAGATAGAACTCTATGGATGTAAACATGTATTTGAAACATTTTATGATTGATATGGTTGCAAATGGTTGCAAGTGGTTGCTCGTGGATGCGTGAATACACATTAGATACTAGATTGACGCGGTCACGTTTCATGTTGCATATGCACGAGTATTTATACTTGTATATGGATGAAATTGAATATGTTATCATGTGGATGTTGCATGTGGATGAATGTTTGTGCACATATATAATGCTTATATGACTAGGACTTTTTGCATACATGTTGGATTCATGGCACTAAACATACTTCGCATTAGAAAGATCATTCAGGCCTGATCATTAGCATTAGCTAAGGAGCATATACACACACTTTTTGCATATGTTCATATGGCATTAGAAATCGTCTAAGGACAATGATTGCATGTGGATGATGTTTTGAGTAGATGGATGATGGATGGTAGGATACGTTCTTCCTAACTTGGAGATTTCGGGGACGAAATCCTTAAAGGAGGGAAGAATGTAACAACCCGAAATTTAACAACGTGTTAAACAAGAATCAAGGCAGAATTTGATTATAAAATCTGAATCAGGAGAAACAGGCTGTTCCATTGCGTTCGTCTCGGAAAAATACGCAGAATAGAGTCCGAGATTTCGAAAATCGGAGTCCGTATGACCCAGTTATGGCCCGTCAAAGTTTTCAGAAAAATTCAAGTTCAAAAACAGTTCAAATTCGAATTCAAAAATTCAAAATTCAGCCAAGCAGGGCAGGCGGGAAAATTCCAGCCACCCCCAAGTCGACTGGGGAGTCGACTTGGGAGTCGACACACCCCAGGTTGTGTCGACTGCCCAGTCGACACCCCTGTCGACTTGGGTGGTCGGCCAATTTGGGCCTGGGTGCACCTGACTTGTTTCTCAAGACATGTTTGGAGACTTGTGACGGATTTTGAGGGTTCAGATCTATCATAGGGTTAATCTAAGGGCCTAAACTACTCCTAATCTCTATAAAAACACCCCTAAGCCTACCCTAAACCCCCACAAACCACTCATGCCACGAAGTGCCGCCAAAATCAATCTTGATCATGGCCTTCATCTCCAACTCTAAGGGCTTATGCATTCAAATCGGGTTCAAATCAAAAGGTGCAAGCTTTCTACATCAAATCGAGGGTAGATCAATGTTGCTTGGCCAATTTCATGACGGTTCTTCAACAAAGGAGCCACCTTTCTTCGTCAAAGCGATGCATGATCCTTCCCTAAGCCTCGCTATGTAAGTTCTAGCTACTTGTAGATTCTAACGGTGGTTCTAATGTGACATGGGATAAAATGCGATGAAACATAAGTATGCTAGCTTATGTGAACCTAATTTTGCCCCTTTTCTACGATCCATGACCTTGGGCTAAGTTGTAGCGACTTAATCATGCCACTCATGTTATGTTTAACCTAGTATATCTTGCAAGTTTGAATCTTTATCTATGGAATGTTAGCATGAACCTTTGGGAACCACTTGACTTGTGAAACATGGGCAAAGACTTGACTTTGGGGCTTATGCATGTAAATGAACCCAAACCCCTTATGATACTATGCATGTTTGTGGCCAAATTCCCTTATGTATCATGCATGTTTGTGGCCAAATTCACTTATGATATTATGCATGTTTGTGGCCAAATTCCCTTATGTATCATGCATGTTTGTGGCCAAATTCACTTATGATACTATGCATGTTTGTGGCCAAATTCCCTTATGAAACTATGCATGCTTGTGGCCAAATTCCCTTATGATACTACGCATGTTTGTGGCCAAATTCCCTTATGATACTATGCATGTTTGTGGCCAATATGTTGGCATAATACCCTACTATGTGACTCGCTTCCACTTGGGTTGGAAATACGTTTGGTTAGTTTAGGAAAAACGTGGGTATGACATGAAGAACTTGACATGGGGTTTACATGAGAACATGACATTCATGATACATTTAAACATGGTCATGACACGTGGGAAAACATGGAACTTGAACTAGACATGGGTGGGTTGTAAGTGTAATAAGACACTAGACCAAACATGAAAGTGGCCAACTCGAGGTTGGGTTGAGTTTGTAGCATAAATCTACCCGGACCCGCCCGGCTTAACTAGTGGCTACAAACAATAGGACCCAATGTGGGTAGTTGGTCATATAGCACTTGAAACCCGAGGTTAGACAAGGTTTTGGTGTAAATCTACCCGGACCCGCCCGGCTTAACTAGTAACCACAACAAAGTCTAATGTGAGAGGTTGGGGTGCATTAATCTAATTAATGCCACATGAAAAGGTTAAGTAATTTTGGTTAATAACACTTAACCGATATGACACGAATGGGTAGGTTAAGTTAAACCAGACTTGGTTCCTTAATGACACTTAACCATATAAGACAATTAGGGGATGGGGTTAAGTAATTTACACTTAAATAATCCGACTTGGTAATTAGATGGGGTTAAGTAATCCATACTTAACTAATCTAACACGGTAAATTCGATGGGGTTAAGTAATTTACACTTAACTAATCTGACTTGGTAATTAGATGTGTTAAGTAATCCATACTTAACTAATCTAACACGGTAAATTCGATGGGGTTAAGTAATTTACACTTAACTAATCCGACTTGGTAACTAGATGGGGGCTAAGTAACTTAGACTTAACTAATCTAAACACGGTAATTAGATGGGGTTAAGTAACCTTCACTTAACTAATCTAAGCACGGTAATTCGATGGGGTTAAGTTAAACACTTAACCAATCTAAACTTGGTAATTCAATGAGGTTAAGTAACCAATACTTAACCAACTTAACATGATAATTTACTGGGGTTAAGTAACTTATACTTAACCATTGTAATACGATTAGTGGACGAGGTTAAGTTAACCTATACTTAACCAATCCGACTCGATAATCTAATGGGATTAAGGTAATCTATGCTTAATCAATCTAACATGATAATCTGACAAGGTTAAGACAAATAAATACTTAACCAATTTGACTTGATAGGGTTAAGTCAGGAGCTTTTTGGTACACTTAACCAACTTGTAGGGCTAAGCCTTGAACTTGAGTACTTAGCCAATCTTGACATGATTCGTAGGCGGGTCAAGTCATGAACTGGAATGACAACACTTAACCCATTAGACAAAACCCTAGCTCAGGGGACTAGGTTGGAAATCGTGGTTAACAAGGATAGCGGGAAGAAAAGCTAAGTGGTAAACCTTAGTTAAGGATAACTAAGTAATAATTCTTAGCCAAGGGCATGGGACTAGTTCATAAATAGATGAGTAACCTAATACGGTAGGTCATCGCTTGGTATACGAGGAGGAGCAACTTATCTGACTTGGATAAAAAGCTCCAGCGAACTGGGTGACGAAGCGGTAGCTTCGGGGGACGTGAGTGTACTCTTGGTATCCCTCTATGAGGTGGCAGGTGGTCCATGAAACCCGGCCTCACAGAGGTTAAGGTCTGCGGTAGAAGAGCCAAGAGTATGCCTTGGTTGCTATGCGAGCGACCCAAAGACTGGGATGGATTAGCGTGGAGTCGACGATACTTATTTTTGCCCTGGATAGCACGTCGCCGACTACCTACCATCTTTAGTCAAGCGTGTACGAACGGAAAGGCAGAGAACTCCCAACAGACCATGTTCTTGCTATTGAGTCATGGGTGAGGTTGGCCCATAGGAAAGTGGGGCTGTAGTGGGGCCGGGATGTAGTTCTCATACATGATTTTTCTTGGATTACCTTTCATTAGTTGAGGGAGGGGTTACGTGGGACCATAGCCACGGATACAAAAACAGACCTTGATATCTGCATCGGCAGACGACTTAAAGCTCCCGACCGAGTTCCGTATTTCTCGATTTGCCCTGGCACGGAACTCGGATGGCACATTGAGATACATGTGCGTCTAGACATGGAAAACGATTCACGATACGTACGTGGGATAAAGGGCGTGGCTGACGGGTGGCATAATCCCTAGTGGCCCTAGGTGGCTTGAACCCAAACCGAGACACGGAAACGTTCATTAGGTAGCATAATCCCTAGTGGTCCTAGGTGGCATAAATCCTAAGTGAACACGCGATAGTTCATGGTAAGAAAACATAACCAGATCAAGGGTAGCAGTCCAAAATAACCTCAAGGATAAAACGGTACTACGTTGAGGTGGTATAGATTTACATGGGAAAGCCCGTACGGCCTACGGCAAAGGACTGAACTTATACGTGGAAAGAAACATACGAGTTGGGAAAACCTACATATACTATATATTAGGTTGACATGGACCATTACATGACATTGGGCAAGGGACATTCATAGTCAACACATGACGCGGGTTGGGATACTAGTACGAGAGGTGCAGAGCAAATATACATGATAAACACCTTGGGATGTTATACATGATAGATACCGTGGGATGTAATACATGATGGATACCTTGGGATAGTATACTTGATAGAAACCTGACGATGTGATACCTTGATCTATCTTGACACCGTAGTTTATCATGATACCTTAGTTTATCTTGCTACAGGAGTTCATCCGGTTATCTTGGTTTAGCTTATCTATCTTGTCGTCATCCTTATGTTTACTTTCAGTTTATGCATGTCATGTTACTTTTACCTGTTTTTATACTAGAAGTAGATAGGACTTACCAGTCTTTATGACTAACCCCGTTTTCTTTCGCCTCTTTGTCTTCCGTCCCCCCCCCCCCCCCAGGTTTTCAGGGAGGAAATGCTGTTGTTAAGTTCGGACCTCTTATGCTTGAAGGTCATCATGTATAGCTTGGTCTTCTCCTGGCTATGGCTGCTTCACCGCTTTATTTTGGGGAAAATAATTTATAAAAAGGTTTTATGCTTCTTTACTATTGCAAGACAGGTTTTGATGTATTCTGATGTAAAAGGCTTTAGACCTTATTTTATAAGGTAATGAAATTTGTTTTACTTCCGTTGTTTTATATATGTTCTGTCTTGTAATATTTCTGTGCATGTTTACCTCGATAATGCTTCACCAAACCTAGTGCATTCCCTTTGTGAGTGACCCTAGCAGAGGTGGGGTGTTACAAACATATTCTAATCAAAGTTTAATCTTTTTATTGAATCCTTTATACATTAAAAATGCAATTTTTAACGTAAACATATTTCTATCAAACATTGAATCTTTTTAGTGAACTATTTTTACATTAGAAATGTAATTTTTAATGTAAACATATTCTAATCAAAGTTTAATCTTTTTAATCTTTCCTTTATACATTAAAAATGTAATTTTTAATGTAAACATATTATAATCAAAGTTCAATCTTTTCTAATATACAATAAAAATGTAAAATTTAATATGTTCAAACGATTTTCATTTCATATATGAATATTTTACAACACATGAACATTTCAGAAAATTTCGGCATTATAACAACATCGGTAATTAAAACCGGCATCGTCCCTAGTACGACTCCTCTGCTATCCTAGGCCTCGCGGCGATACAAGGGTTTTGTTTTCATAATATAATTCATTTTCACAAAACCATAATTTTCCACAATCATAACCAATTTTGTTTCAACCACAATCAATAACACACAATTGCAGTCAATTTCACACCACAATACAAACAAGTCGTCCATGGTCTGTGGACGACGGTGTCGGGAGTTACTAAACTCCGTCTGCAACCTGATATAATTTTATTCAATTATGTTTTTGAATTCAGAAATCTAACATTGCTTTTTTATTCCTTCTAAATTGTATAAAGCTCCAAAAATTCTCTGGTCTCTTCCGGAATGTCATGTACGATGCCACGGTCCCATTGTCTCCTGTTTCATCAAATTTTGTTATCATATGGAAAAGATACGATTTTTATACGATAATCAAACTTCATAATGCTTTAAAATGTTATAAACTATTTTAAATATTATCAGTCGATACCTCTCAGTTTTGCTTCAAAACTAGGTCTTGGATTTTTGCGAAATCCAAAGCACTTGAAGGCGATCGACCACCGCCACGCCAAGGAGCTAGGAGGGGCGTGCCACCCCCTGAAAGGCGCCGAACTCATCTTGAATCCGGGGAGGAATGGCGGCGCGAACGGTTGGACTTTGCGGGGTTGGGTCGAATAATATACACGACGATAGGAGGTGAGGCCTGTACGGATTTGAAGAGGGTAGAATCCTCTACAAAATTCCCTAAAGGTCCATGGAATTTTATAGCGTGGTTTTAGAGTTTTTGGAGGAGAAACGGTGGAGCAACTTTCCGTCATTCATCGATAGAGAGAGAGGCGGCTTCACGATAGAATAGGGTTTTGTTTTTATTTTTTAATTTATATTTCTAATTACTTTAATTTCAAAAAGGCCCGTTTACCCCTACTAACTCCAAATCAAGCCCAGCGAATGTCGCCACTAGCCAAATACCCATATTTCAGACATAATGGACTAGGTCACATCAGCCCATTTTATCGTTTCAGCCTATTTTTCTTTAAATTAAAATATAAAACATTTAATTATTAAATTTGATCGTACATTTTATTTTACTGGGGCCACATACTGACTCCAAAAATTCCCGAAAAATAAATCTAGCTATGTTTTGACGATACGGTCCTAACAAAATTAATTTCATCGAATTTGAAGACCGTTTAAAAAATAGTCATTTTCTGGTCGATCCAAATTGACTGAAACTGTCAAAACACATTTTCTTTTTCCATGCTCACATATTAATTCCAAAAATTATGAAAATTGGAATCTAGCAATAATTTGACATTCCGGATCCAACAAAAGTGGTTTCATAAAAAATGGAGGTCGTTTGCAAAATGGCTATTTTTAATAGCTTTATTATTATTTAAAAATGGAAATTTTGATTTCTAACCAAATTTCTGTTAAAATTTCTAAAAATAAATTTTTTGAATTGGTTCTGATTTTCCGGGTTGTTACAATATCCCTCACTTAAAAACTTTTCACCCCTGAAAAGGAAACAACAGTAAAGTAGGAAACAAAACGGAAATACAAAATATTGTAAATGTACCTTGCACCAGAGATAATTAGAGATGCCCACTCTGCACTTGGGATAAGCCTTCTTAATGCTATCTTCGGTCTCCCATGTGCAGTCTCTAGGATCTACACTCCATTGCACTTTGACTAAATGGATCCTCTTGTTTCTCAGAACTCGGGTTTCTTTGCCAACAATTTTCACTGGCTCTCTTCTCACTGCTAAGCTCGGGGAAATCTCCAAATCTTGCTGTGCTGCTTCCTCCATAATCAAGTTTGGATCATGTGCATGCTTTCGAAGTTGAGACACATGGAATACATCATGTACCCCTGGAAACCAGTCAGGAAACTGAACCCTGTAAGCGAGAGTTCCAATTCTTTTGAGAATAGGAAATGGACCAATGAATCTAGGCACCAACTTCCCAGTCTTACCGAAACGAACTACTCCTCTCAATGAGGAAACTCTCAAGTACACATAATCTCCAACAGCAAATTCTAAATCCCTTCTTCTTGAATCTACATAGCTCTTCTGTCGGCTCTGAGCAGTCTGAAGTCATTTCTTAATAAAATCAACTTTATCCGAAGCTTCTCGAATCATGTCGGGACCCAATACTAGCCGATTGCCTGGTTCTATCCAACATGCGGGAGATCTACATGGCCTTCCATATAATGCTTCGAATGGTGACATTTGTAAGCTTGCTTGGTAACTGTTATTATAAGAAAACTTAACCAAATGCAAGTGATCTTCCCATGACCCACCAAAATCAAGAATACATGCCCGCAACAAGTCTTCTAGTATACGGTTCACCCTCTCAATCTAGCCATATGTTTGAAGATTATAAGTGGTGCTCGGATTTAGTTTTGTCCTTAGTTCCTCTTGGAATGCCTCCCAGAATTTACTAGCGAATATCGGATCACGACCACTAACAATGCTACTGAGAACTCCATGTAGTCTGACAATTTCTCTAAAATAAATCTGCACCAGACTTCGAGCTGTTCTATTAGATCGGACAGGAATAAAATGGGCGGTCTTCGTGAAACGATCTACGATCACCCATATACTGTCATTGCCTTTCCTGGTTCGGGGAAAACCATCAATGAAATCCATGGAAATTTGATCCCACTTCCAATTTGGAACCTCTAGTGGCTGTTACAATCCGACAAGTTTCTGTTGATCACTCTTGACTTGTTGGCAAGTGAGCACCTGCTAACATATATGGAAATGTCTCTTTTCATAGATTTCCACCAGAACGTATGCTTGAGATCATGATACATCTTACTCACCCCTGGATGAATACTAAGCTTGGATTTGTGACATTCATCCATCACTTCCCTTCCGAGCTCAGGAATATTCGGAACACAAATTCGGCCTAATAACCTTAGAACTCCTTTGTTATCAATCCGGAAACTCGAGGGTTTGCCTTCCCGAACTCTGTTACTAATTCTCTAAATAAATTCATTATCCTTCTAAAGAGCAGAGATTTTGTCAATCAACGAAGGCGTAATAATGAGATTAGCGATAATTGCACTCTTCCTGCTAAGCGCATTTACTACAATATTGGCTTTCCCTGGAGTATACAAAATATCTAGATCGTATGCCGTAAGAAATTCTAACCAACGTTGCTACCTCAAATTCAAGTCCTTCTGGGTGAATAGAGACTAAAATGACTTATGATATATATATAATTCGAACTTCTCACCCAAAAGACAGTGCCTCCATATTTTCAAAGCAAACACGATGGTTAACAACTCAAGATCATGAGTATGATATCCCTTCTCATGCGGCTTCAACTGACGGCTAGCATAAGCAACTACTTTGCCTCTTTGCATTAATACCACACTAATACCTTCAATAGGAGCATCTGTATAGACTGTTAAATCTTGATTGCCATCAATAATAGTCAACACTTGGGCAGTAGTCAACCGTAATTTCAGCTCTTGGAAAGCTACCTCACATTCAGGCATCCAATTAAACCTTGTATGCTTCTTGGTAAGCTTCGTTAAAGGACAAGATAGCTTCAAAAAATCTTTAAACGAATTTCCGATAATAGCTAGCTAATCCTAGAAAACTTCTGAATTCTATAGGTGTGCTAGGCTGCTTCCAATGTCGAATGGCTGTGATTTTACTTGGATCCACTAAAATTCCTTACTTCAATACTACATGACTGAGGTACTTCACTTCTTCTTGCCAGAATATGCATTTAGAAAATTTGGCCTTTAATACATTCTTTCTCAGAATTTCCAAAACTTCTTCCAAATGCTTTTCATGCTCGGCAGTTGACTTAAAGAAGATTAAAATGTTGTCGATGAAAACCAGCACGAATTTATTCAAGACATCACGGAATACTCTGTTCATTAAATCGAGAAAATAAGCAGGAGCGTTGCATAAGCCAAACGACATTACTAACCACTCATAAAACATGTCTGGACCTCCGAAAGCTGTCAAAGGAACACATTCTTCGGCAATCCGCAGTTGATGGAAACCTGTAGTTAGGTCCATTCTTGAAAACACTTTCTCTCTATTCAAACGATCCAACAAATCATCTATACGGGGCAATAGATATTTATTCTTGAGCGTCTGCTAGTTGAGATCTCGGTAATCCACACACAGTCTGAGAGTACCGTCTGACTTTGGAACAAACACTACTGCTGCTCCCCAATTCGAAAAGCTAGGCCAGACCAGACCTTTCCATAAAAGTTGTTTAGTTTGATTACCGAATTCTTCTTTCTCTTTCCATATCATTCTTTGAATAGGATGCACAACTGGCCTTGCATTCGGAACTAGATCGATCCGGAAGTCAATTTTTCTTCGCGGAGGTAAGCTATCAACTTCTTCGAACACATCCGCATAATTCTTGACGACAGGAATATTTTCAATAGCAGTGGGGGTGACCTCAACAGCAGCCTAAAATTCTTTTCTATCTGAATCTGAGCCTACAAAGGGAATAACAATATTTCCAAGTTTCGTTTTAACTTTAACAACTCTTTCAGCACATTTAACTTCGGCTTCAAATTTGGTCAACCAATCCAACTCGAGAATGATATCAAATTTAGAAAGATCCATAATAGTTAAATTGAAAGGAAACTGATAGTAAGAGTAGGAGACGAGCACTTTACAATATAAACCAAGAACAAGAGAACCCCATATCGGATTATGAACACTAATTGATTTTTTAAGGTTCTTTAGGGTTAACTTTAACTTTTTAACTGTGCTACTTGAAATGAAACTTCGTGATGCGCCAGTGTCAAATAATACTGTAACTGGAATATTGTTGACAGTAAGAGTGCCTTCCAGAACATCTGGCCTTTCCCTATTAGTTGAGGGTGTTGGAGTTTCTGCTACTTCATTTACATGTGCTACTTGAGACTTCTTTATTAGTTGGCAACCCTTTGCAAGATGACCAGTCTGATGGCAAAGATCGCATTCTCTATTCTCTTGAAACTTTTTATTAGATTTAGATCCAACATTCTTTCGTGTCTTCGAAGATTTGCAATTCCTTATCGAATGCCCTTGCTTATTGCACTTGAGACACACGACTGCCTTAACCTTTTTCTGATTGGCTTTGGGCTTCTTACTGACCTCTTGCTTTATACTTGCCTCAGGCTTCGTACTTTCCTATGGACTATCAGTTTCAAACTTCCTTTTGCTGTTAGAGCTGCCTTCATCTTCATCTTCCAAAACCCTTTGCTTATCAAGACTCTCATAGCAACAAGCCATTTGTATCTTTGTAGAAAAAGGAAGATTCACATGATCAAGTACTCTACCTTCGTATTTCTTTTGAAGTCCGTTAATAAATTTCAGATTCTTCCTTATAGGATCTTGAATTAGTTTTGGGGAAAAGCAGGAAAGTTCATTGAATTTATTCTGATACTCCCGAATGGTCATATCCCCTTGTTTCAGATGGTAGAACTCATCATATAACTGCTTAGGTGCTTCTGGAGGAATAAATTTTTCTGTGAACATTTCTTTAAATCTATCCCAGGTAATATTACCTTTTGGATTTTCCTTAGTAATAGTTTCCTACTAGATTAAAGCTTCGTCTTTGAGTGCCCAAGATGCTATTAATCTTTTTTGATCATCTCTCATCTTTAAGCCTTCAAAAATTCTCTCAGAAGAACGCATCCATGCTTGTGTTTCAATAATGGACTCTTTGCCCGAGAATGGTACTCCACCCAGATTTCGATACTTCTTTACCAGAACTTCTAGCTCTGATTCTGGTTGTGGGAGCACAATTGGCTCGATAGGTTGCTGAACCATAGAACTTCTTCTGCTTCTGCCACTCATTTTCTACTATGTCTTCAAATAGTAGACAAAGTGTCAGGCCAACAGAAAAGATATTGTAAAACATAGAGACATATATTAAAATGCAAATGAATATATTGGGGTGTATTTTATTCTGTTATACTCATTCTAGGACATTAGTGATCCTATCTATGATGAGTTATTCATCTTAGAATACTACTGTTCTATTTCTAATGAGTTTGTTAATATGTTATATTCCGGAGCAAAGGTTAACCAAAGCTCTAATACTAACCGTGATAACCCCAAACCCCCATGCCACGGAAGCAAGGATAGTCATTGGAATATAACACATAAACAATAACAGCAGAACAAAAATATAAAATTACAGCAGATGATGTACATCAGAGTTACACTGCAAATAATATCAACTTCAGAGTTACAAAGCATAACAGGATCATACTTAGTACAAAATACAGTTTTTCAGCTTAATATGAAATGTCTGCAGTGGAACCAAAGATAATATACTAAACGAAATCTAAACAACATAATAGAAATGGTAGAAACCATCTTCAGCTCCATAGCTATCCAGAATGAGTCTGCTAAAATCTGAATACAAGGCTGCCCGGGTGGAAAAGAGGGCACCCGAGTTTGCAATGTGAAACAAACTACGAGTCAATCATGGGACTGGTATGAGAAATCTACTTAACCTATTTAATAATAAGGCTAATCACAGGACCACGCCTCTAACGCGGAACGGGTTTACTCCAATGGATTGTCAGTGCATGAAATAAAGTAAATCATTAAACAACACAATGCTTTTAGAAAAATGTAGCCATTATAAGACTCACGTCCCATCACACAATGCAATGCAAACCGGAGGATAGAGTTTTACCTTATAATGGCCAAAATATGCTTGAGAGGAACAAAGTCATTTGATATTATTAGTTGTGTCGATATGTTTCAAAAACATTTTCAATCATAATGTATCAATCGTAGACGGCATAGCTACCATATACTATGTTGCCATATATAGGTTTACAATCAAAACCGCACGATGTCGTATTGGAAGTTGGATTTCCATCATAAACAAGGGTAAGGGATCGTCCTTACCGAATTCGAGACAATCTAGCCCATGTCTCAGGATCAGTCGCAACTGCACCTTGGATCTTCAGGGCCGGTCCTCTCTTACCTTTGAGGATTAGTAATTACTGAACAATATGTTCCCCCGCCCTATGGGGCGTAAATTTAGAGCCATTAGGGACTTAAATCCGAGGCGCCTCATTTCATCATCCACATAAGTAACAATGTCTGGGCTCCATACCATGACACCACTCCTAGCTATAAAGAAATGTATGTCCTCCCTGCAGTCCTCTCCCGTTTCTGGTTCATACCGGGTTGTGAGGCTCGCAAAGTAACGCTATACACGAAGCTATGCTAATTAAAGCTGTGCTTTGATCATCAACCACAAGGATCTGCTTTTCAACAAAAGCCTTGATCATTTGCATCTTGGCATACCACATTGACAATTCATGCCATGTGACTGATGTCTATCGATATATAAGCTCTGAGCTCGTACGTCTTAGAGAAGGGTGTTAAGCAAGAGAATAAATTCTCTACAACCAAACAGATATATATTTAATAGAAATCAATCAGCACATAATAACATCCAATGTCAGACATACATCCATTTACAAGTCCGTTCTAGTTCTGAACGAAACTGGATGCACCTTATTCCTCGTTCCATATGTCCAATACGGAAGAGAGGCTCTCGCATATCCAGACAATTAACAAGTACGTCCAGACAACTACCACTGTAACCCTTTCAAGGTAGCAACTCAAATCAAAGGCATCAGTAGTCGTCCATTCGATGTGAAGATCGTCGGCCTTCCACCGTCTTCAATATCTTCGACTTCTAGTCGTCGTATAATTATTTGAAATGAGATTTAACTCGGCCTTTTCAAATAATTCACGAATATATATAATTCAAATCAATACTTTTCATTCCATGTCGTTTATAATATTTTATAACGATTTTTCGCTATTTTTATTTATATAAAAATAGCTCCTTTTAATTATAAGACGCTTCAGGTCATTACGCGGCCCTGGCGCTGTTTTGATTAAAATTTGAATAACACATTTCTCAAAATCTAACCATTGGATCTTAGCAAATTTTATATCGTTGGAAAGATCTTTCCAAAGCAAACCTAACGGTTCCAGTTTTGAGAAAATCCGATGGTCGGATCTCTCGGTATAATTGTTTAAAGTTACGATTCCAAATCGCGAACTACCGCGTGCGATTCGTTTTATTTTAATTTATAGTTATATATATATATATATATATATATATATATATATATATATATATATATAATTCGTTCGACAATTTCAAATTATTTATTCTTAAATAATTTTGTACACTTCATATTCATGTTAAAAAAATGATATCTTTAACACATACAAACATTCATATCAACATATGACTATTTTCTAACACCGCTAACATGTTAATGTTAATATTAAACAAATGTACATCTTTCTACTTCTCTAACATGTTAATGTTAATATTAAACAAATGTACATTTTCTACTCTCTAACATGTTAATATTAATATTAAACAAATGAACATCTTCTATTCTCTAACATGTTAATGTTAATATTAAAATAATGAACATTTTCTACTCTCTAACATGTTAATGTTAATACTAAACAAATGTACATTTTCTACTGTTAAAACATTTTTATTATGTTAAACATTTTATCAAACTTGAATCTTTTTAATGATTCTTTCCAACAATAAAAATGTAATTTTTTTTAAGGTTAAAACATTTTTCTTTAAACTTGAATATTTTTAATGAATCATACTAACATAAAAAAAATTAATGTTAATACATTTTTATTTAAACTTGAATTTTTTTTATGAATCATACTTACATAAAAATGTTACTTTTAATGTTAACAATTTTTATTTAAACTTGAATTTTTTAATGAATCATACTTACATAAAAATGTAACTTTTAATATTAACACATTTTTATTTAAACTTGAATTTTTTTTAATGAATCATACTTAAATAAAAATGTAACTTTTAATGTTAACACATTTTTATTTAAACTTGAATTTTTTTAATGACTCCTTCTTACATTAAAAATGTTATTTTTATATGTTGAGATATTTTCAAACTTGAATCCTTTTTAATGATTCCTTCTTACATTAAAAATGATATTTAATGTTAACATATGTTCAAACAATGAGTCTATTTTTCAATGATTCATTTACACATTAAAAGTGTAAATTTTAATGTTAACACATTTCAAGCAATAAATCTTTTTTTTTTTTTGATGATTCGTTTTTACATTAATAATGTAAATTTTTAATGTTAATATATTTTCAAATAATGAATCTTTTTTAATGATTCATTTTTACATTAACAATGTAAATTTTTAATGTTAACATTTTTTTTCTTGAATCCTTTTAATGAATCCTTTATACATTAAAAATGTATTTTTTTTAATGTAAACATATTCTTATCAAACTTCATTCTTTTTATTGAACCACTCATACATTAAAAATGTAATTTTTAATGTAAACATATTTTAATCAAACTTCAATTTTTTTAATGAACCATTTATACATTAAAAATGTAATATTTAATGTAAACATATTTTAATCAAACTTCAATCTTTTTAATGAACCATTTATACATTAAAAATGTAATTTTTAATGTAAACATATTCTAATCAAAGTTTAATCTTTTTATTGAATCCTTTATACATTAAAAATGTAATTTTTAATGTAAACATATTTTTAACAAACATTGAATCTTTTTAGTGAACCATTTTTACATTAGAAATGTAATTTTTAATGTAAACATATTCTAATCAAAGTTTAATCTTTTTAATCTTTCCTTTATACATTAAAAATGTAATTTTTAATGTAAACATATTCTAATCAAAGTTCAATCTTTTCTAATATACCATAAAAATGTGAAATTTTATATTTTCAAATGATTGTCATTTCATATATGATTATTTTACAACACATGAACATTTCAGAAAATTTCAGCATTATAACGGCAGGGTAATTAAAACCGACACCATCACTAGTACGGCTCCTCTGCTCTCCTAGGCCTCGCGGCGATACAAGGGTTTTATTTTCATAATACAATTCATTTACACAACACCATGAATTTTCCATAATCACAACCAATTTTGTTTCAACCACAATCAATCACACACAATAGCAGTCAATTTCAAACCACAATACAAACAAGTCGTCCATGGTCTGTGGACGACGGTGTCGGGAGTTACTAAACTCCGTCTGCAACCTAATATAATTTTATTCAATTATTTTTTTGAATTTAGAAATATCACATTGCTTTTTATTTCTTCTAAAATTGTAGAAAGCTCCAAAAATTCTACGGTCTCTTCTAGAATGCCGTGTACGATGCCACAGTCCCAATATCTCTTGTTTCGTCAAATTTCGTTATCGTATGGAAAAGATACGATTTTTAAATGATAATCAAACTTTGCAATGCTTGAAAGTGTTATAAACTATTTTAAATATTATCAGCCGATACCTCTCAGTTTTGCTTCAAAACCAGGTCTTGGATTTTTGCGAAATTTGAAGCACTTGAAGGCGATCGACCACCGCCATGCCAAGGAGCTAGGAAAGGCACGCCACCCCCATGAACAGCGGCGAACTTGGCTGTGAATCGGAGGAGGAATGATGGCGCGAACAGTGGGACTTTGCGGGGTTAGTTCGAACAATATACACGATGATAGTAGGTGAGGCTTATACAGATATGAAGAGGGTAGAATCCTCAACAAAATTCCCTAAAGGTCCATGGAATTTTGTAGCCTGGTTTTAGAGTTTTTGGAGGAGAAACGATGGAGCAACTTTCTGTCGTTCATCGATAGAGAGAGAGGCGGCTTCACGATAGAATAGGGTTTTGTTTTTAATTTTTAATTTATATTTCTAATTTCTAATTCCTTTAATTTCAAAAAGGCCCGTTTACCCCTGCTAACTCCAAATCAAGCCCAGCGAATGTCGCCCTGAGCCAAATACCCCTACTACGAACACAATGGACTAGGTCTCATCAGCCCATTTGATCGTTTCATCCCATTTTTCTTTAAATTAAAATATAAAACATTTAATTATTAAATTTGATCGTACATTTTAATTTACCGAGGCCACATACTGACTCCAAAAGTTCCCGAAAAATAAATCTAGCTATGTATTGACGATACGATCCTAATAAAATTAATTTCGTTGAATTTGGAGACATTTTGAAAAATGGTCATTTTCTGGTCGATCCAAATTACTGAAACTGTCAAAACACATTTTCTTTTGCCACATTCACATATTAATTCCAAAAATTATAAAGATAGGAATCTAGCAATAATTTAACATTCCGGATCTAACAAAAGTGGTTTCGTCGAAAACGGAGGTCGTTTGCAAAATGGCTATTTTTAATAGCTTTATTATTATTTAAAAATAGAAATTTTAATTTCTGACCAAATCTCTATTAAAATTTCTAAAAATAAAAATTTTAAATTGGTTCTGGTTTTTCAGGTTGTTATAACAACTTTTCTCAATGATTACTCCCTAATTTTTCTCGCGAGTGTTATTCCATATGATAAAAAAAGAAACAACAACGAATTCAAACGTTATGGCTTAAATCTCCCGATACTCTGAACCCTAGCCTAAGCGTGAATACTGTAAATTGTCAAGCTCATCTAACATGCATCGCACACCTCAAGCGTGACACCGAATCGAAGAGAATCACTCAGGGACCCTATATATATATAAGTATTTTGATTTGTATATTTTAGTTGGATTTGTTTTGGATTTTATAACTTTGATTTCCTCATGTTTTTAAGAACAAGAGGCGGCGGAAAAATGTGTTTGACTAGAGAGGAAAAAATTTAGGGTTAGGAAGTGTGAGAGGGTATTTATAGGATAGTTTTAATATTTTTATATTCGGATTTATATTAATATTTATTTTAGCACTGTCTATTTTTGTCGTTAAAAATCCCTATGATCACATACAATATCCATATTCGATGAAAATGGATATGCAGCTATGGTTTGATATTACGGAGTCAACGAAACTTGTTTCGTCGAATTCCGAGTCCGTTTGCTGACATTGCGTATTTTTAAAGTCAAAATATTGACTGTTTTTACATTTAAATCCCGCACGGCCACATATCGACTCCAAAAATCACGAAAATTGAAATCTAACAATAATTTAATATTCCGGATCCAAAAAAACTAATTTCATCGAAAACAAAGGTCATTTGTAAAAATGGCTATTTTCTAAGTCCTAAATAAACCAATAAAATATTAATATATTTAAAAACAATTTAATTTAATACTAGTAAATTAATATTATCGTATATATTCACATAGAATATCTTACAGCGCCAAAATATACATATTTAGATTTATAACTCGATATTTCAAATCCAGGTTATATCGATATTCAATTATATTAAAATCCTTTTATTATATAAATAAATCATTATAAATTATAAACGATTTCCATAGCGACTTTTTGAAAATTTGATTTGGACATAACTCACAATCTACAAGATGAAATCTCGTTTTTTTAACTTCCATTAGAAAAATATCGTTAAATGGATCCGAACGTTTCATGTTTCACATAAATCTGACTTAAAACGGATTTTGTATATTCAATTGAAGTTCAAAACTCAATATTACGTACTACAGCGACATTTCGATCTCGTTTTAAATTATATTATAATTATACGTTCAAATCCATTATTATAAATAAATTCGTTATCATAATTCAATTTTAAAACTGAATTAAATCTTATAAATAATCCAATTAACACAATATTGCGAATTCTACTATTTTCGACTATTTCGAAATTTAAAATTTATTACTCCATTATTTATATTAATTAAATATAAATATTATTTAATTCAAGTCATTTTAAATTAACAAATCTACATTTAAATAATTAAATAAATTATTTATTCGACCGTTAAAAATACGGGACATTATAGGTAGATTTGAATCACCATTTTGATTTTTAAATTGATAATTCAAAAAAAAATTCAATGATAATTTTGAAATTCAATTTGGTGGAAATAAACATTAAATTCAATCCATAATTCAATCTACCCCAAATCATCAAAAATAAAACAATTCATTCGATTTTTAATAAAGCGACATTTGTTTTTCCAAGTCTACATTCAACTTCAAAATTTTTTACGATTTGGTTTTTCGTGCCTAAGCTTTGTCTCTCATACTTGATAAGACAAATGAACGGTCTTTAGAAGACCGTTTCATTTACTTCTTTTCAATATATTTTCTGATATACAATAAATATTTTTTTCACTTTTCTCTTGTAAATATAGGGCATATTTTCAAAATTTTCTTTTCTTCTCTCCTTCCAATTGGTTTGACTGGGGGATACCGTCAAAATCAAATGTGGAGGGGGAGGGGGTTCGTATTTATTTTGGTTTTGCATAGATTTCTCTTTCCTTTTTCTTTTTCTTTTTCTTTTTCATCCCAAAATAATTCATTTAATTTACTTTTGAATGGGCACGATGTAGTACATATACGGTTTGTGTCGTACAATTAAAATGTTTGGCAAATCACTTTTCTTAACGGATAACGAAAGGAAAGTTTGAACTATGAGCAAATCTAGTGTAACTGGTATATAAGGAGATTCGTAGGTGATAAGTATGAGGCATTTTCTAAATTTGTAATCCGATTAAATGAATGATTGATTTAGATTACTTGCGATAACATTCTAGATCGTTTAAGTGAAGCTGTGATAAGTTATTCTTTCTTAACTCTCTCTTTCAAAAAAAAAAAATGTATATAATACATATAATAATCCAAGGGTATCCAACACTGCTTGTAAATCTAGCGTTGGTGTGCAAACCCGCCAAACTCTGTCCCAACTTTCACGTAAGCCGTAATGCAATGCATTGGTGATATATCCTGATCTCATTTTATGAGTTGGACACCTATGGATTACCGACATCTTGTTAACAAAGTCAACGTCGGTCTGCACAATCCGCCAATTCTGTCCCAACCCTCATGTAAGTCGTAATGCAGTGTAGGGGTAGTATACCTTGGTATTTTCAATTTGGTGTTTGTAAATAATAATAATAACGTAAATATTTTTCAAAATAAAGAGAGAGTAAGCACTTGAAATCCAAGCACCTTCTTAACTTATTTGACTTAACTTGTTGATAAAAAGGAAATAAAGATGCCATTTTACGACTGTTGATATCGATTATAGAATTCATTTCATATTTGCACTATGTTTTCAACCGAAACAACTGGCCAAGCTGGCGGAGTTTGTAATGATAACTTGACTTTTGTTTTTAGTTTTTATTAGTAATGGACTGAAATTTCATAGTGATGACCCAAACTTATGTTTAACTCATTTTGTCACATTTAAAAGTAAAATTATCCACTTGTAAATAATCTTTTGAAAATTTTCATTCATATTGTAAATATTTTCGAATCTTGCATTTTGTAAATATTTTTTGCGCTTAACATTTGGATTTTGTGGGTAGTATCTGCTAAAAACCCTCACGGGACAACACTTGTCCTACTGGGCCCACCTAGAGGTCTAACGACTTATTGCATATGCTCAATGCAATCGTGCTCCCTACGAAAACGAATTTATCTTAGTTTTTCAGTTTAATTCGAGGACGAATAAAAAGATAAGTGCGGGGGTATTTGATGTGCACGTAAATATGCACATTTATATTCATACATTTATTCTTGTTTTAGTTAAATTAATAACATAGTGGGCTATTTTTACATGTTTTAACCAAAAACCCAAAATTCTAAAATTATCATGTATTCTTCTTCATATTAAGGCAAAATTGTCAGTTGTGCATGTATTTATTTTTCATAAAATTTACTTATTCGTTTTCATGTGTCTTGTAGGAATTTAGGAGCAAAATTGAAGTATGCACATGAAGTTTACATGGAGATATGCATGCATAAAGTGTATACAAAGGAATAGAGATGAAATTAATTCACACACAACTTAGTGGAGGACCATACCATTATCACTCTTTCTTTAATGGAACAATTAGAAGCTAATATATTGGCAAGTGGAGACAAAAAAGACTTCATGAACTTCTAATGATTAATTAGGGGCTAAAGACAAATGGAAGCTACATGAAGGGGAATTTTTGTAGTCCCCAATAAAAGTGATTAGGGTTTTAGGGATTCAAACATGTACGTATACCCCTTTATGTCATGTGAATAAATCTTCTCTTTTTAGTTAGTTAGTTTGTCAGATCAAAATCAAATCTCTCTTTTATTTAAGGTTCAATGACTTCCCAATGTCAACACTATTAATTTTAAGTGTCACATATCCAAGCAACTACAAGTGTATCACTTAAAAATCATATTTTTATCATGCTAACTTAACCACTAATAAATTTTAAACATACTTACCACTTCATGTAACATTAATATGTCAATCGCATATCAATTTATCACTGACACATCACAACTACTTTAACAAAACTAGATAACTAAAAAGTGAGTGAGGGGTTCTCACCGAGGGATCCACTCCTCCAATCTTTCATGCAGGATGAACACCAATACCGCCTCACCATCCTCCAAATCAGCAACCATTTTCAATATATATACACACACACACACACATATACTAGAAAACATAGGAGGAAAATCGGATTTTTAGGCGATTATGGGGTTTAGAGGCATAATAGGGCCCATAGTCAAAGGGAATGGGGTCCACCATGTCGTTGGACTGTAGTGGGGCCGGGTGGGTGCTATTGGGGCCAGGCATGGGAGTATGTGGTGAGGAAGATGGTGTTTTGGGTTTTATTTGGGTGTTATTTGTAGAATAGGGGTTTTAAGGGGGTTTTTGGAAGTCTAAGGGGAGGAAGAGGCCACGACAAGGAGGAGGGTGCTGGAGAGAGGCGACACAAATGGGGAGGGTGCCGGTGATGGGGCGGAACAGCCTAGGTTGAGGAGTTGGAAGCGACGGCCATGGCAAGGAAGCTTGGAGGAGGAAGGAGGTTTAAAGGGAAAATGGAAGAAAGAAGAAAACGGAAGAAAAGAGAGAAGTTTTTCTATAAAAGGAGATGCACATGGATAGATGAGATGGAGAAGGGAGATGCAAGGAAAAGAAAAGCACCTTAAAGCCTTAGTTGCTTGACACATCGTTTGGATTATTTGCCTTAAAGGCTTAAGTAAAGTAGTGAACATGTTTTAGTTCAATCTCGCGTTTATCGCTCGTATGATCAAACTGTAACTCTGTTTGACAAGAAATTTTGAACCCAACATAATTCATAATTTTGAATCAAACCGAATAGGCATCGTCGAATTTGGAGTTCGGTTGACCATCTGTTTTAGATTTTTATTGCGGTTTCGCTTAATTTTGGCTGATTGACCCCGTACGCGTTTATTTTTTGCACACTCACATATTAACTCCATAAATTATGAAATTTTACCATTTTTCGATGATCTAGATCTGATAAAATTAGTTTCGTCGAATTCCGAGATCATTTGGAAAATGTTGCTTTATAAGCTATTGAAATAGTTTTAAATCATCAGATTTTGAAAATCGACTAAAAATCCCTGTAAAATTAATTAAAAATAAAATTTTAAATTGACCAAAAATTTGGGTTGTTACATTCTCCCCCACTTAAAACTTTTCATCCTTAAAAAGGAAGAAGGAACTGAAGGTCATTTACTTAATTAACTCAGCCTTCGTTTTAACTTACTCAAGTTCTTCAACTTTTCAGTTTCTAAGAACTTCCCAATTTCTTGAAATTTGGCTAACGCCTTAAATTTTGATTTTTTTTGGCCAAAGCCTCCTTTGTACTGGTTGATCAATACCACTACAACTTGCCTTTCTAGGCCCTCATCAATCAAAAAATAAATCCAAAAGTCGAGCGGCTTGCCAATCGGGTCATAAAATTATCCTGCCCAATCAATACAATAAATATGTACCTTTTTGTCGGGCATTCAAATTTATTCCTCTTCTCAGCTTCCAAGCAATAACCTGTCCAACATATACACATGTTCAATCCCAACTAATTTCCAATTTAGTTTAACATCGAGTTTGACTTGGCTCAATTTAACTTCCATTCCTATATTGGTTGTGTCATTCCAATATTATTATTAGTTAAACTAATTATCACACATCACAACCAACAACCAATTGTTTAATTTAATTTCCAATTTATATGTTGTCAAAACATATATCTTTTATATATTCAAAGTATATTTTCAAAGCCAAATCACAAACATTAAACTCTAACTAAGTTCTTGGTCCTCACACCAATAAATTGAAATTATATAGACATCCCACTTTTGAAACTCGAAAATAAACACTAATATAATCGATCTATCACCAGAATCATTCCGAGCGACTAGAATGTAATTCTATATCCATCTAGTATATGTGAGACTTTAGATATACATCTGCATGGCGTAAATGAAAAATCTTCTTATACTCGCTAGTGCAAACTCAACATCAAAAAATATTCAAATTCGTAATATAAGATATAATCTTTCAAAACTAAATTCGTTTATATATATAATACTCTTCAGACTCGTTCTAGGGTACTACTAACTTTAGTGGTCTGGCGGAATTTGACTCCCGAATTTCGGCAATAATACATAAACCCGTATTACTTGCCAAAACCCAAGTATTGAAAACACCGGACAGTTAACAGAAAAAATTAGAGGGTGAGATAAGAAAGAAAGAAATATTAGAATAGAAGAATAAAAAGATGTATCACATCACAGCGGAACAAAAAATAATACAGAAATAAATCTTTATTTAGAGCTTAAAATAATATTTACATTTCATTAAAGTACATTAATACATCTGGGCAGTTATAATAATCTGTCCTCGTATACAACACACATTAACAGAAAAATATTAATACGTTTGAACTCCTCTAATCCATCTTCTGAAGTTCGTAGCATCCTAACCTGAAACTATAAAACTCGATCTGACCCGAGCATTGCAAAAGCTAGGATCAATCTAGTAAACCAGAGTGAGAAAACTCACTAATTTTATAAGTATCATCCAACTTAAATTTAAAGTCAAAACATTTCCATTCGAAAGAAAAGGATAATCATAAGAACAATCCATACATAAATATAGACAGTTTTTATCTTATGATAACCCAAAACATTTTGAAGTCATATTTATTCTGATAATATAATAGTGTCCAAATCAAAGAAATAGCAATCTAGCAGAACGCTTGCATCTCACGCTCTACATACATAATATACAATCAAAACTGCATGTGCTTATTAGAGATTGGATTCCGACTACGACAAGGTATGGAACCATTTTTCGATAGTGTATCTCTAGAGAGGAATACACTGAGTTCAACAAGAATATCTTGCAACCCGACCACACATGACTGACCACACATTTTGCTTGAGTGTATCGAATGTATATCACCAATAGTTGGGATTAGCAACCATTTCTCGAAAAGGGACAACATCGATAGAATAAAGAAGGAAATAAATTTTCTCCAGATAGGTGATTATATGCCGTAATTGGGAGCGACCCATTTAGCCATGTTACTTGCTCGGTTTTTGTCATTTCCCGGTTGCAAAGGTTGAGGTTTAAATTACCTTTTTAAGATAGCATCCTAGGAATCACTTTATGGATAAATAGCGAATAGTCCTTGCAATCCATAGATTCCAATTACGTCAGAATCACATACCAAAATAACTCTAGTTGCAACATCAGAGAAACTTGACAAGTGGTCCTTTCGCTTAGGAAGATCCATGGTTTTCAACTTCTCCATCTTCAATCAGCATCTTTGATGATTTCAAATTTGCTGGTTCAGAATGGTTTTCGAATATGAATTCGATTTCGGTCTTTCCATAACAACAATCATATAGGTCAGATTTGATAGTCGGTTATTTAACTATCAAATAAACAATCACCAAATCATGAAAATGAGTTCACTGGTTCAGCACTCAACATTACTTGGCCTTTTCAATGAAATAAATTAACGAATTTTTAATTTAAACTTCTAAATCTTTCAATATTACGACTATAGCCTTTCACTTCTTATTTTAATATAAGAGTATTTTCAAAATCATCTAAATACTTTACAACTAAATTATATATATTCCCACTTTGGATTAAGTCAAATTTCATGAATTTTTTTAATACATTTCTTTTGTTTCATTTCTTGAAAACAACAACTAACACTTCCCCTTTGAATAAACTTATTCTACTCATCTCGTTAATTCCTTAAATCTCGCAAATATCGTAATATTTTCATAAAATCACTTTTTATTTCCATTACTTTGGAAATACTATTTTATATTCTTAAATCCTTTTTATTTTCGTTACTTCAACATTCATTAGTCCCTAACCGTAAATTGGTAAGCGAGTAACTCCCTAAGTATCAATCCCGAAGACCGGAATCAACATTAGATGAATACTCAGAAAATCACTCAACTCAACCAATCTCCAGTTAGGTTCTAATTCTTTAATTTCTTATCTTACTCCTTATAAACCCATATTTTTTCCAGTTCTAATCCATTCAACCATTTCTTGCTTTGAAAATCTCACTTTAATTCCATTCACTTCACTTAAATTCATTATTAAGTAACGTTAATTTAAAATCAACATTTAACTTCACACCTTTTTTAAAAACCTTATTTATTAACTCAGGTTTAATATAAACCCCTTTTTATCTCGATTCCTTTTACTTAATTCAAATGTTAAATAAACATTAATTTAAACTATCGTATTTTCTTAAAATTTCTTTATAACTTAATTTTGAAAACTCGGGTTAATATAAAAGCCGTTCATAACCTTCTTTCATAATTCAACTAGATTTCATTCCAAACTCGATTACTCACATAAATGAATTTCACTTAAAAGTGATCTCTTAAATTATTACCAATTAAAATAATAATTTATTTACCAATTTTTTTGGCAATGCCAGCAGAGTTGAGTGGGCCCTACCACTTTATTAATAACCATAAGAAGAGTACATAGATAAAAGCTTAGAGAAGCAAAAAAAAGATAACGAAGGTACAAGGCCATCAATCACATAGAAAACAACACAACATAAACGTATAATTAAATAATAGCATCTCATCAGCTCCAAATTCCTTGACCGAAAATCTAAGACAAAAGATGAATTCCATTGCTTATTCTCCGCAGCATAAGATTTTTGATCTGCGAATTGGTGATGGCATTTTCTTGATTGAAAATTCTCTCATTCCTTATTTTACATGTAATTAGAATGAACTTCTTTAGAACATAGGACATAAGCTTGGCGTTCAAATCTCCTTTTACTGTATACTTGTGTATGTGTTCCCACTCCTCTTCACTATGCTATGTAACATCAGTTCGATCAGCCTTCTCCATAACGTACTTCCAAATAAAGTTGATGTGCACACATTTAAAGTATAGATGGACAATGCTCTCCAATTCGTTGCCACAAAATACACAGTAAATAGGCACCATTATTCCACGTGAAACAAGCTTAACTTAAGTGAACAAAGCATTGTGTAAGACTTTCCATAGAAATAAGTTTTTTGTAGCTTCATTAGCTCCTCTCCACACGATTCTCTTTCACCTACAACATATCATAGATTTAACCCCAGTAAAACAAAAGTACATTTGCTTAATGGAGAAAGACTCACCTGACCAATTCCATAAAGTCCTGTCCTCAGATGGAGTAAGGGGTGGCAAGGCAATAATCCTTCTCTAGATTGCATTGCATGTTGGAGATGCACTTCTCTACAAGTTGAAACTATTATTAACAATACAACTTCCCACAATTGCATGTTCATGAATACCAGAAAGCATTTTCTCTTGGAATGGAACTAAAATATTGATAATAATATAATATTCAAGCCATGGAACTTCCCAAAAATTTATATAAAAATATGCAGATGCTTTATATTTGAAGAGAGGAATAATATCTTTAATAATTTTGAAAATACTAATCTAAGTCCAACTTAGATTAGGAGGAGGGTTCATAGTCCAGAAATGTTGTGTACCCAGTATATGCTTTTTGGACCATGCAACCTAAATGTTTTCACTATTGTTAAGCAAGTTATCAATGTGCTTAACGAATGCTGCCTTATTCCATTGCATCGTACTTATTATGACTAAACCACCTTTACGCATTGGTTTTTCAATGCATTTAAAGGAGATTTGAGCATGATATTTTATATGAATATTGCCTTTCCAGAAAAATTTCATGAATGCAAATTTGATCACATGCATTAATTTTTAAGATAATATGTATGTTCTGGTCCAGTATATATGCATAGAAATAATGATAGATTTAATCAGAGTCACTTACCTTCTTGATTAAGATACTTATTCGACCAACATTCCATTCTTCTAGTGATTATGTCAAACAGTGGAAGACATTAAGCAATGGTAATCCTAGCAGTAGTGAGTGGCAAGCCAAGATATGAAGTGGTATTGAGATTTATGCTCAAACCAGTTATGTCGTGGAGTACATTTGCAACTGCAGTAGAGACTCCAGCTAGATTTAGCTCTGATTTTGAAGTGTTAATCTTTAAACCTGTGATCCTATAAAATTTGTCCAAAGTACCCATGATGTAGATCATGGTAATATTGTCAAGTTTGGAGAATACGATTAAGTCATCTACAAAGAGTAAGGAGGTAATTTTGGGATCATTGAATTTGGGTGTAGTTGAAAATTGCCATTGCCAACAGATTCATCAAAAAATCTGGTTAGAAACTCCATAACTATGATAAAAATATAGGCGGATATGGGGTCACCTTGCCTAATGCCAATTTTACTGTTGAAATATCCTACGGTGCAGCCATTAACATTGATAGAAAAAAGCACAGTGGACATACATGTATATATCTAGGATATAATATTTGCAGGAAAATTCATATAAGCTAAAATTCTAGTCACAGCATCCCAATGAAATGAATCAAAGGATTTTCTAACATCAAGTTTGAGCATTGCCCCAGGTGATATTTTTTTTTCTTTTGTATCCTTTATGCAATTCATGTACCATAAGTACATTATATAAAATATTCCTCTTGGATCGGAAGGCTATTTGATTTGGAGAAAAAAGATTAGATAACACACTCTTAAGTCTGTTGGCTATTATCTTAGATATGCATTTGTCAATAGTATAACAACAAGCAGTAGGCCTAAAATCATTGACATGTACAACATTCTTAGTCTTAGGGATTAAGGCCAATACTGTATTATTATATGAGTACATCATCTTAGCAGTTTTAAAAAATGTTTCTACTACCAAACAAACATCATTTGTAATGATTCGGATTTCGCCCGGACCTAATAGATTGCAAAATCGACTAAGACCATTCAAACACCCGAATACGCTAACTTTGGGCATACAACACATCAGAACAAATAACAACAAACTTTTATAAACATCACAATAATGTTACATCAGAGTATAGAATATCAGAGTACATCGAATATAATACAGCGGAAGATAAATTTACAATAGGATTAATACATTACAGATGCAACGAATAACTAACACAGTGGAAGACTATCAGTGCTCTGGACACAGCTTTAAGCTTCGATCCAGAATCCTGTTCAATATATCTGCAAAATAAGCTACTCGACTGCTCGTGTATAAAATATGGGCACCCGAGTTTGCAAGTGAAACAAACTACAGGTTAGTCATGGGACTGGTATGAGAAATCTTACTTAACCTATTTAATAATACGGCTAATCACAGGACCACGCCGCTAATGCGGAACGGGTTTACTCCATTGGATTGCTAGTGCATAAATAAAGTAAATCGCTAAACAACGCAATGCTTTTTGGAAAAATGAAACCATTATAAGACTCAAGTCCCATCACACAATGCAACGCAAATCGGAGGATAGAGTTTTACCTTATAATGGTCAAAAATTCTTGATACAATAAAACGGATTTGATATAATTATTAGTGTCTATAAGTTTCAAAAACATTTCAATCATAATGTATCAATTATAGATGGCATAGCTACCATATACTATGTCGCCATACTAGTTATACAATCAAAACCACAAGTGTCGTATTGGAAGTTGGATTTCCATCATGGACCAAGGCAAGGGATCATCCTTATCGAATTCGAGACTCTCTAGCCTGAGCCTCAGGATTTTGCTGCAACAACACCTAGGAGCCACAGGGCCGGTCCACAAATATGTTAGTGGATTATAACTCTTGAACAATATGTTTCTCCGCCCTGTGGGGCGTAAACAGAGCCATTAGGGACTCAATATCTAAGGTACCTTGCTTTCCATCATCCACATAAGTAAAATATCCGGGCTTGTTAAACCCAGACACCACTTCTAGCTAGAAAGAAACACATGTTCTCCCTGGATCCTTCTCCAGTTTCTAGTTCATACCGGGGTGTGAGGCTCGCGAAGTAACGCTATACACAAACCTATGCTACAATAAATATGTGCTTTGATCATCAACCACAAGGCTCTGCTTTTCAATAATAAGCCTTGATCATTTGCATCTTAGCATGCCACATTGTCAATTCATACCATACCATTGATTTCTGCCAAAATATAAACTCTAAGCTCGTACGTCTCAGAGAAGGGTGTTAAGCAAGAGAATAAATTCTCTGCCACCAAACACACATATATATATATATATATATATATATATATATATATATAGCAGGGATCAACGAATACATCATAAAGGAATACAACGTCAGACATACAATCCATTTACAAGTTCGTTCTTGGTCTGAACGAAACCGGAGACACCTTATTCCTCGTCCCGTATGTCAAATACAAGAGAGAGATTCTTGCATATCCGTCAATCTCCAAGTACGTCTGGAGGATCACCACTTATTACCTTGTCTTGGGATGCCTCCTAATCAAGACATCAGTAATCATTCAAACGATGTGAAGACCTCCGGTCTTCAACCACCGTCTTCATCTTCGACTTTTAATCGTTGTAATAATTATTCAGAATGGGTTAAACCCGGTCTTTCCGAATAACTCGCGTATTTTATAATCAATAATAAATTGCTATAAAACACATCATACGCCTCATCCCAATTCAGAATATTCTTTTAAATAAATATTTGCATTATTAGGGAAAGGTTCCCTTTAATTTTATCAAAGATAAATTATTTTATATTCATTCTTTGATCTTCTTTACAAAGATTCATTAAAACTCCAATTTGGTTTTAATATCTAAAAATCATTACTTTATGATTATTCAACTTTAAGAAATTAATCTTTTCTTTAACTGGGTTAAAGAACTAATGTTTTTTAAAACATTGTTCACGATAAACCCAAAATCACCTTCCATTAAATATGGAATTTTCACAGAAATCGAATCAATATATAATTGATAAAAATTTCCGTATCAGACTAATAATATAAATGGAATAATGGAAAAGCCTTTTAAATTCCATATATAATAACGGTCTTCTTTTACAGAAGCTCATCTCAATTATTATTAAATCGAATTCCATTCAATTCCAATTTCTTCTAATAAGTTGGGAAACTTTACTTTGGAAATTTTCCATCTGAATCTTAATAAAAGATTTATAAATTCTATATTATATCTTCACTGTAAATTGGGTTAAAGAATGAATTTCGTTAAAAACACAGTTCACAATAAACCCAATTCACTTTTCATTTTATTCTAATTACTAAATATAATTAGAAACTCTAATAATCTTAAATAAAAGATTTATTCTTTTCATACAGGGTTTAAGAAGAGTGTTATTTAAGACACCATTCACGACAAACCCAAATATCCAATTTGTTTTATTTAATTCTAATTAAATATTAATTAATTGGAAAACTTCATTAAATCTTAATTTAATGATTTATTCTAGTTAATAACTAGTTCATTTCGATAAAAATATATTTTATCTTTACAAAATTGGAAAATTTTCATCCAAATTTTTTTCAAATCATTTACTATGATTTTACATAATTTTTTCCATATTTTTAATAATTTTATCAAGGCCCGTACAGTCGGTTTCCAATAACGACCACCGAACTGCATCCATAGCGACCTTTCTCAAATTTGATTTGGACATAATTCCAAATCTGACCGTTAGATTTCAAAACTCTTATATTGTGAGGACCCAAACTTCCGTAGAACGAAAGTAAGGATAATCATAGAAGTATAACAAAATTAAAACAATAATAGATCACAGTTGCATAGCTGAACATATAAATCATTTCAGCGGAAATGAAATGTCATCACAACCATCATCACAGAACATCAGAGTACGCAGTACAGGATACACTTAGCAAAACAGATATCTTAAACAGGGAAATAAATAAGGTCTCAATCTCCCAAAATACATCAATATCCAATATTGTCTCAAATCTCAATGAAATGAAGATAAAAAGAAAAGATCTTCCAACATCTTCAGCAATAAGCTTGAGTCCCGAAATCAGCCTTTGCCTAAAACCTGTCAATTGGCTGCCCGTATGGAAAGAGGGCACCCGAGTTTGCAAAGTGAAACGAACTACGAGTCAGTCATGGGACTGGTATGAGAAATCTAACTAAACTAATAATATGGCTAATCACTGGACCACGCCGCTATCGCGAAACAGGTTTAATTCCATTGGATTGCCAGTGCATAAGTTTTATGAATTTTTAAGTCAAAAAAAAACGCAATGCTTTTTAGAAAATGAAATCATTATAAGGCTCAAGTCCCATCACATAATGCAATGCAAACGGAGGATAGAGTTTTACCTTATAATGATCAAAAATGCTTGATATGTGGAAAATAATATTTTTACTATTATTATTAGTGTCTAATATGTTTCAAAAATACTTCAAAGTAAATGTATCAATCCTAGACGGCATAGCTACCATATACTATGTCGCCATATATAGGTTTACAATCAAGACCGTAATGTCGTATTGGATGTTGGTTTCCATCATGAGTCAAGGCTAGGAACGATCTCCTGACCGATTCGAGACACTCTAACAATGTCTCAGGATTCGGACGCTGGCGAACCTTTGGATCATTCAGGGCCGGTCCACAAATACTCTAGTGGATTGGTAATTCCTGAACACACGCTTCTCGATCCTATTGGACCTATAAATTGGCCAATGTGGCCAATAAAAATCCGAGGCGCCTCATTCCATCAACCACATAAGTAAAAAAAATGTCGGGTCGTGTGAAAACCCAACACCACTTCTAGCTAGAAAGAAACGTGTGCACTCCCTGCGTTCCCTTGTTCCGTTTTAGACTCCACCAGGGTGTGAGGCTCGCGAGGTAACATAATACACAAAGCTATGCCTAAATAGGCTATGCTTTGATCATCATCCACAGGGCTCTGCTTTTCAACAAAAACCCCGATCAATTGCATCTTGGCATACCACATTGACAGTCTATACCATGTGATCGATAACTACCAATATATAACCTTCGAGCTCGTACGTCTCAAAGACGGGTGTATAGCAAAAGGATAAATCCTCTGCCACCACAGAAATATATTAATAGGTATCAATTAAATTACATGGCACGAAATTCGATGTCGGACATGCATCCATATACAAGTCCGTTCTGGGTCTGAACGAAATCGAAGTCACCTAGGTGCTCGCATATCCGAACGATCATCAAGTACGTCCGAACAACTACCACTTAAACCCTTTATTTTTAGCTAGCCAATGCCAGGCATCAGTAGCTATCCTTTCGACGTGAAGATCGCTGGTCTTCAATCGCCGTCTTCGATATCTTTAAATCGCCGTAAAATTATTTGAAATGAGTTGAACTCGGTCTTTTCAAATAATTTTTTGAATTATTATCATTTAAACCATTTGATGTCGTTAATATTAATTTATAACGATTTTCCGCTATTTTTATTTATTTAAAAATAGCTCAAAATAATTAAACGACGCTTCGGCCAATGGGCGGCCCTGGCGCTGTTTTTCCCAAAATTTGATTTACACTTATCTTGAAATCTAACCGTTGGATTTTGATAAAGTTTATATCATCGGAAAGATCTTCCCAAAGCAGTCCTAACGGTTCCAGTTTTGGGAAAAATCTGACGGTTGGATCTTACGGTATAATCGTTTAAAGTTACGATTGCCGAAGCGCGAACTACCGCGCACGATTCGTTAAATTTTAATTTATATAAATAAATATAAATCATTTGGCGATTTTACTATTTTATTGCAATTAAAGTGATAATGAACATATCAACATTTAAATCAATTCTTTCATTCTCATGTTTTGGTTACAACCAAATTTGTAAACAAAAATACAACTTCCTCCTACGGTGTTGATTTTGCATCAAAATATGCATATAAAAGTGAAATTTTTTCTGCGTTGTTTTATTTGCATCTAAATATGCAAATAAAAATGAAATCCTTTCTAAATGTTCATTTGCATCTAAATATGCACATAAAAATGCAAAAAAAAATTTAATATTTATTTGCATCTAAATATGCAAATAAAAATGAAATATTTTTAAATGTTGTTTATTTGCATCTATATATATGCAAATAAAATGAAATCTTTTCTATGTTATTTATTTTCATCTAAACATGCAAATAAAATGAAATATTTTCTATGTTATTTATTTGCATCTTAATTTACAAACAAAAATGTAACCTTTTAAATCATTTTTATTTCTATCCAATATACAAAATAAAATTGTATATTCATTCTAATGTTTTGTTTACATCTAAAATTGCAAATAAAAATATGATTTTATTTCTAATGATTTGTTTGTATCTAAAAATGTAAACAAAAATATGATTTTAATTCTAATGTTTTGTTTGCATCTAAAATTGCAAACAAAAATATAACTTTAATTCTAATGTTTTGTTTGCATCTAAAATTGCAAACAAAAATATGATTTTAATTCTAACGTTTTGTTTGCATCTAAAATTGCAAACAAAAATATGATTTTATTTCTAATGTTTTGTTTGCATCTAAAATTGCAAACAAAAATATGGTTTTTAATTTTAATGTTTTGTTTGCATCTAAAATTGCAAACAAAAATATGATTTTATTTCTAATGTCTTGTTTGCATCTATAATTGCAAACAAAAATATGATTTTATTTTTAACGTTTTGTTTGCATCTAAAATTGCAAACAAAAATATGATTTTATTTTTAATGTTTTGTTTGCATCTAAAATTGCAAACAAAAATATGATTTTAATTCTAATGTTTTATTGGCATCTAAAATTTCAAACAAAAATTTGATTTTATTTCTAATGTTTTGTTTGCATCTAAAATTGCAAACAAAAATATGATTTTAAATTCTTATGTTTTGTTTGCATCTAAAATTGCAAACTAAAATATGATTTTTAATTCTAATGTTTTGTTTGCATCTAAAATTGCAAACAAAAATATGAATTTATTTTTAATGTTTTGTTTGCATCTAAAATTGCAAACAAAAATATGATTTTATTATTTCAATGCATATTTGCATTGGGGAATGCAAATAAAAGGGATATTTTATGTTCAAAGTTTATTTGCATAGAAGGATGCAAACAAAAGAACATTTTATTTTTCTATGCATATTTTGCATAAAAGAATTTAAATAAAAAAACCTTTTATTTTCTCCAAATATATTTACAAAAATGAATGCAAATAAAAGTACATTTTATTTTCTCTAAATATATTTGCATAAAGGAATGCAAATAAAAGGACATTTTATTTTCTCTAAATATATATGCATAAAGGAAATGCAAATAAAAGGACATTTTTATTTTCACTAAATATATTTGCAAAAAGGAAATGCAAATAAAAGGACATTTTTAATTTCTCTAAATATATTTGCATAAAGGAAATGCAGATAGAAGGACATTTTATTTTCTCTAAATATATTTGCATAAAGGAAATGCAAATAAAAGGACATTTTTATTTTCAATGATATGGTCAAAAATTGATACATTTTTCGTTGTATTGACAATCCTATTTCAATAAAATAAAAAAAATGATAAATTAATGTTTTATGTTAAATTGATAATCTTATTTCAATGCTCAAAATGTTAAAAGGATATTTTGAATACTGAATTGACAATTTATTCAATTCAACTAATATGATCGAGATAATAATTTTTATATTGAATTGATGACATAAAACAGTTCAACAAAAATAATCCAAATAGTGTGTTGATGTTGAATTGGGCTTCTAACACAATTTATCATAACAAAATGATTATTTTCTCGATTTGGAAATTCTAATCCAAATCAATAAAAAAACAATAATGACTATTTCCATTGTTTTGAAAATTCCAATAAAATGTAATTTAACATGACATGGAGATTATTTTATCGATTTGGAAATTCTAATCCAAATCAATAAATAAACAAGGTGATTATTTCCTTTAAACACAACCAAATCTGTGATTATACATCAACAACAGCAAATAAAACATCCACGATATCATCATATAACAGATCTGAATTATATACATTCAATCATCACATAACAATTAAATTTAATAATTAATTAATTATATAAAGGAAGAATTCTCACAGTCGTAACACGAATTTGTCCAAAATTTGAACTGCTCGGAATTGGATCTAGTCTGGACAGCAGCGTAGATCTCAGTTTCACAATCGAATAGGATCTGAAATTGTTCAGTTTCGATAACGTATGTATTAGATACGACTTTTACAAGTTTTACAATATTTAAATTAATTAAATAATTAGAAATTATTCCATCTTCTACCCTTAAAACCCACGGCCGCAACTTCACACTTTAGTTCAGAATTATGTTTAAATTTTATGACGAACACAGTCAGCGAGAGGATGATCGGAGGGCGGGGTCTCAACAGCCTTGGAGGCGCGCGTCGACGGCCTTGGAGGCGCGCGTCGACGGCCTGAGTGCGGCGGAGCTCGGTCGAGTGAGGGGAGTGCGGCGGCGCTGGGTACGGCGCGGGATTGGGCGTTGGTCCTCGGAGTTCGGGACACTAGAAATCAATCAAGCCGTATAGAATTGTAGAGTCGACAATCCTCTACAAAATTGACAAAAGGAGAGGTGGGTTTTGATGAAAGGATGGACGGGAATTAGTGGAGGAAGCTTGGTGCAAATTCGGCCATGGATTGAGTAGGGTAGCGACGGCTGATATCTTAGTGTTAGGGTTTTGAAGAGATGACCTATTTTTATATTAATTTAATGTTATTTTTACAAATAAATCCGTACATTTTAACTAATTTGATTTTAGTCCAATCGGAGTTGACCCTAGCCAATAGCCCCCCTTCCAGATCCAACAGGCTAGGCCTCGTCAGCCCAAATGACTGTCTGTGGCCTGAAATCCCTAGTTTATTATTTAAATCATTTAAATAATAAATTTGATCATCTATTTAAATCTTCCAGGGCCACATACGAACTCAGAAAAATCCAGAAAAATTATTTCTGGCTTTGTTATGACGATACGGTCCTAACAAAATTAATTTCATCGAATTCTGAGACTTCAAAAAATGACTATTTTTAAGTCGATCAGATTTGATTGAAATTGACAAAACACATTTTTGTTTGCCACGCTCACATATTAATTCGGAAAATTATGAAAACTGAAACCTAGCTATAATTTGACATTCCGAATCCAACAAAAGTGGTTTCGTCGAAAACTGAGGTCGTTTGAAAAATGGCCTTTTATACGGGCTATAAATTATACTATAGCGGCCATCCCGAATATTCAATTGGCCATATCTTTTGATTCCCGCTATGAAATTTCGATTTCTCTGATTCGTTGGAAAGATAATTCCAAACAGATTTAGATATTTTTGGTTTCGCTAAAATCCGTTAGATTTTGAATCCGGTACATTCCGTCAAAGTACAGGTTTGACTTTTCAAACTACCGTACTATTTTTTATTTCTTTAGAAATCGAAAAGAATATATTTGTTCTATATTCGATTAAAATAAATTTTTAATCGTTATTATCTAAAATGAATTATTTTAACTATTCAAATTTACTGAAATAGCCAAAAAAAACAAATTAAATTTGTTTGGATTTTCCGGGTTGTTACAATCTCCCCCACTTAAAATCTTTTCGTCCTCGAAAAGGAAATAATGATAAAGTAGGAAACAAAACGGAAAATGCAAGGTATTGTAAATGTACCTCAACACAAAAACTACTCGGAGATATCCACTCTGCACTTGGGAGAGGCCTGTTTAATGCTGTCCTCATTCTCCCATGTACAGTCTCGAGGATCCTCGCTCCACTGCACTTGGACTAGGTGGATCCTCTTATTCCTCAGCACTCGGGTTTCTTTACCCACAGTCTTCACTCGCTCCCTTCTCACTGCTAGAGCCGGGGTAATCTCCAAATCTCGTTGTGCTGCTTCCTCTACAACTAAATCTTGATCATGAACATGCTTTTGGAGTTGGGACACATGAAATACATCGTGGACCCCTGGCAACCAGTCAGGTAGCTGTACTCTATAGGCGAGAGTTCCAATCCTTTCGAGGATAGGAAATGGACCAATAAACCTCGGTGCCAATTTCCCTGTCTTCCCAAATCGGACTATGCCTCTCAGTGGGGAAACCTTCAAGTATACAAGATCACCAACAGAGAATTCTAAATCCCTTCTTCGAGAGTCTGCATAGCTCTTCTGTCGGCTTTGGGCGGCAAGTAATCGCTTCTTAATAAAGTCAACTCTTTTCGAGGCTTCGCGAATCATGTCGGGACCCAATACCAATCGATTACCGGGTTCCACCCAACATGCGGGAGATCGGCATGGCCTGCCATATAAGGCTTCAAATGGCGACATCTGCAGGCTGGCTTGGTAGCTGTTATTATAAGAGAACTCGACCAAGTGCAAGTGATCTTCCCATGACCATCCAAAATCTAGGATGCATGCTCGCAACAAGTTCTCCAATATACAGTTCACCCTCTCAGTCATGCCATCTGTCTGAGGGTGGTAAGCAGTGCTCATATTCAGCTTAGTCCCTAACTCTTCTTGGAAAGCTTCCCAGAACTTGCTAGCAAATATTGGGTCGCGGTCATTGACAATGTTGCTGGGAACTCCATGCAGTCTGACAATCTCTCTGAAATAAAGTTGTGCCAAACTTCGAGTTGTCCTGTTGGATTTGTCAGGAATGAAATGCGCAGTCTTTGTGAGGCGATCTACAATCACCCATATGTTGTCATTGCCTTTCCTAGTCTGGGCAATCCATCAATGAAGTCCATAGAAATTTCGTCCCATTTCCAACCTGGAACCCCTAGCGGTTGCAATAGATTGGCCAGTTTTTGCTGATCGCTTTTGACTTGCTGGCAGGTGGGACATCTAGAAACATAGATAGAGATATATCTCTTCATAGATCTCCACCAAAAAGTACGCTTGAGGTCATGGTACATCTTGCTCACGCCCGGATGAATGTTGAGCTTAGACTTATGGCATTCGTCCATCACTTCCTTTCTGAGCTCAGGAAGATTTAGAACACAAATTCGGCTCAATAGCCTCAAAACTCCTTTGTCATCAATCTGAAAACTTTTGGATTCGCGTTCCCTGATCCTTTTGATGATTGTCTGAATAAATTCATCATTCTTCTGAAGGACCGAGATTTTATCGATCAAGGTAGGGGTGATAATAAGATTGGCAAGGATAAGATTGGAGTCGGCCGTATTCTTCCGACTGAGAGCATCTGCCACAACATTGGCTTTCCCTGGAGTATATAAGATGTCCAGGTCATATGGTGCAAGGAATTCAACCCAACGTTGTTTCCTCATGTTCAAATCTCTTTGGGAAAATAGATGCTTCAAGGATTTTTGATCTGTATATAGCTCGAATTTCTCGTCCAAGAGATAGTGCCTCCATATTTTTAAAGCAAATACTATAGCAATTAGCTCAAGGTCATGAGTGGCATAATTCTTCTCATGTGGTTTTAATTGGCGGCTAGCATATGCGACAACCTTCCCCTTTGCATTAGCACTACATCAATACCTTAAATAGAGAAAAGAATAACATGTTAAAATAAGATTTGATGTTAGAAAAGTGTGATTTTTGACATGCTTATTTAGATGGAAAAGATAACCTTCTCCGGACGCATCAGTCCAGACTTTCAAATCCTAATTGCCATCAATGATGGTCAACACAGGAGCAGTGATCAATTTATGTTTCAGCTCTTGGAAAGCTGCCTCACATTCAGGTGTCCATTTAAACTTGGTATGCTTCTTAGTCAACTTCGTCAATGGACAAGATATTCTCGAGAAATCCTTAACGAATTTCTGATAATAACCAGCCAGACCTAAGAAACTTCTGACTTCAGTGGGCGTAGTAGGCTGCTTCCTATCTTTGATGGCCAAAATCTTTCCTGGATCTACAGAGATGCCTTCCTTAGATACAACATGGCCGAGGAATTTCACCTCTTCTTGCCAAAATATGCACTTGGAGAATTTGGCTTTCAGCACATTTCTACGCAAAATCTCCAAGACTTCCTTCAGATGTTTTTCGTGTTCAACAGTGGACTTAGAGAAGATGAGAATATCGTCGATGAACACCAGCAAAAGTTTGTTTAGAACATCACAGAAAACTCTATTCATCAAATCAAAAAAGTACGCTGGAGCATTGCATATGCCGAAGGGCATTACTAGCCATTCATAAAATGTATCTGGTCCTCTGAAAGCTGTCAAAGGCACACTGTAACACCCCGTAATTTGAACATAAAAATTCACAAATTAAAGTATACTTAATTAAGTGAAATGGGTTGCGCAGAGAATATATATATATATATATATATTGATATATACATATATATATATATAATTGAAAATTAAATAAATAAATATGCAAAAATGCTCAAAAAAGCGAATTGGGAGAGGGGAATAACCAAACCGGCCGATTTTTGAGGTCGACCCGAGCCTGCTGGGTCGACTAGGGGTTAATCCAGGGTGTTTGGCTGTCAACCCGTGGGCCGATTCGCTCAAATGCAGATTTTGCATTTGAATGGTTCTCATGGTTCAGCTTTAATCTAAAGGCCCTAGATGGTTCCTACACTAGACTTCTTCCCCAAGACATGATTTGATGGCTTGGATTGAATCTAGGGTTAATCCTATGGCTAATACTATCCTAATCCTCTATAAAAAGACCCCTAAACCTAGCCTAAATCACCATTATTCAATCCTACAACTAAACTATGTCAAATTTGTTCCTCTCATGGCCTCCACTCTCATGCTAAAATTCCTAAGCCTATTTCTATGAGAGATTGTGAGTTCATACAAGTGCTTTCAAACTTGTATGAGTGTTCTTAAGTTGCATTCTAGCCAAAGTTGCAACCTTTTCTTGACCAAAAAGCAAGGATCTTGCATGAGAGCTCATAAGCTTCATTCAAAGCCAAAGTTGAAACCTTTCTTCTTCAAAGCAAGGATTTTTATTGATATGTTTCATTTGGAGCTTGTTCTTTTGGGGTTTTTAGGTGATAACATGAATGGCTTCGTCTCAATCTTTGTTTTATATGTTGATTTGTGCCTTCATAGCATTGTAAGCCCTCTTCCTACTATTAGATATTAACTTTAAACTTAATGTGACATGTTGTAAGTTGAGTTTGAACATTAAGTATGTTGCATGCTATCATGTTATGTATCCTATAATGACTAAAAAGTCATTATCTTGATCTTGTAGGCTTAAAGATATGAACTTTATGTTGAATGTTGCATTTTGGCAACATGAAAACTATCAAACCCCTTATGATAGCTTACATGCAATGCCATATGCGAACTTCTAGCCACCTTTCTATGTCATTTATCACCATGATTCACCTGTGTGCTAAGTTTGAGGTTGTGCATGTTTTTGAGGCCTAATAGTGTAATATGCAAGTTAATGAACACATTTATACCTCATCTGCCACCATGTTTAACTTGTGGCCTTATACCCCTTTTGTCATGCCTTTACCAAGTTCCTTCTTTTAATCCATTATGCATTGTTGCGAATGTATGTGCGAGTTTAAAAGCGTTAGGTTACGTTATGGGTAAAACTTTAATGACGTGAAACATGATTTGGGTAAATGGGTATAAACATGACAACATGTAACTTTGGCTATGAGCATGGGACTTTAAAACTTGACACGTATGGGTTGTAAGTGTAATAAGACACTAGACCAAACATGAAAATGGCCAACTCGAGGTTGGGTTGAGTTTGTAGCATAAATCTACCCGGACCCGCCCGGCTTAACTAGTGGCTACAAACAATAGGACCCAATGTGAGAAGTTGGTCATGTCGCGCTTAAGACCCGAGGTTAGACTAAGTTGTGGTGTAAAACTACCCGGACCCGCCCGGCTTAACTAGTAACCACAACAAGGTCTAATGTGAGAGGTTGAGAGTGCATTAATTAAATTAATGCCACATGATAAGGTTAAGTAAATTTGACTAATGACACTTAACCGATATGACACGAATGGGTAGGTTAAGTTAAACCGGACTTGGTTCCTTAACGACACTTAACCATGCAAGACAATTAGGGGATGGGGTTAAGTAATTTACGCTTAACTAATCCGAACTGGTAATTAGATGGGGTTAAGTAATCAAGACTTAACTAATATAAACACGGTAATTAGATGGGGTTAAGTAATTAAGACTTAACTAATCTAAACACGGTAACTAGATGGGGTTAAGTAACCTATACTTAACTAATCTAAACACGGTAATTCGTCGGGGTTAAGTTAAACACTTAACCAATCTAAACTTGGTAATCCAATGAGGTTAAGTAACCAATACTTAACTAATTTAATATGATAATTTAATGGGTTTAAGTAACTTATACTTAACCAATTATAAGTGATGATTTGATGAGGTTAAGTAACCTACACTTAACCAATCTAATACGTGTGTCTGGTAGGGTTAAGTCACAAGACCTTTTTAATTAGGCTTAACCAATGTAATGCGATTAGTGGATGGGGTTAAGTTAACCTACACTTAACCAGTCCGACTCAATAATCTGATGGGATTAAGATAATCTATGCTTAATCAATCTAACATGATAATCTGGTAGGGTTAAGACAAATAAATACTTAACCAATTAGACTTGATAGGGTTAAGCCATGAGCTTCTTAGTACACTTAACCAACTTGTAGGGCTAAAGCTTGAACTTGAGTACTTAGCCAATCTTGACATGATTCGTAGGCGGGTTAAGTCATGAACTTGGATAACAACACTTAACCCATTGGACAAAACCCGCGCTCAGGGGGCTAGGTTGGAAACCGTAGTTAACAAGGATAGCGGAAAGAGGGGCTAAGTGGTAAACCTTAGTTAAGGGTAACTAAGTAATAATTCTTAGCTAAGGACATGGGACTAGTTCATAAAGAGATGAGTAACCTGGTACGGTAGGTCATCGCTTAGTATACGAGGAGGAGCAAGTTATCTGACTTGGATAAAAGCTCCAGCGAACTGGGTGACGAAGCGGAAGCTTCGGGGAACGTGAGGGTACTCTTGGTATCCCTCTGTGAGGTGGCATGTGGTCCATGAAACCCGGCCTCACAGAGGTTAAGGTCTGCGGTAGAAGAGCCAAGAGTATGCCTTGGTTGCTATGCGAGCGACCTAAAGACTAGGATGGATTAGCGTGGAGTCGACGATACTTGATTTTGCCCCGGGATAGCATGTCACCGACTACCTACCATCTTTAGTCAATCGTGTACATACGGAAAGGCAGGGAACTCCCAAAAGACCATATACTAGCTATCAAGTTATGGGTGAGGTTGGCTATCTGGAAGTGGGCATCGATGGGCCTTAGTGTAGTTCTCATACATGATTTTTCTTGGATTGCCTTTCAGTAGTTGAGGGAGGGGTCACGTGGGACCATAGCCACGGGTACAAAAACAGACCTTGATATCTGCATCAGCAGACGACTTAAAGCTCCCGACCGAGTTCCGTATTTCTTGGTTTGCCCTGGCACGGAACTCGGATGGCACATTGAGAAACATGTGCGTCTAGACATGGAAAACGGTTCACGATACATACGTGGGATAAAGGGCACGGTTGACGGGTGGCATAATCCCTAGTGGCCCTAGGTGGCTGAACCCAAACCGAGACACGGAAACGTTCATTAGGTAGCATAATCTCTAGTGGTCCTAGGTGGCATAAATCCTAAGTGAACGCGCGATAGTTCATGGTAAGGAAACATAACTAGATCAAGGGTAGCAGTCCAAAATAACCTCAAGGATAAAACGTTTACATGGGAAAGCCCGTATGGCCTACGGCAAAGGACTGAACTTATACATGGAAAGAAACATACGAGTTGGGAAAACCTACATATGCTATATATTAGGTTGACATGGACCATTACATGACATTGGGCAAGGGACATTCATAGTTAACACATGACGCGGGTTGGGATACTAGTACGAGGGGTGCAGAGCAAATATACATGTTAGAACTAGGGGAAATATACATGATAGATACCGTGGGATGTTATACAGGATAGATACCTTGGGATAATATACTTGATAGAAACCTGACAATGTGATACCTTGATTTATCTTGACACCGTAGTTTATCATGACACACTCGTGTATCTTGGTACAGTAGTGCATCCTGTTATTTTGGTTTAGCTTATCTATCTTGTCATCATACTTATGTTCATCTCAGTTCCTCATGCCAGTTAACTTTACTAGTTTATATACTGACAGTAGATAGGGCTTACCAGTCTTTATGACTGACCCCGTTTTGTTTCGCCTCTTGTCTTCCGTTCCCCCCCCCCCCAGGTTACAGGGAGGAAATGCTATTGTTAGTTTGGACTTCTTCTGTTTGAAGGTCATCATGCATGGCTTGGACTTCTCTTGGCTATGGCTTCTTTACTGTTTTACTTGGGGAATAATTTATGAAATGGCTTTATGCTTCTTTATTATTGCAAGACAGGTTTTGATGTATTTTGATGTAAAAGGCTTTAGACCTTATTTTACAAGGTAATGAAATTTGTTTTACTTCCGTTGTTTTATATATATATATGTTCTGTCTTGTAATATTTCTGTACATGTTTACCAATAATACCCCTCTAAAGCTAGTGCATTCCTTTGCGAGTGACCCTAGCGGAGGTGGGGTGTTACATTTGGTATCAGAGCAGAAGGTTACCAGACTGGGAAAAAGTTTTTAAAAAACTTTCTGAAAACTATTTGAAAACCGTTTACAAAGAAGCATTTTTCAAGAAAAGTTTTCAAAGAAAAAGACTATTCCCCAAGAGCCATTAGCACTATCCTTGTTTCCTTGATTGAATCTCTTTTCCTTTCTTTCCTCCATCTGTAGTCACAGTGGTTTTAAATGTGACTAGTCTTTTCTAGCTACGTAAGTGTTTCCCGTACGATGGAGGTGGTTCTCGAGAGACCGTTGAAGAGTTATACAAGAAAGGATAGTAAGAACAAGAATAAAGGATACGAGCTCGAGGATAAGCAACTTGTTGGTATGGCTTGAGCCATCAAGGAGGACAAGGACAAGATCAGCGAGAGGGCAATCGTATGCTCTCATTCCTAGAGTACCTAAGAGAAATGGTACCGTTTCTGTTAGAGGTTCAGCCTTCCTTTTCTATCATCCCGTCCAGACTTTGTTTTGATCATCGCATCATTTAAGTCTGCTTGGATAGTGAGTCTCTGCACCTTAGTACTAGCATAGAAGAGGATCCCATTTTTGTCCCAAATCTTGTTAGAGGATCGGTCCATTTATTCATGACTTGTTTGGATTTGAGAGTGCCCATGTTTTTGGAGCCAAGGATGGGTTCTAGGGATAAAGTGGTCACCCAATAAGGGGTGCCATTCTCGGTTTTGGAAAGAGGGTAGTTAGACTCTTGACTTGCCTTGGTAATACCCTCGAAGTCCTGTGTAACCTTTTGGGTTCTGTCATGGTTAGTTACCTAGAATCTCATGATGCATTCGTTGGTAATCTGCTCGAGTAGAGTTCGCCACTACGGCGAATGGTTCATTTCGCTAGTGCATGAGTTGTCGAGATCACCCTAGTAGGTACACTTGGCAACAGGGATTAGCATCGGTAAACGAGATCCAAAATTCACTAGTGAATTTTGGAGAGCTTGCATGAGTACGCGGATAGATTTGAGCCAAGTATGCTAGGGAAAGAATAAGTGAAAGTGGAACGAGAGGCGACAGTGAAATGAGTTCCAACTCATATCTTGGAAATGGGAATCAAGGAGCTACGAAATCATGGAGTCAAAGGTAGTCAAGGCACACTGGAATTAGGCTCAAGGAAATGCAGCTTAGACGCGCGCATCGTGTCTCTTTTTAAGAGTATATCTTTGATCCTTGGTTCACCTGTAGAGCTTGCTTGCATGCTATCGCTTAGTGGATATCCTCTCGGTCCTGTTTCTGTTACAAACCCCGTAAGGAGTTTGTCTTGTTTATCTCCTCGATCTTATCTTGGGAACCTTAGATAGAACTCTATGGATGTAAACATGTATTTGAAACATGTTATGATTGATATGGTTGCAAATGGTTGCAAGTGGTTGCTCGTGGATGCGCGAATACACATTAGATACTAGATTGATGCGGTCACGTTTCATGTTGCATATGCACGAGTATTTATACTTGTTTATGGATGAAATTGAATGTGTTATCATGCGGATGTTGCATATGAATGAATGTTTGTGCACGCATATAGTACTTATATGACTAGGACTATTCGCATACATGTTGGACTCATGGCACTAAACATATTTTGCATTAGAAAGATCATTCAGGCCTGATCATTAGCATTAGTTAAGGAGCATATACACACACGTTCTGCATATGTTCATATGGCATTAGAAATCGTCTAAGGACAATGGTTGCCTGTGGATGATGTTTTGAGTAGATGGATGATGGATAGTAGGATACGTTCTTCCTAACTTGGAGATTTCGGGGACGAAATCCTTTAAGGAGGGGAGAATGTAACACCCCGTAATTTGAACATAAAAATTCACAAATTAAAGTATACTTAATTAAGTGAAATGGGTTGCGCAGAGAAATATATATATTGATATATATATATATTGATATATATATATATATAATTGAAAATTAAATAAATAAATATGCAAAAATGTTCAAAACAGCGAATTGGGAGAGGGGAATAACCGAACCGGCCGATTTTTGAGGTCGACCCGAGCTCGCTGGGTCGACTAGGGGTTAATCCAGGGTGTTTGGCTGTCAACCCGTGGGCCGATTCGCTCAAATGCAGATTTTGCATTTGAATGGTTCTCATGGTTCAGCTTTAATCTAAAGGCCCTAGATGGTTCCTACACTTGACTTCTTCCCCAAGACATGCTTTGATGGCTTGGATTGAATCTAGGGTTAATCCTATGGCTAATACTATCCTAATCCTCTATAAAAAGACCCCTAAACCTAGCCTAAATCACCATTATTCAATCCTACAACTAAACTATGTCAAATTTGTTCCTCTCATGGCCTCCACTCTCATGCTAAAATTCCTAAGCCTATTTCTATGAGAGATTGTGAGTTCATACAAGTGCTTTCAAACTTGTATGAGTGTTCTTAAGTTGCATTCTAGCCAAAGTTGCAACCTTTTCTTGACCAAAAAGCAAGGATCTTGCATGAGAGCTCATAAGCTTCATTCAAAGCCAAAGTTGAAACCTTTCTTCTTCAAAGCAAGGATTTTTATTGATATTTGCTCAAGGGTTTCATTTGGAGCTTGTTCTTTGGGGTTTTTGGGTGATAGCATGAATGGCTTCGTCTCAATCTTTGTTTTGTATGTTGATTTGTGCCTTCATAGCATTGTAAGCCCTCTTCCTACTATTAGATATTAACTTTAAACTTAATGTGACATGTTGTAAGTTGGGTTTGAACATTAAGTATGTTGCATGTTATCATGTTATGTATCCTATAATGACTAAAAAGTCATTATCTTGATCTTGTGGGCTTAAAGATATGAACTTTATGTTGAATGTTGCATTTTGGCAACATGAGAACTATCATACCCCTTATGATAGCTTACATGTAATGCCATATGCGAACTTCTAGCCACCTTTCTATGTCATTTATCACCATGATTCACCTATGTGCTAAGTTTGAGGTTGTGCATGTTTTTGAGGCCTAATAATGTAATATGCAAGTTAATGAACACATTTATACCTCATTTGCCACCATGTTTAACTTGTGGCCTTATACCCCTTTTGTCATGCCTTTACCTAGTTCCTTCTTTTAATCCATTATGCGTTGTTGCGAATGTATGTGCGAGTTTAAAAGCGTTGGGTTACGTTATGGGTAAAACTTTAATGACGTGAAACATGATTTGGGTAAATGGGTATAAACATGACAACATGTAACTTTGGCTATGAGCATGGGACTTTAAAACTTGACACGTATGGGTTGTAAGTGTAATAAGACACTAGACCAAACATGAAAATGGCCAACTCGAGGTTGGGTTGAGTTTGTAGCATAAATCTACCCGGACCCTCCCGGCTTAACTAGTGGCTACAGACAATAGGACCCAATGTGAGAAGTTGGTCATGTCGCGCTTAAGACCCGAGGTTAGACTAAGTTGTGGTGTAAAACTACCCGGACCCGCCCGGCTTAACTAGTAACCACAACAAGGTCTAATGTGAGAGGTTGAGAGTGCATTAATTAAATTAATGCCACATGATAAGGTTAAGTAAATTTGACTAATGACACTTAACCGATATGACACGAATGGGTAGATTAAGTTAAACCGGACTTGGTTCCTTAACGACACTTAACCATGCAAGACAATTAGGGGATGGGGTTAAGTAATTTACGCTTAACTAATCCGACTTGGTAATTAGATGGGGTTAAGTAATCAAGACTTAACTAATATAAACACGGTAATTAGATGGGGTTAAGTAATTAAGACTTAACTAATCTAAACACGGTAACTAGATGGGGTTAAGTAACCTATACTTAACTAATCTAAACACGGTAATTCGTCGGGGTTAAGTTAAACACTTAACCAATCTAAACTTGGTAATCCAATGAGGTTAAGTAACCAATACTTAACTAATTTAATATGATAATTTAATGGGTTTAAGTAACTTATACTTAACCAATTATACGTGATGATTTGATGAGGTTAAGTAACCTACACTTAACCAATCTAATACGTGTGTCTGGTAGGGTTAAGTCACAAGACCTTTTTAATTAGGCTTAACCAGTGTAATGCGATTAGTGGATGGGGTTAAGTTAACCTACACTTAACCAGTCCGACTCGATAATCTGATGGGATTAAGATAATCTATGCTTAATCAATCTAACATGATAATCTGGTAGGGTTAAGACAAATAAATACTTAACCAATTAGACTTGATAGGGTTAAGCCATGAGCTTCTTAGTACACTTAACCAACTTGTAGGGCTAAACCTTGAACTTGAGTACTTAGCCAATCTTGACATGATTCGTAGGCGGGTTAAGTCATGAACTGGGATAACAACACTTAACCCATTGGACAAAACCCGAGCTCAGGGGGCTAGGTTGGAAACCGTAGTTAACAAGGATAGCGGAAAGAGGGGCTAAGTGGTAAACCTTAGTTAAGGGCAACTAAGTAATAATTCTTAGCTAAGGACATGAGACTAGTTTATAAAGAGATGAGTAACCTGGTACGGTAGGTCATCGCTTAGTATACGAGGAGGAGCAAGTTATCTGACTTGGATAAAAGCTCCAGCGAACTGGGTGACGAAGCGGAAGCTTCGGGGAACGTGAGGGTACTCTTGGTATCCCTCTGTGAGGTGGTGTGTGGTCCATGAAACCCGGCCTCACAGAGGTTAAGGTCTGCGGTAGAAGAGCCAAGAGTATGCCTTGGTTGCTATGCGAGCGACCTAAAGACTAGGATGGATTAGCATGGAGTCGACAATACTTGATTTTGCCCTGGGATAGCATGTTGCCGACTACCTACCATCTTTAGTCAATCGTGTACGTACGGAAAGGTAGGGAACTCCCAAAAGACCATATACTAGCTATCAAGTTATGGGTGAGGTTGGCTATCTGGAAGTGGGCATCGATGGGCCTTAGTGTAGTTCTCATACATGATTTTTCTTGGTTTGCCTTTCAGTAGTTGAGGGAGGGGTCACGTGGGACCATAGCCACGGGTACAAAAACAGACCTTGATATCTGCATCAGCAGACGACTTAAAGCTCCCGACCGAGTTCCGTATTTCTTGGTTTGCCCTGGCACGGAACTCGGATGGCACATTGAGAAACATGTGCGTCTAGACATGGAAAACGGTTCACGATACATACGTGGGATAAAGGGCGCGGTTGACGGGTGGCATAATCCCTAGTGGCCCTAGGTGGCTGAACCCAAACCGAGACACGGAAACGTTCATTAGGTAGCATAATCCCTAGTGGTCCTAGGTGGCATAAATCCTAAGTGAACGCGCGATAGTTCATGGTAAGGAAACATAACTAGATCAAGGGTAGCAGTCCAAAATAACCTCAAGGATAAAACGTTTACATGGGAAAGCCCGTATGGCCTACGGCAAAGGACTGAACTTATACATGGAAAGAAACATACGAGTTGGGAAAACCTACATATGCTATATATTAGGTTGACATGGACCATTACATGACATTGGGCAAGGGACATTCATAGTTAACACATGACGCGGGTTGGGATACTAGTACGAGGGGTGCAGAGCAAATATACATGTTAGAACTAGGGGAAATATACATGATAGATACCGTGGGATGTTATACAGGATAGATACCTTGGGATAGTATACTTGATAGAAACCTGACAATGTGATACCTTGATTTATCTTGACACCGTAGTTTATCATGACACACTCGTGTATCTTGGTACAGTAGTGCATCCTGTTATTTTGGTTTAGCTTATCTATCTTGTCATCATACTTATGTTCATCTCAGTTCCTCATGCCAGTTAACTTTACTAGTTTATATACTGATAGTAGATAGGGCTTACCAGTCTTTATGCCTGACCCCGTTTTGTTTCGCCTCTTGTCTTCCGTTTCCCCCCAGGTTACAGGGAGGAAATGCTATTGTTAGTTTGGACTTCTTCTGTTTGAAGGTCATCACACATGGCTTGGACTTCTCTTGGCTATGGCTACTTTACTGTTTTACTTGGGGAATAATTTATGAAATGGCTTTATGTTTCTTTATTATTGCAAGACAGGTTTTGATGTATTTTGATGTAAAAGGCTTTAGACCTTATTTTACAAGGTAATGAAATTTGTTTTACTTCCGTTGTTTTATATATATGTTATGTCTTGTAATATTTCTGTACATGTTTACCAATAATACCCCTCTAAAGCTAGTGCATTCCTTTGCGAGTGACCCTAGCGGAGGTGGGGTGTTACACACACACTCTTCGGCAATGCGCAATTGGTGGAAACTTGTAGCTAGGTCCATCCTAGAGAATACTCGTGCTCCGTTCAAGCGGTCTAGCAGATCATCAATGAGGGGCAGTGGGTATTTATTTTTTAGAGTCTGCTTATTTAGATCACGGTAGTCCACACATAACCTGAGGGTACCGTCTGACTTTGGGATGACAACTACTGCTGCACCCCAGCTTGAGAAACTAGGTCTGATCAAACCCTTCCACAAAAGCTGCTTGGTTTGATTGCACGGCTCTTCTCTTTCTTTTGGTGACATTGTTCGAATGGGATGCACGACAGGCCTTGCATTAGGGACTAAGTCAATTCTGAAATTGATTTCTCTACGCGGAGGTAAGTTGTCTACTTCTTCGAACACATCCGCATAGTCTCTGACGATAGGAATATCCTCAATAGAAGCAAGAGTGACTTCTAGAGAAGACCAGAATTCTTTCCTATATGTGGCTGAGCCATGGCATGGTATAGCAATGATGTCTCCAAAATTTGTTTTGATTATAACTACTCTATCAGCACAAAGTAACTCAGCCTCATATTTCGCTAGCCAGTCCATTCCAAGTATAATATCGTATCCAGAAAAAATCATAACGATCAAATCAAAAGGGAACTGGAAGTAAGAGTAAGAAACAGGCACTCTACAGTACTGCTCGAGTATAAGTGACCCTCCTATCGGACTATGGGCTCTAATTGGTTCTTTATGTTTTCTGGGTTTCAATTTAAGCTTTTTAATCGTGTCAACAGATATGAAACTTCTGGATGCACCCGTATCAAACAAAACGGTGATAGGAATGTTTTTAATGTTAAGGATACCTCCTAAAACATCAGGCGTACCTGCTTCTGAAGAAGTTGGTGCAGTCGCTCCTTCGTAGACTTGGGCTACCTGAGATTTCTTGAGCAAAGGGCAATCCTTGATGAGTTGTCCAGGCTTGTGGCAGTTGAAACATTCCCTTGGGCCAGGGGGATTCTGTCCACTGCTCTGACTCGGTCCAGACTCGTTCCTTTTAGGCCTCTTCGGAGCTCGACACTCGTAGTCAAAATGTCCTATCCTCTGGCAATTGAAGCACTTGACTTTGGATATGTCTCTCTTCTTCTTCTTCTCCTGGGGCTTGGCGGTGGAAGAGCTGCCCGGCTCAGTCTTCTTGTCCGACTCCTTCTTCTTGTTGTTGGCTTGATTCTTTTCTTTCTCTTGCTGTGAACCCTTCTGATCAATCTCTTCAAATCTGCAAGCCATCTCGATTACCTTAGCAAATGGGTGCTTGATGTATGCAATCACCCTGTTATGGTACTTCCTTGCCAAGCCATTGATAAATCTTTTATTCTTCTGTAGCGGATCTTGGATTAATTCTGTGGCGTATCTGGAAAGCTCATCAAATTTCTTAACATACTCTGAAATGGTCATGCTCCCTTGTTGGAGGTGGGCGAACTCATCGTGGAGGCGCTCAACTTCGTGGGGTGGAATGAACTTTTCATTGAATAACTCCTTGAATTTTCCCCCAAGTCACATCGGCCTCATTACCCCCAACCATAGCTGTTTCCCACCAAATTTGGGCCTGGTCTTTCAGAAACCAAGTTGCCATGAACCGCTTTCTGTGGTCCTCCAGCTCTAATCCCCCTAAATCTTTTCCATCGTCTTAAGCCATGCTTGCGACTCTGTCACCGTTTCTTGGCCTGTATAATGCACACCTCCTAGATTATTTATTTTTTTAACCACTTTGTCAAGATCGAAAGCACGTGGGGGTGGTGGTGGTGTCTCAATTTCTGGGGAGGCCTGCCTCTGTTCTTGGACTGCAGAAGTCTCATCTCGGGCGGGTCCTCCTGCCCCACCTCTGCCTCACACTCTAGTACGAGCCCTAGTACTCATCTCTCAATTAATCTGTAACATCAAGGGAAGATTCAAACCAAGAGAAATGATAAATTTCAAAGGAAAGATTTTAAAATAAAGACATATGATGAAATTATAATGATGTAATGACTGATTAATATGTGCTATTCTGTTGTGCTCATTCTAGGACATTGCTAATCCTATCTCTAATGAGCTACACGTCTTAGAATACTATTGATTCTATTAAGACGAATTGTTCTAAAAATGTTATACTCCAAATGCTAAGGTTAACCTTTAGCTCTGATACCAAATGTGAGGACCCAAACTTCCGTAGAACGAAAGTAAGGATAATCATAGAAGTATAACAAAATTAAAACAATAACAGATCACAGTTGCATAGCAGAACATATAAATCATTTCAGCGGAAATGAAATGTCATCACAACCATCATCACAGAACATCAAAGTACGCAGTACAGGATACACTTAGCAAAATAGATGTCTAAAACAGGGAAAGAAATAAGGTCTCAATCTCCCAAAATACATCAATATCCAATACTGTCTCAAATCTCAAGGAAATAAAGATAAAAAGAAAAGATCTTCCAACATATTCAGCAATAAGCTTGAGTCCCGAAATCAGCCTTTACCTGAAACCTGTCAATTGGCTGCCCGTGTGGAAAGAGGGCACCCAAGTTTGCAAAGTGAAACAAACTACGAGTTAGTCATGGGACTGGTATGAGAAATTTAACTAAACTAATAATATGGCTAATCACGGGACCATGCCGCTATCGCGGAACGCGTTTAATTCCATTGGATTGCCAATGCATAAGTTTTATGAATTTTTAAGTCAAAAACAACGCAATGCTTTTTAGAAAATGAAATCATTATAAGACTCAAGTCCCATCACACAATGCAACGCAAACGGAGGATAAAGTTTTACCTTATAATGATCAAAAATGCTTGATACGTGGAAAATAATATTTTTACTATTATTATTAGTGTCTAATATGTTTCAAAAATACTTCAAAGTAAATGTATCAATCCTAGACGACATAGCTACCATATACTATGTCGCCATATATAGTGTAACAACCCGCAAAATCAGGACCAATTTAAAATTTTATTTTAGAAAATTTTAATGAGTTTTGACAATATAAAATAATTTATTTAAATAATAATGATCACAAATTTGATTTAAATCGAAGTTAGAATGAATGATTTAATTTTAATTAACAAAAGAGTTAGAAATAACGCGGTAGTTTGAAAAGTCAAACTTGAACTTTGACTGACCGTACAGGATGTAAAATTTAACGAATTTTAGTGAAACCAAAAATATTAGAATCTATTTAATAATATCTTTCTAACGAATCTGAAAAATCGAAATTTCATAACGGAAATCAAAAGTTATGGCCAATTCAATATTTAGAATGGTCGCTATGAAATTTATAAGGGCCAAAATGCTAAATTTTGCAGAATAAGGAATTAGGACCCGAAACCATCTCCATTGGTTTTAGAATGTTGTTTACATATAAAAATGACTATAAGAACTTATATTTTTGAGTTTCGGAAAAATTCCACTATTTTTGGTATTTTTTAATATTAAATATATTAGCCTTAAAAATAGTCATTTTTCAAACGACCTCCGTTTTCGACGAAACCACTTTTGTTGGAACCGGAATGTCAAATTATTGCTAGGTTTCAATTTTCAGAATTTTTCGAATTTATATGTGAGCGTGGCGAAATAAAATGTGTTTTGACTATTTACAGTTAAATTTGAACGCCTTAAAAATAGCCATTTTTCAAACAGTCTCAGAATTCGACGAAAATAATTTTGTTGGATTCATATCGTCATAAGAAAGCTAAAAATATTTTTTTAAGAATTTTCTGAGGTCGTATGTGGCCCCGACACATTTAAATGTACGGTAGGAATTAAATAATTAATTTAATATTGCATTTTTAAATTAAAACCGAAAAAAAACGTGTAGACATCAGAATTGGACATTGGGACATAGCCCATCGCGTTCAGAAGGCCTCAAAACGTTAAGATCGACAGTAAGCAGGCCCAAATCCGAGAAAGTTCAAAAATCCACTTTATTTCACTAAATTCGGAATTTAATATTAAAATAATATAAAAATCCGAAAACCCTAACCCTAGTACTGTTCATGGCAGCCGCCGCCCTTATTTTCGAAGGCCAGAAAACACCGAACTTCAAACGCTAATATCTCCCAATCCGTTCAACGAAAATTTATGTATGACCTACCAAATCGAAGAGAATTCAGAGACCTTTCAATCTATACGGTTAAGATCGGATTTTGGTGCTCGGATTTTGCGAATTTTGGCCGAGAAGGGGCTGCGGTTTTCTGTGATTTGCGGGTCCTAGGGGAGGCCGAGTTCGACATGGTTGGAGGTGTAGGCGGCTCTCGGCATGGCGGTCGCGGTGGTGGTGTTGGATCGGCGAACGGAGCGCCGTAGGGGGGTGCGCACGGAAGCAAGAGAGCGGCTTTGGGTTTCGGCATGTACAGAACGACGTGAAGAAGAAGGGTGCGCTTCATTTTTTAATATTATTTTATTATTTAAATATTTAAATTATCCGATGTTTAAAAATTCATACTCTCTCATACGAGGTCCGTTTGACAAACCGTAAATTGCGTTGGAATCACAAAATTAAGAGTTTTGCGATGGCGCAGACCACACCTGATTCTGAGACAGTTGATTTTCAGCCAAAATTTGGGGTGAGAATTCAAATTCTATTATTTAATTAATTATTAATTTATTTTCCCACATGAAAATAATTGTATGATGATGATGATTTAGTTCTGAAATGTTTGGTATGTATGAATTATCGATTGTTGCTTGTGGTGTGCTTATTGTTCATGTTATGCTTTAATCCGTCTTTAAATTGTATATGTTATTGAGTTTAAATTGCAGTTGGAAAATTAAATCTAAATCTAGACGTTCTAATTTATTTTATTTTAATGTCATTTTCATTCTTCTGAAATGAACAAAGAAATGGAACGACAAATAAAACTTTATTTTTATTTGTTGATGTTACAATGAAATTTGAACGACAAATAGAATATTACTTTTATTTGTTTGTTTACAATAGACTATGAACAACGAATAAAATATATTTCTTTTTGTTTGCCTTAAAGGTTAACTAACAAAGTTCTCATTTTTGGTTGCATAAAAAGAAAACAAAAACTCTTAATTTTGTTGCATTAAAAGTTAACAAACAAAAATTCATATTTTTGTCGTTGAGTAAAATGAAACAAGAACTCATATTTTTGTCACTGAATAAAGATGAAACAAAAATCCATACTTTTGTCATTGGAAAGGAAAAAAGAAAAAAAAAGAAATTTTCCTTTTATTTGAATTGATGTGAAATATCAATTCAATGTTGATAAAAAAGATTGTGTTTTGTTTGCATTTCGCAAACAGAAATGTACGAAGGAATAAAAAGATTGTATTTTGTTTGCATCCCTCGATGCGAACAAAATGACAAAATATAGATTTACATTTAAAATAAAAAAGAATTATATTTTTCTTGCATTTCTCAATGCAAACAAAATGTTTAAATAAAAAGAGAATTATATTTTGTTTGCATCCCTTGACGCGAACAAAGTATTGAAATAAAGATTTACATTAAAATTTATATTTGTGTTTTCAAGACACAAATGAACTTGAAACAAAACTTACTTTTTATTTTATTTTATTTATTTATTTACATTTCCTAATGTAAATATCACTTGAGAATAAAACTTACCTTTTTATTTATATTTTATAATGTAAATATTACCTGAAAACTAAAACTTATTTTATTATTTGCATATTATAATGCAAATGAGACTTGAAAACAAAACTTACATTTTTGTTAACATTTCATGATGTGAATATAACTTGATGATAAAGCTATTTTTATTATTTGCATACTATAATGAAAATAGAACTTGAAAATAAAATTTACATTTTTAATTGCACTTTATAATACGAATATAACATTGAAAATAAAACTTACCTTTTCATTTGCATTTTATAGTGCAAATACAACATAAGGATAGAACCTACTTTTTATATGCAATTTACAATGTAAAATAAAAAGTACATTTTTATATGTAATTAGAAAGGGGATTTGCAATAAAAAAATAAACTTACATTTTTATATGTAATTTATGATGGGATATATAATTGTAAAATAAAGTTTACATTTCTATATGTAGTAAAAAAATTGAAAATTCGCATTGATATTAAAATAACACTTTTGTAAAGATATCGCATTAGAATAAAAAGATAATTTTTGTCGCTTTTTCTTTTAGAATTAAAAACATATTTTGTCACTTTCTTTTTTTAACATAAAAAGGGTCATTTTTGTCGCTTCTTCTTTTAACATTAAAAGAACATTTTTATGTCGTGTTTCTTTTTAGCATTACAAAAGAAGCATCTTTGTTGTTTTTCCTTTTAGTAATAAAAAGAACATTTTGCTTTCATTTCTTATGATAATATTTTATCGCCATTTTGAATGCGGTAAAAATAGAATTGTTAATGTTGAATATTTTATCGTCATTTTGAATGCGGTAAAAATAGAATTGTTAATGTTGAATATTTTATCGGCATTTTGAATGCGGTGAAAATAGAATTGTTAATGTTGAATATTTTATCGGCATTTTGAATGCGGTGAAAATAGAATTGTTAATGTTGAATATTTTATCGACATTTTGAATGCGGTGAAAATAGAAATGTTAGTGATTCGTTTTATCGACATTTTTGGTGCGATAAAAATAGACAATGTTAGTGATTCATTTTTATCGACATTTTTGGTGCGATAAAAATAGACAATGTTAGTGATTCATTTTATCGACATTTTTGGTGCGATAAAAATAGACAATGTTAGTGATTCATTTTTATCGACATTTTTGGTGCGATAAAAATAGACAATGTTAGTGATTCATTTTATCGACATTTTTGGTGCGATAAAAATAGACAATGTTAGTGATTCATTTTATCGACATTTTTGGTGCGATAAAAATAGACAATGTTAGTGGTTCATTTTTATCGGCATTTTTGATGCGATAAAAATAGCAATGTTAATGTTACATTTTTATCATCATTTTAGATGCAATAAAAAGAATATATTTTTGTGTTACATTTTATTGTCTTTCTAGAGACAATAAGAAGAATAAAATTAAAGAATTACAATTTTATGTAAAATTGCTTTCATTGAAAAGAATAAATATAGAAGCCGAGATTTTTGTTGTTAATAATAAACAATGAAAAAGGGAACATTTACATTTTGATGTAAATAAACAATAAAAAGAAAAATTACATTCGAAATGTAAGTTAGAATAAAAAGGACATTTTGTTAAAAAAATGTAAATTACAATAAAAAGTATAGAAATAAAGGTCACATTTTTATTGGCCGTTTATAGGCAATAAAAGAGACATTTTTATCGTCGTGTTATATATTGTGTATTACACTGCCATTCACAAGTTACCCGACTTGTGTATGTGATTGGGACGATAATTTTCACACATCGCCCAAGTGCACAAATTAGTTTATCATTTGCTAGATTGGTTGAAAACCCCACACGGGTGTTGGGATGAAAATTTACATACACTAATCCCAATATTTAGTTGTATGTTGATCGTTAGATCGACGGGCTGTGATGAGCGTTATTATTTAATTTTAACGCTTACACAGTGGAAATTACACTTTGGATGTAATGGATGACTTGATGATTATACTGTTATTGTCATATATATGATGTGTGTGAAATCCATATAATCCAAATTATATGGTAGATGGTTGAGTCGCATTTCGATTCAGATGTTCTTTTAAATAAGAATGTTTTTACATTAGAAATTCTTTTTATTTGAATATATATATATATATTTTAATTAAGTATATGTTAAACAAAGAATATTTGTAAAAGATAAAGATATGTAAAATAAAGAATACTTCTCATTTAGAATCTTTTATATAAAGAATATTTTTATGATTATTTTAAAATATGTTTTTAAAAGATTACTAGCATTTGCAATCATATTTTGTGATATGAAATAAAGTGAGATGTGAAGTGGATTTACCGTGGACGATGTTTTAAACGACATTTGTCCTTTAATCCAATTTACATTGAAATTATTATTTGGAATTTATGAATCTATTTTATAGAATTAAAAAGACATTTTCTATAAATCAAGTTTTTCAACTAATATATTAAATAGGAATTAAGTGGAAATTCTATTAGTAATAATTGAGATGGGCTTCTGTAAAAGAAGACCGATATTATATATGGAATTTAAGAGGCTTTGCCGTTATTCCATTTATACTATTAGTCTGATACAGAAATTTATATCGATTATGTATTGATTGGATTTCTGTGGAATTCCATATTTTTAGAAATTGATTTATAGATTTTATTTTAAATATTTATCCTTGATAAAATTAATGAGAGTCTTCTAAAATGAATATCTTATTAAAAAGAATATTCTGAGTTGGGATGTGACGAAATGTGTGATTTTCCCAATATTTGTTTTTAATCCCAAATTACGCAAGTTATTCAGAAAGACCGGGTTTAACCCATTCTGAATAATCAACACGACGATCAAGAGTCGAAGACGAAGACGATGATTGAAGACCGAAGATTTTCACATCGTTGGGATGATGATGACTAGTATCTTGAATTGGGATTGGCCTTCCAAGGCAAGGTATTTGGTAATGATCGTCCAAACGCATTTGGAGATCGACGGACACGATGTTTCACTCAGACCCAGAGTGGACTTGTAAATGGATTGCGTGTCTGACATTGTATTCCTTTCTACTGTATTTGTTGAACGCTACTGATTATATATTTCTGTTGGTGGTGAAGAATTTATTCTTTACTTATCACCCTTCTCTAAGACGTATGAGCTTGGAGGTTATATATATATATTGGTAGACGATCAATGATATGGTAGAGTCTGACAATGTGGCATGCTAAGATGCAATTGATCAAGGCTTTGTTGAAAAGCAGGCCTTGTGGTTGATGATCAAAGCACAGTCTATTTAGGCATAGCTTTGTGTATATCGTGACTTCGCGAGCCTCACAGCCCGGTAGAGTCTAAAACGGGAGAAGGGAACGCAGGGAGTGCGCACGTTTCTTTCTAGCTAGAGTGGTGCCAGGGACCTACCAGCGCTGGCATTTATTCATTGTGGTTGTTGGATTTTTCGAGGCCTCGGGTTTATGCGGTCGCCACTGGCCGTAGTATAGGTCCAAAAGGACCGGGAAGCGTGTGTTCAGGCATAACCAATCCACAAAAGCAAGTGTGGACCGGCCCTGCAGGATCCAAGGGTTGGACAGAGTACCAATCCTGGGGCATTTGCTAGAGTGTCTCGAATCGGTAAGGATCTCCTCCCTAGCCTTGACTCAGATGGAAACCCAAATTTCCAATACGACATCACGCGGTTTTGATTGTATACCTATATATGGCGACATAGTGGGATGGGGCACTCATGCCGTCTAGGATTGATATATTTACTTTGATGTATTTCAAATTGGTTGCACACTATTATTATATAATACCGTGTTTATCGTATCAAGCATCTTTTGATCATTATAAGGTAAAACCCTATCCTCTGGTTTGCGTTGCATTATGTGATGGGACTTGGGTCTTATAATGGTTTCATTTTTCTAAAAAGCATTGCGTTATTTTGACGATTAACTTTAGTCATGCACTGGCAATCCATAGGAGAAAACCCGTTCCGCGAAAGTGGCGTGGTCCTGTGATTAGCCTTATTATATTATATAGGTTAAGTAGAATTCTCACACCAGTCCCACGACTGACCTGTAGTTTGTTTCACTTTGCAAACTCGGGTGCCCTCTTTCCACACGGGCAGTCGAGTAGCTTATTTGACAGATAGATAAAACAAGATCCTGGATTGAAGATTGAAGCTGTGGCCATAGTGTTGATAGCCTTCCACCGAGATTAGTTCCGCTGCAATGTATTCATTTATTGTAATTTATTCTTCCGCTGTAATTATATTCCAATGTACTCTGATATATTTCGTACTCTGATGTAACATTTATTATTGATGTTATAAAAGTCTGTGTTTTTGTTCTGATGTGTTGTATGCCCAAAGTTAAGGTATTCGTAGATTTTCACCTTTTGGGTCAGACCTGTGTGGTTTATGGTCGATTCAAAGGGCGGGAATTTGCGGGTCTTTACAGTTGGTATCAGAGCTTAGGTTAGCTCAAATCTTTGGGGTACAACTCGTTAGAACTGAACGGAAGACTCATCAGAGATTGGATTAGTAATGTCCAATAAGAATACTCATTAGAGATAGGATCAGAAGTATCCTAGAATGAGTAAACTCGTTAGAGATGGGGTTAGTAATGCCCTAGGACGAGTTAAGAGCTACGAATTCATAATTGACGTATTTTTGATATTTATAATCTATTCTTTGAAATATGATTTTTATAAATATAAAGTTATATATATTTTGAAAAGATAATTAACCATTAAAATTAAAATTGAGATAGTTAATTTTACAATTTTTAGCTACGTTCCTTTTCGAGGACGAAAAGTTTTTAAGTGGGGGCGATTGTAACAACCCGCAAAATCAGGACCAATTTAAAATTTTATTTTAGAAAATTTTAATGAGTTTTGACAATATAAAATAATTTATTTAAATAATAATGATCACAAATTTGATTTAAATCGAAGTTAGAATGAATGATTTAATTTTAATTAACAAAAGAGTTAGAAATAACGCGGTAGTTTGAAAAGTCAAACTAGAACTTTGACTGACCGTACAGGATGTAAAATTTAACGAATTTTAGTGAAACTAAAAATATTAGAATCTATTTAATAATATCTTTCTAACGAATCTGAAAAATCGAAATTTCATAACGGAAATCAAAAGTTATGGCCAATTCAATATTTAGAATGGTCGCTATGAAATTTATAAGGGCCAAAATGCTAAATTTTGCAGAATAAGGAATTAGGACCCGAAACCATCTCCATTGGTTTTAGAATGTTGTTTACATATAAAAATGACTATAAGAACTTATATTTTTGAGTTTCGGAAAAATTCCACTATTTTTGGTATTTTTTAATATTAAATATATTAGCCTTAAAAATAGTCATTTTTCAAACGACCTCCGTTTTCGACGAAACCACTTTTGTTGGAACCGGAATGTCAAATTATTGCTAGGTTTCAATTTTCAGAATTTTTCGAATTTATATGTGAGCGTGGCGAAATAAAATGTGTTTTGACTATTTACAGTTAAATTTGAACGCCTTAAAAATAGCCATTTTTCAAACAGTCTCAGAATTCGACGAAAATAATTTTGTTGGATTCATATCGTCATAAGAAAGCTAAAAATATTTTTTTAAGAATTTTCTGAGGTCGTATGTGGCCCCGACACATTTAAATGTACGGTAGGAATTAAATAATTAATTTAATATTGCATTTTTAAATTAAAACCAAAAAAACGTGTAGACATCAGAATTGGACATTGGGACATAGCCCATCGCGTTCAGAAGGCCTCAAAACGTTAAGATCGACAGTAAGCAGGCCCAAATCCGAGAAAGTTCAAAAATCCACTTTATTTCACGAAATTCGGAATTTAATATTAAAATAATATAAAAATCCGAAAACCCTAACCCTAGTACTGTTCATGGCAGCCGCCGCCCTTATTTTCGAAGGCCAGAAAACACCGAACTTCAAACGCTAATATCTCCCAATCCGTTCAACGAAAATTTATATATGACCTACCAAATCGAAGAGAATTCAGAGACCTTTCAATCTATACGGTTAAGATCGGATTTTGGTGCTCGGATTTTGCGAATTTTGGCCGAGAAGGGGCTGCGGTTTTCAGTGATTTGCGGGTCCTAGGGGAGGCCGAGTTCGACATGGTTGGAGGTGTAGGCGGATCTCGGCATGGCGGTCGCGGTGGTGGTGTTGGATCGGCGAACGGAGCGCCGTAGGGGGGTGCGCACGGAAGCAAGAGAGCGGCTTTGGGTTTCGGCATGTACAGAACGACGTGAAGAAGAAGGGTGCGCTTCATTTTTTAATATTATTTTATTATTTAAATATTTAAATTATCCGATGTTTAAAAATTCATAACTCTCTCATACGAGGTCCGTTTGACAAACCGTAAATTGCGTTGAAATCACAAAATTAAGAGCTTCGCGATGGCGCAGACCACACCTGATTCTGAGACAGTTGATTTTCAGCCAAAATTTGGGGTGAGAATTCAAATTCTATTATTTAATTAATTATTAATTTATTTTCCCACATGAAAATAATTGTATGATGATGATGATTTAGTTCTGAAATGTTTGGTATGTATGATTTATCGATTGTTGCTTGTGGTGTGCTTATTGTTCATGTTATGCTTTAATCCGTCTTTAAATTGTATCTGTTATTTAGTTTAAATTGCAGTTGGAAAATTAAATCTAAATGTAGACGTTCTAATTTATTTTATTTTAATGTCATTTTCATTCTTCTGAAATGAACAAAGAAATGGAACGACAAATAAAACTTTATTTTTATTTGTTGATGTTACAATGAAATTTGAACGACAAATAGAATATTACTTTTATTTGTTTGTTTACAATAGACTATGAACAACGAATAAAATATATTTCTTTTTGTTTGCCTTAAAGGTTAACTAACAAAGTTCTCATTTTTGGTTGCATAAAAAGAAAACAAAAACTCTTAATTTTGTTGCATTAAAAGTTAACAAACAAAAATTCATATTTTTGTCGTTGAGTAAAATGAAACAAGAACTCATATTTTTGTCATTGAATAAAGATGAAACAAAAATCCATACTTTCGTCATTGGAAAGGAAAAAAGAAAAAAAAAAAAGAAATTTTCCTTTTATTTGAATTGATGTGAAATATCAATTCAATGTTGATAAAAAAGATTGTGTTTTGTTTGCATTTCTCAAACAGAAATGTACGAAGGAATAAAAAGATTGTATTTTGTTTGCATCCCTCGATGCGAACAAAATGAAAAAATATAGATTTACATTTAAAATAAAAAAGAATTATATTTTTCTTGCATTTCTCAATGCAAACAAAATGTTTAAATAAAAAGAGAATTATATTTTGTTTGCATCCCTTGACGCGAACAAAGTATTGAAATAAAGATTTACATTAAAATTTATATTTGTGTTTTCAAGACACAAATGAACTTGAAACAAAACTTACTTTTTATTTTATTTTATTTATTTATTTACATTTCCTAATGTAAATATCACTTGAGAATAAAACTTACCTTTTTATTTATATTTTATAATGTAAATATTACCTGAAAACTAAAACTTATTTTATTGTTTGCATATTATAATGCAAATGAGACTTGAAAACAAAACTTACATTTTTGTTAACATTTCATGATGTGAATATAACTTGATGATAAAGCTATTTTTATTATTTGCATACTATAATGAAAATAGAACTTGAAAATAAAATTTACATTTTTAATTGCACTTTATAATACGAATATAACATTGAAAATAAAACTTACCTTTTCATTTGCATTTTATAGTGCAAATACAACATAAGGATAGAACCTACTTTTTATATGCAATTTACAATGTAAAATAAAAAGTACATTTTTATATGTAATTAGAAAGGGGATTTGCAATAAAAAAATAAACTTACATTTTTATATGTAATTTATGATGGGATATATAATTGTAAAATAAAGTTTACATTTCTATATGTAGTAAAAAAATTGAAAATTCGCATTGATATTAAAATAACACTTTTGTAAAGATATCGCATTAGAATAAAAAGATAATTTTTGTCGCTTTTTCTTTTAGAATTAAAAACATATTTTGTCACTTTCTCTTTTTAACATAAAAAGGGTCATTTTTGTCGCTTCTTCTTTTAACATTAAAAGAACATTTTTATGTCGTGTTTCTTTTTAGCATTACAAAAGAAGCATCTTTGTTGTTTTTCCTTTTAGTAATAAAAAGAACATTTTGCTTTCATTTCTTATGATAATATTTTATCGCCATTTTGAATGCGGTAAAAATAGAATTGTTAATGTTGAATATTTTATCGTCATTTTGAATGCGGTAAAAATAGAATTGTTAATGTTGAATATTTTATCGGCATTTTGAATGCGGTGAAAATAGAATTGTTAATGTTGAATATTTTATCGGCATTTTGAATGCGGTGAAAATAGAATTGTTAATGTTGAATATTTTATCGACATTTTGAATGCGGTGAAAATAGAAATGTTAGTGATTCATTTTATCGACATTTTTGATGCGATAAAAATAGACAATGTTAGTGATTCATTTTTATCGACATTTTTGGTGCGATAAAAATAGACAATGTTAGTGATTCATTTTATCGACATTTTTGGTGCGATAAAAATAGACAATGTTAGTGATTCATTTTTATCGACATTTTTGGTGCGATAAAAATAGACAATGTTAGTGATTCATTTTATCGACATTTTTGGTGCGATAAAAATAGACAATGTTAGTGATTCATTTTATCGACATTTTTGGTGCGATAAAAATAGACAATGTTAGTGGTTCATTTTTATCGGCATTTTTGATGCGATAAAAATAGCAATGTTAATGTTACATTTTTATCATCATTTTAGATGCAATAAAAAGAATATATTTTTGTGTTATATTTTATTGTCTTTCTAGAGACAATAAGAAGAATAAAATTAAAGAATTACAATTTTATGTAAAATTGCTTTCATTGAAAAGAATAAATATAGAAGCCGAGATTTTTGTTGTTAATAATAAACAATGAAAAAGGGAACATTTACATTTTGATGTAAATAAACAATAAAAAGAAAAATTACATTCGAAATGTAAGTTAGAATAAAAAGGACATTTTGTTAAAAAAAATGTAAATTACAATAAAAAGTATAGAAATAAAGGTCACATTTTTATTGGCCGTTTATAGGCAATAAAAGAGGCATTTTTATCGTCGTGTTATATATTGTGTATTACACTGCCATTCACAAGTTACCCGACTTGTGTATGTGATTGGGACGATAATTTTCACACATCGCCCAAGTGCACAAATTAGTTTATCATTTGCTTGATTGGTTGAAAACCCCACATGGGTGTTGGGATGAAAATTTACATACACTAATCCCAATATTTAGTTGTATGTTGATCGTTAGATCGACGGGCTGTGATGAGCGTTATTATTTAATTTTAACGCTTACACAGTGGAAATTACACTTTGGATGTAATGGATGACTTGATGATTATACTGTTATTGTCATATATATGATGTGTGTGAAATCCATATAATCCAAATTATATGGTAGATGGTTGAGTCGCATTTCGATTCAGATGTTCTTTTAAATAAGAATGTTTTTACATTAGAAATTCTTTTTATTTGAATATATATATATTTTAATTAAGTATATGTTAAACAAAGAATATTTGTAAAAGATAAAGATATGTAAAATAAAGAATACTTCTCATTTAGAATCTTTTATATAAAGAATATTTTTATGATTATTTTAAAATATGTTTTTAAAAGATTACTAGCATTTGCAATCATATTTTGTGATATGAAATAAAGTGAGATGTGAAGTGGATTTACCGTGGACGATGTTTTAAACGACATTTGTCCTTTAATCCAATTTACATTGAAATTATTATTTGGAATTTATGAATCTATTTTATAGAATTAAAAAGACATTTTCTATAAATCAAGTTTTTCAACTAATATATTAAATAGGAATTAAGTGGAAATTCTATTGGTAATAATTGAGATGGGCTTCTGTAAAAGAAGACAGATATTATATATGGAATTTAAGAGGCTTTGCCGTTATTCCATTTATACTATTAGTCTGATACAGAAATTTATATCAATTATGTATTGATTGGATTTCTGTGGAATTCCATATTTTTAGAAATTGATTTATAGATTTTATTTTAAATATTTATCCTTGATAAAATTAATGAGAGTCTTCTAAAATGAATATCTTATTAAAAAGAATATTCTGAGTTGGGATGTGACGAAATGTGTGATTTTCCCAATATTTGTTTTTAATCCCAAATTACGCAAGTTATTCAGAAAGACCGGGTTTAACCCATTCTGAATAATCAACACGACGATCAAGAGTCGAAGACGAAGACGATGATTGAAGACCGAAGATTTTCACATCGTTGGGATGATGATGACTAGTATCTTGAATTGGGATTGGCCTTCCAAGGCAAGGTATTTGGTAATGATCGTCCAAACGCATTTGGAGATCGACGGACACGATGTTTCACTCAGACCCAGAGTGGACTTGTAAATGGATTGCGTGTCTGACATTGTATTCCTTTCTACTGTATTTGTTGAACGCTACTGATTATATATTTCTGTTGGTGGTGAAGAATTTATTCTTTACTTATCACCCTTCTCTAAGACGTATGAGCTTGGAGGTTATATATATATTGGTAGACGATCAATAATATGGTAGAGTCTGACAATGTGGCATGTTAAGATGCAATTGATCAAGGCTTTGTTGAAAAGCAGGCCTTGTGGTTGATGATCAAAGCACAGTCTATTTAGGCATAGCTTTGTGTATATCGTGACTTCGCGAGCCTCACAGCCCGGTAGAGTCTAAAACGGGAGAAGGGAACGCAGGGAGTGCGCACGTTTCTTTCTAGCTAGAGTGGTGCCAGGGACCTACCAGCGCTGGCATTTATTCATTGTGGTTGTTGGATTTTTCGAGGCCTCGGGTTTATGCGGTCGCCACTGGCCGTAGTATAGGTCCAAAAGGACCGGGAAGCGTGTGTTCAGGCATAACCAATCCACAAAAGCAAGTGTGGACCGGCCCTGCAGGATCCAAGGGTTGGACAGAGTACCAATCCTGGGGCATTTGCTAGAGTGTCTCGAATCGGTAAGGATCTCCTCCCTAGCCTTGACTCAGATGGAAACCCAAATTTCCAATACGACATCACGCGGTTTTGATTGTATACCTATATATGGCGACATAGTGGGATGGGGCACTCATGCCGTCTAGGATTGATATATTTACTTTGATGTATTTCAAATTGGTTGCACACTATTATTATATAATACCGTGTTTATCGTATCAAGCATCTTTTGATCATTATAAGGTAAAACCCTATCCTCTGGTTTGCGTTGCATTGTGTGATGGGACTTGGGTCTTATAATGGTTTCATTTTTCTAAAAAGCATTGCGTTATTTTGACGATTTACTTTAGTCATGCATTGGCAATCCATAGGAGAAAACCCGTTCCGCGAAAGTGGCGTGGTCCTGTGATTAGCCTTATTATATTATATAGGTTAAGTAGAATTCTCACACCAGTCCCACGACTGACCTGTAGTTTGTTTCACTTTGCAAACTCGGGTGCCCTCTTTCCACACGGGCAGTCGAGTAGCTTATTTGACAGATAGATAAAACAAGATCCTGGATTGAAGATTGAAGCTGTGGCCATAGTGTTGATAGCCTTCCACCGAGATTAGTTCCGCTGCAATGTATTCATTTATTGTAATTTATTCTTCCGCTGTAATTATATTCCAATGTACTCTGATATATTTCGTACTCTGATGTAACATTTATTATTGATGTTATAAAAGTCTGTGTTTTTGTTCTGATGTGTTGTATGCCCAAAGTTAAAGTATTCGTAGATTTTCACCTTTTGGGTCAGACCTGTGTGGTTTATGGTCGATTCAAAGGGCGGGAATTTGCGGGTCTTTACATATAGGTTTACAATCAAGACCGTAATGTCATATTGGATGTTGATTTCCATCATGAGTCAAGGCTAGGAACGATCTCCTGACCGATTCGAGACACTCTAGCAATGTCTCAGGATTCGGACGCTGGCGAACCCTTGGATCCTGCAGGGCCGGTCCACAAATACTTTAGTGGATTGGCAATTCCTGAACACACGCTTCCCGATCCTATTGGACCTATAAATTGGCCATTGCGGCCAATAGAAATCCGAGATGTCTCATTCCATCAACCACATAAGTAAAAATGTCGGGCTGTGTGAAAAACCAACACCACTTCTAGCTAGAAAGAAACGTGTGCACTCCTTGCGTTCCCTTGTTCCGTTTTAGACTCCACCGGGGTGTGAGGCTCGCGAGGTAACGTAATACACAAAGCTATGCCTAAATAGGCTATGCTTTGATCATCATCCACAGGGCTCTGCTTTTCAATAAAAACCCCGATCAATTGCACCTAGACATGCCACATTGACAGTCCATACCATGCGATCAATAACTACCAATATATAACCTTCGAGCTCGTATGTCTCAAAGAAGGTTGTATAGCAAAAGGATAAATCCTCCTCCACCTCAGAAATATATTAATAGGTATCAATTAAATTACATGGCACGAAATTCAATGTCGGACATGCATCCATTTACAAGTCTGTTCTGGGTCTGAACGAAACCGGAGTCACCTAGGTGCTCGCACATCCAGACGATCATCAAGTACGTCCGGACAACTACCACTTCAACCCTTTATTAGTAGCTAGCCAATGCCAGATATCAGTAGCTATCCTTTCGACGTGAAGATCGCCGGTCTTCAATCGCCGTCTTCGATATCTTTAAATCACCGTAAAATTATTTAAAATGAGTTGAACTCGGCCTTTTCAAATAATTTATCGAATTATTATCATTTAAACCATTTGATGTCATTAATATTAATTTATAAAGATTTTCCGCTATTTTTATTTATTTAAAAATAGCTCAAAATAATTAAACGACGCTTCGGCCAATGGGCGGCCCTGTCGCTGTTTTTCCCAAAATTTGATTTACACTTACCTTGAAATCTAAACGTTGGATTTTGATAAAGTTTATAACATAGGAAAGATCTTCCCAAGCGGTCTTAACGGTTCCAGTTTTGGGAAAATCCGACGGTTGGATCTTACGGTATAATCGTTTAAAGTTACGATTGCCGAAGCGTGAACTACCGCGCGCGATTCATTAAATTTTAATTTATATAAATAAATATAAATCATTTGGCGATTTTACTATTTTATTGCAATTAAAGTGACAATGAACATTTCAACATTTAAATCAATTCTTTCATTATCATGTTTTGGTTACAACCAAATTTGTAAACAAAAATGCAACTTCCTCCTACGGTGTTGATGTTGCATCAAAATATGCATATAAAAGTGAAATCTTTTCTACGTTGTTTTATTTGCATCTAAATATGCAAATAAAAATGAAATCCTTTCTAAATGTTTATTTGCATCTAAATATGCAATATTTTTTTTAATATTTATTTGCATCTAAATATGAAAATAAAAATGAAATCTTTTTAAATGTTGTTTATTTGCATCTATATATATGCAAATAAAATGAAATCTTTTCTATGTTATTCATTTACATCTAAACATGCAAATAAAATGAAATCTTTTCTATGTTATTTATTTGCATCTTAATTTACAAACAAAAATGCAACCTTTTAAATCATTTTTATTTTTATCCATTATACAAAATAAAAATGTATATTCATTCTAATGTTTTGTTTATATATAAAATTGCAAACAAAAATATGATTTTATTTCTAATGTTTTGTTTGCATCTAAAATTGCAAACAAAAATATGATTTTAATTTTAATGTTTTGTTTGCATCTAAAATTGCAAACAAAAATATGTTTTTAATGCTAATGTTTTGTTTACATCTAAAATTGGAAACAAAAATATGATTTTAATTCTAATGTTTTGTTTGCATCTAAAATTGCAAACAAAAATATGATTTTTAATTTTAATGTTTTGTTTGCATCTAAAATTGCAAACAAAAATATGATTTTATTTCTAATGTTTCGTTTGCATCAAAAATTGCAAACAAAAATATGATTTTATTTTCAATGTTTTGTTTGCATCTAAAATTGCAAACAAAAATATGATTTTGTTTCTAATGTTTTGTTTGCATCTAAAATTGCAAACAAAAGTTTGCATTCAAAATTGCAAACAAAAACTTGATTTTATTTCTATTGTTTTGTTTGCATCTAAAATTGCAAACAAAAATATGTTTTTTAATTCTAATGTTTTGTTTGCATCTAAAATTGCAAATAAAAATATGATTTTATTTTTAATGTTTGTTTGCATCTAAAATTGCAAATAAAAATATGATTTTATTATTTCAACGCATATTTGCATTGGGGAATGCAAATAAAAGGGATATTTTATGTTCAAAGTTTATTTTCATAAAAGGATGCAAACAAAAGAACATTTTATTTTTCTATGCATATTTTGCATAAAAGAATTTAAATAAAAAAAACCTTTTATTTTCTTCAAATATATTTAAATAAATGAATGCAAATAAAAGTACATTTTATTTTCTCTAAATATATTTGCATAAAGGAATATAAATAAAAGGACATTTTATTTTCTCAAAATATATATGCATATAGGAAATGCAAATAAAAGGACATTTTTATTTTCTCTAAATATATTTGCATAAAGGAAATGCAAATAAAAGGACATTTTTATTTTCTCTAAATATATTTGCATAAAGGAAATGCAAATAAAAGGACATTTTATTTTCTCTAAATATATTTGCATAAAGGAAATGCAAATAAAAGGACATTTTTATTTTCAATGATATAGTCCAAAATTGATACATTTTTCATTATATTGACAATTCTATTTCAATACAATAAAAAAAATGATAAATTAATGTTTTATGTTAAATTGATAATCTAATTTCAATGCTCAAAATGTTAAAAGGAAAGTTTGAATATTAAATTGACAATTTATTCAATTCAACTAATATGATCGAGATAATAATTTTTATATTGAATTGACGACATAAAACAGTTCAACAAAAATAATCCAAATAGTGTGTTGATGTTGAATTGGGCATCTAACGCAATTTATCATAACAAAATGATTATTTTTCAAGATTTGGAAATTCTAATCCAAATCAATAAAAAACAATAATGACTATTTCAATTTTTTTGAAAATTCCAATCAAATGTAATTTAACATGACATGGCGATTATTTTATCGATTTGGAAATTCTAATCCGAATTAATAAATAAACAAGGTGATTATTTCCTTTAAACACAACCAAATCTGTGATTATACATCAACAACAACAGATAAAACATCCACGATATCATCATATAACAGATCTGAATTATATACATTCAATCATCACATAACAATTAAATTTAATAATTAATTAATTATATAAAGGAAGAATTCTCACAGTCGTAATGCGAATTGGTCCAAAATTTGAACTGCTCGGAATTGGATCTAGTCTAGACAGCAGCGTAGATCTCAGTTTCATGATCGAATAGGATTTGAAATTGTTCAGTTTCGATAACGTATGTATTAGATACGACTTTAACAAGTTTTACAATATTTAAATAAATTAAATAATTAGAAATTAATCCATCTTCTACCTCTGAAACCCACGGCCGCAACTTCACACTTTAATTCAGAATTAGGTTTAAATTTTCCGACCAACACAGTCAGCGAGAGGATGATTGGAGGGCGGGGCCTCGACGGCCTTAGAGGCACGCGTTGGCGACTTGAGTGCGGTGGAGCTAGGTCGAGTAAGGGGGGTGCGGCGGCGCTGGGTACGGCGCGGGTTTGGGCTTCTGGTCCTCAGAGTTCGGGAAACTAGAAATCAATCAAGCCGTATAGAATTGTAGAGTGGACGATCCTCTACAAAATTGACAAAAGGAGAGGTGGGTTTTGATGAAAGGATAGACGGGAATTAGAGGAGGATGCTTGGTGCAAATTCGGCCATGGATTGAGTAGGGTGGCGGCAGCTGATATCTTAGTGTTAGGGTTTTGAAGAGATGACCTATTTTTATATTAATTTAATGTTATTTTTACGAATAAACCCATACATCTTAACTATTCTGATTTTAGTCCAACCGGAGTTGACCCTAGACAATAGCCCCCCTTTGGATCCAATGGGCTCGGCCTCGTCAGCCCAAACGACAGTCTGTGGCATGAAATCCCTAATTTATTATTTAAATCATTTAAATAATAAATTTGATTGTCAATTTAAATCTTCCAGGGCTACATACGAACTCAGAAAAATCCAGAAAAATTATTTCTAGCTTTGTTATGACGATACGGTCCTAACAAAATTAATTTCATCGAATTCTGAGACTGTTCAAAAAATGACTATTTTTAAGTCGATCAGATTTGATTGAAATTGACAAAACACATTTTTGTTTGCCACGCTCACATATTAATTCGGAAAATTATGAAAATTGAAACCTAGCAATAATTTGACATTCCGAATCCAACAAAAGTGGTTTTGTCAAAAACTGAGGTCGTTTGAAAAATGGCCATTTATACGGGCTATAAATTACACTATAGCGACCATCTCGAATATTCAGTTGGCCATATCTTTTGATTCCCGCTATGAAATTTCGATTTTCCAGTTTCGTTGGAAAGATAATTCCAAACAGATTTAGATATTTTTGGTTTCACTAAAATCCGTTAGATTTTGAATCCGGTACATTCGGTCAAACTACAGGTTTGACTTTTCAAACTAGCGTACTATTTTTGATTTCTTTAGAAATCGAAAAGAATATATTTGTTCTATCTTCGATTAAAATAAATTTTTAATCATTATTATCTAAAATGAATTATTTTAACTATTCAAATTTACTGAAATAGCCAAAATAAAAAAATTAAATTGGTTCGGATTTTTTGGGTTGTTACATATATTAATTGGAAAGCTCATTTCGATACGAACCCAAAGGATTCGGTTTTAGGAGAATTCGACGGTCGGATCTCCCATTACATCAATTTGAAGTTAATGGTCGAAATCCGCGAACGGTCGCTGCGCGGCGCGTTCTATTCAGGCCATTATATATATATTATATATTATATATATTTCGTCGATTTCTATTTAAAACGTATTTTATAAATCGTTTATAAATTTGGTTTAAAACGATTTTAACTTCATTTTCAATTTTAAATCAAAATTGAATATTCTATATGTTTATCATATTAAAATAATAATATTCTCAAAATATTAGAATTTGAAATCACTTCTTTACGATATTCATTATAAAATGAATAAAATTGATCGATAAACTTGTTCGGGTTAAAATGGCGTTTCTATATAACAGGGCTTCATATTTCAATATATTTTTTATATAATTTTGTGTCCATACAAAAATGGACATAAAAATCATAATTTATTCTTTATTGAATATTATTTTAAAATATTCGTTATTTTAAAGCATTCTTTATTTTAAAAAGACTCTTTATTAAAAAAAACTTTATATAAAAATGTTCTTTATTTTAAAATATTCTTTATATAAAAGATATACTGAATCAGAATGCGACTCAATCAATCACATATAATTTCAGTTATATGGATTTCATACATCGCATGTATATAACAATAATGATAAATAATCATTAAACTATCTATTCACATCCAGAGTGAAGTTTTGCAACTGTATGAGCATAAAAATAAATAAATAATGTTCATCACAGATTGTCAATCCATCGATTGACATATAACTAAATATTGGGACTAGTGTATGACAAATATCAACCTAATACTCGTGTGGGGTTTTCAAACAACAACAGTTCATCTAAATGAATCATTGGTTAATGAATTTAACCAATTCAAATTTCGCTAACATGTTGATGATAATGAAAAAAAACATGTTATTATATTTCTAATGTCAAATAAAATGTATTTTATTTGCATACATGTTATATTCTTCTAATAAAAAGACAATTTTGTCTACATACATTTTTTCAAATTCAGGTGACAAAATAAAAAGATAATTTTGTCAACATACATATGTTCTGGTTATAATGACAATATAAAAGGATAATTTATTTACATAACATGTTTTAATGTCCTAATGACAATATAAAAAGATAATTTATTTATATAACATGTTTTAATGTTTCCTAGCGACAAATAAAATAAAGTTTTTATTTGGCAGCAATTCTATTTTTAAATATGACAAATAAAAGGATATTTTTATTTGTATAAAATTTTATTATTTAATAGGACAAATAAAAATGAATATTTTTATTTGTCTACAATTCTAGTTTTATCACAACAAATAAAAATTGATATTTTTATTTTAACTTGACATTTCTAATTAAATGACATATTTGTATTTACAAAATATATTTTAACTAAATGATAAATTTTATTTTCACAAAAAGATATTCTAAATAAATGACATGTTTTATTTAACATGAACATAGTCTAAATATATGGCATTTTTATGTAACATGAACATAATCTAAATATATGACATTTTATTGTGCATGAACATATTTTAAATAAATGACTTTTTATGTAACATGACATAGTCTAAATATATGACATTTTTAACATAACATTATCTAATAAAATGACATTTTTATTTTACATAACATATTCTAGCTAAATGACATATTTATTGCCAAAAAAAAAATATTCTAAATAACATATTTATTTACAAAATATGTTTTCTAACTAAATGACATATTTATTTCCTAACATGAATGACATATTTGACAAAATGATATTTTTAATTAACATAACATTTTCTATCAAAATGATATCTTTAATTAACATGACATGACTCTAACAAAAGATTATTATTCATTAACATGTTAAGGATGACAATTTTGACTAAAAAAAATATAATTAACAAATGAATCTTTTTATTCTAAATTAACATGTTATAGATAATATTTTATTATGCTAACATTTTATACAACAAAAATGGTGTTTTTATAATGCTAACATTTTATACAACAAAAATGATATTTTTATAATGCTAACAATTTATACAACAAAAATTGGCATTTTTATATTGTTAACTTACCTCATTTTAAACAATGAATATATTGTTTATTCATACATAAAAATAAAAAGGTGATTTTTATTGTATAAACATTTTCTTTTCAAAATGAACATTTTATCCTCATATATACAATAAAAATCTGTTCTTTGTTGTCTAAACAAATTTTAACACACATGAACAATTCATTTTTATATATGCAATGAAATATGATTTTTATTGTCTACAAAAATTTTATTGATCCATATTTATAACAAGAATATGATTTTATTGTCTATACATGTTCTTATTAAACATGAACACTTTTATGACATACACAATTCAATTCAGTCGTTAATCGCAATCACAAACAATCAATTCAAATTTTAGACAACACATATATGAAGTTCACATCCCAATCAATATAAACAAATTTTATTTTAAAATTCAGAAATCTCACTTGGGAATTTTGTTCCTTCTAAATTTGTAGATAGTTCCAAATCAGTTTCAGTCTATTCGATAGAGTAGAGTTCCTCAGCGCGATTCCAACGCTTCTGACGGGTCGTAAAACGGACCTCATATGAAGAAGATATTGATTTTTATATGTTTGAATTAAATTTAGATCATTTGATAAAATAATTAAAATAATAATTACTCTGAATAATTGATTAGCCGCTAATCTTCTTCCCCCAACGTTCTGTAACCCGCTCCTCTTCAAACCCATCGCTCACAATTAAAACCCCACCTCCGTGATCGATACGGACCGCTGCCCCCAGATCCGAAGCCACCACATTGAAGAGCATCGTGCCACCACCCAACCCCTGCTCCGACATCCAACTCGCCGCCCCGACGTGCCTCAGAAAACGCACGAACGGCCACACCTTTGTGCTCCAATTTCCGTCACCATGATTCACCAATTCCGATCATATCCTAATCAAACTGAAGAGCTCGGGAAGTTGAACGATTTTTGCTTTGGATTGATGTTATAATTCTGCATGGATTTAGAGATTTTGTGGGAGAAACGATCAAAAATGCCGGCCATTGATTAGGCATATGGCGGCTGCTAGAGTATACGGATTAGGGTTTAGAAATCCATGTATTTATAATATTTTAATAATTTAACTCTTTAATTCACAAAATAAAAACCCATCAATTCCTACTAATTCCAAATCCAGCCCAGCGAATATTACCTCTAGCTAAATACCCCTCTTCTGGACATAGTGGACTAGGTCCCGTCGGGCTATTTGATCGTCTCAGCCCACTTTTCTTTATTTTAAAATATGAATCATTTAATTATTTAACTTAATCATACATTTTAATTTACCGAGGCCACATACTGACTCCAAAATTCCTAAAAAATAAATCTAGCTATGTTTTGACGATACGGTCCTAGGAAAATCAATTTCGTCGAATTTGGAGACCGTTTGAAAAATGGCCATTTTTAAGTCGATTAAATTTGACTTAAATTGACAAAACACATTTTCTTTTGCCGCGCTCACATATTAATTCCAAAAATTTTGAAAATTGGAATCTAGCAATAATTTGACATTCTGGATCCAACAAAAGTGGTTTCGTCGAAAAAGGAGGTCGTCTGCAAAATGGCTATTTATACGGGCTATATATTATATTAAGTTTTATAGCGACTATTCTGAATATTCAACAGACCGTAAATTTTTATTCCCGCTATGAAATTGCAATTTTTCAGATTCGTTGGAAAGATATTTTTAAACAAATTTAAGTATTTTTGGTTTCACTAAAATTCGATTTATTTTGCATCCTGTACAGTCAGTCAAAGTTCAATTTCAAATTTTCAAACTACCGTGCTATTCTAACTCCTTTTAAAATTAAAATAAATATATTCATTCTAACATCGATTTAAATAAATTTTTAATCGTTATTATTTAAAATAAATCATTTTAAATATACAAAATCCATTAAAACAGTTAAAATAAAAATTTAAATTGGTTCCAAAATTCCAAGTTGTTACAATCTCCCCCACTTAAAATCTTTTCGTCCTCGAAAAGGAACGGAGTTGAAAGTTGTTTAACTAACCACTAAATTTTCATTCTTCAATTAGTTTCAATAATTTTATTAGTTGAACTAATAATCACACAACACAATCATCAACAATTAGTTGATTAGCTTTAAAAATATATATAACTTTTATATATTCAAAAATCATATTTTCTAAGATCGAATTATACATATAATCAAAAATACGTTAATTATAAACTTGTCACTCTCAACTCATTCTAGGGCATTACTAACCCCATCTCTAGCGAATTTTCTCAATCTAGGATGCTACTGATTTTATCTCTAATGAGTATTCTTTTATATGATATTACTAATCCTACCTCCGATCAGTCTTTTGTTCAGTTCTAACGGTTTGTACCCCAAAGATTTCAGTTAACCAAAGCTATGATACCAGCTGTAATGATTCATATTTCGCCCGGACCTAATCGATCACAAAATTGACTAAGACCATTCAAAAACCCGAATACACTAACTTTGGGCATACAACACATCAGAACAAATAACAGCAGACTTTTATAAACATCACAATAATGTTACATCAGAGTACATAATATCAGAGTACATCGAATATAATACAGCGGAAGATAAATTTACAATAGGATTAGTACAATGTAGCAGCAATGAATAACTAACACAGCGGAAGACTATCAGTGCTCTGGACACATCTTTAAGCTTCGATCCAGAATCCTGCTCAATATACCTGCAAAATAAGCTACCCAACTGCCCGTGTGGAAAATATGGGCACCCAAGTTTGCAAGTGAAACAACTGCAGGTCAGTCATGTGACTGGTATGAGAAATCTTACTTAACCTATTTAATAATAAGGCTAATCATAGGACCACGCCACTAACGCGGAACGGGCTTACTCTATTGGATAGCCAGTGCATAAATAAAGTAAATCGCTAAACAACGCAATGCTTTTTGGAAAAATGAAACCATTATAAGACTCAAGTCCCATCACACAATGCAACGCAAACCGGAGGATATAGTTTTACCTTATAATGGTCAAAAATGCTTGACACGATAAAACGAATTTGATATTATTATTAGTGTCTATAAGTTTCAAAAACATTTCAATCATAATGTATCAATCATAGACGGCATAATTACCATATACTATGTCGCTATACTAGTTATACAATCAAAAGAGTATGTGTCATATTGGATGTTGGATTTCCATCATGAACCAAGGCAAGGGATCATCCTTACCGAATTCGAGACTCTCTAGACCGAGCCTCAGGATTCAGCCGCAACTGCACCTAGGAGCCATAGGGCCAGTCCACAAATATGTTAGTGGATTATAACTCCTGAACAATATGTTTCTCTGCCCTATGGGGCGTAAATAGAGCCACTAGGGACTCAATATCCGAGGTACCTCGCTGTAACAACCTGTATTTTCAATAACCTGTTATAACATAAATGGAGGCAGAATTAAACTATAAAATCTGAATCAAGGGAAACGGGCTTTGCCATTGCGTTCGTCTCGGAAAAATACGCGAAATAGAGTCCGAGTTTTCGAAAATCGGAGTCCGTATGACCAAGATATGGCCTCGCGAAGTTTCACGAAAAATTCCCAAATTAAAGTATACTTAATTAAGTGAAATGGGTTGCGCAGAGAAATATATATATATTGATATATATATATATATATATAATTGAAAATTAAATAAATAAATATGCAAAAATGTTCATAACAGTGAATTGGAAGAGGGGAATAACCGAACCGGCCGATTTTTGATGTCGACCCGAGCTCGCTGGGTCGACTAGGGGTTAATCCAGGGTGTTTGGCTGTCAACCCGTGGGCCGATTCGCTCAAATGCAGATTTTGCATTTGGATGGTTCTCATGGTTCATCTTTAATCTAAAGGCCCTAGATGGTTCCTACACTTGACTTCTTCCCCAAGACATGCTTTGATGGCTTGGATTGAATCTAGGTTTAATCCTATGGCCTAAAACACTTGCCTAATCTATAAATAAGACCCTAACCTATCCTAAATCCTCATTATTCATTCATGCAACTAAACTATGGCAAAATTTTACCTCTCATGGCCTCTACTCTCTTCATAAAATTTCTAAATGGTTTCTATGAGAGATTTTCCATGCATACAAGTGTTTTCAAGCTTGTATGAGTGTCATTAGCTTGCATTCAAGTCAAGTTTCTATCTTTGCATCATAAAGCAAGGGTTTTGATCATTTTAGCTCAAGGGTTTTTATGTTAGAGCTTGCATTTTGTGTCTATTTGATTGCATAAGGGCTTTGTCATATCTTTTGTGCCTTCATAGCAATGTAAGCCCTTTCCCTACTCTTAGATATTAACTATGAAGTTAAATGTTCATGTTGCAAGTTTGGGTTTGATCATTGAGTATGATACATGCTATCATGTCATGCAAGTTTATGAAGTCATTATCTTGATCTTGTGAGCTAAAAGCTACAACCTTTATGTTGAAATGTTGCATTAGGCAACATGAGAACCCTCATAACCTTTATGTCAACTTGCATATGAAGTCATAACCCTTATATGATGATATATGCGAGTTACTAGTCATCATTCCATATCTTTTGTCACCATGATTCGCTTATGTGCCAAGTTTGGGTTTATGCATGTTTTGAGGCTTAAGAATGTAACATGCAAGTTAATGAACACATTTGTGCCTCATTTGCCACCATGATTAACTTGTGGCTTAATATCCAAGTTTGTCATCCCTTTGCCAAGTCTCTTCTTTTAATCCATTACGTTGTCGCGAACGTATATGCGAGTTTAAAAGCGTTGGGTTATGTTATGGGTAATTTCTAATGACATGAAAATACAACTTGAAAACATGACTTGAAATATAACATGGAAGTTGACATGTAAGTATGCATAAAAACATAAGCTTGGGAATTTACCTATTAAGTTAGGTCTACCCTTTGGGAATTTACCTACTAAGTTAGGTCTACCCAAATGCTTGAAAACTTGTAACATGTTTTGGGAAACATGATGGACATGACACTTAGATAATATAAGTGTGGCCAACTCGAGGTTAGGTTGAGTTTGCAACGTAAAACTACCCGGAACCGACCGGCCTAACTAGTAGTTGCAAACAATAGGACCCAATGTGAGAAGTTGGTCATGTTGTGCTTGAACCCGAGGTTAGACCAAGTTGTGGTGTAAAGCTACCCGGAACCGACCGGCTTAACTAGTAACCACAACAAAGTCTAATGTGAGAGGTGAAGGTGCATTAAGTAATTAATGCCACATGATAGGGTTAAGTTAATTTGATTAATGACTCTTAACCAAATATGACATGGACAAATGGGTTAAGTAATTTGATTAGGCTAATGATACTTAACAAAACATGACAAGGTTGGGTAGGTTAAGTAACTTGATTTGCCTAATGACACTTAACCATTTTTATATGACTAGTGGATGGGGTTAAGTTAACCAACACTTAATCAATCCAACGCGATAACTTGGTAAGTTTAAGTAAGTTTTCTTAATGACGCTTAACCGAAAAATACGGTTAACGAATGGGGTTAAGATTAGACTCAACTAGTCTAAACATGGAAATCGGATGGGGTTAAGTTAGCCTAGACTTAATTAATCCCACCTGGTAGTTTAATGGGGTTAAGTTAAACACTTAACTAATCTAAACATGATGAATTGATGTGGTTAAGTGACCTATACTTATCCAATCTAACTCGTTAATTTATTGTGGTTAAGTTAACCAATGCTTAACCAATATAACGTGAAAACATGATAAGGCTAAGTCACGAATTGCTTGAATACACTTGACCGATTTGACTAAGTAAATTGATAGGGTCAAGTTAATATATACTTAACCAATCTAGAATGATAATTGGACGAGGTTAAGTCATGAATTGCTTAATATACTTAACCAACTTGAGCATGGTTTGTAGGGTTAAGCCTTGAACTTGGATACTTAGCCAATTTTGACAGGATTTGTAGACGGGTTAAGTCATGAACTTAAGTGACACTTAATCCATTATGTAAACCCTAGTTCTGAGGATTAGGTGGATAACCGTAGTTAACAAGGATAACGGGAACAATGCTAAGTGGTAAACCTTAGTTGAAGAATAACTAAGTAATGATTCTTAGTCAAGGAAATTTAGACCAGTTCATAGATAGATGAGTAACCTGATACGGTAGGTCATCGTTTAAGTATACGAGTAGGAGCAAGTATCTGATTTAGATAAAGGCTCCAGCGAACTGGGTAACGAAGCAGCGGCTTCGGGGAATGTGAGGATATTCTTGGTATCCCTCTATGAGCTGCCAGGTGATTATACTAGGCTCATGAGAGGTTAAGGTCTGCGTTAGAAGAACCAAGAGTATGCCTTGGTTGCTATACGAGCGACCTAAAGACGGGGATGGATAGGGGATAGTCGCGATACACGGTCGTACCCTAGATAGCATTTCGTCAGGCTACCTACCATCTTTGGTCAAGCGTGTACGTACGGAAAGGCAGAGAACACCCAAAAGACCATAATTGCTATCTAATTATGGTTGCGGTAAGGCTTGGATGTGGGTTGGCCAGTGTTGTGTTCTCATACAGGATTTATCCTGTCTTGTCTTTCACTAGTTGAGGGAGTGGTCTCGTGGGACCATAGCCACGTATAAGAAAAACAGACCTTAGCATCTGCATCGGCAGATAAATCGAAAGCTCCCGACCGAGTCCTGTATTTCTTGATTTGCCCTGTGACAGGACTCGGATGGTACGATGTAATACATGTGCATACAGTCATGGAAAAGCGATTCACGATGAATGCATGGGAAAAAGGGCGCAGTTGGCGGTTAGCGTAATCCTCAGTGGCCCTAGGTGGTTGAACCCAAACCGAGATACGAAAACGTACAATAGGTAAGCATAATCCCTAGAAGCCCTAGGTAGCATAAGTCCTAGTTGTACAAACAATAATTCATGTTGGAAGACCCTAGCTAGGTTTAGGGTAACAGTCCAAACCGATCTTAAGGATCATGGAACTATGTTAATGTAATATAGAATCTCATGGGAAAGCCCGTATGGTCTACGGCAAGGGACTGAACATTTACATGGAATAAAACATACAAGTTGAGTAACCTATATATGCGATATATTAGGTTGACATGGACCATTACACGACTTTTGAGTGAGGGTCATTCTTGGTTAACACATGACACGGTGGGGATACTAGTACGGTAGGTGCAGAGCTAAAATACAGGATAGATATCACGGGGCGTTATACGTGGCAGATATCTTGGGGATATTATACTTGATAGAAACCTGATGATGTGATACCTTGTTTTATCTTGACATCGTAATTTATCATGACACCTTAGTTTATCTGAGTTCAGTAGTTCATCCTGTTATTTTGATTTAGCTTATCTATCTTGTTATCATGCTTATGTTCATCTCAGTTTCTCATGTCAGTTAACTTTACTAGTTTTTATGCTAATAGTAGATAGGGCTTACTCAGTCTTTTTGACTGACCCGTTTTGTTTTGCCTCTTTTCTTCCGTTTCCCCCCCAGGTTACAGGGAGGAAATACTGTTGTGTAGTTCGGACTTCTTCTGCTTGAAGGTCATCATGGATGGCTTGGACTTTTCTTGGCTAATGGCTACTTTACTGTTTTTACTTGGGGAATAATTTATGAAAATGTCTTTATGCTTCTTTACTATTGCAAGACAGGTTTTGATGTACTCTGATGTAAAAGGCTTTAGACCTTATTTATTCATGTTATGAAAGTTTGATTTTACTTCCGCTATTTTATATGTTCTGTCTTGTGATATTTTTGTGCATGTTTACCAACAATGCCCCTCTAAAGCTAGTGCATTCCTTTGCGAGTGACCCTAGCGGAGGCGGGGTGTTACACGTGGTATCAGAGCAGAAGGTTACCAGACTCGGCAAAAGTTTTTAAAGACCTTCTGAAAACTATTTGAATAAAAAAACCGTTTACAAAGAAGCATTTTTCAAGAAAATTTTCTTTTAAAAGAAAAAGGCTATTCCCCAAAGGCCATTAGCACTATCCTTGTTTCCTTAATTGAGTCTCTTTTCCTTTCTTTCCTCCATCTGTAGTCACAGTAGTTTTAACTGCGACTAGTCTTTTCTACCTACGAAAGTGCTTTCCATACGATGGAGGTGGTTCTCGAGAGTCCAGTGGCCGCGTTATAAGAAAGGATCGTGAGAAAGAAGGATAAAGGATACGAGCTTAAGGATGAGCAACTTGTTGGTATGGCTTAGTCCTCAAAGGAGGGAGAAAGATGAACAATGAAACCCATGACGAGAGAGTATCTTTGGCATGGTAAAACGGGGCGGATAGTTAAGTATTATGGGACAAGGACAAGATCATCGGGAGGGCAGTAGTATGCTCTCATTTCTAGAGTACCTCGGAAGGAGGGTAACGATCTTGTTAAAGGTTTAGCTTTTCTTCTCTATCATCCCGTTAGGACTTCGTTGTTCGTATCATTTAAGTCTGCTTCGATAGTTGAGTCTCTGCACCTTAAGTACTAGCGTAATAGAGAATCCCATTTTTGTCTCAAAGTCCTATTGGAGAATCAGTCCATTTATACATGACTTGTTTGGATTTGGGAATGTCTATGCCAAGTGTTGAGTTTGGAAATAATGCTTATGTTTATAAGCTATGGATGGATTCTAGGGATGAAGTGGTTATCCAGTAGGGGGTGCCACTCTCGGTTTTGATAGGAGGGTAGTTAGACCTTTTGACTAGCCTTGGTAATGCCCTCGAAGTATCGGGTAACCTTTTTGAGGTTCTGTCATGACTAGTTACTTAGAATCCCTTGATGCCTTTATTGGAAATTTGAAGCCCGATCGAGTGGTGTTCGCCATTAAGACGGATGGTTTACTTCATTTATGCATGGGTTATAGAGATCACCCTAGTAAGTGCGCATGATAACCTGATTGACATCTGTTTACTTTCAAGAGAAAGTTCTTCTACATGGAATGCCTTATAGTATATAAATGAGATCCAAGATTCACTAGTGAATTTTGGAAAGCTTGCATGAGATCATGAGTACGCAGTCATGTTTGCGGCAAGTATTCTAGGAAAAGGATAAGTGCAAGTGGAACGAGAGGCGACGAAGAAATGAGTTCCAGCTCATGTTATGGAAACAGGAATAAGAAGCTACAAAATCGCGAAGTTAAAAGACGACTTTGATGGTCAATGACTAGATACGCGCATGATATCTCTTTTTGGGAGTATATCCTTGATCCCTGTTTTCTGTAGAGCTTAATTGTAGGCTATCTTTTGTGGACATCCTCTCGGTCCTATTCTCCGTTACAAACCCTGTAAGGAGTTTGTCCTGTTTATCTTCTCGACCCTGTTTCAGGGAATTCTAGGTAGAACCCTATGGATGTAAACATGTATTTGAAACATGTTATGATTGATATGGTTGCAAGTGGTTGCAAGTGGTTGCTCGTGGATGCGCGAATACACATTAGATACTAGCTCGACTCGGTCACATTTCATATTGCATATGCACGAGTATTTATACTTGTTTATGGATGAAATCGAATGTATTATCATGCGGTTGTTGAATATGAATGAATGATTGTGCACGCATATAGTATCTATATGACTAGGACTATTTGCATACATGTTGGATTCATGGCACTATACATATTTTGCATTAGAAAGATTATTCAGGCCTGATCATTAGCATTAGCTAAGGAACATGTACACACACGTTTTGCATATATTCATACAGCATTAGAAATCATCTAAGGACAATGGTTGCTTGTGGATGATGTTTTGAGTAGATGGATGATGGATGGTAGGATATGTTCTTCCTAACTTGGAGATTTCGGGGACGAAATCCTAAAAGGTGGGGAGAATGTAACAACCCGTATTTTCAATAACCTGTTATAACATAAATGGAGGCAGAATTAAACTGTAAAATCAGAATCAAGGGAAACGGGCTATGCCATTGCGTTCGTATCGGAAAAATACGCGAAATAGAGTTTGAGTTTTCGAAAATCGAAGTCCGTATGACCAAGATATGGCGTCGCGAAGTTTCACGAAAAATTCCCAAATTAAAGTATACTTAATTAAGTGAAATGGGTTGCGCAGAGAAATATATATATATATATATATATTGATATATATATATATATATATATAATTGAAAATTAAATAAATAAATATGCAAAAATGTTCAAAACAGCGAATTGGAAGAGGGGAATAACCGAACCGGCCGATTTTTGAGGTCGACCCGAGCTCGCTGGGTCGACTAGGGGTTAATCCAGGGTGTTTGGCTGTCAACCCGTGGGCCGATTCGCTCAAATGCAGATTTTGCATTTGGATGGTTCTCATGGTTCATCTTTAATCTAAAGGCCCTAGATGGTTCCTACACTTGACTTCTTCCCCAAGACATGCTTTGATGGCTTGGATTGAATCTAGGTTTAATCCTATGGCCTAAAACACTTGCCTAATCTATAAATAAGACCCTAACCTATCCTAAATCCTCATTATTCATTCATGCAACTAAACTATGGCAAAATTTTACCTCTCATGGCCTCCACTCTCTTCATAAAATTTCTAAATGGTTTCTATGAGAGATTTTCCATGCATACAAGTGTTTTCAAGCTTGTATGAGTGTCATTAGCTTGCATTCAAGTCAAGTTTCTATCTTTGCATCATAAAGCAAGGGTTTCGATCATTTTGGCTCAAGGGTTTTTATGTTAGAGCTTGCATTTTGGGTCTATTTGATTGCATAAGGGCTTTGTCATATCTTTTGTGCCTTCATAGCAATGTAAGCCCTTTCCCTACTCTTAGATATTAACTATGAAGTTAAATGTTCATGTTGCAAGTTTGGGTTTGATCATTGAGTATGATACATGCTATCATGTCATGCAAGTTTATGAAGTCATTATCTTGATCTTGTGAGCTAAAAGCTACAACCTTTATGTTGAAATGTTGCATTAGGCAACATGAGAACCCTCATAACCTTTATGTCAACTTGCATATGAAGTCATAACCCTTATATGATGATATATGCGAGTTACTAGTCATCATTCCATATCTTTTGTCACCATGATTCGCTTATGTGCCAAGTTTGGGTTTATGCATGTTTTGAGGCTTAAGAATGTAACATGCAAGTTAATGAACACATTTGTGCCTCATTTGCCACCATGATTAACTTGTGGCTTAATATCCATTTTTGTCATCCCTTTGCCAAGTCTCTTCTTTTAATCCATTACGTTGTCGCGAACGTATATGCGAGTTTAAAAGCGTTGGGTTATGTTATGGGTAATTTCTAACGACATGAAAATACAACTTGAAAACATGACTTGAAATATAACATGGAAGTTGACATGTAAGTATGCATAAAAACATAAGCTTGGGAATTTACCTATTAAGTTAGGTCTACCCTTTGGGAATTTACCTATTAAGTTAGGTCTACCCAAATGCTTGAAAACTTGTAACATGTTTTGGGAAACATGATGGACATGACACTTAGATAATATAAGTGTGGCCAACTCGAGGTTGGGTTGAGTTTGCAACGTAAAACTACCCGGAACCGACCGGCCTAACTAGTAGTTGCAAACAATAGGACCCAATGTGAGAAGTTGGTCATGTTGTGTTTGAACCTGAGGTTAGACCAAGTTGTGGTGTAAAGCTACTCGGAACCGACCGGCTTAACTAGTAACCACAACAAAGTCTAATGTGAGAGGTGAAGGTGCATTAAGTAATTAATGCCACATGATAGGGTTAAGTTAATTTGATTAATGACTCTTAACCAAATATGACATGGACAAATGGGTTAAGTAATTTGATTAGGCTAATGATACTTAACAAAACATGACAAGGTTGGGTAGGTTAAGTAACTTGATTTGCCTAATGACACTTAACCATTTTTATATGACTAGTGGATGGGGTTAAGTTAACCAACACTTAATCAATCCAACGCGATAACTTGGTAAGGTTAAGTAAGTTTTCTTAATGACGCTTAACCGAAAAATACGGTTAACGAATGGGGTTAAGATTAGACTCAACTAGTCTAAACATGGAAATCGGATGGGGTTAAGTTAGCCTAGACTTAATTAATCCCACTTGGTAGTTTAATGGGGTTAAGTTAAACACTTAACTAATCTAAACATGATGAATTGATGTGGTTAAGTGACATATACTTATCCAATCTAACTCGTTAATTTATTGTGGTTAAGTTAACCAATACTTAACCAATATAACGTGAAAACATGATAAGGCTAAGTCACGAATTGCTTGAATACACTTGACCGATTTGACTAAGTAAATTGATAGGGTCAAGTTAATATATACTTAACCAATCTAGAATGATAATTGGACGAGGTTAAGTCGTGAATTGCTTAATATACTTAACCAACTTGAGCATGGTTTGTAGGGTTAAGCCTTGAACTTGGATACTTAGCCAATTTTGACAGGATTTGTAGACGGGTTAAGTCATGAACTTAAGTGACACTTAATCCATTATGTAAACCCTAGTTCTGAGGATTAGGTGGATAACCGTAGTTAACAAGGATAACGGGAACAATGCTAAGTGGTAAACCTTAGTTGAAGAATAACTAAGTAATGATTCTTAGTCAAGGAAATTTAGACCAGTTCATAGATAGATGAGTAACCTGATACGGTAGGTCATCGTTTAAGTATACGAATAGGAGCAAGTATCTGATTTAGATAAAGTCTCCAGCGAACTGGGTAACGAAGCAGCGGCTTCGGGGAACGTGAGGATATTCTTGGTATTCCTCTATGAGCTGCCAGGTGATTATACTAGGCTCATGAGAGGTTAAGGTCTGCGTTAGAAGAACCAAGAGTATGCCTTGGTTGCTATACGAGCGACCTAAAGACGGGGATGGATAGGGGATAGTCGACGATACACGGTCGTACCCTAGATAGCATTTCGTCAGGCTACCTACCATCTTTGGTCAAGCGTGTACGTACGGAAAGGCAGAGAACACCCAAAAGACCATAATTGCTATCTAATTATGGTTGCGTTAAGGCTTGGATGTGGGTTGGCCAGTGTTGTGTTCTCATACAGGATTTATCCTGTCTTGTCTTTCACTAGTTGAGGGAGTGGTCTCGTGGGACCATAGCCACGTATAAGAAAAACAGACCTTAGCATCTGCATCGGCAGATAAATCGAAAGCTCCCGACCGAGTCCTGTATTTCTTGATTTGCCCTGTGACAGGACTCGGATGGCACGATGTGATACATGTGCATACAGTCATGGAAAAGCGATTCACGATGAATGCGTGGGAAAAAGGGCGCGGTTGGCGGTTAGCGTAATCCCTAGTGGCCCTAGGTGGTTGAACCCAAACCGAGATACGAAAACGTGCAATAGGTAAGCATAATCCCTAGAAGCCCTAGGTAGCATAAGTCCTAGTTGTACAAACAATAATTCATGTTGGAAGACCCTAGCTAGGTTTAGGGTAACAGTCCAAACCGATCTTAAGGATCATGGAACTATGTTAAAGTAATATAGAATCTCATGGGAAAGCCCGTATGGTCTACGGCAAGGGACTGAACATTTACATGGAATAAAACATACAAGTTGAGTAACCTATATATGCGATATATTAGGTTGACATGGACCATTACACGACTTTTGAGTGAGGGTCATTCTTGGTTAACACATGACACGGTGGGGATACTAGTACGGTAGGTGCAGAGCTAAAATACATGATAGATATCACGGGGGTTTACACGTGACAGATATCTTGGGGATATTATACTTGATAGAAACCCGACGATGTGATACCTTGTTTTATCTTGACATCGTAATTTATCATGACACCTTAGTTTATCTGAGTTCAGTAGTTCATCCTGTTATTTTGATTTAGCTTATCTATCTTGTTATCATGCTTATGTTCATCTCAGTTTCTCATGTCAGTTAACTTTACTAGTTTTTATGCTAATAGTAGATAGGGCTTACTCAGTCTTTTTGACTGACCCGTTTTGTTTCGCCTCTTTTCTTCCATTTCCCCCCCAGGTTACAGGGAGGAAATACTGTTGTGTAGTTCGGACTTCTTCTGCTTGAAGGTCATCATGGATGGCTTGGACTTTTCTTGGCTAATGGCTACTTTACTGTTTTTACTTGGGGAATAATTTATGAAAATGTCTTTATGCTTCTTTACTATTGCAAGACAGGTTTTGATGTACTCTGATGTAAAAGGCTTTAGACCTTATTTATTCATGTTATGAAAGTTTGATTTTACTTCCGCTATTTTATATGTTCTGTCTTGTGATATTTCTGTGCATGTTTACCAACAATGCCCCTCTAAAGCTTGTGCATTCCTTTGCGAGTGACCCTAGCGGAGGCGGGGTGTTACACTCGCTTTCCATCATCCACATAAGTAAAAATATCTGGGCTTGTAAAACCCAGACACCACTTCTAGCTAGAAAGAAATGCATGTTCTCCCTGGATCCTTCTTGTAACAACCCGGAAAATCAGAACCAATTTAAAAAATTTATTTTGGCAATTTTAATGGATTTTAAATATTTAAAATGAATTATTTTAAACAATACCTATGAGAAATTTATTTTGAATAGAATTGAAACATATATAAATTATTTAAATCGGTGTTAGAATATAAATATTTATTTTAATTATAAAAGGAATTGGAAATGGGGCGGTAGTTTGAAAATTCAATTTCAAATGAATGTACAGGATTCAAAATAAATTGGAATTTAGCGAAACCAAAAATATTTGAATGTATTTGAAAATATCTTTCCAATGAATCCGAAAAATCCAAATTTGATAGCGGGAATAAAAAGTTATGTCCAGTTGAAAATTCCAAATAGTCGCTATGGAAATATAGCCCTTAAAAATGATGATTTTGCAAACGACCTCCGTTTTCGACGAAACCACTTTTGTTGGAACCGGAATGTCAGATTATTGCTAGATTCACATTTCCCTAATTTTTGAAATCAATATGTGAGCGTGGCAAAAGAAAACGTGTTCTGACAGTTTCAGTCAATTTGGATCGACCAGAAAATGGCCATTTTTCAAACGGTCTTCAAATTTGATGAAATTAGTTTTGTTAGGACCGTATCTTCAAAACATAGTCAGATTAATTTTTCTGGAATTTTAGGTGTAATTATGTGGCCCCAGTAAATTAAAATCTAGGTTGAAATCAATATTGATCGTTCTATTTATTTATATTTTAATTTTGATGGAAACTGATCAAAACGGTCGAATTGGCTTACGGGACATATCCCATTGCATTCAGAATGGGGGTAATTATTTATAGATGACAGTCGGTGGGTCTCGTTTGGAGGTCGAAATAAAAAGTACATATATGGATAATTAAATATATTTTCATATAAATCCCTGGAGCCCCCTTTTCTCTCCCCATTCCCATTCGTTCAGATCGAAACACAAAATAAAAAAAAGAGAAATCGATCGCGCCACCCCTTCCAGGTCGCGACCGCCGCCGCCGAGGGTGTCCCACGCCAGTCCGCCGCCTCGCCAGACCTCCGCCCCCTTCCTTCGATCCCCCTCCAATGCATCCCCCTTCCTCCTTTAACACAAAACCCCGCGCCCTAGTCCCCTTTCACCATCAGCGAATTCCGTCCACCTCCCTCCGCCTCCTCCCCAGAAGTCAGCAGCCCCCCTCAACACAAAAATTGAATTAAAGGTTAGTTTTTATTTTTATTTACATTTATTTTAAATCCGATTTTATTATATATGACTGAGATTGAAAATGGGATCTTTCATGTGTTTGAAGCAATATCAAAATATGATTTTGAATGAAGTAAAAACAGGATTTTTATTTAGCTAAAATATATGATTTTTACTCTTATGAAAGATAGGATTTTATTAATGTAGCGAGTAAAAGGTGAGATTTTTAATAAAGAAAAGATTTGATTTTTAATTTAGAAAAAGTTATGATTTCTATTTTTAAATAAACTATGATTTCTATTTTATATAAAGCTATACTTTTTAACGTGTTTAAAAGAAGTTTAGGTTTTTATATAACATGAAGATGCGATTATTATACATGAAGTGAAATAGAAATATGAACTTTATTTTTATCATGAAGTAGCGAGGATAAAGATTCGATTTTTATATGAGTAGCGAATTAAAAATAGAATTTTTATATAACAGAGAATACAAAAATATAATTTTTATTTATGTAGCGAGATAAAAATCTGATTTTTATTATATTTATAGTGAAATAAGAATGTGATTTTTATAGCGTTGAAATAAAAATATGATTTTTAATGTAAACAGTGTGAAAAGGATTGCGTTGGAGGTTTGGGCAAATCCAGACGGTTCTGAAATTCAGAAATAATGGAATGGAGGAGTGGATCCCAAGGTGAGAACTCCTTACTATAATTTCCTTTATACAGTTATTTATTATGTAACTGCATATATGAACTACCCCCATCGTCCACAGACCATGGACGACTTGTTTGGTTGTTTGTGTTGATTGATGCATTTGTTTGAATATTGGTTTGGGGTGTGGAACGAATTGATATAATTTGGTTTGTGTATGACGTGCAACATTATTATGCGAGGGATAAGCCTAGACCTTATCCCGTTTCTAGTATCGCGCCGTTATGCCGCCAAAATTTTCTAAAATATATTAGAACAATAAAAATACCATTTTTATTAGACAAATGAACCGAATAGAATATTCATGTGTTGAATAAATATTTTATCATTAAAAATATAATTTTTAACATGTATATGAATAAAATAAATATTCATTTACAAATAGGACGATTTGTTTATGTACACACATTTGACTGATATTGATTGGGACGATAAATTTTACACATCAGTGTTTGTTGCTTGAAAACCCCACACGAGTATTGGGATGATATTTGACGTACATTAATCCCAATTGTTTAGTTGTATATCAATCGATTGGTTGACAGACTGTTATAAGCGTTAAATATTTATATTTAATGCTTATACAGTGTAGAATGCACTTTGGATGATGGTTGATTGTTTATCATGGCTGTTGTATACATGTGTTGTATGAAATCCGTATAAATCAAATTATATGGTAATTGACTGTGTCTGATTCCAGTTCAGATCTGAAGAATATTTTAAAATAATGAATATTTTAAAATAATATTCTGTAAAGGATTAAAAGCTGATTTTGAAGTCCGAATTTGGATGGACATGAAATTATTGAAATATATAAAGCCGTGTTGATTAGATTAACGCCATTTTGACGTGAACGATATTTATATCGATTTTATTCATTTTTATAATGAATATCGAAAAGGAAGTGATTTCAAAATCTAATGTTTTGAAAATACTATCATTTATATATGATGATATGGAATATTCAATTTTGATTTGAAATTGAATATGAAGTTGAAATCGTTTTGAAAACGAATTTTAAACGATTTATAAAATACATTTTAAATGGAAATCGACGAAATATATATAATATATATTATATATAATGGCCTGATTAGAACGCGCCGCGCCATGGCAGTTCGCGAATTTCGACCATTGACTTCGAATGGACATTACGTTTGATCCGACCGTCGGATTCTTCTAAAACCGGAACCGTTGGGTTCGTATCGAAAAGAGCTTTCCAACGAATATAAGAGATTTGAAATCCAACGGTTGGATTTGGAATCATGTCCAAATCAAATTTGGAAAAGGTCGCTGTAAGTGTAGTTCGATGACCGTTTATGGAAATCGACTGTACGGGACTTGATAAAATTATTTAAAATATCGATAATTTGTGTAAAATCATAATAAATGATTTGGAAATAATTGGGATGAAAAATCCCATATTTGAAAAGATAAAAATATTTTTTTATCGAAATGAACTAGTTATAAGCTAGAATTGAAAATCCAATATTTTTAAATAAATAAACTGGGTTTGAAATGGTTTTAAAAATAACCAGAATTTCCAATGTATGAATTGGAATGGATTTGAATCGAAATTATCTTTGGAATATTTCGATATTGGATTTTGTGATTATACGGATATTGTGGAGGAATTTGGAAGATATATATATCGTTATTCCAATACGATATTTGTTGGTTACGGAATTTATATTGAATATAAGCTGGTATAATTTCTATTCAGAGCCTTGTATTTAATATTGAATTGGATCTGGGTTTGTCGTGAATGGTGTCTTTACTAACATAGTTCTTAAGCCCAGTGTGAAAAGAATAAATCTTTCAATTAAGATTTAAAGAAGAATTACCAATTAATTAACATTTAATCAGAACTGAAAATGGAATGTGAATTGGGTTTATTGTGAACTGTGTTTTTAACGACATTCATTCTTCAAGCCGATTTACAGTGAAATGTGATTTGGAATTTATAAATCTTTTTATTAAGATTTAATGGGAATTTTCCAAAGTAACGTTTTCCAATTTAATATACTAAATTGGAATTGAATGGAATTCGATTGATAATAATCGAAGTGAACTTCTATGGAGGAAGATTGTTAATACATATAGAATTTAAAAGGCTTTGCCGTTATTCCATTTATATTATTAGTCAGATACAGAAATTGATATCGATTATATATTGATTTGTTTTTCCGTGAAAATTCTATAATTAACAGAATGGATTTGGGTTTATCGTGAACTGTGTTTTAAATGACATTAGTTCTTTTACCTAGTTAAAGGCAGGATTACATGTCTGTCATTGTATTTCGAATTGTATGGTTGATCTCTGCAAAATATATATCTATTTGGTGGGGAGAATTTATTCTCTTTCTTAACACCCTTCTCTGAGACATACAAGCTTAGACATTATATATCGGCAGAAATCAATAGTACGGTGTAGATTGTCGATGCGACATGTTTGTGTTTCCAAAGTTAAATAATCATTAATATTGATTTTTGGAAAGATTAAAACTAAGTGGAGTTTTAATGAATCTTCAAATAGATTGAAAAAGGGAATGTGATAATTTAAATTATCAAATTTGGGAAATGATCGAGAATGGAGTATTGCCAGTTTTGCTCCTAGCGATAGTTAAATCTTTAATTAGATTTGAACGGGAAATGGTAATTAATATTTACCGATAACACCGTGGTGTTAGATAAGGAGTCTTACCAGTTTTGCTCCATGGGATGAATAGGTTGGGATTGGGAAATAAAACAAATGATTACTTTGTTAAGGTGCGCTAAAGTTTGGAAAACCGTAACATGGTTTGAATTGACATCCAAAGGAAGATTAAATAATAAATTTAAAGAATTTATCTTTGATAAAATTAATGGAAACCTTTCCCAAAGTATATGAATATTTGAATAAAAGAATATTCAGAATTGGAATGAGTCATATGTTGTGTTTTTATAGCACTTTTTTTTTATATACGCGAGTTATTCAGAAAGGTCGGGTTTATACCCATTCTGAATAACTGATTCGACGATAAGTCGACGATGAAGATGGTGGTTGAAGACCGGAGGTCTTCACATCGTTTGGATGATTACTGATGTCTTGATTGGGATGTACACCCCAGACGAGGTAATAAGTGGTGATCGTCCAGACGTACTTGGAGATTGACCAGATATGCAAGGACCTCTCTCCTGTATTGGACATACGAGACGAGGAATAAGGTGCCTCCGGTTTCATTCAGACCTAGAACGAACTTGTAAATGGATGTGTGTCTGACATTGGATTTTATTTTGTGTTGATTGATTTCTATTAAATATATATCTTTTTGGCGGTGGAGACTTTATTATCTTGCTTAACGCCCTTCTCCGAGACGTACGAGCTCAGAGGTTATATATCGATAAACATCAGTTGCATGGTGTGAATTGCCTGTGTGGCATGCTGAGATGCAGTGATCAAGGCTTCTGTTGAAAAGCGGAGTCTTGTGGTTGATGATCAAAGCGCAGCTTTAATATAGCGACGCTTTGTGTATAGTGTTAATTCGCGAGCCTCACACCTCGGTGTGAGTCAAAAACGGGATAAGAACTATTGGGAGAACATGACGTTTCTTTCTAGCTTTTGGTGGTGTCAGCGTTTTGCAAACCCTGACATTGTTATATTTTTACCTATGTGGTTGTTGGAATGCGAGGTGCCTCGGATATATCGGTCTCTACGGAGCCAATGGATAGGTCTGATAGGACCGGGAAACGTGTGTCCAGGAATAACTAATCCTCAAACGTAAGGGAGGACCGACCCAGCCGATTCAAGGGGTTACCCATTGTGTGTAGTCCTGAGACATTTGCTAGAGTGTCTCGAAGCGAAAAGGAGTATATCCCTTGCCTAGACTCATGACGGAAATCCAATTTCCAATACCTGACATTTCGGTTTTGATTGTAGGGCCTAGTATTGGCGACATGATAGATGGTTCTCATGACGCCTATGATTGATACATTTATATTTGAAGTTATTTTGACACTATACACTTATAATAGTATCAAATGATTTGTTTTAAACGTACTAAGCATGTTTGGCTATTATAAGGGAAAACCCTATCCTCCGGCTTGCATTGCATTATGTGATAGGACCTGGGTCTTATAATAGCTTCCTCTTTCCAAAAAGCATTGTATTGTTTATCCCATACACTAGTATTCTTGGGAGGAAACCCGTTCCGTGTTATACGGCGTGGCCCCTTGAATTACTCTCTTTTAAAGTAAAGTTTTAAATAACTGTTTTAGTTCTTACACCAGTCACATGACTGACCTGGAGTTTATTGTTTTAACCTAAACCCTTGGTGCCCCTATTTTCCATACGGGCAGCTAGTAGTTTTGTTTTGCAGATTTATATTCACAGGATCCTGGTTTACAGCTGGAATGATATTCGGAAAGCTCTATATCCATATATTCGTTTCAGTTGTGTTATGTATTATTTTTCCACTGAATTGTTATTTAAATCTCTGATATTTCTCTGATGTATAATATTTATTCATACTCTGTATATTCTGGTACTCTGATGTAAATTGTTGTAATAAGCAATGAAATGTTCTTCTGTTTGTGTTCTGATTTGTCGTGTTCTCAACTCAATCCGGGCTTCCCTTCACGGGAAGTTCGGGTCGTGTCAGTTCTCCCGTTTCTGGTTCATACCGGGGTGTGAGGCTCGCGAAGTAACGCTATACACAAAGCTATGCTACAATAAAGTTGTGCTTTGATCATCAAACATAAGGCTCTGCTTTTCAACAATAAGCCTTGATCATTTGCATCCTAGCATGCCACATTGTCAATCCATACCATACCATTGATTTCTGCCAATATATAGCCTCTAAGCTCGTACATCTCAGAGAAGGGTGTTAAGCAAGAGAATAAATTCTCCGCTACCAAACAAATATATATTTAGTAGAGATCAATGAATACAACATAAAGGATTACAACGTCAGACATACCATCCATTTACAAGTCCGTTCTGGGTCTGAACGAAACAGGAGACACCTTATTCCTCATCTTATATGTCCAATACATGAGAGAGGTTCTCACATATCCATCGATCTCCAAGTACATCTGGACGATCACCACTTATTACCTTGTCTTGGGATGCCTCCCAATCAAGACATCAGTAATCATCCAAACGATGTGAGGACCTCCGATCTTCAACCACCGTCTTCATCTTCGACTTTTAATCGTCGTAGTAATATTCAAAATGGGTTAAACCCGGTCTTTACGAATAACTCGCGTATTTTATAATCAATAATAAATTGCTATAAAACACATCATATGCCTTATCCCAATTCAACTTATTCTTTTAAATAAATATTCGCACTATTAGGGAAAGGTTCCCATTAATTTTTTCAAAAATAAATTCTTTTATATTTATTCTTTGATCTTCTTTATAAAGATTCATTAGAACTCCAATTCGGTTTTAATATCTAAAATCATTACTTTATGATCATTCAACTTTAAGAAGTTAATCTTGTCTTTAACTGGGTTAAAGAACTAATATATTTTTTAAACACTGTTCACGATAAACCCAAAATCACCTTCCATTAAATATGTAATTTTCATAGAAATCAAATCAATATATAATCGATATAAATTTCTGTATCAGACTAATAATATAAATGGAATAACGGAAAAGCCTTTTAAATTCCATATATAATAACGGTCTTCTTTTACAGAAGCTCATCTCGATTATTATTAAATCGAATTCCATTCAATTCCAATTTCTTCTAATAAACTGGAAAACTTTACTTTGGAAATTTTCCATTTAAATCTTAATAAAAGATTTATAAATTCCAAATTATATCTTCACTATAAATTGGGTTAAAGAATGAATGTCATTAAAAACACAGTTCACAATAAACCCAATTTAATTTTCATTTTATTCCAATTACTAAATATAATTGGAAACTCTAATAATCTTAAATAAAAGATTTATTCTTTTCATACAGGGTTTAAAAACAGTGTAATTTAAGACACCATTCACGACAAACCCAAATATCCAATTTGTTTTATTTAATTCCAATTAAATATTAGTTAGTTGTAAAACTTCATTAAATCTTAATTTAATGATTTATTCTAGTTAATAACTAGTTCATTTCGATAAAAATATATTTTTATCTTTACAAAATTGGAAATTTTTCATCCAAAATATTTTCAAATCATTTATTATGATTTTATATAATTTTTCCATATTTTTAATAATGTTATCAAGCCCCGTACAGTCGGTTTCCAATAACGGCCACCGAACTGCATCCACAGCGACGTTTCTAAATTTGATTTGGACGTAATTCCAAATCTAACCATTAGATTTCAAAACTCTTATAGTCATTGGAAAGCTCTTTTCGATAGTAACATAAACGTTCTGATTTTAGGAGTATCCGATGGTCGCATCTCCCGTTACATCAATTTGAAGTTAATGGTCGAAATTCGCGAACGGTCGCTGCGCGGCGCGTTCTATTCAGGCCATTATATATATATATATAATATTATATATATATCATTGATTTCTATTTAAAATGTATTTTATAAATCGTTTATAAATTTGGTTTAAAATGATTTTAACTTCATTTTCAATTTTAAATCAAAATTGGATATTTTATATCTTTATCATATTAAAATGATAATATTCTCAAAATATTAGATTTTGAAATCACTTCTTTTCGATATTCATTATAAAATGAATAAAATTGATCGATAAACCCGTTCGGGTTAAAATGGCGTTTCTACATAACACGACGTCATATTTCAATTTTTTTTATATTTTTGTGTCCATACAAAAATGGACATAAAAATCATAATTTATTCTTTATTGAATATTATTTTAAAATATTCATTATTTTAAAACATTCTTTATTTTAGAAATACTCTTTTTTAGAAATTATTCTTTATATAAAAATGTTCTTTTGTAAAGACCCAAAAATTTTCGACCCAGAAAATCGACATAAAATCACCATGTCGACTATTCAAGTATCGAAAACACTGGATTGTCTATAGAAAGAAGTTAGAGGATGAGAAAAGAGAGAAAGAATATTAGAATAGAAGAAAGAAGAAGAACACCACATCAGAATCTCACAGTGAAACGAATAAAATATAATATCAAATTTCTTTATACAAAAGAATTGTATATGCATACCAATCATCAGAGTACAACATATATCAGACACAGCGGAGTAATAACTTTATATAACTAGCGATGAAGCCTCCTGCTTCCAGCTCCTGAACTCCAAGCGAAACCTAACCTGGAACATACTCGGTCTGACCCGAGCACATTTAAAGCAAAGCAAAATACGCCGGGTCAGTCTGGAATACTATCAGTGATAAATTCATAGCACAAAAAACTGGTTTAACTTTAGGAATATCCCTTTTAAAATAAAAGGATAATAGTAAGACCAGTCCACACATAAACACAGACGGTTTTTACCTTACTATAACCCAACACATTTTTGAAATCATAACTTATTCTGATATTATCATAGTGTCTAAATACAAATAAATAACAATCTAGCGGAACGCTTGCATCTCACGCTCCAGCTATATAGTATACAATCAAAACCGCGGGCGCTTATTGGAAATTGGATTCCGACCTTGACAAGGTATGGATCCACCTGCCGATAATGTATCTCTAGAGGCGAATACACTGGGTTCAACAAGAACATCTTGCAACCCGGCCCTCACATGACCGACCACTCATTTCGCTTGAGTGTATCGAATGTATATCACCGACGGTTGGGATCAGCAACCGCCTCCCGAATAGGGACAACATTGAATATAGATTAAAGAAGCAAATGGAATTTCTCTAGATAGGTGATCATACACCCTAATGAGAGCGACCCACATAGCTATGCTGCCTGCCCAATTTTTCTCATTTCCCGGTTGATGAGGCTTGAGGCTAGAATTTATCTCTAGAGAACATCTGGTCATCATTCACTTTGAATGCCACATTGTCAGATCCGTCAAATCACTAATTGACGTCCACAAATATACTTTGGGTATAGAAGAAGTTCCCCTCTTCGCCACCAACTCGGTATATTTGTAAAAATCAATGTACGTGGTTTTAAGGAAATACTCTATCAGACATTCGTCCATACAAGTCATCCAAGATCAGGATGAACCGAAGGTACTCTCCTACTGCATCCAATATAGGAATCACCCCATGGATCAGTAGCGAGCAGTCCTTGCAATCCATAGATTTCAACCACGACAGTATTACAAATCAAATAACTCTGGTTGCAAGCTAGAGGAATTTGACCAGTAGTCCTTCCGCTTATGAAGATCCACAGTCTTCACTTGCTCCGTCTTCAATCGACGTCTTCACGTATTTGTTGGTCGGAATGGTTTTCGAATATACATTCGATCCCGGTCTTTCCATACCAACAATCGTATTTGGTCAGGTTTGATAGTCGGTGATTTAACTATCAAATATCAATCGTGTGAATAAAATGAGTTTGTTGATTCAGTACTTGGAATGACCTGGCCTCTTTAAAATATATTTGACAAAATGGTTAAAATCAATGTCGACTTATAACCGAATATTCTTATTCTCATTTTAACCAACATTTATATTCAAAAACCTCGTACTCATTTCAATATTTCTCGTATGGAATAATTAACCAATTCCAACACTTTGCACTCACCACAAATGAATATCATTCCTTGATAATAGTGAAGCCGTTCAAGTTGGGGTATTTTATTTACCTCTCAGACCTTGATCGACAGCGTTCTTACCTTAGAATAATATTAGTTTTTCACTTAACCACTGATATTAAAATCTCGTCTACCACCTTGATTTCCAACCTGGTTTTATGAACCGTTTCTTACATTTGAAATCCTCGTTCGATAATCTCTTTACTTAATTTCTTTAATTAAGGAAGTCTTAATTAAAACACAACTTTTAACTTAAAACACAATTTCACTTATAAATCTCATTTACAAACCTTGTTTGAAAACTTGGATTTATAAATGTCTTTATAAACCCTTATCGCTCCTTTTGGTCAAATCATATTGCCACTTCATTATTCTTTAATTGAATTCAAATTAAAGCCCTCGCTTTAATTATTAAAATAACCAATAACGATAAGATTAACTATACTAACACTCAACAACTCGATAATTACTTTTAACTTGGATTTTATCTTCAGCATCCCTTACCAATATTTCCCACAAACTATGGTATTTATTTTCCATTTCGTTTGAAATCTTTATTTAAATTATAACATTCTGCTCGACTCAATTCTTTAACTTTCAAAGTTATCGTTATGGTTTAAAATTCCTTTTAACCTGGCTTGTATTTCTTCCCAATCTTATAACAACTCCATTCAATTGAATTCCTTTTGTCATTTCCCCCTTTTAAATTTATTAAATAACTTAATTAATTTAAAAACACTTTAAAAATGTTCTAAAAACAATTTTTCTGTTTTACTAAACTGTATGTATATTCTCTGGCTTTTCAGAACTTGTATAAACCACCAGATTTGATTACATAACCCTTTAAATAATTTCTTTTATAAATTCTATTAAATTTTTTATTTATAAACTTTTAATTCAATTTCTAGTATAAAATAGCTAAAAAGCTTCATTTCAGTTATAAAATAATTTATAACTTTAAAACTTGCGTCGATTCACCGAACGGTAAACCGACCTCTAAAACAACACATTTTAGGCCATTCAGTGCCAATTACCAAATCAACACTGTCGGTTGATTTTAAACACAACATAGGTGAATATTTATTCAACCATCACGTTCAAACAGGTTTCACTACCATATGGGGTTAAATCAGTTCATATATCAACAATATGAAACAAACAAACAACATATAAAACATTTGAGGAATCCGGTCGGATCCCTCCAACCTGTCCTTCCCTGCATCACAACTCGTTATACATTTCATAATAATATATGAAATAAATTTCAACCAGCTATAATTTAAAACGATGAAACATAAATGACAGCAAGTAATCAACCAATAACCAACCAATTTATATTTTTAAAGGTAAATTATATTTTAATATGAATTTACCACATCACAGGATTCCAGAAGGTGTGAGAATTAACTCACCAGTTTATTCAGTCGATGGTTGATGCGTTTGTTCCTTCTAATCTTGAACAGACATTAAAATTAACTAAATTTTCAACTGCGTCAGATCAGTGCTTAGTCAGTGCCATCACCTAGGCCTCGTCCCTGCGATCCCAACGGATCCAGTTTCGTCAGATTCCGTTAACATATGTGGAAGTTATGCTAGTTTAAAGCTTATATATTTTTATCGATTAAATAATAAACTAATTAGTAAATTTAATTATTAAATAATTAAACTAATTACCTTTATTAAATAACTAACCATGATTTGGCCATGATTACTCCACGTCAGCACCCAGTAAAAGAAGAAACGCGTTTTCTTCTCCATTGCTTCCTGAAACCCGTTACTCTTCGTTCTTTTACTCTCGAACCAAACTCGAGACTATCATTTCACCATGCTGCCAACTCCTAGACACTGGAGACCCAAACAACGGTGCTGCCAGAACCGATATTCACCCCCCCGCCATCGCCAGTAACCGCAGCCTCCCAGGTGAACTCCAGCCGCCAGAAAAATGATGCCAAACGAAACTGCTTCTAACCCCGATTTCACCGCCGACACGCCTCCAGTCACCACGGGACCACCGCCGTTACCCTCGCCGCACATCCCACTTCCATCGACCATCAGCAACCACCACCCGACAATACCCGTAGCCGTCGGAAAATCCCCAAATTCCTTTACTGATTTCGAAAACCAACCCAGAAAATGTCCCCTCCATTCATCTCACTGCCCTTCCACTACAAGCATTGAGACACGACCAGACCACCAACAAATTTTCCGCCTGACTCTCCTCTACAATTCCCCCGAGGTCCCGTCCCCTCAGAGCAACCCAATCTCCTCAATTTCTGAAAAGAACGAAACTGATTTTCGCCACTGTTCAGCCGATTCCGACCACCACAGTCGCCCGATGACCCAAGTTTTTGTCAGTAGCTTCCTCTCGACCAGATCTACAACTTTCGTGTGGGAACCCCCCCTCAAATTCTTGATAGAATCGAAGATATAAATTGTTTTGTGTTCGAGGACTTTATTGCAAATTTCAGTGATGAAAATGGAAGTTGGCTAAAAATTTCTGATTTAGGAGGGTATTTATAAGTGGGAAAATTATTATTTTATCGTGACGTGATGTCTGACAACGACCGACGATTTTTATTTCGTGTATATCGCAATTTCAAACATCGTTTATTCGCTGCTATGCTCACATACAAACCCCGACGAGATGCGAATGGATGGCATAGTATATTTTGACGACATGGTCCTAATGAAACTTGTTTCGTCGAATTCCGAGTCCGTTTTCTCAAATGGCCCTCGTTCACGTTCAAATGGTCGTTTTTATTTGTATTTTATTTTGCTACGTTCACAAATTAACCCGGATTGACGCGCCACTTGAAATCTAGCAATAATTTACTGTTGCGGTCCCAATAAAATTTGTTTCATCGAAAACTGAGGTCGTTTGAATAAAGGCTCTTTTATAACTGCCAAATTCGAATAAAATAAACAAATTTTAAAATACCTCAATATAATATTATTAAAATATTGAAATTGGCCATACACGACCAGAATATCATATATTACCAGAATAAAATAGATCGGGTTGAGTTTGAAGCCAAATCGATATTATAAATATTTAAAAACCCTTTATTGAATATAAATAACGATATAATATATAAAGGAAATTCCACAACGGCCTTTTCAAAATTTGATTTGGACATAAAATAAAATCTACAACACAAAAACTCGATTTTTCTCTTTCATTAGAAAAATATTATCCAACAGATTCGGACATTTCTTATTTCGAGAAAATCTGACTCATATTGGACCCTGTACAGCCGTTTAAAGTTCAAAACGCCAAATTACGAACTGTCGCGCCGCTGCAGCTCGTTTTATAATTAAATTATCAATTAAACGTTATAACGTCGTTTTCTAATCGAAATCGCCACGATATTTTCAATACGACCGATATTAAACCATTTTAAATTGCCCGTTCACATAATACTACGAATTCAGCATTTTCCCAAATATTCCGAAAATAAAATATTATTATATTATTAATATAATTAAATATTCAAATTAAAATAATCAAATCGATTATTTAAACCCAAATCAATATTTAAATAAATAAAATATTTCAAATAAAATGGCCAGAAAATACGGGACATTACATCTTTATTTTAAAATATTCTTTATATAAAAGATATTCTGAATCGAAATGCGACTCAATCAATCACCATATAATTTCAGTTTTATGTATTTCATACATCGCATGTATATAACAATAATGATAAATAATCAGTAAACAATCTATTCACATCCAGAGTGAAGTTTTGCAACTGTGTGAGCATTAAAATAAATAAATAATGCTCATCACAGACTGCCAATCCATCGATTGACATATAATTAAATATTGGGACTAGTGTATGACAAATATCATCCCAATACCCCTGTGGGGTTTTCAAACAACAACAACTCATCTAAATGAATCATTGGTTAATGAATTTAACCAATTCAAATTTTGCTAACATGTTGATGATAATGAACAAAACCAGTTATTATATTTCTAACGTCAAATAAAATGTATTTTATTTTCACACATGTTCTATTCTTCTAATAAAAAGATAATTTTGTCTACATACATGTTTTCAAATTCAAGTGAAAAAATAAAAAGATAATTTTGTCAACATACATATGTTCTGGTTCTATTGACAATATAAAAGGATAATTTATTTACATAACATGTTTTAATGTCCTAATGACAATATAAAAAGATAATTTATTTATATAACATGATTTAATGTTTCCTAGTGACAAATAAAAGAAAGTTTTTATTTGATAGCAATTCTATTTTTAAATATGACAAATAAAAGGATATTTTTATTTGTATAAAATTTCATTATTTAACAGGACAAATAAAAATGAATATTTTTATTTGTCTACAATTCTAGTTTTATCACAACAAATAAAAATTGATATTTTTATTTTAACTTGACATTTCTAATTAAATGACATATTTGTATTTACAAAAGATATTCTAATTAAATGACAAATTTTATTTTCACAAAAAGATATTCTAAATAAATGACATGTTTTATTTAACATGAACATAATCTAAATATATAACATTTTTATGTAACATGACATAATCTAAATATATGACATTTTGTTGTGCATGAACATATTTTAAATAAATGACTCTTTATGTAACATGGCATAGTCTAAATATATGAAATTTTTAACATAACATTATTTAATAAAATGACATTTTTTATTTTACACAACATAATCTAGCTAAATGACATATTTATTTGCCAAAAAAATACATTCTAAATAACATATTTATTTACAGAAATATGTTTTCTAACTAAATGACATATTTATTTCCTAACATAAATGACATATTTTAACAAAATGATATTTTTAATTAACACAACATGTTCTAACAAAATGATATTTTTAATTAACATGACATGATTCGAACAAAAGAATATTATTCATTAACATGCTAAGGTTGACAATTTTGACTAACAAAAATATAATTAACAAATGAATCTTTTTATTCTAAATTAGCATGTTATAGACAATATTTTATTATGCTAACATTTTATACAACAAAAATGGTGTTTTTATAATGCTAACATTTTATACAACAAAAATGTTATTTTTATAATGCTAACATTTTATACAACAAAAATGTTTTTTTATATTGTTAACTTACCTCATTTTGAACAATGAATATATTATTTATTCATACATAAAAATAAAAAGGATATTTTTATTGTATAAGCATTTTCATTTCAAAATGAACATTTTGTCTTCATATATACAATAAAAATATGTTCTTTGTTGTCTAAACAAATTTTAACACACATGAACAATTCATTTTTATATATGCAATAAAAATATGATTTTTATTGTTTACACAAATTTTATTGATCCATATTTATAACAAGAATATTATTTCATTGTCTACACATGTTCTTATTAAACATGAACACTTTTCTGACATACACAATTCAATCATTAATCGCAATCACAAACAATCAATTCAAATTTTAGACAACACATATATGAAGTTCACATCCCAGTCAATATAATCAAATTTTATTTTAAAATTCAGAAATCTCACTTAGGGATTTTATTCCTTCTGAATTTGTAGATAGCTCCAAATCAGTTTCAGTCTGTTCCATAGCGTAGATTTCCTCAGCACGATTCCAACGCTTCTTACGGTTCGTAAAACAGACCTCGTATGAAGAAGATATTGATTTTTATAAGTTTGAATTAAATTTAGATCATTTGATAAAATAATTAAAATAATAATTACTCTTAATAATTGATTAGCCGCTAATCTTCTTCCCCTAACATTCTATAACCCTCTCCTCTTCAAAACCATCGCTCACAATTAAAACCCCACCTCCGTGATCGATACGGGTCGCCGCCGGCCACCACATTGAAGAGCATCACGCCACCACCCAACCCCTGCTCCACCGTCCAACTCACCACCCCGACGTGCCTTAGGAAACTCACGAACCGCCACACCTTTGTGCTCCAATTTCCATCACCACGATTCACCAATTCCGATCATATCCATATCAAACTAAAGAGCTCGGGAAGTTGAACGATTTTTGCTTTGGATTGATGTTATAATTCTGCGTGGATTTAGAGATTTTGTGGGAGGAACGATCAAAGATGTTGGCCATTAATTAGGCATATGACGACTTCTAGAGTATACAGATTAGGGTTTAGAAATCCACGTATTTATAATATATTAATAATTTACCTCTTTAATTCACAAAATAAAAACCTATTAATTCCTACTAATTCGAAATCCAGCCCAATGAATATTGCCCCTAGCTAAATACCCCCTATTCCGGACACAATGGACTAGGTCCCGTAAGCTTGTTTGATCGTCTCATCCCACTTTTCTTTATTTTAAAATATGAATCATTTAATTATTTAATTTAATCATACATTTTAATTAACCTAGGCCACATACTGACTCCAAAAATTCTAAAAAAATAAATCTAGCTATGTTTTGACGATACGGTCTTAACAAAATTAATTTCGTCGAATTTGGAGACTGTTTGAAAAATGGCCATTTTTAAGTCGATTAAATTTGACTGAAATTGACAAAACACATTTTATTTTGCCATGCTCACATATTAATTCCAAAAAATTTGAAATTGGAATTTAACAATAATTTGACATTCCGGATCCAACAAAAGCGGTTTCGTCGAAAACGGAGGTTGTCTGCAAAATGGCTATATATACGGGCTATATATTATATTAAATTCTATAGCAACTATTCTGAATATTCAACTGACCATAACTTTTTATTCCCGCTATGAAATTTCAATTTTTCAGATTCGTTGAAAGATATTTTTAAACAGATTTAAATATTTTTTGTTTCACTAAAATCCGATTTATTTTGCATCCTGTACAGTCAGTCAAAGTTCAATTTCAAATTTTCAAACTGTCGTGCTATTCTAACTCCTTTTAAAATTAAAATAAATATATTCGTTTTAGCTTCGATTTAAATAAATTTTTAATCGTTATTATTTAAAATAAATCATTTTAAACATACAAAATCCATTAAAACGGTTAAAATAAAAAAAAATTGGTTCCAAAATTCCGGGTTGTTACATCATTCCCAATAGTGTTCCAACATGTGGTGTAGAAAGTGGCATTATAGCCATACGGTCCCCCACATGAAGTCCTGTTTAATGCAAACATGGCTGCCTTAATTTCATCATGAGTTACAATGAATCTAAGGTTGTCATGTTCAGTTTGGTTTAGCTTAGGAAGAGTTGTAGGATTTAATTCAGTAAAGCATGGAGTGAATTGATTTCCATTACCAAATAAAGATGTAAAGTACGTGATAAAAGCATGTTGAATTCCTTCATTAGAAATCTACACTTGGTTTTCTTTATCAATTATGGAGAAAATGTTTTTTCTAGTTTGTTTTGTATTAAGAGCATTATGAAAGAATGTAGTATTCTTGTCCTCTTCATGAATCCAGTTCAGCTTTGCTTTTTGTTTCTTCATAAGAGCTACATGTTTGACGCTTTCTAGGAACTACAAAATCGCAAATTTATTATAAATTACTACAGGCGCACAAGTGTGAAGTATGCATGTTGAACACAGGGAGGAAAATTGAATTTTATTATTTATATATTTCGTAAGCGAGTTAAACAAATATGGAGGCTTTGATTGAAAACAATAAAAATTGAAAGTGCAATTTGATTTAGAACAAATCCAATTGAACCGACAATCAAATCATAATTATCAATTGAAAACAAATTAAAACTACAATTGAATTTATCACATATTCGAATCTAATCAGATCTATAATAAATTCAATGATTAACGAAGAAAAATAAAGCAGAATACTAAAAATAAATTGTAGAAAATAAATAAACAAACAGGAAAATAAAATTATGATTACCATTGAATCTAATCAGACAGTCAATCACTAATGAGAAAGTAAATTGCAATAGTAAACTGTGCTCTACCAAATCTAATTGAACAGACAGCACAAATTTACTAGATCCAAGAGAAGTATAGAAAAGAAAAGAAAACTCTCAATTCAATGATGAAGTTAACAATGAGAATGCAAGGGTATTTATAGGATAAATAGAGAACCTAAACCCTAATACAATCACAAATAGGCCTTAGTTAAATCTATCAAGTTTTGGGCCTTTCCTTTTTTCCTCTTGCTTCCTTGACAAGTCTTCATTGATTTGTGCTATGCATATCCTTTCTACCAATTATTTTCTTGTCCAGAAAGGAAATTCAATGTGAGATCTTCATCTGCAAGTCTTCATATGTATATTTATAGCATTTTGATCTTTATTTTCTATTTTTCTGACTATAAGTGGCTTAGTTGGCATATTTGTAAAAGTGAAAAAATAATACCTAAGTAATATTTATTTATATACCAAAGATAAAATATAAGAGCATAAAATAAACACATTTCTATGTTAATCAAATATCCACACACTTATCTTTTACTCGTCCTTAAGTAAAACAAAAATGAAAAAGTAAACTAGGTAGGTCACACTTTCGTAGGAAACACAATTGCATTGAGCTTTTGCAACAAGCCGTTAAACCTCTAGGTGTCCCTAGTAGGACGAGTGGTATCTCGTGAGGGTTTTCAGCGTATGCTACCCACAAAATCCTGATGCAGTATGTTAGCATTCTAATGAAAATACATGAATGCAACAGTCATACGAAAATGAAAAACAAAAATGAAAACATGACTTGTTTCAGAAAAGTTGCAACATAGCAGTATACAATTGGATATCAATCTACAGAAATTTTGGTACCTAAACTCATCAAAAAATTTCAACATAATTCAAGTTTCAAATACTAAATTCTAGTTTAGCCAGTTGGCTCAATTGATAACATACTGCAGCCATTAAATAAATTCATAGTTTGCTTGTCACAGCTTGCAAAGTGGTATTTTTATTTCCTTATGTATGACTAGCCAAATCAATAAGGTCAAGAAGTGTTTGGGCATCATCGCTTATTCTCTATCTCTATAAAAATTTCAATTTATGAATGATTACAAACACTTAACTTAAAGACCAGGGTATACCTCCCATGCACTGCCTAACAGATTGACGTGAGAGTTTGGGACAGAGCTTGGTAGATTGTGCAGACCGACGCTGACTTTGTTAACAAGACGTCGGTAATCTTTAGGTGCCTAACTCATAAACTGAGACCATGGTATGCCACTCATGCACTACCTCACAGACAGACATTAGAGTTGGGAAAGAGCTTGGCGGGTTTGCACACCAACGCTTGATTTACAAGCAATGTTGGATACCCTTGGATTACTGTTATTATTATTGAATATAAAAATAAGAGAGAAATATGCGAATTCAGCTTAACACAACTTAGTTTTAAAGATTCGAAAAGCCAATATAAGTATTTTAAGTCCTCCACTCATTAAACAAAGACAACAATTTAGAATAGGTTTCATGGCCATCACCTAAGAATCTCCTTACGTACTGGTTGCACTATTATCCCCCTGTAATTCAACTTTTCATCATATTTCTTATTCGATCTTAGTTGAGAAAAAAATACTATTAACTGACCAAAAAAATTGTTAACTTTTTCGTTGTACCAATCTAAAATGAGTTATATTTCCAAAAGAAATGGTGTGTTACTACAACCTAAAATGCATGATGGTCCTATCTAAATGCATGAAAATGAAAAGAAGGAAAATTAAAGAAAAATAAAATTGAATGCAATGAAGACTCCCCCCACACTTGGACAAAATTGTGTCCACACTATAAACACGTTTCCTAAATTTGAAAGACAATACCCAATGGTGAACGAGATGCAAAATGATTTGTAAAATAATATGCAATTTAACAACTATATAGAATGAAAATCATATGCAAAATGAAACTTATGATGATGAATGTTTTGTGAAGAGTGAAATTTCCTTTTCCTCCCACACTTTCCTTTATCAATAATAATGCATGACGATATCTTATCAGATTTGTGAGCTACAATGTGCATGTCAGTGAATTCTGAAATTAAAACCCTTCCTATGAAAATTTTGTCGTGCCAACAATTTATATCATTCAACCGAGGATTATCATAATCCCATAAACTTGAGTTTTTAACAACAATTTTATTCGGCGGTATGAAACTAAGATTCTCTACGATACATACTCCCAATTCGTCATTTAAAAATTTAAGCTCATCTTCGAATAATTCTTCAAAAGACATATTTGACACATCTATTGAGGAAAGTGAAGTTTTCTGAGTAGATAAATCAGACGTGTCATCTAAAACTGTTTTTATTATGTCGAGTTCTCCTCTTCCGATCTCTTTCGGTTAATGAAAAATATCCAATTCAATGGTTAAGTGCCCAAATGATAGTCGAAGTTGGTCGCTCCTACAATTAATGATAGCATTTGAGTTAGCTAAGAAGGGACGACCCAATATCAATGGAATCTGACTATTTGGATTCCAAACAGGCTTGGTTCCAAGAACAATGAAGTCAATAGGGAAATAAAATTGTTCAATTTGAATCAAAACATCTTTAATTATACCCAATGGCTTTTTGACAAATCGATCGACCAGTTGAATTGTTATGTTCAAGGGTTTCAATTTCCCTGGTCTAAGTTGACGATAACCAGTGTAGGGAAGAAGGTTGACACTTGCACCAAGATCAAGTAAGGCGTGACTGATGTGAGTATTTTCTATTTTACAATCGATTATAGGGAAAGCGGGGTCCTTATACTTAATTGGTGACAAATTTGAGTAAACAGAGCTAGTGTTCGCAGTCAAGAAGGCAGTTTTAGGAACACTAGTGACTCGTTTTCGGGTGCATAGCTCTTTGAGACACTTGTCATATTGAGGAATTTGTTCAAAGGTGACCAAGAGTGGAATATTAATGTAATGACCCGGATGTTTGCCGGTGTAATAGTTAACTTATTTAATTATTTAAATAACGAATATATTATTTAATCGACGACGTTAGAACGTATAATTATATTATAATTAAAATCGAGCTCGAAATGGCGCTGCAGTTCGTAAATTGGCGATTCGAACTTCAACTGAATGTACAGGATTCGTTTTAAATCGTATTTCTATGAAACAAGAAACGTACGGAGCTGGTGGAGTATATCTTTCTAAGGGAAGAGAAAAATCAGGATTTCGTCATGTAGATTTTGAGATATGTCCAAATCAAATTTTAAAATAGTCGCTATAGAATCGTTTATCGATCGTAACGGTTTATTCGATATAACTAGGGATCGGGTTTGAATTTAGACAAGGTTCTTTTAGGAAGTAGTGATAATTTAATTTTATGGTAATTTTTAATTAATTAAATAAGCAACTTTTTATTTGGAGTATTTGGCACCCTGTATCGACATTTCGGTGTTTCACAATATGAGTTCATCTACCGGTATTATTACATTTTTGGGACCAGAGCACATCACTCATTTCAATGGTATTTTTGTTTCTGTCCATAACAGTCCCTACGTGAGCAGAATATTTCATAGTACGGTACACTATGTTTTTAACTTAAAACAAACTAAACTGAATGGTTAACAGGTCAAACGAACTCGAAATTCAACGAAACAAGTTTCATACGAAACCTTAGGAAGAGGTCTAGTGAAACGTTAAGGCCTCATATTTTTAGGATTTTTTCTGTAATTTTAAGGAATTAATGCTCGGTGTTTTTCATCGATATTTTCTAAAGGATTTTCGCAAACGGTGTCGGAATTCGACGAAACCTGTCCCATTGGATCCGGAATATTTTTCTATGCTAGGATTGACTTTGGTTGTCAAAAACAGATATCGTATGAGGTTATATTTTCGCAAGACTTCACGTGTAAGTTTTAAATATAATAAAATAAGCAAAATATCTCAATCTCTTTCTCTATAAATACCCCCGTTTAACACTTCTTAAAACCTAATTCCACTGAAGTCAACAGAGCTTTTATCAGCCGCCACTTCCTTTATCTCCCAACCAAAAATCAGTGACTTATAATAAATCAAAATAAAATCCAATAAATCTTCAAACTAGTTTAATCAAGTCCCTATCGCGTTGCTCTTCGATCCTATACTATTTTTAGATGGTTCGGTGGTTTTTCTCTTCGCTGGAAGTTCACCAGCGCGAGTTCTAGGGTTGACAGTTACTTCGAGTATATGAGTTTGAGCTTGAGTGGAAAATGGTGGTTATGTTGTTGAACGGGAGTGAACGGGTTGAGTGATGGTGGAGTTGGGTGGTTCGAAAGGTGCGGAAATGGCAGCAATATTTTCTGGAGTTTGTTCGATCGTGGAAGGAAGGTTAGCTAATGCTAATCATGGTTTAAGGAAGGGGAGTCGCGACATTTCTTCCTGGAAATTGGTAAACACATGAGTTTAGGGCTTAATTACCATATTAACTAAAGTGCTAATGACCTAATGCTGTATTTTTCGTAAGGGGAAGTTGGTATTGTGAACTAGAAATCTGGTTTGGTAAAGTTGGACTTCGTTTTGTGCAGGAGTGAATGCGCAGGGGAGATTTTGGAAGGGATATTTGCATTGGTTGAACAGTGAAGTGTAGATGGCGTAATTCCATGATGCTGGGTGTAGTTTGCAGTCATGCACGGAGAACTGGGAGCTAACGTTGTAATGGAAAGGATGTGCTGCGTTTGTGCAATAGCGAGGTGATGAAAGGGGAAATGGCTCACTGTGTATTGTCAAATTGGCATTTGGCAAAGTTGTTTCAAAGTTGGGATGAACGGTGAGATCTTTTGTTTTAAATAAAATAAAATATAAATAGGGTAGAAATGTATATAAAAGGAGCCTGCGTAATATATATGTTGGAGTGTGCTTCTGGTTGTAGAAGACCATGGTTTTGAGGGGATAAAGAAATGACATGAAGGGGAATGTTAAAAAGGAAAAGAAGCAGAAGATTATACTGGAGTGGGACTGATATTTTTGGAGAAGGAAGGGTACTAGCGGGTCGGGTCTGGTGTGAGTTGGGCGAGCTGAAATGATAATTGCCTGGGACGAAATCTAAGTGAAACAAGATCCGTTGGGATCGTATGAACGGACACTACACACTGGAACTGACGGGAAGTCCATCGGAGCTCGTTACAATTTATCGCAAAATAAATTGTCCGTTCAGAATCAAGCGATGGTTATCGTTATTAACGATGATCGTCCAATGTGAGTAAAACTCACCAACTCTGAACAGTATATTTTTATAACGTACTTTTAGAACTGTTAGATATTGATTGACTGTTGTGTGTAGACTGGTTGATTGAACTGCTAGTCAGCTGGTTGAAATTATATATATATATATATTAATGTATATATATACCATTAAATATTGATGTTGTTTATCAGAACATTTCATACTGAAATGAAATTGATGTATATTATACTGTGTAACATCTGTGGATACAGGGTTACAGGTTGGAGGGATCCGACTGGATTCCTCAACATTTATTTTACTGTTTTCATATATTGTGATATATGATGTGATGTATATCTGTTATGGGTTATGTGTGCTAGAATGATATTGATCATTTGTTATTCGATATTTAAATATCATAAGAAACCCTGGGATGTAAAAAGGAATATTTCAATGTATATTGAAATAAAGGGATTTTATAAAATCAACCGATTTTATAAAAGGAAATAAATTTGAAAATAAAGCATTTATAAAATCATAAGATATTATAAAGGAGGATATTTATTTAGAAAATAAATAGGATATTATAAAATGGATAAACGTTGTTAAAAGGGAAAATCTTTGTAAATATACAAAGTAATCGAATATTGGTATTTGAAAGGAGTTAATCAAAAAGGAGTTGAATCAAATAAGTTATTCAATTAGAGTTAACCAGTTAGAGTAAATCAATTAGAGTTAATCAGTTAGAGTTAATCAATTAGAGTTAATCAGTTAGAGTAAATCGATTAGAGTCAAATCGAACTAGAGTTATTCAAATATTAGTTATTCGAATAGGAGTTAATCAAATAGAGTTAAAACAATATTAGAAACTGACTAGAGATTAGTTAAGTCGAATGGTTTTCTGTGTGTGGATCTGATGTTGGTTTCGGCCTTCGGGGTTTATACTTAGAGAATTGTTCTCTTACTAGTTTATAGTTAGGGACTGATGGTTGTGGAAGAATAATGATACGTGAATAAGCTATGGAAATGTTTTCCAGTGTTAATAATGTATATTTTCTAATCATAGAAAATAAGGAAATATGAATATATATATATATATATATATGTTGGATGATTTGATCGATAATTCCATTTGGAATTAAGATCGTTGTGTGAACACCGACATGTTTTTCTTTGATAGTTAACTCACCGACTATCAAAGTTTTTTTACCATTTTAACGTTGTTAATATGGAGAGACCGGTTGGATTAATATCCAAAGAACCACTCTGTATTAGCATAAGCGTTGCGAATATGCCAAAGAAAATTGAAGACGGAGTAAAGTACAAGGGCTGTTGTATAAATCTTAGATAACAATGGACTAGGATGGATGTACTAAATAGTGTCTTCGGTTTCGTTCAGTCCCAGAACGAACGTATATGGACGAGTGTCTGACAGAGTATTTCCAATGATCGAATGAGTTGGTCTGTATAGATATATATGGTTGTAACGGATTTATTCCCTTAGCATAACATCCAGAATATTTGTGTAAACCAATTAGTGATTAACAAATCTGACAATGTGTCATTCAAAGTGAACGTGTTATCAATGAAATGAAAGTAGTCGTGGCCTCTGGCCTCAACAACCAGGAAATGACAAAAATCGGGCAGGCAACATGGCTAAGTTGGTCGCACCGAAGTAGGGTGTATAATCACCTATCTAGAGAATATTCATTTGCTTCTTTAATCTATCAATTGTGTCCCATATATATATATATATATATATATATATATATATATATATATATATATATATATATATATATATATATATATACGGGAAACGGTTGCTGATCCCAACCGTTGGTGATGTACATTCGATACACTCAAGCGAAATGAGTGGTCGGTCATGTGTGGCTGAGTTGCAAGATGTTCTTGTTGAACTCCAGTGTATCGTTCCTAGAGTACACTGATCGGAAGGTTTTGATTGTATACTATATATGTAGAACGTGAGATGAAAGCGTTTCTGCTAGATGATTATTATAGTTGTGGTTGATAGACATTATTATAATATCAAAAGGTTTTGATATAAAGATATTTTGGATTCTCATAAGGGAAAAACTCGTTCCGTTATATGGCATGGTCTTATGAGATATCATTTACTTGTTCAAATTGTTTTAAACTGTTTTACTCATACCAGTCCCATGACTGACCCGGAGTTTACTTTGTTTTGTTCTACCTAAACTCTTGGGTGCCTAAATTTGTACGGGCAGTCAAGTAGTTCAAGATTTTACAGATACACTTGGAGAGCTTGGAGCAGGAGGCTTCAAGATTCTATAGCTATTATTATTTCCGCTGTTGTTGTAAGTGTTGTACTCTGAAATGTTATTGTATACATATACTGTTTGTATTTCAAAAGTTATGTTTTATTTTATTCGTTCCGCTGTGAGATTCGTGGTTACTCTGATGATGATGTTCTTATTCTTCTTCTATTCTAATAGTTCTATCTTATCTATCCTCACCCTCTATCTTCTTTCTATTAATTTTCTTGAATTTCCAGTGCAATTTGGGGTTGGACTTGTGTTATTTGGTCAGCTCAAATTGGACCGGATTTTCGGGTCATTACAGTTGGTATCAGAGCTTAAGTTAAGCGAATTACCTTAGCTCTATGGCGTGACTCTGTAGAGATGGGGTTAGTAATACCCTAGATTGAGTTTCAGTGTATATATACACGAGTGAACTTATTTGTTATTTGATATAAAAATTTGTTTTATATTATGGAGCTTTATTGGTTGAGTGGCTTATGAATTCTGGTCGATGGTGGGGCACCACAATATCGATAAGGGTTTCTAAACACTCGAATACGAGGGGTCGACACAGTATGTTTTGAAAGAGGGTGAATGAAGTTATTTTACCCGAATTATATTTTTATATAAAGAATGGTTAAGATTTGAATCATTATAGTATATTGCATGAGTTGGTTGTTATTTAATCGAATGAGATTATAATTGAAATGGTTATATAAATGTCCAAGTAGAATTCATATAAGTATAATATATGAGAATTTTAAAATCCTGGGAGATTTTAAATGTATTTACAAACATTGGAAGGATATTGTGAAATAGTTTCAAAATGGGAAATGTTTAAGAATGGTTTTGAAAATGATATAGTATTGAACTAACTTTTTATAACTGTAAAATAACCCTGATGAGTGTGGCCACATCATCAGTGTTCATTTTCGAGTTGCTAAGTGACGGATTACTACCAAAGATTTTGTTTTTGAATTGTTTTGAGAAAACAAGTTGTTTAGAAATTCAAAGGTTTTGAATTGGTATTACGATTTAAAATTGATTTGAAATAAACCCAGGAATTTAGATTCTGGAATTAAAATTTAACTTATAAAGTAAATATGTTAATTTAAGGAAAGAGAATAAATAAATTTGAATTTAACTTAGAACAAAGTTAAATATAATCTGAAATGGGATTGAGATTGATGAGTTAAAAGTTTGAAATTAGATATTGGAGTTTGAGTGGAGTTTGAGTGGAATTTGGCGTGGATAGAACCAAATGATTTAGTTTGAGGATAAGTTGATTGGAATAACATTTATATATGTTGAATTGGTAGCTGAAGGGAAGAATATTATGATATGCCCGACAAAAAGGTACAAGTTTATATTTGATATAAGCATGAGATTTATGAGCCGAATTGGCAAGCCGCTTGGCTGTTTGATTTTCTTTTGATTGGAGAAGGCCTAGAGAGGCGAGTTGTGGTTTTACCGATAGGGCTGTACAAAGGAGGTTATGGCGGAATTTTCCGAAAATTTAAAGCGTTAGAAAATTTTCAGAATTTTTGAAAATTTTAGTTAGTCAGAATAAATTAATATTTTAATCGATATTAATTAGTTCAGTTGAAACTGAAGTTAAGGGGTAAACCGATAAATATTTACCCAGTAGATAGGGTCGTCCTCTACCTTAGCAATTTCGAGAACGAAATTATTTTAAGTGGGGAAGATTGAAATGACCCGGATGTTTGACGGTGTAATAATTAACTTATTTAATTATTTAAATAACGAATATATTATTTAATCAACGACGTTAGAACGTATAATTATATTATAATTAAAATCGAGCTCGAAATGGCGCTGTAGTTCGTAAATTGGCGATTCGAACTTCAACTGAATGTACATGATTCATTTTAAATCGGATTTCTGTGAAACAAGAAACATACGGAACTGGTGGAGTATATCTTTCTAGGGGAAGAGAAAAATCAGGATTTCGTCGTGTAGATTTTGAGATATGTCCAAATCAAATTTTAAAATAGTCGTTATAGAATCGTTTATCGACCGTAACGGTTTATTCGATATAACTAGAGATCAGGTTTGAATCTAGACAAGGTTCTTTTGGGAAGTAGTGATAATTTAATTTTTAGAATTTTATGGTAATTTTTAATTAATTAAATAAGCAACTTTTTATTTGGAGTATTTGGCACCCTGTATCGACATTTCGGGGTTTCACAATATGAGTTCATCTACCGGTATTATTACATTTTTGGGACCATAGCACATCACTCATTTCAATGGTATTTTTGTTTCTGTCCATAACAGTCCCTACGTGAACAGAATATTTCATAGTACAGTACACTATGTTTTTAACTTAAAACAAACTAAACTGAACGGTTAACTGGACAAACGAACTCGAAATTCAACGAAACAAGTTTCATACGAAACCTTAGGAAGAGGTCTAGTGAAACGTTAAGGCCTCATATTTTTAGGATTTTTTCTGTAATTTTAAGGAATTAATGCTCGGTGTTTTTCATCGATATTTTCTAAAGGATTTTCGCAAACGGTGTCGGAATTCGACGAAACCTGTCCCATTGGATCCAGAATATTTTTCTATGTTAGGATTGACTTTGGTTGTCAAAAACAGATATCGTATGAGGTTATATTTTCGCAAGACTTCACGTGTAAGTTTTAAATATAATAAAATAAGCAAAATATCTCAATCTCTTTCTCTATAAATACCCCCGTTTAACACTTCTTAAAACCTAATTCCACTGAAGTCAATAGAGCTTTTATCAGCCACCACTTCCTTTATCTCCCAACTAAAAATCGGTGACTTCAAATAAATCAAAATAAAATCCAATAAATCTTCAAACTAGTTTAATCGAGTCCCTATCGCGTTGCTCTTCGATCCTATACTATTTTTAGATGGTTCGGTGGTTTTTCTCTTCGCTGGAAGTTCACCAGCGCGAGTTCTAGGGTTGACAGTTACTTCGAGTATATGAGTTTGAGCTCGAGTGGAAGATGGCGGTTTTATTGTTGAAGGGGAGTGAACAGGTTGAGTGATGGTGGAGTTGGGTGGTTCGAAAGGTGCGGAAATGGCAGCAATATTTTCTGGAGTTTGTTCGATCGTTGAAGGAAGGTTAGCTAATGCTAATCATGGTTTAAGGAAGGGGAGTCGCGAAATTTCTTCCTGGAAATTGGTAAACACATGAGTTTAGGGCTTAATTACCATATTAACTAAAGTGCTGATGACCTAATACTGTATTTTTCGTAAGGGGAAGTTGGTATTGTGAACTAGAAATTTGGTTTGGTAAAGTTGGACTTCGTTTTGTGTAGGAGTGAATGCGCAGGGGAGATTTTGGAAGGGATATTTGCATTGGTTGAACAGTGAAGTGTAGATGGCATAATTCGATGATGCTGGGTGTAGTTTGTAGTCATGCACGGAGAACTGGGAGCTAACGTTGTAATGGAAAGGAGGTGCTGCGTTTATGCAATAGCGAGGTGATGAAAGGGGAAATGGCTCACTGTGTATTGTCAAATTGGCATTTGGCAAAGTTGTTTCAAAGTTGGGATGAACGGTGAGGCCTTTTGTTTTAAATAAAATAAAATATAAATAGGATAGAAATGTATATAAAAGGAGCCTGCGTAATATATATGTTGGAGTGTGCTTCTGGTTGTACAAGACCATGGTTTTGAGGGATAAAGAAATGACATGAAGGGGAATGTTAAAAAGGAAAAGAAGCAGAAGATTATACTGGAGTGGGACTGATATTTTTGGAGAAGGAAGGGTACTAGCGGGTCGGGTCTGGTGTGAGTTGGGCGAGCTGAAATGATAATTGCATGGGCCGAAATCTAAGTGAAACAAGATCCGTTGGGATCGTATGAACGGACACTACACACTGGAACTGACGGGAAGTCCATCGGAGCTCGTTACAATTTATCGCAAAATAAATTGTCCGTTCAGAATCAAGCGATGGTTATCGTTATTAACGATGATCGTCCAATGTGAGTAAAACTCACCAACTCTGAACAATATATTTTTATAACGTACTTTTAGAACTGTTAGATATTGATTGACTGTTGTGTGTAGACTGGTTGATTGAACTGCTAGTCAGCTGGTTGAAATTATATATATATATTAATGTATATATATACCATTAAATATTGATGTTGTTTATCAGAACATTTCATATTGAAATGAAATTGATGTATATTATGTAGGATCGATAATAACCCTAGAGGGGGGGTGAATAGGGTTTTAACACAAAATTTAAAACTAAGCACAGTAATAAAGAAATGCAGTAAAAATAAAATCACATGCAGATATACCCAGCTTCGGCAAACTGTGCCTACTGCTGCCTTTCTAAGATTTTTATTAGGAGATACAAACAGATCCCGCTTACAATCCTATGCAAACTCGCAACTCCTGCTCCTGTTTATCCCTAAGCTCAAAATCCTAGACTAGTCTGTATACCCTAGACTAGATTTTCTCAGATTATACTTCACTATTCTGTGCTCACTAGTTTTTACAATAAAACTAGAAAAGAAATTTTAAAAGAAATCAATAAAAAAAAGACTAAAAAGAAAATAAGACAAGGAGTTAAAAGGTGGGGGTCATCCCCTTTTCTTTTGCACTAGTCCAAAGTGGTCGGGCCACTTTATTTTTGCGATGCTCCCTTGTATTTTCTTTAGCCCGATCCTTCCTCTCTTTTTGAAACAAAAAATGGCGGCGGCGATCTAGGGTTTCAGTGATTTTTCCCTAAATCAGTCTCGGTGAAGTGTGTAATGGATTTCTAGACACTTGTTTTTGCTTCTCCAGTATGTCTCCTTCGTTCTTGCGATCAATCTGAGTGAGTTTTATTAACTCTTGCAATTTAGGGTTTCGAATTTCTTTTTTTTGTGTGAATTGATAATCAAGTCGATGATGAATTGTGTGCTTTTATAAGGGTTTCTACACCCTGGTGCTCTGATTTCATTGATGACTTGCTCGATTTGGCTGATTATTGGTGGTTTCCCCTTTTGGAATTCTCGAATGAAATTAAAATTTGTTGCCTTTAATACTTCGATGAATTTTGATGAAATACTGGACTTGATTGTGTGATTTTCCTCGGCTTTGAATAATCTGTGGCCCCAAAAAAAAATCCCGTGAATTCCTGAAATAAATTGTTGCCTCTTTTGAATTTCCTTTGCGTGGTTTGTGGTTATGAACTGCTTGATTGTTTGCGTGAATTCCTGTAATTCTGGAAACAAAAATGAAAGATTGAAAAAAAAATTATTTGTTTCCATTTGTCAATTCTTGCCCAACATAATTTCTGCAAATTCTGGAATTAAATCTCTTCGAGATTTCATACTTGCCATGAAACCAAATTGACTGCAATATCCATGTCCATTTCTGGAAACTTGATAAACTCTTTGCTAAATGGAAACTTTTTTGAACCATGAATTTATTTTTCCTCTTAAGGTATCAAAACAGGAAAGAACTAATTTTATTATCCATTCTGGAAATAAAAACATGATTTCTGAAAATTTGTTGCTCGACAATTTTGTTGTTTCCTGAAAGCATATCCATGCTTGATTTTTTACACAGAAGCTTTTAGTTATACTGTACACACACACACACCATGCACACTTTTGTACCTCGACTTGATTAAACATGACTTTGTTACTTTTGCTCCAACTGTTGTGAACTCATCTCCATGCTCACCATCCTTCTGTTTTCTGTTCTGACTTCATTCATGCATGCACTATCCTGTTTACATGTCTGTAGTCTAGAATACAAGACCTAAACCATTTTGACACTGCTGAACCACTTTGTGATCTTCTATGCTTTGTATCTGGGAACTGGTATTTGCATGCTGCCAAGTTAATGTGTAGATGAGGTTCATCATGCTTCACATTCATTTTTACATCATGACACACTGACATATATATATATATATATATATTACTTGACCACTTGCTTGAATTCACATTTGCTCCCACTGTCTTGAAACATTGCTGCACTTACATTTCTTGTTGGGATGCACCATTTATTGCTGAAATTCCCTGTTTGCCAAAATAAAAAAAACTGATTTGAACTTGGCACTTGGGATTTTCCATTTCATCACTGATTTGATTATTTGCTGAAAACATGAACTTGAGCCTTGCTTTTGTGTTACTCTCGATCATGTTTAGTCTTGTTCCTGACTTTGTACTTGAACCATCATTTTGCATTTGGTCTTTTGATCTTGTACTTGCACTTGTTACAGTCTGTTTGCACTTGTGTTGATCTGTTCTGATCTGCCACCTTATTTGAGCACACCACATTGCCATGATCACCATGTTGTGTTTTGATCTGTTTGCTGAAGCACTGACTTGTTTTTGCTGATTTCTGATGTATACCTTCTTTTTTTTTTTTTTGATTTTTATCTTGTCTTTTGATTCTGAAAAAAAAAACAAAAAACAGCAGTCAAACTGTACTGAGTTGAGGCTGGTCAGAATCAGTTGGTTCTGATCAGCAAACCAGTATGGTTTTGATGTGGCTGTTCAAGTCTGAAATATGATGAGAAAAACACACAGAAAGCTGAGACAAAATGAATCAATCACACAGAAAATCATTTTTGTCAAAAATATTTGTTTTAGTTCCAGTGTACTGTGTATTTTTCTTTCTTTTGTGACAGGTTACAGGATGATGCTTTGGACAGCTAAGGTGTTCTCAACAAGAATAATCCAGCTAGAAATGAGAAGAAAAAAAATGAAGTGCTTGTAAAAAAAATTGTATGTACTGAAATTACTTGTAAAGTGATTTGTAAAGTCTTGTGTGTAAATGAATTGTAAAATAAATAATATTATTGGAAATAAAATTTATTTGATTTTTCTATATTCTGTGTAAATTCTGTGTTATTTTATTTTCCAATAATACTAGATATTCCACAATCAAACACTCCAGTAACAAAAATCTATTTGTTATCATCAAACAAAAATATTAGTATCAACAAACTCCCCCTTTTGATGATGACAAACAGACTTAAGATTTTTGTGAATAGCGAGATGTGTTTGAACAAGGGCTCCCCCTACATTTGAGCTCCCCCTATTAGTTGTAAACAGACACGAGTAAAGAAATTGAGAATAACAAAAAAAATTAAACACTTAGCATTAATGGTAAAATAAAATCTATAGACGTCTGTAAACAACACAAAATCTTAACTTCTTCTCCCCCTTTGTAATCATCAAAAGAATAACAATTCTGGACATTTTAAAAGGTATGGACTGTAAATAGTAATCAAGTCATTTGACATTATCAGATTCAAACACTCCGAATAATCAAACAAAAACATTAGAATAATCTGTAAAAGAAGAACACATTTCACAAGACAGAAGATGGAATGATGAAATATTTAATATATATCAGGGATATTTCAATAGCAAACTAACCACGCATGACCATAGCTTGGATTTTTAAATGGAATTAGCTGCAACATGAAAAAAAAATTCAATACTATACTGACCACGCATAACCAGATCTTGGATTTTTAAATGGAATCAGTGATAGTATGAAAAAAAATAAGTATTCTCATAACCATGCATGACCAGAGCTTGGATTTTTAAATGAGATTAGAGAAATACCCTTTTTTTTTTTTTAAATCCCTTTGATATATATAAAATAATAATGATTGACAGAAGGGTGATAGAGACAGAAGATGAAAGTGAACAAAAAGTTCCTCAATTACTCATATTATAAAGCATATTTCATCGTATCAGAGTTACAAATTTTCAAACATCTCATATTCTGAAAAACTTATACAGTCACAAATTTATCATAAATGTCCAAAAAACAAACTGGTCTTTTCTTGATGATTTGAAGCATGGATTATTTGTCAGAAAGATAATTGCCAACATAACATCTTAAGAGAAAATTTATCCAAAAATGCTAAAAGATTAATTTATTTCCATAATTCCCAAATCCAAACGTAATCTGCAAAATCTGTCTTCAGGAAGGGGTTTTGTAAAAATATCAGCAAGTTGAGATTCGGTTGGAATAAATTCTATACAAATATCTTCACAAGCAATATGATCTCTAAGAAAGTGGTGCCTTACATCAATGTGTTTTGTGCGTGAGTGATGTACTGGATTATTTGATAAGTCAATTGCACTCTTACTGTCACATTTTAAAGGAACTCGTTTATAACAAAGTCCAAAATCAGATAAAGTCTGCATCATCCATAGAATCTGTGCACAACAACTTCCTAAAGCAATATATTCAGCCTCAGTGGTGGATAAAGCAACACAGTTTTGTTTTCTACTTGACCACGACACAAGTGAATGACCTAGCATGAAACACGTTCCACTAGTACTTTTTCTATCAGTGAGTGAACCAGCATAATCAGCATCTGTAAACCCAACTAAATTAAAGTTATCACAAGAAGGATACCATAAGCCTAAATTTGGTGTGTGTAACAAATATCTTAGAATCCGTTTTGTGGCTTTTAGATGAGATTCTTTGGGATTTGATTGAAAACGAGCACACAAACAAACAGAAAACATAATATCGGGTCTAGAAGCAGAAAGATAAAGAAGTGAACCGATAATACCGCGATATTTCTTTTGATCCACAGCAACACCTTTTTCATCTTTGTCAAGTTTGGTTGTTGGACTCATCGGTGTTTTCATTGGCTTTGCATCTTGAACTCCAAATTTCTTTAGCAACTCCATCACGTACTTCGTTTGAGAGATAAAGATCCCTTTGCTACTTTGTTTGATTTGGAAACCAAGGAAGAATTTCAGCTCTCCAACCAAACTCATCTCAAATTTGCCCTGCATAACTTTTTCAAATTTTTCACACAAGACATCATTAGTAGCACCATATATGATATCATCAACATAAATTTGGACAATTAAAAAATCATCACCATCATGAGATAAAAACAAGGTTGTGTCAGCACTTCCCTTTTTAAAACCATTTTCCAAGAGATATGTACACAGACAGTCATACCAAGCTCGAGGAGCTTGCTTAAGGCCATACAATGCTTTTTTCAGTTTGTATACATGATTTGGATAATCGTGACTCTCAAAACCAGGGGGTTGTTCAACATACACTTCTTCTTTCAGTTCTCCATTCAGAAAAGCACTCTTCACATCCATTTGCTTTAATTTGAACCCCTTAAAGCACGCAAAACTTAACAAAATTCTGATTGCTTCAAGCCTAGCAACTGGGGCAAAAGTTTCATCAAAGTCAACACCTTCGATTTGATTGTATCCCTTAGCGACCAACCTAGCTTTGTTTCTTGTTACGTTTCCAGATTCGTCAAGCTTATTTTTGAATACCCATTTTGTTCCTACAACTGGGTAGTCTTTTGGTCTGGGTACCAAGTTCCAGACTCTGTTTCTCTCAAACTGGTTAAGTTCCTCCTGCATAGCTAACAACCAAAATTCATCATTAAGAGCAACATCATAAGAACTTGGTTCTATTTCAGATACAAAGGCATTATGAATACAAAGGGTACAAACTTCCCTATTGAGAGAGGATCGTGTACGAACACCAGCAGTTGGACTTCCAATTACCAAATCTGGAGGATGACTTGGCTTGAATTTTAGTCTTTCGATATCTGTTGCTGCTTCAGTGACTTTTTCATTGTTTGTCTCAACATCATTGTTTTCTTGTTCAATTTCTTGTGCACCAGCATCATCTTTATCATCTTCAGGTGTCGTATCCATATCTGATTCATTGAACTTGACGTTGACGGTTTCCACGATTGTTCTTGACTGTTTATTGAAGATTCTGTAAGCCTTACTTCTTGATGAATAACCCATGAAGATTCCATCAACCGTTTTTGACTCAAATTTCCCAAGCTGTTCACCTGTGTTCAAAATATAACAAGGACATCCAAACACTCTAAAATATGAGATGTTAGGCTTTTTGTTAGACCACAGTTCATATGACGTTTTATTAAGTATTGGTCTAATCATAACTCTGTTCATTACATAGCACGAAGTATTAACTGCCTCAGCCCAGAAAGTTTGAGGCAATTGATATTCACATAACATAGATCTAGCCATTTCTTGTAATGTACGATTTTTCCTTTCAACCACCCCATTCTGTTGAGGTGTTCGAGGAGCGGAAAATTCATGTTTGAAACCATTTTCTTCACAAAGATTTTCAAAGTCTAAGTTTTCAAATTCACCTCCATGATCACTTCTTAAAGTTTTAATTGAAACCCCTTTTTCATTTTGGACAAGTTTTGAAAACTTTAAAAAATAATCAAAAGCTTCAGACTTTTTGGCTAGAAAGTAAACCCATGTAAACCTAGAGTAATCATCAACCAATACATAACAATAACGTTTACCATTTAAACTAGCAGTATCAGTAGGTCGAAACAAGTCCATATGAATCAATTCAAGCACTCGTGAAGTGCTAACAACATTTTTTGGACGGAAAGATGAACGACTAAGTTTTCCCATGGTACAAGCTTTACATACTTTGTTATTTTTGAAATTCTGATGTGGTAAACCTCTGACAAGTTCATTTGCTTTTAGTCTTTCAAGAAGTCCCATACTTGCATGTGCTAATCTTCTGTGCCATAAGATTGCCTCCTCTTCTGTTGCTACCAAACACCTAGATACTGTTACATCATCGAAAGAGAGAGTATAGACATTTCCTTTTCTTTTCCCTGTAAACACAACCTTTCCAGAGGAGATCTCAATGATTTTACAACTATTACTATCAAACACAACATTCATTCCTTTATCACAAAGCTGACTGATGGAGATAAGATTGTGAAAAAGATTATCAACATATAAAACATCAGTTAAGGCAAAGATACTGTTACCTACTTTTCCTTTACCAATAATTTTACATTTGCTGTTGTCACCTAACGTCACATTCCCACCTTTATGTTTTTCAAGGCTAAGGAACAGTCTTTTATCACCCGTCATATGTCTGGAGCAACCTGAATCCAAGTACCATTTTTGTTGCTCCTTAGCCCGCCAACATACCTACACAAACAAAGAAGGAGATGACCTAGAGAAACTTCTAGGCCTAATCATATCAGTAGTAGAAGAATGATAGTCATAAGATTCTTTTGGAATCCAAATTTGATTTTTCTTTGTGTTCCAATCTTTGTGATAATTGTGTGCCAAGTGTTTAGGGACCCATACCTTTTTGAACTTCTGAATTTTACTGCTAATCTTGCAATTTTCATGACTGTGACCAATCACCCCACATTTTACACATTTGGGAAAAATACTTTTACCTTTAGCATTGTCACTTCCAGTTATTTCTTGTATCTTCCCAAAACCAAGTCCTTTTCTATTATTCCCAACCAATTGGTTTCCAAGTAACATTTTAAAAGATGTTTGACCGATTGAGAATTTGTTCAATGTGGCTTCTAGATCTTGGACTCTTGTTTTTAAGATTGTGTTCTCATTCACAAGTGAAGTGCATCGTTTAATGTAGTTCTTTCTTTTTGTGTCATCTTCAACTTTTAGAGTCAAGTTTTCTTTTTCAAGATTCTCAATGGTGCTTTTGAGTGTTAAAATTTCTAGATTCACATCTTTACACATTTCACAATCTAGATTATTGGTTTTTGAAGCATTTTTAATCTCAGATTCCAACTTCTTATAATTGTGAACAAGGTTGAAATTTTCCGCTTTCAGTTTCTCTGCGTCTGATTCTAACATGTCAATAATTTCAGAAAGATGTTTACACATTGAAACTAGATCGTCATAACTGTATACCTCAGTGGTTTCTTCGTCAGTATCTTCAAGGTCTGATTTTGCCATGAAGCACAAATTGGTTTCCTCCTCACTACTGTCTGAATCTTCTTCTCCTTCCTCGTCATCCCAAGTTACAGCAAAAGCTTTCTTTTTCTTCTTGTTTCTTTGGAGAAGTGGACAATTTGGTTTTATGTGTCCAGGCTTTTGACAGTTGTAGCAGAGTGGTTCGTCTTCTGAATTGTTGCTCTTTGGTTTATTTCTTCGAGGTTTGAATTTTCTCCACTTCGTGAGTTGTCTGACTGCCATGGCAAGTTGTTCAATGGGATCTTCACTATCGCTAGTGACAGTGTTGGACAAAGCTATTGACTTCTTTTTCAGATCTGAGTTGTTGCGATCTTCTCTTGCTTTCAGCTCCATTTCATATGTCATCAGATTTCCGATAAGCTCTTCCATGCTCAGCCTGCTCAGATCTTTGGATTCTTGAATGGCTGTGACTTTTGCTTCAAAGTTCATGGGCAGAACACGCAGAATCTTTCTCACAAGCTCCACTTCTGTATAGACCTTTCCAAGGGCTCTGGCATTGTAAACTAGTACGGAGAAGCGACCATACATGTCCTTGATGCTCTCGTCCTTCTGCATGTTGAAGTTTTCATATTCATTACTGAACATGGCAAGACGGGATTCTTTAACCTGAGAAGTTCCTTCGTGTGTGACTTCCAGAGTATGCCAAATTTCCTGGGCTGTATTACAATGAGAAATTCTGTTATATTCTGTTTTATCAAGAGCACAAATCAGAGCATTCATAGCTTTAGAATCTATAGAGTATAATTTCTTATCATTTGCATCCCACCTAATTTTTGGTTTAGGTGTAACAATACCATTAACAGTTTCAGTTGGAGGTGTATATCCAGTTTCAATGATATCCCAGACATCATAATCAACAGACACTAGATAAATTTTCATCCTAGCTTTCCAATACGCGTAATCACTACCATTGAACATGGGTGGTCTAGCAATAGATTGACCTTCAGAAAAAGCATTGTTCATTGAAGTCATGATTCTAGGGTTCAAACACCTGCTCTGATACCAATTGTAGGATCGATAATAACCCTAGAGGGGGGGTGAATAGGGTTTTAACACAAAATTTAAAACTAAGCACAGTAATAAAGAAATGCAGTAAAAATAAAATCACATGCAGATATACCCAGCTTCGGCAAACTGTGCCTACTGCTGCCTTTCTAAGATTTTTATTAGGAGATACAAACAGATCCCGCTTACAATCTTATGCAAACTCGCAACTCCTGCTCCTGTTTATCCCTAAGCTCAAAATCCTAGACTAGTCTGTATACCCTAGACTAGATTTTCTCAGATTATACTTCACTATTCTGTGCTCACTAGTTTTTACAATAAAACTAGAAAAGAAATTTTAAAAGAAATCAATAAAAAAAAGACTAAAAAGAAAATAAGACAAGGAGTTAAAAGGTGGGGGTCATCCCCTTTTCTTTTGCACTAGTCCAAAGTGGTCGGGCCACTTTATTTTTGCGATGCTCCCTTGTATTTTCTTTAGCCCGATCCTTCCTCTCTTTCTGAAACAAAAAATGGCGGCGGCGATCTAGGGTTTCAGTGATTTTTCCCTAAATCAGTCTCGGTGAAGTGTGTAATGGATTTCTAGACACTTGTTTTTGCTTCTCCAGTATGTCTCCTTCGTTCTTGCGATCAATCTGAGTGAGTTTTATTAACTCTTGCAATTTAGGGTTTCGAATTTCTTTTTTTTGTGTGAATTGATAATCAAGTCGATGATGAATTGTGTGCTTTTATAAGGGTTTCTACACCCTGGTGCTCTGATTTCATTGATGACTTGCTCGATTTGGCTGATTATTGGTGGTTTCCCCTTTTGGAATTCTCGAATGAAATTAAAATTTGTTGCCTTTAATACTTCGATGAATTTTGATGAAATACTGGACTTGATTGTGTGATTTTCCTCGGCTTTGAATAATCTGTGGCCCCAAAAAAAAATCCCGTGAATTCCTGAAATAAATTGTTGCCTCTTTTGAATTTCCTTTGCGTGGTTTGTGGTTATGAACTGCTTGATTGTTTGCGTGAATTCCTGTAATTCTGGAAACAAAAATGAAAGATTGAAAAAAAAAATTATTTGTTTCCATTTGTCAATTCTTGCCCAACATAATTTCTGCAAATTCTGGAATTAAATCTCTTCGAGATTTCATACTTGCCATGAACCAAATTGACTGCAATATCCATGTCCATTTCTGGAAACTTGATAAACTCTTTGCTAAATGGAAACTGTTTTGAACCATGAATTTATTTTTCCTCTTAAGGTATCAAAACAGGAAAGAACTAATTTTATTATCCATTCTGGAAATAAAAACATGATTTCTGAAAATTTGTTGCTCGACAATTTTGTTGTTTCCTGAAAGCATATCCATGCTTGATTTTTTACACAGAAGCTTTTAGTTATACTGTACACACACACACACCATGCACACTTTTGTACCTCGACTTGATTAAACATGACTTTGTTACTTTTGCTCCAACTGTTGTGAACTCATCTCCATGCTCACCATCCTTCTGTTTTCTGTTCTGACTTCATTCATGCATGCACTATCCTGTTTACATGTCTGTAGTCTAGAATACAAGACCTAAACCATTTTGACACTGCTGAACCACTTTGTGATCTTCTATGCTTTGTATCTGGGAACTGGTATTTGCATGCTGCCAAGTTAATGTGTAGATGAGGTTCATCATGCTTCACATTCATTTTTACATCATGACACACTGACATATATATATATATATATATTATTTGACCACTTGCTTGAATTCACATTTGCTCCCACTGTCTTGAAACATTGCTGCACTTACATTTCTTGTTGGGATGCACCATTTATTGCTGAAATTCCCTGTTTGCCAAAATAAAAAAAACTGATTTGAACTTGGCACTTGGGATTTTCCATTTCATCACTGATTTGATTATTTGCTGAAAACATGAACTTGAGCCTTGCTTTTGTGTTACTCTCGATCATGTTTAGTCTTGTGCCTGACTTTGTACTTGAACCATCATTTTGCATTTGGTCTTTTGATCTTGTACTTGCACTTGTTACAGTCTGTTTGCACTTGTGTTGATCTGTTCTGATCTACCACCTTATTTGAGCACACCACATTGCCATGATCACCATGTTGTGTTTTGATCTGTTTGCTGAAGCACTGCCTTGTTTTTGCTGATTTCTGATGTATACCTTCTTTTTTTTTTTTTTGATTTTTATCTTGTCTTTTGATTCTGAAAAAAAAACAAAAAACAGCAGTCAAACTGTACTGAGTTGAGGCTGGTCAGAATCAGTTGGTTCTGATCAGCAAACCAGTATGGTTTTGATGTGGCTGTTCAAGTCTGAAATATGATGAGAAAAACACACAGAAAGCTGATACAAAATGAATCAATCACACAGAAAATCATTTTTTTCAAAAATATTTGTTTTAGTTCCAGTGTACTGTGTATTTTTCTTTCTTTTGTGACAGGTTACAGGATGATGCTTTGGACAGCTAAGGTGTTCTCAACAAGAATAATCCAGCTAGAAATGAGAAGAAAAAAAATGAAGTGCTTGTAAAAAAAAATTGTATGTACTGAAATTACTTGTAAAGTGATTTGTAAAGTCTTGTGTGTAAATGAATTGTAAAATAAATAATATTATTGGAAATAAAATTTATTTGATTTTTCTATATTCTGTGTAAATTCTGTGTTATTTTATTTTCCAATAATACTAGGTATTCCACAATCAAACACTCCAGTAACAAAAATCTATTTGTTATCATCAAACAAAAATATTAGTATCAACATATTATACTGTGTAACATCTGTGGATACAGGGTTACAGGTTGGAGGGATCCGACTGGATTCCTCAAAGTTTATTTTATTGTTTTCATATATTGTGATATATGATGTGATGTATATCTGTTATGGGTTATGTGTGTTAGAATGATATTGATCATTTGTTATTCAATATTTTAAATATCATAAGAAACCCTGGGATGTAAAAAGGAATATTTCAATGTATATCGAAATAAAGGGATTTTATAAAATCAACCGATTTTATAAAAGGAAATAAATTTGAAAATAAAGCATTTATAAAATCATAAGATATTATAAAGGAGGATATTTATTTAGAAAATAAATAGGATATTATAAAATGGATAAACGTTGTTAAAAGGGAAAATCTTTGTAAATCAATAAAGTAATCGAATATTAGTATTCGAAAGGAGTTAATCAAAAAGGAGTTGAATCAAATAAGTTATTCAATTAGAGTTAACCAGTTAGAGTAAATCAATTAGAGTTAATCAGTTAGAGTTAATCAATTAGAGTTAATCAGTTAGAGTAAATCGATTAGAGTCAAATCGAACTAGAGTTATTCAAATATAGTAAATCGAATATTAGTTATTCGAATAAGAGTTAATCAAATAGAGTTAAAACAATATTAGAAACTGACTAGAGATTAGTTAAGTCGAATGGTTTTCTGAGTGTGGATCTGATGTTGGTTTCGGCCTACGGGGTTTATACTTAGAGAATTGTTTTCTTACTAGTTTACAGTTGGGGATTGATGGTTGTGGAAGAATAATGATACGTGAATAAGCTATGGAAATGTTTTCTAGTGTTAATAACGTATATTTTCTAATCATAGAAAATAAGGAAATATGAATATATATATATATATGTTGGATGATTTGATCGATAATTCCATTTGGAATTTAGATTGTTGTGTGAACACCGACATGTTTTTCTTTGATAGTTAACTCACCGACTATCGAAGTTTTTTACCATTTTAACGTTGTTAATATGGAGAGACTGGTTGGATTAATATCCAAAGAACCACTCTGTATTGGCATAAGCGTTGCGAATATGCCAAAGAAAATTGAAGACGGAGTAAAGTACAAGGGCTGTTGTATAAATCTTAGATAACAATGGACTAGGATGGATGTACTGAATAGTGTCTTCGGTTTCGTTCAGTCCCAGAACAAACGTATATGGACGAGTGTCTGACAGAGTATTTCCAATGATTGAATGAGTTGGTCTGTATAGATATATATGGTTGCAACGGATTTATTCCCTTAGCATAACATCCATAATATTTGTGTAAACCAATTAGTGATTAACGGATCTGACAATGTGTCATTCAAAGTGAACGTGTTATCAGTGAAATGAAAGTAGTCGTGGCCTCTGGCCTCAACAACCAGGAAATGACAAAAATCGGGCAGGCAACATGGCTAAGTCGGTCGCACCGAAGTAGGGTGTATAATCACCTATCTAGAGAATATTCATTTGCTTCTTTAATCTATCAATGTTGTCCCATATATATATATATGGGAAACGGTTGCTGATCCCAACTGTTGGTGATGTACATTCGATACACTCAAGTGAAATGAGTGGTCGGTCATGTGTGGCTGAGTTGCAAGATGTTCTTGTTGAACTCCAGTGTATCGTTCCTAGAGTACACTGATCGGAAGGTGGTTCCATACCTTGTCATAGTTGGAAATCCGTTACCCAATACGTGCTTGCGGTTTTGATTGTATACTATATATGTAGAACGTGAGATGAAAGCGTTTCTACTAGATGATTATTATAGTTGTGGTTGATAGACATTATTATAATATCAAAAGGTTTTGATATAAAGATATTTCGGATTCTCATAAGGGAAAAAACCGTTCCGTTATACGGCATGGTCTTATGAGATATCGTTTACTTGTTCAAATTGTTTTAAACTGTTTTACTCATACCAGTCCCATGACTGACCCGGAGTTTACTTTGTTTTGTTCTACCTAAACTCTTGGGTGCCTAAATTTGTACGGGCAGTCAAGTAGTTCAGGATTTTACAGATACACTTGGAGAGCTTGGAGCAGGAGGCTTCAAGATTCTATAGCTATTATTATTTCCGCTGTTGTTGTAAGTGTTGTACTCTGAAATATTATTGTATACATATACTGTTTGTATTTCAAAAGTTATGTTATATTTTATTCGTTCCGCTGTGAGATTCGTGGTTACTCTGATGATGATGTTCTTCTTCTTCTTCTTCTATTCTAATAGTTCTATCTTATCTTCCTCACCCTCTATCTTCTTTCTATTAATTTTCTTGAATTTCCAGTGCAATTTGGGGTTGGACTTGTGTTATTTGGTTAGCTCAAATTGGACCGGATTTTCGGGTCATTACAATTAGCATGAACTTGTTTGAAGATTTCAAGAAATTTTTCGAAATTTGCATCCTTTTTCTTATTGTTAAGTCTATGAGGATATGGAGCTATTGGTTTATAGACTCTTTCAGAATTTTGATCGTTCGAAGAAGAAGGTCACGATGTGGGAAGTGAAGGAGGTAAGGGTGTAGAAAATGAGATGTTGGGATTGCCAACATTAGAGGAAGATATATTGTCGGTGTTGCCGACAATAGAAGAAGAGATGTTAGGATTGCCAACATTCGAAGAAGATGGAGATTTGGAAGATTTAAAAGAATTGGCCTTGTTTTCCATCGGAAGAGTGTCAAGCTTTTGGATAGGAGTCATAGTCGAAGGATTGTCGTAATTTATGACATTGTTGTAAATCGTTTGCCTGGACATAAGGGTGGTGACAGCGTTAACCAAATTATTTCCGTCCATACAATGATTCATAGTACGAGAATTATATTTTGGATTCACCTCGGGTTGGCTAGGCAATTTTCCTTTCTCGTTACTTTTTATTAGTTTCTTCATCATATTCATAATTTGTTCGAGTTTAGCATTTTGATAGTTTATTTGTTTCTCTAATCGAACAATTTCTTGAGAAGATTGAGGAGACTGAGTTGATGATTGAAAGTTAGAATGCCTATATGGCTGACTCGAAGGCTTATATTAAGGTGGAACTTGAGAAGTTGGAGGATTGAAAATTGGAACTTGGTAAATCGAATTCGGTATCATATGAAATGGATTCATGACATTATTGGATTAAACCACGAGAAATTTGGATGATTTCTCCAGCTAGGGTTATACGTGGACGAATAAGGATTATTTTGAGCTATGACGTTGGCTTGGTCTTCAGGGTAATAGTGGGATTGTCCTTCAAAGATTTGAGGAGCTTGATTTTCTAAGGGAAAATGAATTGGATCCACAACATAAACTCCTCCAGTAGAGGTACGAATTGACTCCCATTGCTTGTCCTTTTCAGAAAGATTCATAGGCCGTTTCAGATATAAATTCTCCTCCACACATTGATTCTAGTTGTGTTTGAGTTTGAAAGTTTATCCCTTCATACGTAATTTGACATAAGTGATGTTTGGGAATTGCATAGTGAGGACAACTATATAATAACTAGCTGAATCTCTCAAAATATTTTGAAAAAAATTTCCCCTTCGTTTTGAGAAAACTGATTTATTTCAGTATGGATTTTTAGAGTTTTATGGAAAGGGGAAAACTTCTTCAAGAATATAGTGACAAATTCATCCCATCTTCTTATGGAATGTTTTGGAAGAGAATTCGGCCATCTTTTAGTGCTTTTAATTGGTGCGAATGTAATTAGCTTTAGCTTGATTGACTTGTTTGACAATTGTTGCATTTTAGTTACGGATGAATACAATTCAAATTCACTTAAAATTCATAAGCATTTTCAGAACCAGTAAATTTTGGAACCCCTTGAATAAAAGAATGTTTAAGCTCAAAATTTCGTTTAACTGGTGGAAATACAATGACAAAAGGTTGAATGGTCTGAGTTGGGTAACATCGATCTCGTAGAGATAAGGGTCTATCCATTCCAACATTGAGATTTTGATTTATTCGATTTTGATCCATTTCATTATAAAAGTTTTGATCTATCCGAGAACCCATAAAAGAATTATGATGGATAAAACTTTGTTCATCATCGTTGTCGAATCTAAACACAGAAAAACCTAGGCTTAAGGTTAACACAATCAACTCTTATTATAAAATAAATAACGTACTCAAGTATATCTTATTAGTTGATAATCTCGATTTGGAAGGGGAAGAGGGTCTTATGGCCATTTACGTATAGTATAAATACTAAGGGATACGACCAATGTTTCACAGGTAGTGTGCAACCATTTTTTCTAGAAGTTCAATAAATTGAACTAATACATATCCGCAATCAAACCCTTGAGAGAATCTATTTCATAAAATACACTCTTGTAGTTAATTATATTGCAAATCAAATCAAGTTAGAATTGAAAATCGACGAGAGTGATTAGTTATGGAAATTCATTCCTTACCAAATTAATTCAGAAATTTTAGCCAGCACAACACTCAAACAATAATACTTGTAGAAAATTAAAATATTGTACAAGCAAGCCGCTGCCCCTATAGAATTTTTACAAGTAATGTCTATATATTTTTAAGCAACTGCAACACCTATAGAGTTAGAAAATTTTACGATAGTTTATGTCTGTCCGACAAAAGCAGTTGAGTAGCTTGAACAATTAAAATCTCACTGTTTGCAATTCGGTTGATATTTGAATTCCCTGTTTGCTGCTTGTTTGAACTCTTCACGTCCCGTTGGCCTTTGATTTAAAACTCCCTTTTTTTCTTTTTCTTTTTGAAACAAAAGCAAATATAATAAATGAAAAGTAAACTGAAACTGCTTAGGGTTTTTTTTTATAAAAAAACTAGGTTAAAATAAAATAAAATTACCAAGCTAAACCAAAAACAACAAAAAATAAAATAAAAATAAAACTCAAGTTTAAACCCATGCACTACAAACACGCACTAAAAAAAGATATCATGACAAAAATAACCACAATAGCTTTATTATAAAACACGCCCCCCTTTCTCAACGAAAAACAAAATGCCAAAACAAAAAATGCCCAAAATAAATCGAAGTCAATATTTTTTCTTTTCATAAACAACCTGAACCCCAGTACAAGCGAGATATTCCTATCGATTTAGAGGCAAGATCGATTTCAATTTTGCGAAGTGGCATGTCCATTTTGATGATGATTAGTGTGATGTTGGAATTTGTTGCGACTAGGGGGTGAAGATTTTGTCCTCAAATTGAATTGGATGAGCTAGTTGCGATTCGGGTCTGACGTTGTGATTTTGGGTTTCGATTTCGAAGCAGTTTTCGATCTGGTTCTAGGGTTTATCGATATTGAGGTTTGATTCTGGTTGTGTGTTGGTGATGTGGTGTTGCTGAGGTTCAAGAGGGATCACGGTTGATCAAAAAGACTTTGTCAAGAGAATTGGGGTATTTGATTGTTTTGCATGGTGGAGAGGTACGATGTACAGGGTAACTGCGAGTTAAGGTAGGAAAGTCTGGTGATGGGTGTTGTCTGGCAAAACTTGTATTATCAGTTTTGGCTTGTTCATCTATGATTGTCGGAGGCACAGTGGTTGTGACTGCCTACCCTGCACCAACCGACATTTCCAATGAAAGTGCGTTGTGTCGATGTCCAACCAGCACAGGACGGTCGCCAAAGAAAGGAAAGAAGGGATTTTGAACTAGCAAGGAACCTGTAGAATGTCTCACAGTGCATGGAATAAAATATAATAATAACATATTTGACATAAAACAGGCGAGACAATGCATAAGCTGAAAACTAAACCATAATCATCATAGCAGCGGAAATCCAAAATACAGCTTATGATCCATAACCATTATTACAACTTCAAAATACTGTCTCTAAAACAAAAGAAAGGAAAGGTACACTACTAATGCTCAAAGTAGTGACGATCAACAACATAGGGAGAATATATGTAGATAATACGTAGAAGCCTCTTGCTTCTCTCCGGATCAGCTACTCGTGCATAACCAGCTAACATGTCTCTAGTATGCTCATTTAGGAGCACCCAGAGTAATAAGAAGAGACATAAAACTCTAGGTTAGACAAAAGTCTGGTATGAGCGATAAGCAGCAAAACAGAACAATAACAGGTATAATAAACCATACCTAAACCTGGACCTACAACCAAAGAGTTAGCACAACATACCGTACAATACTCTAAGGTACCACTAACATATGGTGTAAAGGATACGGGGGTGGGAGTGTGCATTTCATAGTGATGTCAAACAATCAAACATAGCAACCATACAAACATCTCTCACTCAGTGCATAAAGCATACGATATCCACCACTTTGATCACTAGACCAATCGAGGTAGTGACAGAGTTCGACTTGTATAACTATTGCTACCACCAAGCTTGCCCCATGGAGTCATGACTAAATCCTTACAAATGACCCCACTTCATTGGTCCATAGCCAATAGTCATACCTAGGCCACTGTGTCCCTGAATCCGTCCACATACCCCCTACTCCATAGTGATCCAAAGTTATAGACACCGATAACCCCTTAGCACACGTCCCGCAGCAAAGCCCAACTCATGAAGTTAACTCATTGGTTCCCATTTAGATCTTGAGTAATAACATCCAATCTGGACTTCCTTTGCATCTTGGGTTTTGGTCGAATTCGAATTAGTCTTTAGGAGAGTCATCGTTTATAAGCAGAAGTGCACATCTGGTTCGGTTCGACTTGTCGCCCTAGTTCAGTTCGGATCATCATTGGGTCACCTCCTCGGTTCGGTTCGGGTACTTAGCCATTGCCTCGGTTCGGTCGTGAAACTCCATGGTGTAGTTCGGTTCAGTGCCCCCCTTATGGATCGGTTTGATACTCCTGAGGCGGTTCAGTTCCCCCCTTTTGGATCGGTTCGATACTCCTGAGGCGGTTCGGTTCGGGTCCTTCAATCTCCCTCGGTTCGGTTCGAAATCCCCAATTCCCATTCACTCCGATCCTACTTGTTTCACCCCAATCTGATCCGGTCCGGTCCTTCCTTGTTGTCGTTATCATTTACGCTGCTGAAGATGCCACCACCTTGGTTCGATTCAGCTAACCGACCCGATCACCCCGCATCCGATCCGATTCGGATCCCTGTAGCATTTACAGCGACTTTCCCAGCGACTGTTTTACGCCCTACGACGGCGTTTCCGACCATTCTAACTTTTCTAAGCAATCACAAAGCATACCATACAGTCATAGGAACATATATAATCATCCACAAACATCAAAACAATAATTTAACATGTTTATACGGATCAAACATACCCAAAAACCCATGTTTTTCCCTTAATCATGTTTAACAATAACTAATGTTAGGATTAGCAAAACTTAACCAAATCAACCCAAATTTCTAACAGAGGCCTAAAACAATATTTCGAAATTTATAAATATTTTTACAGAATTTAATCATGTTTAAATTCGCTAACTAACACTAATTACCCATAATTAACCATAATTAGTGTAAAAATAAGGCTAATCACTCACCTTAGCCACAAACAAAACTTTCAAAACTGAAACTCTGCTGATTTGGGGTGATCTCCAGCGTCTAACAGCAGCTCTAACTCTGAAATGGTGTTATTTCTCCTTGATTTGATGTTGCTAAGCTTAATCCTTGATTAAACGGTGATTAGAGATGATTCTAGATGTTGGAGGCCATTGTTAGGGATTCTATGATGTATGTGGCAGCTGGAAAATGAGTAAAAACCGAAATCCCTAACCCTAACAGCCCTTAAATAGCCCAAATCCCGAAATCCCCTAATGGGCCTAGCAGCTAATCACCCGGTTAAGCCTAATTAAGCTGTTTTTCACCCTCTAAACTTTAATTCAGCTATATCTCCCAAATGGTAAGTCCGTTCGGCTATTATGACCACTCTACGGAAAGGTAAACCATCATCCGAATCTAATGGAAGTGGTTTCAGGTCAAAACTTCTTACCAATCAAAGGTTATGGCCAAAACAAGATCAACTAGGGGAAAACCGGTCATTTAAAAATCGGCAAAAATCATGAACATGGGAAATGACCCCAATAGTCATCTCCCAAAGTTACATGACCATACGACTTCGTATGTGAAAGAAATAAATATTCTACGATCCTTCGATGCGTAGAATGCAGGTCATTACACCCCCCCCCCCCCCCCCACCACCACCCAAAGAAATTTCGCCCCCGAAATTCCTTAACTAAGGAACAAACAATGGATCCCGCATGCCTATCAACCATATACACCGCAAACATACAAAACAAACAAACAAGTCTATCCTAGCATGCGGAAAACTAAGTTGTAATTAAAATCTTACCAGGCAAAGAGTTCTGGATATGTCTTCCTAATGCTCTCCTCTGTCTCCCAAGTACAGTCATCCTAATTCTCGCCCCACTGAACTTTGACTAGATCTACCGCTTTCCTTTGAAGTTGCTTCGTATTGTGATCGACAATACGAATCGGCTTGCGGTTCCCAACTGCCTCGGGTTCTACTTCGATATCATCCAACTGATCAGGTGAAATAGTCGCATCGGGGTCGTGCACGAATTTCCTTAACTGGGAAACGTGAAATACGTTATGAACTCCTACCATCTTCTCTGGTAATTCAACTTTATATGCCAAATTCCCAACTTCCTCGAGGAATAGGAATGGACCAACAAATCTTGGTACTAACTTGTCTCTCCTACCAAATCGTATCACACTCTCCAATGGAGAGATCTTGACGAATACCGAGTCATTAACGAAGAATTCCAAATCTCTTCGTCTTCTATCAGCCTAACCCTTCCGCCTATCTTGGGCAGCCTACATTCGTTGTTAGACAACCTTGTTCTTATCTGAAGTTTTTCTTATTACTTCTAGTTTAAGAACAAATTTCCCACTGTTTTCTAACAAATCATGATGGTGAGTTGCACGGTCTTCCGTACAAAGCTTCAAATGGAGCCACTCCAATACTAGACTGAAAACTATTATCATATGCGAATCCAACTAGATGCAAATAGTCATCCCATGATCCACCAAAATCCAATATACAAGCTCTCAAGAGAACTTCTAATACACGATTCACCCTATCTGCTTGATCGTCGGTTCGAGGATGACACGTGGTACCGATTTGTAATTCTGATCCTAAAGCCTCTTGTAAGCTCTTCCAAAACCTACTAGTAAATAATAGATCTAGGTCACTCACAATGCCTTTGGGTACTCCATGAAATCTCGCTACCCACTTCATATATAGTTAACTTAGCTATCGTTCTATTCGACTTGACTGGTATAAACCTCACACTCTTGGTTAATCGATGCACAATCACCCAAATACTGTCATGGCCCGATCTAATCCTCGGTAAACTATCTATGAAATCCATCGAGACTAATTCCCAATTCCATTAGGGAATTTTCAACGGTTGTAACTAGGCTTCCTTTGCTCAGCTTTAACTAACTGGCAATTTATACTCTTGGAGATAAACTTCACAACGTCTCTCTTCATCCCTTCCCAGTAGTAGGTCTGCTTCGTGTCTCGATACATTTTGTTACCACCGGGATGTACAGTCGGTTTTGAGTGATGACATTCTCTAAGCACTTCATCCCTCAATCCCTTGACATTGGGCACAACTAGTCTTCCATTATTTCTAAGCCATCCATCTCGATCAAGCCCACACTTGTTCATCTCTTCGTCGATTCTCATCTCTAACTTTGAGATGATTTCCAATAGGTTAGGATCATCCCTCTGACTGGAACCAATCCGCTCAATCAAAGTCGGTCCGATCGTCAAATTTGCTAACATTTCTGGATCCAATTCGCACTTTGGTCTGAAATCATACCCAGCAATGTACTCCAGTTGCTTCCATTCTAGAAACATGCATCAGCTACCGCATTGCCCTTTCCTGCTATATATGCGATATCAAAATCAAAGGAAGCCAAGAATTTCTAACCATCTTTGCTGTTGGAGATTTAGATCCTTCTGAGAGAAAAGATACTTTAACGATTTACGATCGATAAACAACTCGAATCTTTCTCCCAAGAGATAATGTCTCCACATCTTCAATGCAAACACGATCGCTTCCAATTCCAAATCATGGGTAGGACATCTTTACTCATGCGGTTTCAGTTGCCGACTAGCATAAGCTACAACCCTACCTCCTTGCATCAATACAACACCTAGTCCGGTACCACATGTACCTGTGTATACTGTCATCTCTTCATTCCCTTTAGGAATGACTAACACTGGTGCACATGTCAACTTTTCCTTTAGACTCTTGAATGCATTCTCGCACTTTTCGTCCCAGACGAAAGCTTGATTCTTCTTGGTCAACTGAGTCAACGATGCTGCTATCTTGGAGAAGTCTTGGATAAATTTACGATAATATTCATCTAATCTCCAGAAACTTCTTACGTCTGTTGCATTCTTGGGCGTAGACCAATATTGTACCGTAGTCACCTTCGCAGTGTCCACGGCAATACCATTCTCTGAAACAACATGGCCCAAGAATCTCACTTCGAAGTTATTACCATTTTTGAACCAAAGAGAACATCAACGTAAGGTACTAAACAATCCATAGCATTCATCGAACAAGTCCTGTCTATCACCCGCTAAAACCATGAATACGTTGATACCCGAATGACTGGTCCAACCAGTATCAAGGGCTAATGGAAGCCCCGGCTCCAAACGGACTACTGCACGTCCAACGCATGTTAATCCTCCAAGGATAACAAAATCACGTCCAACAGATCCAAGGTAAGTGGGCGTCCCCAGATACCCCTGCTTTGAGTCCGCCTAGAACACTCCAAACTATCGATGACTCCTTGGCACTCCATCAGAAGAGCAACCCTTAACTCCATCTTTAACTCGAGTCCACACATAAGCGAAGGGACCCATCGGCCTTAATGGAAAATATAACTGGTGCTCCCCACTCGGAGACGCTTCTCCGTATAAATCCCTTCTTCAAAAGATATCTTAGTTGCATCCCGACCTCTCGCTGCTTCCTTGGCGCCGTACGACGAAGTGGCATCACTATAGGTCTGGCATCTTTCACTAAACCAATACGAAACTCAATCTCTTGGTGTTGTGGAAGTCCGGTCACTTCCTCGAAGACGTCCGGATACTAGCCAGCCACGGGCACATCTGACAACTATTCATGCGGGATGTCAAGGGAATTTAGAAAACTAGCCATTACCCCATCACTAGGTAGACCACCAAACACTACCCTCCGCCCATCATCCGCTCTAACTGTCACCAAAAAGCCCTCACAGTCTACCACCACCCCGTATCTTTGGAGCCAATCGACTCCCAAAATAATGCCAAACCCAGTAAAGCCCAAAACAAAGCAATCACAAGCAAACATACATCCATGACTCGATAGGACTGCATTATGATAAGTCATACTAAGGATAATCGAACCACCGATTGGGTTCGCTACAACTAAAGATCTATCGACAATCTCAGGTTCCAATCCCAACCTATCTACCAGGTCACTAGATACGAAGGAACAGGAAACCCCAATATCAAACAAAACTAGAACTGGAACCTCATAAATGGAAAGCATACCTTGAATAACAACACCCTTTCCCTTCTCCGCCGCAGTTGGGGCATTCGACGAAGAAGGAACAATGTTGATAGCATACACTTCCACACTCTGCTTCTTCTTAGGGGGTTGCGGACATTCTTTCTTGAGATGTCCCACTTTGTCGCAATTGAAGCACTTCCTTTCCCCTGGCTTCGCTCGACATTCTTTGGCATAGTGGCCCTTCTAGCCACAGCTAAAGCACTCTACATCTTTCTTGTTCTTCTTTTTCTGGCCATCCTTAGCTTGGTTTTGTTTCCTCTTTTTCTAGGACTCCTCGTTAATCTTGGCGAGACGGACTCTAGGCGCCTGCACTACTACACCACCACCATTAGTAGCATTAGGAACTGCTTCCAGAGCATCCCTAACCATCTCTCATATGAAGGCAGTAAACATCTCCCTTATGTCAGGGACATTCCCATTGTTGGCCCCTGAACCCGCTTCTTCTTCAATTCCTAATGTAGAGTTCCTCACCACCTTTCCCGTACTTCGATTCATCATTCAATCTATAAAGAGAAAACGATTTACCATCTCCTTAGTGGTGCCAATGCAGTGCGACTTCATCCTTAGTTATACTAATAGTATATATATACATATAGCTTTTGAAAACCAAAATATCACAAATACGCGCTCTCATATACGTACACTATCTCTCCCTGGTGTCTTCCCTAGGTTAACTACACAACCTAGAGCTCTAATACCAAGTGTGACGGACTGCCCCGCACCAGCGGACATTTCCAATGAAAGTTTGTTGTGCCGATGTCCAACCAGCATGGGACGGTCGCCAAAGAAAGGAAAAAAGGGAATTTGAACTAGCAAGGAACCTGTAGAATGTCTCACAGAGCATGGAATAAAATATAATAATAACATACTTGACATAAAACAGGCGAGACAATGCAAAAGCTGGAAACTAAATCATAATCATCATAGCAGCGGAAATCCAAAATACAGCTTATGATCCATAACCATTATTACAACTTCAAAATACCTTCTATAAAACAAAAGAAAGGAAAGGTACACTACTAATGCCTAAAACAGTGACCATCAACAACACAGGGAGAATATATGTAGATAATATGTAGGAGCCTCCTGCTCGTCTCCGGATTAGCTATTCGTGCATAACCAGCTAACATATCTCTAGTCTGCTCGTTTAGGAGCACCCAGAGTAATAAGAAGAGACATAAAACTCTGAGTCAGAAAAAATTCTGGTATGAGCGATAAGCAGCAAAATAGAACAATAACAGGTATACTAAACCATACCTGAACCTGGACCTACAACCAAAGAGTTAGCACAAGGTGCCACTAACATATGGTGTATAGGATACGGGGGTGGGGGTGTGCATGTCATAGTGATGTCAAACAATCAAACATAACAACCATCCTCACATCTCTCACTCAGTGCGTAAAGCATACGATATCCATCACTTTGATCACTAGACCAATCGAGGTAGTGACGGAGTCCGACTTGTATAACTATTGCTACCACCAGCCTTGCCCCATGGAGTCATGACTAAATCCTTAAAAATGACCCCACTTCATTGGTCCATAGCCAATAGTCCTACCTAGGCCACTGTGGCCCTGAATCTGTCCACATACCCCCTACTCCATAGTGATCCAAAGTTATAGACATCGATAACCCCTTAGCATACGTCCCGCAGCAAAGCCCAACTCATGAAGTTAACTCATTGATTCCCATTTAGATCCTGAGTAATAACCTCCCATCCGGACTTCCTGGTCGAATTGGAGTTAGTCTTTAGGAGAGTCGTCGCGTATAAGCAAAAGTGCACATCCGGTTCGGTTCAACTTGTCACCCTAGTTAAGTTCGGATCATCATTGGGTCACCTCCTCGGTTCGGTTCGGGTCCTTGGCCATTGCCTCGGTTCGGTCGTGAAACTCCATGGTGTAGTTCGGTTCGGTTCCCCCTTCTGGATCGATACGATATTCCTGAGGCGGTTCAGTTCCCCCTTCTGGATCGGTTTGATACTACTGAGGTCGTTCGGTTCGTGTCCTTTAAGTTCCCTCAGTTCGGTTTGAAATCCCCAATTCCCATTCACTCCGATCCTACTTTTTTCACCCCAATCCGATCCGGTCCGGGCCTTCCTTGTTGCCCTTGACATTTACGCTGCTGAAGATGCCATCACCTTGGTTCGGTTTAGCTAACCGACCCGATCCCCCCTCATCCGATCTGATCCGGATCCCTGTAGCATTTCCAGCTACTTTCCCAGCGATTGTTTTACGCCATACGACGGCGTTTCTGACCATTCTAACTTTTCTAAGCAATCACAAAGCATACCATACAATCATCGCAACATATGTAATCAACCACAAACATCAAAACAATAATTCAACATGTTTATACGGATCAAACATACCTAAAAACCCACGTTTTCCCCTTAATCATGTTTAACAATAACTAATGTTAGGATTAGCAAAACATAACCAAATCAACCCAAATTTCTAACAGAGGCCTAAAACAATATTTTGAAATTTATAAATATTTTTCTAGAATTTAATCATGTTTAAATTCGCTAATTAACACTAATTACCCTTAATTAACCATAATTAGTGTAAAAATAAGGCTAATCACTCACCTTAGCCATAAGCAAAAACTTCATAACTGAAACTCTGCTGATTTGTGGCGATCTCCAGCGTCTAACAGCAGCTCTAACTTTGAAATGGTGCTATTTTCCCTTGATTTGATGTTGCTAAGCTTAATCATTGATTAAACAGTGATTAGAGATGATTCTAGATGTTGGAGGCCATTGTTAGGGTTTCTATGATGTATGTGGCGGTAGGTAAATGAGTAAAAACCAAAATCCTTAACCCTAACAGCCCTTAAATACCCCAAATCCCGAAATCCCCTAATGGCCCTAGCTGCTAATCGCTTGGTTAAGCCCAATTAAGCTGTTTTTCACCCTCTAAACCTTAATTCAACCATATCTCCCAAACGGTAAGTCCGTTTGGCTAATGTGACCACTCTACAGAAAGTTAAACCATCATCTGGATCCAATGGAAGTGGTTTCAGGTCAAAACTCCTTACCAATCAAAAGTTATGGCCAAAACAAGATCAACTAGGGGCAAAATGGCCATTTAAAAATCGGCAAAAATCATGAACATGGGAAATGACCCCAATTGTCGTCTCCCAAAGTTACATAACCATATAACTTCGTATGTGAAAGAAAGAAATATTCTACGATCCTTCGATTGGTGGAATGCGGGTCGTTACAGTGGTTGAGTCAGTGGCACAGTGGTTGAGTCGGATGTTGACGATGGGAGACGTAGTGATGATCAGGAAGTGCGGGCATTTGGCAATAGTGTGGACTGTTGCGTACAGAAGGTACAAGATGGAGGGGAAAGGTGATCGGATTATCAGTTTTAATGTTGTGAATATGAACGTGGTGTTATGGTTGAGATGATGAGGTGATTATGATTTGTCTGGACTGCAAATTGGCGGAGGCTTGAAAGTGGACAAAGTGGGCAGTGTGGATGTTGGTAGTAGGAGGAGGTTGTCAATGATGGTCGGTTGAAGTAAACTTGTAACACTTTGGTTAGAGAGTCGGTTGTGAGGTGAAACTGGTTTTGGAAGAAATTGGTGATGGCTTGTGAATCATGGTTGTTGTTCGAATTCAGGTGGATTGCGAGTGATGTTCTGGGCAAAGGTCAGTGAAATTTGGTTTTTGATGGTACTGAGGAGATGACAGTGTAGAAAAAAATAGCAAAAATGATATCTGTATATTTTTTTTTTTTGGAAACTTGTGAAAGGTAATTGTAAAAGATTAAGAAGAAATAAGAAAAAAAGGAAAGAAATCTAGAAAAACAATTGAAAAGAAATTGGAAAATTTGGCAAGTATTTTTTTTCTTTTGTTTAGAAGATTAAAGTTTCAATGATCAATACCAATTCAACTATACAAGAATTTTTTCTATATATAACAGAAAATAAAAGGAAAAAATAAAAATAAAAACTAACGCGAATCGGAAATTAAATAAATAATAAAATTCAATGTTTACCTCCCCAGCAACAACGCCAAAAACTTGTTTTTGACACTTGCCTATAGATAGAAAAGCGCACATTTATTATAAATTACTTCAAGCACAAAGGTGTGCAGTATGCAGGTCGAACACAGGGAGAAAAATTAAATTTTATTATTTATATATTTCGTGGGTGAGTTAGACGAATTTGGAGGATTTGATTGAGAACAATAAAAATTGAAATTACAATTTGATTCAAAACAAATCTAATTGAACCCACGACCAAATCACAATTGTCAATTCTATAATTGAATTCATCACATATTCGAATCTAATCGGATCTATAATAAATTTAATGATTAATTTAGAAAAATAAAGCAAAACGATGAAAATAAATTCCAGAAAAGAAATAAACCAAAAGGAAAATAAAATTAGGATTACTGTTGAATCTAATCAGACGGTCAACCACTAATGAGAAAGTAAATTGTAATAGTAAACTGTGCTCAACCAAATCTAATTGAATAGACGACACAAATTTACTAGATCCAAGAGGAGTACAGAAAAGATAACTCTCAATTCAAGGATGAAGTTTACAATGAGAATACAAGGGTATTTATAGGACAGATAGCCAATCTAAACCCTAATACAATCACAAATGGCCTTAGTTAAATCTATCAAGTTTTGGGCCTTTCCTCTTTTCCTCTTGCTTCCTGAATAATTCTTCATTGATTTGTGTTATGCATATCCTTTCTGCCAATTATTTTCTTGTCCAAAATGGAATTTTGATGCGAGATCTTCATCAGCAAGACTTCATATGTATATACACAACATTTTGTTCTTTATTTTCTATTTTTCTGACTGTAAGTGGATTAGTTGGAATATCTGTAAAAATGACAAAATATTACTCAAGTAATATTTATTTATATACAAAAGATAAATTATAAGAGCATAAAATAATCACATTTCTATGTTAATCACTTCACTATACATTGCATCATTAAATTTTTGTGAGAATTCACTTTCTTGTGCAACATTCAAAGGATTGTTCACATCTGCAAGCATAGCAGATTTAATTGCTTCAAGCTGTTCACTCAACAAATCTGAGATCTTTGAACCCCTTACATATCTTTCTTTGGCTTATAGTTTTAATATGTGCTTCAAAAATTTGTGCTTCTTATGGAAAACATATATGAAGTTTCCATAACATGCTTGATTCCAAGTAGTTTGCACTAAGCTTTTAAAGTCATTCTCCTTGATCCAGGAATCAAAAAAATTGAAACTTGCCTTTCTAATTTATCCTTGATCACCCAGTGCGAGAATCCAGGGCGAGTGATCAAATAGATGTGGCATAGGTATAGTATTGTGTAGATATGGCCATGCAATCATAGCTTTGTAATTGCAGAATGAATGGTCAATTCTGGTGTAGGTTCTTGGACCATCTTTCTTCTTGTTATTCCATGAAAACTCAGCCCCAGTAGCATTGATTTCAATGAGTTAATTGTCATTAATTGCTATACTAATAGGATTAATTACATCCAGGGTGACAATGGTACCACAAATTCTATCAGTTAAGTTAAGTGGTGAATTGAAGTCTCCACTAACAAGCCATGGGTGAGTGCTTGGTCAAAAATTGAACTTAAATTAAACATATTGGTCCTAGCATTCAAGGAGTTACAAGCATAAATAAAGGTAATATAATATGGGATTTAGGTTGGTATGTGAATACTGTGACAGTTAATCAATTGATCAAAGGATAAAATCTTAGGTAGCTTGTGAATCACAAATTATGCATATCCTACCGTATGAAGCCTATATTGCCATATGGGATTGATATACCTTGCTACTCTTTCAATAAGAGTGGTGATCTTTGTTTCTAGGATAGCCAGTAAGGTAAGATTATATTTATGTATAAGATTCTTGCATGCATCAAGTTTGAAGTCTTGATGGGTACCCCTCACATTCCATATTCCTATATTCTATAACATAGATAAAACTTTTGTTCTTCTGTTTTTTTTTTTTTTTTTTTTTTTTTTTTTTGCCAATGCCCTGGTCATTGGGGCTAGATTTATGTACTAAGTTATTCATTGTGCTTGTTTTCTTCTTGCTTTCATTCTTGTTAGAAGAAGAGCTGGAAAGAGAGATTAAAGAGAATCCTTTGGCTATTGTCTCAATCTCTTCTTTATTCAAATATGCTTCTGGTGGAACTATATCATCATATGAAAATTTTGGTGGTAAATTTGTTTTGTCTGTGTTCATTGATTTGATGCCACTTGTCACTCCTTTCAAAGTGCTTTCCATAACTACTTCCATTTCTTTGGAGTTTATGTTCTTTGTTAATGCACAAGTAACTAATGGAGGATACTTTCCATTATCCAGATTGGGGTTAGTTTTCATTTTCTTATTGTTTCCCTTCCAGATTTACTTCATTGGTAATTTGAGGTTCTACCAAGCTTCTTTGTTCTTTGCCAGTACTTTTAAAAGCATGCATAAAAACATAAGATTTAGAATGTGTAGTAGTAATCAACATAACTTCACCTAAATTATTTTACTTGTTCAGCTGAGTATCAATGGGCTTGTTTACTTTTCCGTTAACTCTGGTTGCATTAAGGTCATTGCTATTTGTAGGAGTAGTTGAAGCTTGGCTTCTTAATTGTTCAATATTTTACACACTAGAAATATCAACAACATTGGCTTTATGCATGACTTTAGGCGTGTTGCATTTAATAATAGACTCAATGTTTTTACTCAAGTCTTGTTGCTTGTTCAATAATATATCATTGGACTTTCTTACTTTACCATGTACATCAGTTGCATTAGAAACATTGGTTATTGCAGGAGCATTGGTAGATTGGCATATTGGTTGTTCAGTAACTTGCTCACAAGAAACCACTACTGCGTTGGCTTCATTCAGATCAATTGTTTGGGTGTTTGTTTCAAACATAACTTGCTCTTCCTTTGCATGGCATACACTTTATTTCTTCCAATAATGATTGCATAAATATCATTCAGTCCCTGCTGCATTTCCTTATCAACATCAATCTCTCCTTCTTGCAGAGAGGGATTGCCACATTCCTTTTCAATATCATCCACTTGCTCCATGTAATTCAAATTGGTTTTACTAGTTTCCCCTGACTTATCAAGAGATGTACACTCAAAATTTGTATTAATTAACTTATTCTTGCCCACTTTCTACCATTTCTAAATTGGTCTGGCCACTTCTTTCCTGCCCACGAAGATTCCTTTCCTCTGGTAAGTCCTGCCATTAGTTGCTTCTTTATTGATCGCTTGTGGGTTTTTTCCTTGATTTTGGTTTCTTCGGTTTCTTTGTTAACCTCAACCTTGTCACAAGTTGTTGTCGTATAACCAAACACATTGCAAGAAATACAAACATCTGCTTTTCAAAGATACTTAATTTTACTGGATTATGTGCCACCATCAGGGGTTTTGACTAAGAAATCATCCACTAATTCTTGCGAAGGATTTACATCAATCAAACATTTAGCGTATTCAATTATTTCGATTATATCTGTCATTTCATCCATGCAAATCAATCTACCTAATGGACTTGCAAGCCGGTTAACTCTTGGGAATGACCATGCAAAAATGGGAATGTTGTACATTTGCACCCATACAGGCACCGATTTAACTATTTCACACACATTACTAATTTTGGCATCATATGTTTTGATAATAAAGAGTTTATTTTTATCAAGATGGGATCTGCAATGAGAATTTTGTGCCTATCCTCTGTGTTGGAAAGCTGAAAGAGGTAGATTCTACCATTTGATTTGATTTTCCAAGAGCCTTTAAGATGCCAAATTGATTTCAATTTTTGCAGCACATTCATGTAGGAAGTGGTTGATCGAGGAAGAGTCCTACCAGCGAGTCAACCCAAAATTCCTCTATAGCCATAAAAATTTATTCTTTTTATTTCATGACATTGCCATTATAGGAGGGTTTCATATCAACAGGCTTGTACTTGCTAGCATTTCTTGGAAGACGATTGAACAATGAAGTCTAAGCGCGTTGACATGGTTTAGCTATATTTTCTGTTGGACTTGACGTGGCTAATGTCGAGGCTGAAGGAGGTTGCGACGTGTCAGATGGTGCTGGAGGTGGTATAGAAGGGGCAAGTTTTGAGGAGATTTGATTTGCGGCAAGCTCGAAGTTGAGGTGATGGTTTCAGAGCTAACAACCATTTTTTTTGTGAGATGCTTATTTACTTATGATGAGGAAAAATAATGATAATTTATTTATCATTAACTGATACAAATATTTGATTTCTTTTTAAATCTTATTAACATAAGAATTTTCTTTATAAAATCATTTAATTATTATAAATTTAAACAATAAATAATAAATATTTATTTCCTTTTAATAAACTTTTGTTCAAATTGACAGATTTCAACATCTATCTTCAGTTATAAAATAAATTTTATAACTTCATTTCAATCGATTCACTTGACGGTAAATCAATATTTATAAAACGATTAATTTATAGGCCATATGCTGCCAATTACTCAACCAATAATGCCCATTGGTTAAAACAAAACAAACGTTGAAATTCAAGTCAACGATCAACAATCAAATCAATCATCCAATCAGAGCAGTTCATATAATGGTAATAAGAAAATAAATAACATTTAATATATTTGAGGTGTAACATCCCGTATTTTTACAGTATAATAATTAATTAATTTAATTATTTAAACAATGATATAGAGATTTAAATGGTTGTTTAATTAAATAATATTGAATATTTAATTAATAGAAATAATATAATATATTTCCGAAATAGTTGGAAATAGTAGAATTCGTTATGTTATGTGAATCGGATGATTTAACTAATTTAATTCATTTTTGAATTGAATTATAATAATGTTTATATTTAATAAATGGCGTTAGAACGTATAAATTATATTATAACTATAATCGAGTTCGAAATGGCGCAGCAGTTCGTAATTTGGCGATACGAACTTTAAACGAATATACATAATCCGTTTCAAGTCGGATTTCTGTGAAATAAAAAAAGTTCGAATCTGGTGAACTATATTTTTCTAATGGAAGAGAAAAATTGGGATTTCGTCATGTAGATTTTGATTTATTATTAAATCAAATTTTAAAACAGTCGTTATGGAATTGTTTATAAACCATAACGATATATTTAAAACAGGATTTTTGAGGGGTAAGTATAATTTAAATTTTAGAATTTTACTATAATTTTTAATTCGTAAAATAAGTAACTTTGTATTTGAAGTGTTTTATACCCTATATCAGCATTTTGGGGTTTCATAGAGTAAGCTATCTGGTCTATATTATTATATTTTTGGGATTGTGGCACATTACTGAACACGACGGTATTTTTATTTCTATCTATAGATGTCCATAAAATGAATGAAATTTCATGTATTGAAGACCGTAAAAATAAACAACATGCATGTATTTCCTTTGCTTTTAAGATTACTTTACCTTGAAGTATGCTTAGTCTAGAAGCATATAACTGTGCATTTCTTTTTCCTCGCTATAGTCTGTACCTAGTTGTATGTATGGTTACACATCAGTAAGGACGTGCATTTAATTTCTTCTGCCAATATAAAACTTAGTAGCCAAGTAATATTACTTTATAGCAAAGTAAAGTACCATATATATACATGTATGTTCTCGCAAAAATAAGGTTTCCCAGGCATTTATTTTATCATTTCCACGCACAAATTAAACAATTCCTCAAGACACGGCAAATAAAATACGTGAGTGGGTGTCCACATTCTTTTCCACCGCATGGGTTCTTTGATGGATTCGAACCACTCTCTGGTTCAATGAAAACTAGAGGCATTATGAGGGTCTGGACTCTGGAATGCGGGAGGGTACCAAGTAACGTGAATAAGGTATGAAGATTTGGGAAGGAGTGGGAGGGACATGCACTATAATGATTTCAGAGCAAGTATATATAAAAATATATATAAATAAATAGAACCACCGGTCTGTTGAACGGAAATATCAGGTTGGTTTCGGACTAAACATTGAGGGTATGGGGGTTTGGTCCTTGGGAAGAAGCCACTATACCCATTTATTTGGAGCATGTGCTTGTCACACGGGAGGAGACGATGTTGCAACTGTGGAAGTGGCGGAGTCTGGTGTGGATTCATGGACAAAGATCGGCGCTGCGAAGTACTGTAGTACGAACGAGAAGTACTGGGAGTCGAAGAAAAACTCGGTTCGATAGTTGTTATAGCAGGGCAGCGCTGGTCTGACACTGCGCTCGAGAAGTGGGGTTCGGGTGTTTCATTATGAGGAGGGAACTTTGAACAATATAACGAACAACCATGGGGAAGTTGAAGCAGGAAACGTGGTTCATTTTATATTCGTTTGAGCAGGAAGAAGATGAGTACCACGTAGAAAGTTTTAAAGAGGTGAGATGAGGGAGAGGATGAGAAGAAAGGGGTGTTCGTGAAATCGTGAGCAGGCCTAGAGCTTGTAGAGATATTAGAAGTAGGTAAAAGGCAGTATGGCCTTGGGAGAGTTACTACTATTGGGTTCATTATTTTGTAATTAGAGGGGGAAGATGGATAGTTTCGAATTATACATAGAAGGCCATGAAAAGGGTGCGAGCAGTCTCTGAAACGAGATGATTTTTGTAGCAGGAAGACCACTGTTTACACGGGTTGAATATTTTGGAGCGGTAAGGTGGGCCGATATTTTTGTAAGCCCAATTAATTAAAATTCTATTTTTTTAAGTTAAGTTCCAAAATAAATAAAGTATAACTTATAAATTGCATAACCAAATCATACGATATCCAAATTCAACGAAACAAGATCCATTGGGATCGTATGGACAAGGGCTACACTATAGAACTGACGGGGAGTGAATTGGAGCCCGTTACAATTTATAGTGAAATAAATTGTCTGTCTGAATCAACCGATAGTTATCATTATTTAACGATGAACACCCAATGTGAGTAAATCCCACTAGCTCTATCCAGTTTATATTTTTATAAATGTAATTTAGTATTGATAAATGATGATTGATTGTTGTATGATGATTGTTTGATTGAATTGTTGATTTATTTGTTGAAATTATAGATAACGATATGTAACGACCCGCATTCTACACATCGAAGGATCGTAGAATATTTCTTTCTTTCACATACGGAGTCGTATGGTCATGTAACTTTGGGAGACGACTATTGGGTTCATTTCCCATGTTCATGATTTTTGCCGATTTTTAAATGAACGTTTTGCTCCTAGTTGATCTTGTTTTGGCCATAACTTTTGACTGGTAAGGAGTTTTGACTTGAAACCACTTCCATTAAATCCGGATGTTGGTTTACCTTTCCGTAGAGTGGTCACATTAGCTAAACGGACCGACCGTTTGGGAGACATGGCTGAAAAAAGTTTAGAAGGTGAAAAACAACTTAACCGAGCCTAATTAGGGTGATTAGCAAGAGGGCCCATAACCCATTTTGGGATTAGGGTTATGGGGAGGCTGAGAACAGTAGGAAAACGAATTTTATTTCATTTTTCAGCTGTCTAAAACACTTCTCTAACCCTAGCCATGGCCTCTACCTTCTAAAATCATCCAAAATCGCTCTCTAATCAAGGATTAAGCTTAGCAATGCCAAATCAAGGAAGATCTTCACCAAATCAGTGTTAGAGCTGCTGTTAGACATCAGTATTCGCCCAAATCAGTGAAGTTTCAGTTCTGAAAATTTTAATTGTGGCAAAGGTGAGTGATTTGCATAGTTCCCCATTAATTATGGTTAATTAAGGGTAATTATTGTTAATTAGCGAATTTAAACTTGATTAGATTCTGGAAAATATTTATAAATTTTGAAATATTATTTTGGGCCTCTGTTAGAAAATTTGGTTAATTTTGGTTAAGTTTTGCTAATCATATCATTAGTTATGCTTAAACATGATTAAGGGAAAATATGGGTTTTTGGCTATGTTTGATCCATTTTAATAAATCATATTGTTGTTTTGATGTTTTTGGTTGATTACACATGTTGCTATGAGTGTATGATGTGCTTTGTGATTTATTAGAACTGTTAGATTGGTCAAAAATGCCGTCGTATGGCGTAAAACAGTCGCTGGAAAAGTTACAGGGAATGTGCAGAGTTTTGGACCGGATCGGATCGGATATGTGGCTCGGATCGGATATGGGAACTGAGCAAGGGGATTCAATTTGGATCGGAACTTGGCATGAGAGGCTTGGCAAGAAGGAAGGCCATTTTCATCAGAGTTGGAGTTGGGTTCGGATCGGAAGTAAGGGCGTGGAGATCGGATCGGAAGTAAGGGCGTGGAGATCGGTTTGGAAGCAAGGGCATGGAGATTGGAAGTAAGGGCGTGGAGATCGGTTCGGAAGCAAGAGCATGGAGATCGGATCGGATTGAAGCTAGGGAGTGGGATCGAATCAATGTAAATGGAGCTGGAAATGAACGAGCTGAGCCAAACCACGATGGAGAATCCGAACCGAACCGGATGGGGAGACCCGAGACGAACCAGAGGACCCGAACCGAACAAGAAATCTGAAGGTGATGTATAGCCGAACCGAACCAGACTTAAGCTACTTCAATGCGAAGACTCTTCTGAAGACCAACTCCAATTCGACCAAAACCCAAGATGCAAAGGAAGTCCAAATGGGAGGTTATTACTCAGGATCCAAATGGGAACCAATGAGCTAACTTCTTGAGTTGGGCTTTGCTGCGGGACGTGTGCTAAGGGGTTATCGATGTCTATAACTTTGGATCACTATGGAGTATAGGGTATGTGGACGGATTCAGGGCCACAGTGGCCTAGGTAGGACTATTGGCTACGAACCAATGAGGTGGGGTCATTTGTAAGGATTGAGTCATGACTCCATGGGGTAAGCTTGGTGGTAGCAATAGTTATACTAGTCGGAATCCGTCACTACCTCGATGGTTCTAGTGATCAAAGTGGTGGATATCGTATGCATTACGCACTGAGTGAGAGATGTGAGGATGGTTGATATGCTTGATTGCTTGACATCACTATGACATGCACACCCCCTCCCCTGTATCTTTACACCTTAGGTTTAGTGGCACCTTAGAGTATTGAGTAGTATGTGTGCTAACTCTTTGGTTGCAGGTCCAAGTTCAGGTATGGTTTAGTATACCTGTTATTATTCTGTTTTGCTGCTTATCGCTTATACCAGATTTTTGTCTGACCCAGAGTTTTATGTCTCTTCTTATTACTCTGGGTGCTCTTAAACGGGCAGACTAGAGACAGGTTCGCTGGTTATGCACGAGTAGCTGATCCGGAGACGAGCAGGAGGCTCCGACGTATTATCTACATATATTCTCCCTGTGTTGTTAATGGTCACTGCTTTGGGCATTAGTAGTGTACCTCTCCTTTCTTTTGCTTTAGAGATAGTATTTTGAAGTTGTAATAATGGTTATGGATCATAAGCTGTATTTTGGATTTCCGCTGCTATGACGATTATGGTTTAGTTTTCGGCTTATGCACTGTCTCGCATGTTTTATGTCAAGTATGTTATTATTATATTTTATTCCATGCGTTGTGAGACATTCTACAGGTTCCTTGTTAGTTCAAATTCCTTGCTTTCCTTTCTTTGGCGACCGTCCCATGCTGATTGGACATCGGCACAGCGCACTTTCATTGGAAATGTCGGCTGGTGAAACACCCCACCTCCATTAAGGTCACTCACAAAGGGAATGCCTTAACTTTGGTGGAGGTTTATAAGTAAAAGCCACAGATAAACTCAAGACAGATATAAATACACATATTTTAAACAGTGGAAACCAAACAAACTTTTATTTCATCAATACGTGTATCAAACAAAAGATTTCCATAATTGTCCCAAAATACTTCCAACATTACAACCTTATAACTGCCTTGATTATTAAAGAAGCATGAAAACATAAATAAAGTGACAAAAATCCCCAAAGTGATATCCAAAGCCATTATCCGAGCAAGAAAGATCCAAATCATACATCTACATTCTTGTTGCTTGCAAAGAGTCTGACTGAGTTGAGCTGTTTCATCCTTGTGGACCTGGGGGGGAACGAAAGAAAAGAAGACGAAAAGAAAATAGGGTCAGACATAAAGCCTGAGTAAATCTAGTAACTCTTCAGTATGTGAATAAGAAAAGGGTATGACAGACATAAACTAAAAATAGGGAATTGTCACAAGCTAAGGAAGTGTCGAATGTACTATCGCACCCATACTATATCTCTGCACCTATTTGAGTTTATTCTAACTGGCACCCCGTGGTGAGGGTGAAGTGATCCCCATTTTCTAAAGATCGGCTCCTACTCGCGTTAACGTGTGTCATACGGCCCCCAAGAATTGTAGATACCTATGCTGGTCCCACCATGGGGTGTATCAAGACCCATGGTGGAGGCCCCGACACAAATCCTTAGAAGGCATAGGTTATACTACTGGTGTCCCCAGTGCCCTGGTTGTCTGCTCCGGAGTGTGTGCACGCCCGCACCCCGTTAGACCTGCACTGTGCACCCACCGCCGTCGTTTGACCGCTTACAATCAACCCAGTAATCGTGCCCTACCCTGCCTAGTTTCAGGGTACCGTTGATACCTAACTTTGGGTTACTGCTGAAACGGGTCCCTCGTTACCAGGATTTTCTAGTCAAACATGTTAAGTGGTTAAGTGTCTGTATTTACCTAACCCCACCCCTCAATTCTTGTTAACATGTTGAATTTGGTTAAGTTTTATAATTGACTTAACCCTACCATCTGTCCTTAGCCTCTTAGGAGCACCAGACCACTCACATTAGACAGGTATTACTACGGTTACTGGATGTGCTGGTCGGTTCCGGGCAGGTTTACACCGTAGCTCAGTCTAACCTCGGGTCCTTATTGGGCTTAATGCTTAACCACCTACATTGGATAGGTATTGTTGTGACTACTGGACAGCCGGGCGGGTCCGGGCAGGTGTACATCACAACTCAATCCAACCTCGGGTTAAGCATATCGTGTTTTCTTAATTTACATATTTTATTACTTCTCAACTATATGTAAATGTCATATCTTTTATTTTTGGGTATTTCAATTTATACCGCTTATGTGTCATAATCGTTGGCATGTGCCAAACATGCCAACATATATTTTCATATTTTACACCCAACGTTATTACCCCCGTTTGTTCGCAACATTATAACATGTGTTGGGCTTGTCACAATTCAGCCCAACTTTATAAACGTGAGGAAAAGGGGAAATCAAGAACATGTAATACATAAAGGTGTGTGGCGCATGAACTTGCAATTTGGCGATTCAAGTAACTATAACATGGGTCATGTGAACTTGCATTCAAATCAAAGTATGACTAAGTAGGTGACATATGAAATAGCATAGTTTAGGCAAATAAAAACTTGTGTTTAAACATGTTTAACTTGGCATAATATCGACCACAAAACTAGCATGTTATATATTCATCAAAAATGTACGATTTTTACATCTAATCATATAGCCTATTTCAACATGAACTTGCATAGTTTATGAAACCCAAACGATGTTTGACATAGAACCAATTATATTTTGCAAATAAACACGAACTTGCATAGTTTATGAAACATAGATCCAATTATACTTGCAAACATAGATCTAATTATACTTTCCAATAAACATAAGAATGATATCATAGGTTTTGGGTCATGTAGGCATAAAAGGTCTATAACATGTTTACATAAATTCTAATTTAGACTAAGGGAATATACATAGTCCATGCCATCGACATAAACAAAAAGGGATCAATTTCTAGTTTTTGCCACAAACTTGCAAGTGCCATTGTTTTCATATACAATTTTTCAATAGGCTTGCATCAATCAATTTATGCCACAAACATCAATACACAAGTCATGGTAGAACCATTACAATACACAAAAATTATAACAACACAATTCTATTTTCATTTACATCGAATCACATCACAGTTTTTATTCATATTCTGAAAGGTCACTATACTTACAACGAATGCAGAATCTTGAATTCTGGATTCTAAATTCTGAAACTGAGATGCGCTCCTTTGGGTAGACTAACGTTGCGTTGATTGATTTGATTAAACTTTAATCTTCTTCTTAAATTTGATTCGTCTCTTAGGCTTTAGTGTTGGCTTGTCTCTAGGCTTTCTAATTGACGGCCATTCCTAATCCCTTTCCAGCAGCATGGCGGCTTTTGTATTCTATTATTTGTGTGAATTTAGGGTTAGACTTGAGTTGTATTTATAGAATTTTAAATTGTTTCGAGCCGTCAGATGAAGATAGGAGGAATCTAGACCATACAAAGTTCAAAGAGCCAATCAAGAGGTGACACGTAAGCCCTAGTGACTCAGCCAAGCATCAGAATTCGACCAGACCCTGACCAGGCCAGTCAGGACCTGACCAGCAGGTCATTCCGACCTGGGCGCACTTGGCAGGTGCGCCAGCCTAAAAATGTACCGGCGCACTTCCCAAGTGCGCCAGTTCAACTTTGTTTTGGCGCACTTCCCAAGTGCGCCAGTGCATTATGACCCGTTTCCTGGTTTTTCTGCCCGACTTCGTTCGTCCATATCTTCTTCATACGATATCCGTTTTATGCAAACTTGGACTCTATCTTAAGTGGAATTTCGAGACGAACGCAATGGCGTAACCCATTTTCCTTGATTTCATCATTTATACTTTAATTTGTGAAGCTTAACATTATAGAATTCACGGGGTGTTACATTCTCTCCCCCTTAAAAGGATTTCGTCCCCGAAATCTTCAAGTTAGGAAGAATGTATATCCTACATCCAACAGTCCATCTACTCAACCAACAACCACAGGCATCCACTGTCCTTAAAAGACTTCTAATGCTTCATGATCATATGCATAGTGTGTGTACATGTCCTTATCTAATGCAGAAATCAGGCGGTCTACTGATTCAGTTGACCCCCTTAATGTGAATCATGTAAGTGTCATGAATCCATTATGTATGCAAATTTTTCCTACTCATAATTCTACATGAGTGAACAACTATTTATACAAATGCGACGACCATATGACAGCATATCATGTTTTCAACCATAAACAAATAAGAATACATATATGCATATGCAGTATGAAGTGATTGAGCTGATCTAATACCTAGATTGTGTGTGTATATGCATCCACGAGCAACCACTAGCAACCACTTGTAGCCATCAACCGTAACATGTTTCAAATACATGTTTACATCCAAAGGGGTTTCAACCTAAGGATAAAGGATAATATCGAGGAGATATACCTAAAAAGATAGATACAAGCACAACTTAAGAAAAAGAGAGGTCAAAGATGTACCCTAAAAAAGAAAAGGGTAGGCAGCGCGTATTTTATCCTCAGTTTCCCAAGTCGCGTCTTCCTCGACGTCGCTCCACTGAACCTTAACGAGCTTCACTTCGCGGTTGCGTAGCTTTTTTATTTTAGTTCCTACGATTTGAGTTGGAAATCTCCTCACAATTACTTCACGTTCCACTTCGGCTTCTTCTAGAATGCTTGGCTCCACCACTTCCGCTGATTCATGTAGACATTTCCGGAAATGAGAAACGTGAAAGACGTTGTGAATTCCGGCCAATCTTTCAGGCAGATCTACTCTATAAGCCATTTTCCCAATCTTCTCGATGATAGGGAACGGTCCTACAAATCTTGGTGCTAGCTTTCCCGCGGATCCAAAGCGAACGACGTTCCTTAAAGGGGATACCTTAAGGAAAACCCTGTCCCTAACCTCAAACTCAAGGTCGGTCCTTCTTTTGTTGGCGTAGGATTTTTGTCTGTCTTAGGCTGTCTTCTTTCTCCTACGTATCAAGTCCACTTTCTCTGAAGTTTCTCGAATCATGTCTGGCCCAAGTATAAGCTTATCTGTAGACTCCCACCAACAAGTTGGTGATTTGCACGGTCTTCCATACAAGGCTTCGAAGGGTGCCATGCCGATGGTAGCTTGGTAGCTGTTGTTGTAGGCAAATTCCACTAAAGGAAGGTGATCCTCCCACGTCCCTCCAAAGTCAAGAACGCAAAGTCTTAAAAGATCCTCTAAAACTCTATTCACCCTTTCCGTCTGACCATCGGTTTGGGGGTGATAGACCGTGCTCAAACATAACTGCGTGCCTACAGCTTCTTGCAGACTCCGCCAAAACTCACTCATGAAGACAGGGTCTCGGTCACTAACAATGCTGGAGGGTATCCCATGGATTCGAACTATTTCCTTGAGATAAAGAGATGCTAGAGATGCGGCAGTCCTTCTACTCTTGATAGGTATAAAGTGGGCGCTTTTAGTAAGCCTATCCACTATTACCCAAATGCTAGTGTTGCCTCTTCTCGACCTAGGCAGTCCATCAATGAAGTCCATTGAAATGCTATCCCACTTCCACTGTGGGACCTCTAAAGGATGAAGTAGTCCTCCAGGCTTCTTTTGTTCCGCCTTGACCCGTTGGCAGGTCATGCACTTAGAAACGAAATCTGCCACGTCTTGCTTCATGCCGCTCCAAAAGAAAGTCCTTTTTATATCCTTGTACATCTTATCACCGCCAGGGTGTATAGTCATCTTGGAATGATGCGCTTCCTCGAGAACCTTCTTTGTCAACTCCCTTGCTTGTGGGACGCATAATCTTCCATCTTGTCTCAGCCAACCCTTATCATCGATGGCGTATCTACTAAGGTGACTAGAAGTCTCACCCCTAATAAGTTTATCAATCACATCAACAAGCTGAGGGTCTTCACGTTGTGCAGCCCCTATTGAGTCTAAAAGAGTAGGGCGTACTTCGAGAGATGCCAACAAACCCGGTACAAAATCCGAGGAGGGCCTAAAGTTGAAACTGGCTATATACTCCAAGTTTTGCCTTTCCAAAAAGAGAGGGCTTAGGGTCAGTTTCTTTCGGCTCAACGCGTCTGCTACCACGTTGCCTTTTCCGGGAGTATAGGAAATTTCAAAATCATTCGAGGCAAGAAACTCCATCCATCTTTGCTGCCTCAAGTTAAGATCCTTCTGGGAGAAGAGATATTTCAACGATTTATGGTCAGTGTATAATTCAAACTTCTCACCTAGGAGATAATGGTGCCAGGACTTAAGTGCAAAGACGATGGCGGCCAACTCAAGATCGTGGGTTGGGTAGTTCTTTTCATGAACTTTCAATTGTCTTCCGCCATAAGCTACTACCCTTCCTTCTTGCATTAGAACAACGCCTAGTCCCGTTCCACATGCATCCGTGTATACTGTGAACATTTTGCTTCCGTCAGGCAGAGTTAGAACTGGGGCTGTTGTAAGAGCCCTTTTTAATCGTTGGAAAGCAAACTCGCAGTCCAAATCCCAAGTGAACGCCAGATTCTTCTTTGTTAGCCTTGTGAGTGGGGCTGAGATTTTCGCGAAATCCCTAATAAACTTTCGGTAAAAACCGGCTAGCCCAAGAAAGCTTCGAACTTCGGTTGCATTTATTGGTGTCTTCCAATCTTGCACTGCCACCACTTTCGCGGGGTCCACAGCCAACCCTTCTTTGGACACTATATGCCCAAGAAACCTTACTTCTTTTCTCCAGAAGTGACACTTGGAGAATTTGGCTTTTAGTTGATGTGCACGGAGAGTATCCATGATTTCTTTCAGATGCTGAGCATGTTCTTCCTCACTCTTTGAGAAGATTAAGATATCATCTACGAAGACAACCACAAATTTGTTGAGGAATTCTCTGAACACCCTGCTCATTAGGTCTACAAAATAAGCGGGTGCGTTTGTCAAGCCGAAAGGCATGACAAGCCACTCGAAGAAACCGTCTAGGGTTCTGAACGCTGTCTTATCAATGTTGTCTTCAGCTACTCTTAGCTGATGGAACCCAGTTGCCAGATCAAGTTGGGAGAAGACCGTCGCACATACAAGCTGATCAAACAAATCGTCGATTCGGGGAAGAGGGTGCCTATTTTTCTTGGTCAATTTGTTTAACTCCCTATAGTCGACACAAAGGCGAAGCGAACCGTCTGCTTTGGTTGCGAACACCACTGGAGCACCCCATTCCGAAATGCTCCGTCTAATGAACCCCTTTTCGAGAAGTTCTTTAACCTGCTTACTGAGCTCCTTTCTCTCCCTTGGAGCCATGTGTCTGACAGGTAAAGCTACAGGCTTTGCGTTATCCACAAGATATATGCAGAAGTCTATTTCCCGCCTCGGAGGTAAGCCTTTCACTTCCTCAAAGACATCCGAATATTCCCGGACTACTCTAACTGATTGCAAATTCTCATCAGAAGCATCAAGCGACTCTAGATAACTAAGCAAAACAGCATTCAAAGGATTACAAGAAATTTCTAGAGTGTTACCAAGCCGAGTCAAGAGTCTAACTATTCTTTTCTCACAGTCAAGAATGGCACTATTACTGGATAACCAGTCCATGCCTAAGATCAAACCATATCCCGAGAAGCCCAAAACAAAGGCATTACAACTAAACTCAACGCTGAGAATAGAGATTTTCAAACCCAAACAAACCATTGACAAGTAAGCGGAGCCCCCAATTGGATTTGAAACTACTAAGGGATCTTCTACCATACTATTGTCTAGATGCAGAGATTCTACTAAGGCAGATGAAATAAAAGAGTGTGATGCACCAGAGTCAAAAAGTGTTCGAACTGGATGATTATAAAGATAAACTAAGCTTTCTACAGAAATATTTCTACCTCGTTCTCAAGATAGGATTGAGAAGATAAGCAAGATAAAACAAAGCGTTTAGGAGAAGAAGTTAAAGAGGTACCCCCAGAAGGTCCTGCTTGCGGGCCTTGCCCTTGCTTCTTAGGGCAGTTCTTACTGATATGTCCAATATCACCACACTGAAAGCATGCCCCCATCTTCATCTTCTTCTTTCTACAATCCTGGACTATATGCCCAACAATGCCACAGAAATAACATTTCCTTTTCTCACGTGTCTTGTTATTATTGTTGTGGTCCTTTCCTCCTTGACTATTATCAGTCTTCTTGTGCTGCGATTTTTCCGCTTGCTGTTTCGTGCAGAGGAGGAGGAGGAGTAAAAGCGTCTGTAGCTGGGGAGTAAGGTCCCCAGACATACTGAAACGAAAAGGAAAAATTCAAAACGAAGGAAAGAGAGGGATAGATAGGGCACATGGCTTTGGGGGATTTTGTCTTTTTATAAATATAACACTTTTTCTAAAAAAAAACGCTTCTTTAAACCTTCTTTTTTGAAAACAATTTTAAAAACTTTTATCTTGTCTGGTAAACCTATGCTCTGATACCAAGTGAAACACCCCACCTCCATCAAGGCCACTCACAAAGGGAATGCCTTAACTTTGGTGGAGGTTTATAAGTAAAAGCCACAGATAAACTCAACACAGATATAAATACACATATTTTAAACAGCGGAAACCAAACAAATTTTTATTTCATCAATACGTGTATCAAACAAAAGATTTCCATAATTGTCTCAAAATACTTCCAACATTACAACCTCATAACTGCCTTGATTATTAAAGAAGCATGAAAACATAAATAAAGTGACAAAAATCCCCATAGTGATATCCAAAGACATTATCCGAGCAAGAAAGATCCAAGTCATACATCTACGTTCTTGGTGCTTGTAAAGAGTCTGACTGAGTTGAGCTATTTCCTCCCTGTGGACCGGGGGGGGGAGGGGGGGAGGGAAACAAAAGAAAAGAAGACGAAAAGAAAATAGGGTCAGACATAAAGCCTGAGTAAATCTAGTAACTCTTCAGTATGTGAATAAGAAAAGGGTATGACAGACATAAACTAAAAATAGGAAAGTGTCACAAGCTAAGGAAGTGTTGAATGTACTATCGCACCAATACTATATCTCTGCACCTATTTGAGTTTATTCTAACTGGCACCCCATGGTGAGGGTGAACTGATCCCCATTTTCTAAAGATCGGCTCCTACTCGCGTTAACGTTTGTCATACGGCCCCCAAGAATTGTAGATACCTATGCTGGTCCCACCATGGGGTGTATCAAGACCCATGGTGGCGGCCCCGACACAAATCCTTAGAAGGCATAGGTTATACTATTGGTGTCCCCAGTGCCCTGGTTGTCTGCTCCGGAGTGTGTGCACGCCCGCACCCCGTTAGACCTGCACTGTGCACTCACCGCCGTCCTTTGACCGCTTACAATCAGCCCAGTAATCGTGCCCCACCCTTCCTAGTTTCAGGGTACCGTTGATACCTAACTTTGGGTTACTGCTGAAACGGGTCCCTCGTTACCAGGATTTTCTAGTCAAACATGTTAAGTGGTTAAGTATCTGCATTTACCTAACCCCACCCATCAATTCTTGTTAACATGTTGAATTTGGTTAAGTGTTATAATTGACTTAACCCTACCATCTGTCCTTAGCCTCTTAGGAGCACCAGACCACTCACATTAGACAGGTATTGCTACGGTTACTGGATGTGCCGGTTGGTTCCGGGCAGGTTTACACCATAGCTCAGTCTAACCTCGGGTCCTTATTGGGCTCAATGCTTAACCACCCACATTGGATAGGTATTGTTGTGAATACTGGACAGCCGGGCGGGTACGGGTAGGTTTACATCACAACTCAATCCAACCTCAGGTTAAGCATATCGTGTTTTCTAAATTTACATATTTTATTACTTCTCAATTATATGTAAATGTCATATCTTTTATTTTTTGGTATTTCAATTCATACCGCTTATGTGTCATATTCGTTGGCATGTGCCAAACATGCCAACATATATTTTCATATTTTACACCCAACGTTATTACCCCCGTTTGTTCGCAACGTTATAACATGTGTTGGGCTTGTCACAATTCAGCCCAACTTTGTAAACGTGAGGAAAAGGGGAAAGCAAGAACATGTAATACATAATGGTATGTGGCGCATGAACTTGCAATTTGGCGATTTAACTAACATATAACATGGGTCATGTGAACTTGCATTCAAATCAATGTATGACTAAGTAGGTGACATATGAAATGGCATAGTTTAGGCAAATACAAACTTGTGTTTAAACATGTTTAACTTGGCATAATATCGACCACAAAACTAGCATGTTATATATTCATCCATAATGTACAATTTTTACATCTAATCATATAGCCTATTTCAACATGAACTTGCATAGTTTATGAAACCCAAACGATGTTTGACATAGAACCAATTATATTTTGCAAATAAACACGAACTTGCATAGTTTATGAAACATAGATCCAATTATACTTGCAAACATAGATCTAATTATACTTTCCAATAAACATAAGAATGATATCATAGGTTTTGGGTCATGTAGGCATAAAAGGTCTATAACATGTTTACATAAATTCTAATTTAGACTAAGGGAGTATACATAGTCCATGCCATCGACATAAACAAAAAGGGATCAATTTCTAGTTTTTGACACAAACTTGCAAGTGCCATTGTTTTCATATACAATTTTTCAATAGGCTTGCATCAATCAATTTATGCCACAAACATCAATACACAAGTCATGGTAGAACCATTACAATACACAAAAATTATAACAACACAATTCTATTTTCATTTACATCGAATCACATCACAGTTTTTATTCATATTCTGAAAGGTCACTATACTTACAACGAATGCAGAATCTTGAATTCTGGATTCTAAATTCTGAAACTGAGATGCGCTCCTTTGGGTAGACTAACATTGCGTTGATTGATTTGATTAAACTTTAATCTTCTTCTTAAATTTGATTCGTCTCTTAGGCTTTAGTGTTGGCTTGTCTCTAGGCTTTCTAATTGACGGCCATTCCTAATCCCTTTCCAGCAGCATGGCGGCTTTTGTATTCTATTATTTGTGTGAATTTAGGGTTAGACTTGAGTTGTATTTATAGAATTTTAAATTGTTTTGAGCCGTCAGATGAAGATAGGAGGAATCTAGACCATACAAAGTTCAAAGAGCCAATCAAGAGGTGACACGTAAGCCCTAGTGACTCAGCCAAGCATCAGAATTCGACCAGACCCTGACCAGGCCAGTCAGGACCTGGCCAGCAGGTCATTCTGACCTGGGTGCACTTGGCAGGTGCGCCAGGCTAAAAATGTACTGGCGCACTTCCCAAGTGCGCCAGTGCATTCTGACCCGTTTTCTGGTTTTTCTGCCCAACTTCGTTCGTCCATATCTTCTTCATACGATATCCGTTTTACGCAAACTTAGACTCTATCTCAAGCAGAATTTCGAGACGAACGCAATGGAGTAACCAATTTCCCTTGATTTCATCATTTATAATTAATTATACTTTAATTTGTGAAGCTTAACGTTATAGAATTCACGGGGTGTTACAGCTGGTGCGGGGCAGGCCGTCACACTTGGTATCAGAGCTCTAGTTTGCATAGTTAACCTAGGGAAGACACCAGGGAGAGATAATACGTATATGAGAGCGCGTATTTGTTATATTTTGGTTTTCAAAAGTTATATATATATATATATATGTATATATATACTATTAGTATAGCTAAGGATGAAGTCGCACTGCATTGGCACCACTAAGGAGATGGTAAATCGTTTTCCCTTTACAGATTGAACGATGAATCGAAATACGGGAAAGGCGGTGAGGAACTCTGCATCAGGAGTTGAAGAAGAAGCGGGTTCAGGGGCCAACAATGGGAATGTCCCTGACATAAGGGAGATGTTTACTGCCTTCATACGAGAGATGGTTAGGGATGCTCTGGGAGCAGTACCTAATGCTACTAATGGTGGCAGTGTAGTAGTGCAGGCGCCTTGAATCGGTCTCACCAAGATTAATGAGGAGTCCCAGAAAAATAGGAAACAGAACCAAGCTAAGGATGGCCAGAAAAAGAAGAACAAGAAAGATGTAGATTGCTTTAGCTATGGCAAGAAGGGCCACTATGCCAAAGAATGTTGAGCGAAGCCAGGGGAAAGGAAGTGCTTCAATTGCGGCCAAGTGGGACATCTCAAGAAAGAATGTCCGCAGCCCCTAAGAAGAAGCAGAGTGTGGAAGTGTATGCTATCAACGTTGTTCCTTCTTCATCGAGTGCCCCAACTGCGGCGGAGAAGGGAAACGGTGTTGTTATTCAAGGTATGCTTTCCATTTATGAGGTTCCAGTTCTAGTTTTGTTTGATATCGGGGTTTCTAATTCCTTCGTATCTATTGACCTGGTAGATAGATTGGGATTGGAACCTGAGATTGTCGATAGACCATTAGTTGTGGCGAACCCAATCGGTGGTTCGATTAGCCTTAGTATGACTTATCATAATGCAGTCGTATCGAGTCATGGATGTATGTTTGCTTGTGATTTCTTTGTTTTGGGCTTTACTGGGTTTGGCATTATTTTGGGAGTCGATTGGCTCCAAAGATATGGGGTGGTGGTAGACTGTGAGGGCTTTTTGGTGACAGTTAGAGTGGATGATGGGCAGAAAGTAGTGTTTGGTGGTCTATCTAGTGATGGGGTAATGGCTAGTTTTCTAAATTCCCTTGACATCCCGCATGATGAGTTTCAGATGTGCCCGTGGCTGGCCAGTATCTGGACGTCTTCGAGGAAGTGACCAGATTTCCATCACACCAAGAGATTGAGTTTCGTATTGGTCTAGTGAAAGATGCTAGACCTATAGTGATGCCACTTCGTCGTATGGCGCCAAGGGAGCAGCGGGAGCTCGGGGTGCAAGTAAGCGATCTTTTGAAGAAGGGATTTATCCGGAGAAGCGTCTTCGGGTGGGGAGCACCAGTTATATTTTCCATTAAGGCCGATGGGTCCCTTCGCTTATGTGTGGACTTGAGTTAAAGAGGGAGTTAAGGGTAGCTCTTCTAATGGAGTGCCAAGGAGTCGTCGATAGTTTGGAGGGTTCTAGGAGGACTCGAAGCAGGGGTATCCGGGGATGCCCACTTACCTTGGATCCGTTGGATGTGATCTAGTTATCCTTGGAGGATAAACGTGCGTTGGACGTGTGGTAGTCCGTTTGGAGGTGGGGCTTCCATTATTCCTTGATACTGGTTGGACTAGTCATTCGGGTATCGACGTATTCATGGTTTTAGCGGATGATAGACAAGACTTGTTCGATGAATGCTATGAATTGCTTAGGACCTTATGTTGATGTTCTCTTTGGTTCAGAAATGGTAATAACTTCGAAGTGAGATTCTTGGGCCATGTTGTTTCAGAGAATGGTATTGCCATGGTCCCTGCAAAGGTGGCTACGGTACAAAATTGGTCTGCACCCAAGAATGTAACATACGTAAGAAGTTTCTTGGGGTTGGCTAGATATTATTGTACGTGTATCCTAGACTTCTCCAAGATAGCGGCACCGTTGACTCAGTTGACCAAGAAAAATCAAGCTTTTGTTTGGGACGAAAAGTGTGAGAATGCATTTAAGAGTCTAAAGGAAAAGTTGACGTGTGCACCAGTGTTACTCATTCCTAAACGGAATGAAGAGATGACGGTATACACAAATGCCTATGGTACCAGACTAGGTGCTGTATTGATACAAGGAGGTAGGGTTGTAGCATATGCTAGTCGGCAACTGAAACCGCATGAGAAAAGGTATCCTAACCATGATTTGGAATTGGCAGCGATTGTATTCGCATTGAAGATGTGGAGACATTTTCTCTTAGGAGAAAGATTCGAGTTGTTTACCGATCATAAATCATTAAAGTATCTTTTCTCTCAGAAGGATCTAAATCTCTGACAGCAAAGATGGTTAGAATTCTTGGCTTCCTACTATTTCGATATCGCATATACACCTGGAAAGGGCAATGCAGTAGCTGATGCACTAAGTAGGAGACATGCCAGTTTAGGGGCTATGTTTCTAGAATGGGAGCAACTGGAGTACATTGCTGGGTATGATTTCAGACCAAGTGCGAATTGGATCCAGAAATATTAGCAAGTTTGATGATTAGACCCACTTTGATTGAGCGGATTGGTTCCAGCTAGAGGGACGATCCTAACCTATTGGAAATCATCTCAAAGTTAGAGATGGGAATCGACAAAGAGATGAACAAGTATGGGCTTGATCGAGATGGATGGCTTAGAAAGAATGGAAGATTAGTTGTACCCAATGTCAATCGATTGAGAGATGAAGTGCTTACAGAATGTCATCACTCAATACTGACTATACACCCTGGTGGTGACAAGATGTATCGAGACATGAAGCAGACCTACTACTACGAAGGGATGAAAATAGACGTTCGGAAGTTTATATCTAAATGCATGAATTGCCAGCTAGTTAAAGCTGAGCAAAAGAAGCCTAGTGGCTTGTTGAAACCATTAGAAATTACAGAATGGAAATGGGAACAAGTCTCAATGGATTTCATTGATGGGTTACCAAGGACTAGATAGGGCCATGATAGCATTTGGTTGATTGTAGACAGATTGACCAAGAGTGCAAGGTTCATACCGATCAAGTCGAATAGAACTGCAGCTAATTTAGCGGAACTGTATATGGTGTGGGTAGTGAGATTTCATGGAGTACCCAAAGGCATTGTGAGTGACCGAGATCCATTATTTACAAGTGGATTTTGGAAAAGCTTACAAGAGGCTTCAGGATCAGAATTATATCTCAGTACCGCGTACCATCCTCAAACCGACGGTCAGACAAAGAGGATGAATTGAGTATTAGAGGATCTCTTGAGAGCTTGCATATTGGATTTTGGTGGATCATGGGATGACCATTTGCATCTAATAGAGTTTACATATAATAATAGTTATCAGTCAAGTATTGGTATGGCTCCATTTGAAGCTTTGTACGGAAGACCGTGCAACTCACCGTCATACTGGCTAGAAATCGGTGAGAAATTTGTGCTTGGGCCAGATATGATAAGAGAAACCTCAGATAAGGTCAAAGTTATCCCACAACGAATGAAGGCTGCCCAAGATGGGCAGAAGAGTTATGTTGATAAGAGGAGAAGAGATTTAAAATTCTCCATTGGCGACTTGGTGTTTGACAAGATTTCTCCATTAAAGAGCGTGATACGATTTGGTAGGAGAGGCAAGTTAACACCAAGATTTGTTGGTCCATTCCCAGTTCTCGAGCAAATTGGGAATTTGGCATATAAAGTTGAATTACGAGAGAAGATGGCAGGAGTTCATAACGTGTTTCATGTTTCCCAATTAAGGAAATTCGTGCACGACCTCGACATGACTATTTCACCTGATCAGTTGGATGATATCGAAGTAGAACCCGAGGCGGTTGGGAACCGCAAGCCGATTCGTATTGTCGAGCACGATACGAAGCAACTTCGAAGGAAAGCGGTGAATCTAGTCAAAGTTTAGTGGGGAGAGAATGAGAGTGACTGTACTTGGGAGAAAGAGAAGAGCATTAGGAAGATGTATCCAGAACTCTTTGCCAGGTAAGATTTTAACTGCGACTTAGTTTTCTACATGCTAGGATAGGCTTGTTTGTTTGTTTTTGTAGTTTGATTGTTGTGAATGGTTGATAGGCATGCGGGATCCTTTGCTTGTTTCTTAGTTAAGGAATTTCGGTGCCGAAATTTCTTAAAGGGGGGGGGGGAGAATGTAACGACCCGCATTCTACGCATCGAAGGATCGTAGAATATTTATTTCTTTCACATACGGAGTCGCATGGTCATGTAACATTAGGAGACGACTATTGGGGTCATTTCCCATGTTCATGATTTTTTCCGATTTTTAAATGACCATTTTTCCCCTAGTTGATCTTGTTTTGGCAATAACTTTTGATTAGTAAGAAGTTTTGACCTGAAACCACTTCCATTAGATCCGGCTGATGGTTTACTTTTCCGTAGAGTGGTCACATTAGCCATACGGACTCACCGTTTGGGAGATATGGCTGAAGCAAGGTTTAGAAGGTGAAAAACAGCTTAACCAGGCCTAATTACGGTGATTAGCAAGAGGGCCCATAACCCATTTCGGGATTAGGGTTATGGGGAGGCTGAGAACAGTAGGAAAACGAATTTTGTTTCATTTTTCAGCCGCCTAAAACATTTCTCTAACCCTAGCCATGGCCTCTACCTTCTAAAATCATCCAAAATCTCTCTCTAATCAAGGATTAAGCTTAGCAACGCCAAATCAAGGAAGATCTTCACCAAATCAGTGTTAGAGCCACTGTTAGACATCAGTATTCGCCCAAATTAGCGAAGTTTCAGTTCTGAAAAGTTTAATTGTGGCAAAGGTGAGTGATTTGCATAGTTCCTCACTAATTATGGTTAATTAAGGGTAATTAGTGTTAATTAGCGAATTTAAACATGATTAAATTATGGAAAAATATTTATAAATTTTGAAATATTGTTTTAGGCCTCTGTTAGAAAATTTGGTTAAGTTTTGCTAATCATATCATTAGTTATGTTAAAACTTGATTAAGGGAAAATATGGGTTTTTGGCTATGTTTGATCCATTTTAATACATCATATTGTTGTTTTGATGTTTGTGGTTGATTATACATGTTGCTATAAGTGTATGGTGTGCTTTGTGATTGATTAGAACTGTTAGATTGGTCAAAAACGCCATCGTATGGCGTAAAACAGTCGCTGGTAAAGTTGCAGGGAATGTGTAGAGTTTCGGACCGGATCGGATCGGATATGGGGCTCGGATCGGATATGGGAACTGAGCAAGGGGATTCGATTTGGATCGTAACTTGGCATGAGAGGCTTGGCAAGAAGGAAGGCCATTTTCATCAGAGTTGGAGTTGGGTTCGGATCGGAAGTAAGGGCGTGGAGATCGGATCGGAAGTAAGGGCGTGGAGATTGGTTTGGAAGCAAGGGCACGGAGATCGGATCGGACCGAAGCTAGGGAGTGGGATTGGATCAACGTAAATGGAACTGGAAATGAAGGAGCCGAGCCAATCCACGATGGAGAATCTGAACCAAACCGGATGGGGAGACCCGAGTTGAACTAGAGGACCCGAACTGAATAAGAAATCTGAAGGTGATGTATAGCCGAACCGAACCAGACTTAAGCTACTTCAACGCGACGACTCTTCTGAAGACCAACTCCAATTCGATCAAAACCCGAGATGCAAAGGAAGTCCAGATGGCAGGATATTACTCAGGATCCAAATGGGAACCAATGAGTTAACTTCATGAGTTGGGCTTTGCTGCGGGACGTGTGCTAAGGGGTTATCGATGTCTATAACTTTGGATCACTATGGAGTATGGGATATGTGGACGGATTCAGGGCCACAGTGGCCTAGGTAGGACTATTGGCTGTGGACCAATGAGGTGGGGTCATTTGTAAGGATTGAGTCATGACTCCATGGGGCAAGCTTGGTGGTAGCAATAGTTATACAAGTCGGACTTCGTCAATACCTCGATGAGGCTAGTGATCAAAGTGGTGGATATCGTATGCTTTACGCACTGAGTGAGAGATGTGAGGATGGTTGATATGCTTGATTTCTTGACATCACTATGACAGACACACCCCCTCCCCCGTATCTTTATACCTTATGTTTAGTGGCACCTTAGAGTATTGAGTTGTATGTTGTGCTAACTCTTTGGTTGCTGGTCCAGGTTCCGGTATGGTTTAGTATACCTGTTATTATTCTATTTTGTTGCTTATCACTCATATCAGACTTTTGTCTGACCCAGAGTTTTATGTCTCTTCTTATTACTCTGGGTGCTCTTAAACGGGCAGACTAGAGACAGTTAGCTGGTTATGCACGAGTAGCTGATCCGGAGACGAGCAGGAGGCTCCTACGTATTATCTACATATATTCTCCCTGTGTTGTTGATGGTCACTGCTTTGGGCATTAGTAGTGTACCTCTCCTTTCTTTTGCTTTAGAGACAGTATTTTGAAGTTGTAATAATGGTTATGGATCATAAGCTGTATTTTGGATTTCCGCTGCTATGATGATTATGGTTTAGTTTTCAGCTTATGCACTGTCTCTCCAATTTTATGTCAAGTATGTTATTATTATATTTTATTCCATGTGCTATGAGACGTTCTACAGGTTCCTTGTTAGTTCAAATTCCTTACCTTTCCTTCCTTTTGCGACCTTCCCGTGGTGGTTGGACATCGGCACAGCGCACTTTCATTGGAAATGTCGGCTGGTGCGGGGCGGACCATCACACGATATATATAAATTGTTAATCAAATATTGATTCTATTTATCAGAATATTTCATGTTGAAATGAAATCGATGTTAATTATATTGTTTAACATCTGTGGATGCAGGGAAACAGGTTGGGGGGATCCAACTGGATTCCTCAATATTTATAATATTGTTTGTTTTCATATTTTGTGATATATGATGTGGTATAAAACCTGTGATTGATTATGATGACACTAGTCTGTTTAATTGGTATTTTAAATACCATAAGAAATGTTAGCCGAATGTATAAAGGGTTTTTTCAAAGTGTATTTTGAAAATGAAATATTTAAAGGAAATAAATATGATACCTGAAAATGAAATATTTATAGGAAATAAGTAGGATATTATAAAAGGAATATTTATTTGGAAAATAAATATAATTATAAAAGGAATATTTATTTGGAAAATAAATATAATTATAAAAGGAATATTTATGTAGAAAGTAAATAGAATTATAAAAGGAAATATTTGGAAAATGAATAGAATTTTATAAAAAGATAATTTTACATTAGGAAGGTTTTGACCCTTGTTTCGCACATGGGTGTAACATGATATTGATTTAAAGTAAATATTTAATAGAAATATGTTTTAATAGATAAATTGAGGAGAATAATTTATAAACGATGTTTATAAATTAAGGATATATTTATCGTTTGATAAATCGAATATATAAAATTTGAATTTATATAGAGAAGTAAAAATCGTTTTTAACACCGATAATTGAAATGGAATGTGAAGGTAGTAGTTATAAAGGAAATTTGCAATGAGATTTCAATGTTGGAAATGAAATAAGATTTGTATGAATAATTCTGCAAATAAAAATATAAATAGAATTTGGGTTTGAGACATTATTTTTAAATACGAAATCAAACTGTTTTGGTTATATAAAGAAATATTATTCACATTCTATGTGAAAAATTAGATTAAAGTAAATATTTTGCAAATAAAATATTATAAAGGAATTTGGGGTTTGAATTAGGAACTTAAATGGAATTACTGAAATTAGAAACTGACTGGAAATCAGTTGAGTTGAGTGGCTTTCTGGGTATCGATCTGATGTTGGTTTCGTTATACTTGAGAAGTTGTTCTCTTTCTAGTTTACAGTTAGAGACTGATAGAGGTGGGAAGATATTGATGCGTGAATCAGAAATGGAAACGTTTTCCAAAGTTAATAACATATATTTTCTAATTTTACAAAATAAGGAATTTATGAATATATGGAAACGATAAATGGGAAATTGGGAAATGAAATGATGATTGATCGATAAGATTTCCATTTAGGAATATGACCGTTGTTCGTACACATGTTTTCCTTTGATAGTTAAATCACCGACTATCGAAGATTTTGACCATTTCCGTTGTCAATACGGAGAGACTGGGATCAGATATATTATCTGAAAAGCACTCCGTATGGCATTAGCATTGCGAATCAAATATGATGAAGATAATTGAAGACGGAGTTATACAAGGGCTATTCATTAAATCCTAGGTAGAAATTGCCTAAGATGGATTTACATAATAGTGCCTTCGGGTTGTCTAGTCCCAAGGCGACTTGAATGGACGAATGTCTGACAGAGTATACCTGGTAGATCGCGTAAGTTGATCGTTTCAAACGTATTTACGTTGGTGGCGGAGGAATTCGTTTCCCTTATCTTATACTCGTGGTATTTTTGGGGAAATCAATTTGTGATTTGACGGGTATGACGATGTGACATTCAAAGGAAATAAAGATGTGATCTGTATAATGATACGTTATGACCTCAAACCTCATCAACCGAGAAATGACAAAAATCGGGCAGGCAGCATGGCTAAGTGGGTCGCACCCAATTAGGGTATATTATCACCATCTAGAGAATATTCATATTTGTTACTTCTTTCAATCCTGTATCTCCCGGGAATGGTTATGTTGGTATACCAACCGTAAGGTGACAATATATTCGGAACATTTATGCGAAATGAATGGCCGGTTATATGTGGCTGAGTTACAAGATATTCTTGTTGAACTCCAGTGTATCGCTTCTAGAGTACACTAATCGGAAGGGGTTCCATACCTTGTCATAGTTGGGAATTCATTATCCAATAAGAGCCTGCCATTTTTGATTGTACATTATATATGTAGAGCATGAGATGAAAGCGTTCTACTAGATTGTTATTTATTTGATTTAGACATTATTATAATATCAGAAGAGTATGGATTATAAAAGAACGTTTTGGGTTATCGTAAGGTAAAAACCATCTATGTTTATGTGTGGGTCGGTCTTACGATTATTCTCTCTTTTAAAGGGATTTTAAAAGTTAAACGAATGGTTGGAGTTTACTCACACTAGTCACATGACTGACCCAGAGTTTATTTGTTTTATCTTCCCTAAACTCTTGGGTGCCCAATTTTGTATGGGAAGTCAAGTAGTCAGGATTTACAGATACTTGGAGAGCTGGAGCAGAAGGCTTCAGGGTTATATAGCTATTGTTTATTTCTACTGTGATATTATGTGTTATACTCTGAAATGGTATGTATATACAGTTATAAATTTTGTATTTCAGATATTATGTTATATAATATATTTATTCGTTCCGCTGTGAGATACTTGCTACTCTGATTTTGTTGTTATGTTCTTCTCCTTCTTCTATTCTAATTTTCTATCTTATCTATTCTCACCCTCTAATTTCTTTATATTAACTATCCGGTATTTCCGATGCTTGGATAGTCAACATTGAGTTTATGTCGATTACCAAGGTCGCAATCCCCCGGTCATTACATGAGGAATCCAGTTAGATCCCTCTAACCTATTTTTTCCTGCATCTAAATACATTACCCTAAATAAAATCATCTGTTCCAATAACAGATATAATATTCAACAATCAAACAATAACAGCAATCCAAACGTCCATATTTCATTTTAATATGTTTATATTATTATAAATGTAACAAACGAGATAAATTACCTCATTTGGTAATAATCGTTAAAAATAACGATTGGTTTAAATTAAAGTAAACGAACATTTAATTTAATTAGTTCAGTCAACATATATAAGTAATCATCCAATAACAAACAAACATAGCACATAAATATTAAACCCGACTCATATAAAATATAAGTGGAATAAAACTGAGTGAGTTGTACTCACCTTGTGTTTCAATTCGTTGTCAAAATGGTTTGTTTTACTTAAATTAAATTATACAAGCGCTTAATTTAATTAAAACTTCTAGTTGCGCCCAACTCTGTCCTTTACAATGCTCCTTGTTTAGTCTGATTCTATGAACGTATTAGCACGTTATAAATTGTACACATTATTCACTTATAAATTAATATTATTAAAATTTAAATAATAACTTATTAATTTAAATCCTAATTATGGTTATTAGGCACTTTGGTTACGCTAGTTTTGATAGGCACATACAGTTATCTAGGCAACGCATATAAAAATGAATTTGGCATAATATAATTTACCCAGGTGCAATATTGTTCATCTACCTCATTTGTTTCGATACCTGCTGTTGTAACTTCATTCCACTTCATCGCGAATCACCATCAACACAACTCTCTCCTCCCCATGCATATCATGTTTTCTCCCCCACTTTGTAATCCTGCTGTAGTGCCTCCACTCTATATGCCTTCCTGTATTCTGCCCTCCGTCCCTTTTTTTTCTTTTTTTCGAAAACCTTCTGGTTCTCTTCATCGTACCCATTTCACTGCTCTTCACATTGCTTCTCACCAAAATAACTCATGACTTTAACCCGCACACGCCTTTGGTTAGCTCATAAAACATATCTGACTTTACTACTGGCTCCTTCTCATTTCTTTGCTCTCCTTTTTTATTTTTTTTACATGGGTACGATTTCGTTTTGTTGAGTAGGAGATGAAACAAGGTTTGGTTTCGTTTGCTGAAAAGGAAAAATGGAGGATTTAAGTTTATGAAGCGAGGTATGCATTTTGATTTACAAGGAGAAAAATAAAATTGTAAGAAATGAGATGGGAACAATATTTATAGGAGAAGAATATTAAGATAGGAACAACTTCACTTCATCCGGTATGACTACATTACAACTTAGCTTAGCTGTGTTTGTACTTTGGCATGCTAGGGAAGAAAGGGTTGTATGGTATAGAAGGTTAGTCAAAAGAAATAGGATAGCCTGCACCTGAGTTTCCATTTCATATGCAGGGTAGTTGGGCATACATTTAGGCATGTGCAATGCGTGTATATATATATACTAGGCTACGACAAAACTTGGAGGTGAAGGGATAGGGTAGATTTGCAAATATATTTGCATGTGCCTTGTACTTCTTAAGGGGGTAGGGTAGCTGTGTTGTGGGTACTTGAATTATGTAGTGGTTAAGTTTATCTTTTTATTTTAATTTTATTCCAGTATTATATCTTTACCGCTGATTTTTGTTTACCGGTAACCGTTAAATTTGTATTGTCACACTCAAACTCCAAATGCAATGAAAATGGATACACCGCTACGTCTTAACGTTTCAGTCTCAATGAAATTCCTTTCATTGAAAACTGACTCTATTTGCACAACGACGTTATCTAAATTCCAAATTATTTATCGATTCACCTTTAAATTAAACGCATAGATAAAACAACTCTGATTGGCTCCAAACTAGAAATCTAGCAATAATTAGCTATACATATACCAATAAAGTTCGTTTCTTCAAACACGGAGGTTATTTGAAATAAGGTTATTTCTAAGGCTTATATAATATCGATATAATATAATTTAAATCCACATTATTTCTATTCGATAATAAAAAATAATTATTATCGTATATCTCCAAATGAAATCTTATACAGCTTCAAAATAAACTAATATATATTTAAAACTCAATATTTAGAATCCCGTGTTAAACGTTATTCAAATTATAAAGAAACCCCTTTATGCCTTACCAAAAAATCCCATTATATTTATTAAATAAACCATTATAATTTATATACGATTCCATAGTGACTATTTGAATATTTGAATTGGACATAACTCACAATTTATAATATGAAATCTCCATTTTTCTCTTACTTTAGAAAATTATAATCAAATAGATTCGGACGATTCTTGTTTCAACGAATTCCATCTTGAAATTAATTTTGTATATTCAGTTGAAGTTTAAATCATAAATTACGAACTATGACAATGTTTCGAGCTCGTTTATAAATAAATATAACTTTAGCATTCAAACTTCATTATATAAACGAATTCTATATTATAAATCCATTTATAATTCTAATTCCATATTTAATATAATAAAATAAAATAAATATCTGATTACCTAAAATCTGGGACGTTACAATTCATCCCCCTTAAAAGAATTTCTTTCCCAAAATTACTAAGGTAGAAGCAATGCTACAAATACCATTAGCTTTCCAAAAATCCAATTTATTATAAATCAAAAAACAATTCATTTAAATATTTTACTAAACCATTGATGAATTATATTCAACCAATCTAACAAACAACTAATAATAAATCCACCGCCAATGCACAACCAACTTAATTAAATCAACTGAATTTATATTAAATATTAATATTTACTTTGATAACATACTTTAATCATAAATCGATTAATATTTGATTGACTTCCATTCAGTTATTATTCATTCAATTTCCAAATCCCAAATTTATCTTATTTAGTTCTATCTCAATATTCAGTCTTAAATTAACCCCACTTAACCAAGTTAAGTTACAATTCCATATTCAATTACTAATTAATTTCACAATTAGTTTACTTTCATTTCAAAATCCATATTCTGATTCATTCATTCTCATTTATTAATTTCACACTGAAATCATTTTTTGATATATAAAACAAGTCCAAATTTTTAATCCAGTTTGAATTCCATCCAAATCAATCAAACAAGCCAATATCTAAATTATATGGTAAAAAAGTTCCTTTTTATACAAAAATATAATTTGGGACAAATTATTTCATTTACCCTCTTTACAGAACAATATTGTATTAGTTGTCAGTTCAATATTGAACATATCAAATAACACAATATAAAACATTTTCATAAAATCTACAAATACGCTTTCTCAAATATATGTACTCAAACTCAATCTAGGGTGTTACTAACCCCATCTCTATCGAGTTACGCCACAGATCCATGGTTATTACTAAACCTTATGCTCTGATACCACTATAACGGCCTGGAGGAATTCGACGCTTGAATTTCGACAATAATGCATAAACCCGTATTACTCGCCAAAACCAAGTATCGAAAATACCAGATAGTTAATAGAAAGAAATTAGAGGGTGAGATAAGAAAGAAATATTAGAATAGAAGAATACAAAGAAGAACCAACTAACCAACACAACATAGAATCTCACATCACAACGAAAAAAAATACAGAAATAAATCTTTATTCGGAGCTTGAAATAATACTTATATTTTACTAGAGTACACCTGTACATCTAGACAGTTATAGTTATCTATCCTCATATACAACACAAAACAGAATAAATGTTAATACGTTTTAACTCCTCCAATCCGTCTTCTAAAGTTCGTAGCATCCTAACCTGAACCTGTAAAACTCGGTCTGACCCGAGCGTTGCAAACGCCAAGATCAGTCTGGTGAACCAAAGTGAGAAAACTCACTAAGCTTATATGTATCATCCAACTTAATTTTAAAGTCAAAACTTTTCATTTCGAAAGAAAAGGATAATCGTAAGACTAATTCACACATAAAAACGGACGATTTTTATCTTATGATAACTCAAAACATTTTAAAATCATATTTATTCTAATATTATAATAGTGTTTAAATCAAATAAATAGAAATCTAGCGGAACGATTGCATCTCACTCTGCATATACATAGTATGCAATTAAAACCGCGGGTGTTTACTGGAGATTGAATTATGAATATGACAAGAAATGAAACCACCTTTCGATAGTGTATCTCTAAAGAGGAATATGCTGGGTTCAACAAGAACATCTTGCAACTCGGCCACACATGACCGACCACTCATTTCTCTTAAGTGTATTGAATGTATATCACCAACGGTTGGGTTCAACAACCATTTCCCGAAAAGGGATGGCATCGATAAAATAAAGAAGGAAATGGATTTTCTCTAGATAGGTAATAATACACCCAAATTGGGAGCGACCCATTTAGCAATGCTGCCCGCCCAATTTTTGTCATTTCCCGATTGCGAAGGTTGAGGTTTAAATTACCTTTTAAAGATAGCTCATCACCATTCACTTTGAGTGCCACATCGTCGGATCCATTAAATCACTAATTAACGTCCACAAATATACTCTGGGTGTTATGCTAAAAGAATTTTCCTTCTCTGCTACCATACTTGGTATATTTGTAAAAATCAACATACGTAGTTTTTAGGAAATACTCTGTTAGCCATTCATCCATACAAGCTGTCCTGGGACTAAAAAAACCATAGGCCCCTCCTACGACATCCTAGAAATCACCCTATGGATCAGTAGCGAGTAGTCCTTGCTATCCACAGATTCCAATCACGTTAGAATCACACATAAAAATAATTTTAGTTGCAACATTAGAGAAATTTGATCAGTGGTCCTTTTGCTTATGAAAATTCATGGTCTTCAACTGCTCCGTCTTCAGTCAGTATCTTTGATGATTTTGTATTTGCTGGTCCGGAATCGTTTTCGAATATGAATTCGATCCCGATCTTTCCATACCAACAATTGTATAGGTCAGATTTTGATAGTCGGTTATTTAACTATCAAATAAACAATCATTAAATCACGAAAATGAGTTCATTGGTTTAACACTTAGCATTACTTCGCCTTTTTAATTAAACCAATTAACGAGTGGTTAACTTAAACTTCTAATTCTTTCAATATTATGACTATAGCCTTTCACTTTTTATTTAATATAAGAGTATTTTCAAAATCATTTAAATATTTTAGTATTAAATTATATATATTTATATATTCCCACTTTGGATTAAATAAAATTTCATGTAAAACATCGTTACGACATTTCTTTTGTTTCATTTCTCAAAAATAATAATTAACACTTCTGCTTTAAATAAACTTATTCAACTCTTCTCGTTAATTCCTTAAATCTCGAAAATATCGTTATATTTTCAAAAAATCAATTTTTATTTATGTTACTTTGGAAATACCATTTTATATTCTTAATCTTTTTTATTTCCGTTACTCAACATTCATTAGTCCCTAACTGTAAATTGGTAAGCGAATAAATCCCTAAGTATCAACCCTGAAGACCGAAATCAACATCAGATTAATACTCAGAAAATCACTTAACTCAACCAATCTCCAGTTAGGTTCCAATTCTTTTATTTCTTATCTTACTCCTTATCAACCCATATTTTTCCACTTCTGATTCATTCAACCATTTTTTGCTTTGAAAATCTCATTTCAATTCCATCGTTTCACGTAAATTCATTATTATGTAACGTTAATTTAGAATTAATGTTTTAACTTCACTCCTCTTTTACAAACCTTATTTATTAAATGAAGTTTAATATAAACCCCTTTATATCTCGATTCCTTTTCACTTAATTCAGATGTTAAATAAACATTTAATTTAGACCATCATATTCGCTTAAAATCTCTTTATAACTTAGTTTTAAAAACTCGGGCTAATATAAAACCTGTTCATAACCTCCTTTCATAATTCAACTAGATTTCATTCCAAACTCAATTACTCACATAAATGAATTTCACTTAAAAAGTTATCTCTTAAATTATTATTAATTAAAATAATAATTTATTTATCGTTAACTGATACAAATATTTTATTTCTCTATAAAATCTCATTAACATAAGATTTTCTTTATAATCATTTAATGATTACTTATAAACTTTAAAAATAAACATTTATTTCCTTTTAATAATTTTTATTCAAATTGATATATTTCAACATCTATCTTCAGTTATAAAATAAAATTTATAACTTTATTTCTATCGATTCACAAGACGGTAAACCAATATTTATAAAACGATTGATTTATAGGCCATATGCTGCAAATTACTCAACCAATACTGCCCATTGGTTAAAAAAAAACAAATGTTGAAATTCAAGTCAACGATCAACAACGAAATCAATCATCCAATCAGAACAGTTCGTATAATGAGAATAAAAAAATAAATAACATTTAATATATTTAAAGAATCTAGTTGGATCCCTCCAACCTGTTTTTTCCGACATCCAAATCGTTACCTTAAATAAAATCATCTACTCCAATAATAGATATAATATTCAACAATCAAATAATAATAGCAATCCAAACATCCATATTTCAATTTAATACATTTATATTATTATAAATGTATCCAATGAGGTAAGTTACCTCATTTGGTAATAATCGTTAAAAATAACGATTGGTTTACATTAAAGTAAACAAATGTTTAATTTAATTAGTTCAGTCAACATATATAAGTAATCATCCAATAACAAACAACCATAGCACACAAATATTAAACTTGACTTATATAAAATATAAGTGGAATAAAACAGAGTGAGCTGTACTCACCTAGTGTTTCCATTCGTCGTCAAAATGTTTTATTTCACTTAAATTAAATTATACAAGTGCTTAATTTAATTAAAACTTCTGGCTGCGCCCAACTCTATCCATAACAATGCTCCTTATTTGGTCTGATTCTTTGAACGTATTAGCACGTTATAAATTATACACATTATTCACTTATAGATTAATATTATTAAAACTTAAATAATAAATTATTAATTTAAATCCTAATTTATGGTTATTAGGCACTTTGGTTCCTAATAATAATAATACGAAAATAAATAACATTTAATATATTGGAGGAATCCAGCTGGATCCTTCAACCTGTTTTTCCTTGCATCCAAATACGTTACCTTTAATAAAATCATTTATTCCTATAACAGATGTGATATTCAACAATCAAACAGTAACAGCAATCCAAACGTCCATATTTCAATTTAATAGGTTTATATTGTTATAAACATAACCAATGAGGTAAGTTACCTCATTTGGTAATAATCGTTAAAAATAACGATTGGGTTAAATTAAATTAAATGAAGGTTTAATTTAGTTGGTTCAATCAACATATATAAGTAATTATCCATAACAAACAACTATAGCACACAAATATTAAAACTGATTTATATAAAATATAAGTGGGATAAAACTAAGTGAGTTGTACTCATCATGGGTTCCCATCGTCGTCAAAATAGTTTGTTTTAATTAAATTAAAAAAATCTTAATATAATTAAAACTTCTAGTTGCGCCTAACTCTGTCTGTTACAATGCTCCTTGTTTGGTCTGATTCTATGCACGTATTAGCACGTTATCAATTATACACTTTATTCACTTATAAATTAATATTATTAAAACTTAAACAATAACTTCTTAATTTAATTCTTGATTATGGTTGTTAGGCGCATTGGTTAGGCTAGTTTCGATAGGCACATATAATTCACCTACGCCACTCACGTATAAAAATGAATTAGGCATATTATAATTTACCCAGGTGCGACACTGTTCATCTTCCCCATTTGTATCGAAACCTGCTATTGTTACTTCATTCCACTTCATCGTGAATCACTACTAACACAAATCTCTCCTCCCCATGCTTAACATGTTTTCCTCCCCACTTTATAATCCTGCTACAGTGCTTCCTCTCCATATGCCTTCGTGTATTCTGCCATTCATCCCTTTTTTTCTTTTCTTTTTGAAACCTTCTGTTTCTCTTCATCATACCCATTTAACTGCTCTTCTGTAACAACCCTGAAAATCTGAACCAATTTAAAAAATTTAAATTAGCTAAAATAGTGGATTTTAAATATTTAAGATAAATATTTTAAATAATGGCAATGAAAAGTGAGTTTGAATCGATGTTTCAAAACAAATATAATTAATTATAATTATAAACAAGGCCTGAAAAGGCGCTGCAGTTTCAAAATTGGAATCCAAACTTTGTCGGACTGTACCGGGTGCAAAACAAAACGGATTTGAGTGAAACCAAAAGTATTTAAATCTGTTAGTGAATACCTTTCTAACGAATATGAAAAATCGAATTTTCATAGCGAAAAGCAAAAGTTATGGCCAAATGAATTTTCAGAAAGGTCGCTATGGAATTTATATAGCCCGTGAAATTGGCCATTTTGCATATGACCTCGGAATTCGACGAAACCACTTTTTTGGATCCGGGATGTGAAGTTATTGCTAGGTTTCAAATTTCATAATTTTTGAAGCTAATATGTGAGCGTGGCAAAGGAAAATGTGTTTTGGTCAATTACAATTAAATTGGATCGACCAGAAATGGGCCTTTTTGCAAACGGTCTCAGAATTCGACGAAACTAGTTTTGTTGGCACCGTATCGTCAAAACATAGCTAGATTTATTTTTATGGAATTTTTCGAATTAGTTTTTGGCCCTGGAAAATTGAAATGTATGTTCAAATTGAATATTGAATGTTATATATTTTGATTTGAAGGAAAACTGACTGAAACAGTCGAGTGGGCCTACGAAACATATCCCATTGTGTTTGGAATGGGGGTAAAACGCTAGGGACGACATCCGTTGGGTTTGGATTGGGGTTCGTGAGTTAAAGAGGGTAGTTTTGGAATTTTAAAAGTTATAAATAAATAAATAAAAACCCCATTCGCCCACGTCAGTCCCCCCGTCTTCTCTCTCTCCCCAGTCGCGATTAACGGCGGCTAAGCCTTCACCATTTCCCGACCAAATTCCGATCGATCTAAGGCGTTTCAGCATCTCCGCCAGTTGAAGCATTTGAAGCCCTCCACCTCCTCTTCAAATCCGACCCCGCCTCGCCACCTATCGCCTCGCCATCGTCAAGCACAACCCCTCGAAAATCGCGCCCTTTGAAGGCCCGCCGCCGCTCGGATCTGGGCTCGAACTCGACGTGGTGCACCTGCGTGGGAAGCTCTCTCCATGGGCGACAACGTGACACCCTCCGATCGTCACCACGCTGCTCGGATTTCGCGAAATTCCCAACCCTAGTTTCGAACCAAACAAGAAGGTAACGATTTTAATATATATAAACTATATTATAGCATTTTAAAAGTGCTACCGTTTATGATTTCACTGTAAAAATCATATCTTTTTCGTTTGTTAACGAAATTCAGTGAAACAAGAGACAGTGGACTCGTGTGGACGTCTTTTACCTTCTAGAAGAGACCGCATATTTTTCTGAGCCTTCTGCTATTTTTGGTGGAGTGGAACTCAATGTGAGATTTCTAATTTATAAACGATATGGAAAACGATGATGTATAAATTATATAGTCGATGTATGAGTTATATAAGCGTTGTACACCTCTTGTATAAGCGTTGTATAAGTTGCACGTTCGATGTATAAGTTATATATGCGTTGTAAAAATTATATATGTGTTGAAATAGAAGTGAATTGCTATGTGTATATATATATATATATACGCCCCTCGTCCACAAACCATGGACGATATTTATTGGTTGTGATTGGTGTGAAAATTGATTGATAGCGAATGGTTGATTGGAATTGTTTGTGGTTGATATTGATTGATTGTGGTTGAAAAATACCCGTTTGTGGTTGAGAAATATTTGGTTGAAACCACATAGGATTAGTTTGTGGAAATGAAATAAATATATACATGCCGCCTGCGTGCGAACTAGATGCATGATCCCCATTGTCAAAAACCGCGAGGTTTTAAGGTAGAGCGAGGAGCCGTACTAGGGACGGTCCCGGTTTTAACTACCCTGCCGTTATGCTACCGAAATTTTGAATAATATTCATGTGTTTGAATTATTTTCATTTGTTGAAACTATATTTATTCATTGAATAGAAAACCTTCATGTGTTGAGTCGATATTCATTCGTTGGATAGAAATTCATGTGTTGAATGGTATTCGTGTTTTAAATATAAAAATCACATTTTTATCTATAGATATAAACTATAGAAAACCTTCATGTGTTGAATCGATATTCATTCGTTGAATTGAAATTCATGTGTTGAATGGTATTCGTGTTTTAAATATAAAAATCACATTTTTATCTATATATATAAACTATAGAAAACCTTCATGTGTTGAATCGATATTCATTTGTTGAATTGAAATTCATGTGTTGAATGGTGTTCGTGTTTTAAATATAAAAATCACCTTTTTATCTATATATAGAAACTATAGAAAACCTTCATGTGTTGAATCGATATTCATTCGTTGAATTGAAATTCATGTGTTGAATGGTATTCATATTTTGAAATAAATTGTTTTATAATAAAAATCACCTTTTTTATCATCTATATGAACTATGTAAAAGGACCTTGTTTTAAAAGAAATGTTTTATAATAAAAATCCTATTTTTATTACCTATATAAACTATATAAAATAATAGTGTTTTGAAAAGAAATGTTTTACAATATAAAAATCACGTTTTTATTATATATATGAATTGCTAAATATAGTGAAATGTTGAAATAGAAGACAGTTAGATAAAAATATCATTTTTATCAAATGTATGAAAAGAATATAGCTTTGAAATCGAAGAATCGATATATATATAGAAATAGAGTTAAAATATATCGAATAACGACGCTGCAGTTCGTATTTTGAAACCGTGATTTCAAACGATTATACCGGGAGATCCGACCATCGGATTTTCCTGAAATCGCAACCGTTGGGTTCGCTTTGTAAATATCTTTCAATGACACCAACTTTGTAAAAATCCAACGGTTGGATTGTCTGGAATGTTTAATTCAAATCTTAAGAAAAACAGCGCCAGAAACGATTATATATATAATTATATTTAATCGAATAACGACGCTGGAGTTCGTATTTTGAAATCGAAACTTCAAACGATTATACCGGGAGATCCGACCGTCGGAATTTCCCGAAACTGGAACCGTTGGATTCATTTTGAAAGGATCTTTCTAATGACGTAAATTTTGTGAAGATCCAACGGTTAGATTTTCAGATATGTGTAAATAAAATCTGAAGAAAAACAACGCCACGGTCGCGTTATAGCCCGAAGCATCGTTTTGAATAAATTAGCTATTTTAAAATAAATAAAAATAGCGATAAATCATTATAAAATATTATAAATGATATGGATGTGATTTAGAAATTAACTGAAGGTTGGCTAAGTCGAATGGTTTCCTGGATGTTGATCTGATGTTGGTTTCGGCCTTCGGGGTTAATATTTGGGAAATCGTTCTCTTACTGATTGACGGTTAGTGACTAATGAATTGAAATGATGCGTGTGTATGATAGTGTTGCACTTGTTTATTATATACGCGAGTTGTTCAGAAAGACCGGATTTACCCCATTCTGAATAACTGAATCGACGATAAGTAATCGAAGATAAAAACAATGGTCGAAGACCGGAGATCTTCACCTCGTTTGGATGGTAACCGAGGTCCTGATTGGGAGGCATCCCGAAATATGGATAATGAGTGGTGATCGTCCAGACGTACGTGGTGATCGATGGGTTTGTGAGGTATTTAGTGCCTCCGGTTTCGTTCAGACCCAGGACGGACTTGTATATGGACTGTGTGTCTGACATTGGATTTTATTCTGTGTTGATCGATCTCTATTAAATATACATCTGTTTGGCGGCGGAGAATTTATTCTTTTGCTTAACGCCCTTCTTTGAAACGCACGAGCTCAGAGGTTGTATATCGATGGACATCAGTCGTATGGCATGAATTGCCTGTGTGGCATGCTAAGACGCAGTGATCAGGGCTTTTGTTGAAAAGCAAAGTATTGTGGTGATGATCAAAGCACCGCCTGCGTGACGTAGCTTTGTGTATAACATGAAATCGCGAACCTCACACCCCGGTATGAACCAGAAACGGGAGAGGACCTCAGGGAGGACATGCGTTTCTTTCTAGTTAGAAGTGGCGTCAGTGGTTTTACCCGCCCTGACGAGTTTGACTTATGTGGTTGTTGCTGTTGCGAGGCGCCTCGGTTTGATCGGACGATCCGGGTCCGATGCAGTCATTCATTGGCTCATTTACGCCCCAAAGGGCGGGGAAACGTATTGTTCAGGCACTATAATCCACTCCGTGTGGACCGGCCTTGTCGCTCCAAGGGGCAGTTGCGGTTGTTCCGGAGGCTCGGGCTAGAGAGTTTCGAAGTCGGTAAGGACTATCTTTTGCCTTGGTTCATGACGGAAATCCAATTTCCAAATACGTGACTGTGCGGTTTTGATTGTATAGCTATATATGGCGACATAGTGGTATGAGGCATTAATGCCGTCTATGATTGATAGTTATGATTTGAAATTGTTTTCAAAACATATAAACACTAGCAGTAATATCAAGTGCCTTTGTTTTATTCGTATCAAGCATATTTTGGCCGTTATAAGGTAAAAACTCTATCCTCCGATTTGCGTTGCATTGTGTGATGGGAACTGAGTCTTACAATGGCTTCATTTTTATAAAAAGCATTGCGTTGTTTAAAAGAAAGATTTGTTTTAAAGCACTGGCAATCCAATGGAGTAAACCCGTTCCACGAAAGTGGTGTGGTCCTGTGATTAGCCATATATTAAATGTGTTAAATAGATTTCTCATACCAGTCCCATGACTGACTCGTAGTTTGTTTCACTTTCAAACTCGGGTGCCCCTTTTTCTACACGGGCAGCCTTGTATTCAGGTTTAGCTGGTTCTTTTTGGATAGCTGGAGCTGAAGATGGATTCTATCATTTATCTCTTTTTATGCTGTTCAGCTCCTATTGTACATATTTTGTTTATTTCCGCTGTAGACATTTATGTATAGCTGAACTGTATTTGTACTAAGTATGATCCTGTATACTGTGTAACTCTGATGATTACTCTTATCCAGTATATTATATTGTTCATTATCTGGTGTATTTATTTAATTCTGTTCTGCTATTATCTGTTTCTGTGTTATATTCCAAAGATTACCCTTGTCTCCGTCTGTACGGGATTTGGGGTCGTCACATCGTGGTATCAGACTGTTATAAGCGTTAAATATTTATATTCTATGCTTATACAGTGTAGAGTGCACTTTGGATGATGGTTGATTATTCATCGTTGTTATTGTATACATGTGTTGTAGAAAGTCCATATAATTAACATTATATGGTAATTGATTTGGCCAAATTCAATATTTGAAATAGGAATATTTGAAAAAAAGAAATATTTGAAATAGAAATATTGGAAATAGAATATTTGAAAATAGAAATATATGAAGCCGTGTCGATTAGATTGACGCCATTTTGACGTGAACGATATTTATATCGATTTTATCCAATTTAAAAGGAATATCGAAAGTGATTTCAAAATCTGATATTTTGAATAGAAAACGAATTCGAATTGAATTTAATAGAAAACGAATTCGAATTGAATTTAATAGAAAACGAATTCGAATTGAATTTAACAGAAAACGAATTCGAATTGAATTTAATAGAAAACGAATTCGAATTGAATTTAATAGAAAACGAATTCGAATTGAGTTTAATAGCAAACGAATTTGAACTGAATTGAAAACGAATTGAAATAGAATTGAAATCGATTTGAATTGAAATCAAATAGAAGTGAATGTAAAAAGAATTTATAAGGGAAAATTCAATTTTGATTTTAATTTGAAATAAAAATTGAAATTGTTTTTGAAACAAATTTGAAATGATTTATAAAATTCGTTTTATAAAGGAAATCGACGAAATATATATATATATATATATATATATATATATATATATTATATATATATATAATGGCCTGAATAGAACGCGTCGCGCCGCGGCAGTTCGTGAATTTCGACCATTGACTTCGAACGGACATTGCGGGAGATCCGACCGTCGGATTCTCCTAAAGCCGGAACCGTTGGGTTCATATCGAAAAGAGCTTTCAAAAGAATATTAGAAATTTGAAATCTAACGGTTGGATTTGGAGATACGTCCAAATCAAATTTGGAAAAGGTCGTTGTAAGTGCAGTTCGATGGCCGTTGATGGAAATCGACTGTACGTGCCTTGATAAAATTATTAAAAATATCAATAATTTGTGTAAAATCATAAGAAATGATTTGGGAAAAATTGGGATGAAAAACTCCGCATTTGAAAAGATAAAAATAGATTTTTATCGAAATGAACTAGTTTTGAACTAGAATTAAAATTCTATTTATTTTTAAATAAATAAATTTGATTTGAAAGGCTTTTAAAAGTAACACCAGGATTTCCAATAATTGAATTGGAATGGATTTGAATTGAAATCATCTTTGGATTATTTCGATGTTGGATTTCGTGATTATACAGATATTGTTATGGAAATTTGAAAGATATATTTATATCGTTATTTCCAATACGATATTTGTTGGTCGTAGAATTTGATATTGAATATAAGCCGATATATTTTCTATTCAGAGCCTTGTATTTAATATCAAATGTGATTTGGGTTTGTCGTGAATGGTGTCTTCATTAACACTGTTCTTAAACCAAATTGAGAAAAAGATTAAATCTTTTATTTAGATTTAATGAAGTATACCAATTAAATAATATTTAATTGGAATTGAATTGGTATTAATTTTTGGGTTTATCGTGAACAGTGTTTTAAATAACACTTGTTCTTTAACCCGATAATTAATAGAATGTGAATTTGGGTTGTCGTGAACGGTATCTTCAATAATACTGTTCTTAGATCCAAAGGAGTTAAGAAAATCAGAAACTAACTGGAGATTAGTTAAGTTGAATGGTTTCTGGGGTATTGATCTGATGTTGGTTTCGGCCTTCGGGGTTAATACTTAGGGAATTGCTCACTTGCTGATTTATGGTTAGGGTCTGATTGAAATGTAATGTGATTTTTGGTTTATAGTGAACCGTGTTTTAAATGACACTGATTCTTTAACCCAGTTAAAGATTAAAACTAAGTGGAGTTTTAATGAATCTTTAATTAGATTGAAAAGATCGAGAATGGAGTATCACCAGTTTTGCTCCAAAGCGATAGTTAAATCTTTAATTAGATTTGGAAGTGGAATGGTAATTGATTTTACCGATAACACCGTGATATTAGATATGGAGTATTACCAGTTTTGCTTCATGGGATGAATAGATTGGGACTGGGAAATAAAATAAATAATTACTTCGGTGTGGTTCACTAATCCCGACTAGTTTGTAAAACCATAATTTGGTTTGAAATGATATCCAAAGGATGATTAAAGAATAAATTTTAAAGAATTTATCTTTGATAAAAATTAATGGGAACCTTTCCCTAAGAATGTGAAATTTAGAAACTAACTGTAGGTTAGCTAAGAAGAATGGTTTCCTGGGTATTGATCTGATGTTGGTTTCGGCCTTCGGGGTTAATATTTGGGAAATTGTTCTCTTGCTGATTTACGGTTAGTGAATGATGAATTGGAATGAGGCGTATGTTGTGTTTGTGTAACATTTGTTTGCTATATAAGCGGGTTTTTTCGGAAAGGCCGGGTTTATACCCATTCTGAATAACCGATTCGACGATAAGTCGAAGATGATGACGGTGGTCGAAGACCAAAAGTCTTCACATCGTTTGGGTGATTACTGATGATCTTGATTGGGCTGTACACCCAAGATGAGGGAATCAGTTGGTGGTCGTCCAGACGTACTTGGAGATCGACGGATATGCGAGGAAAGTGCCTCTGGTTTCGTTCAGACCTAGAAAGGACTTGTAAATGGATGGTGTGTCTGACATTGTATTCCTTTATATTGTATTCGTTGATCTCTGCTAAATATATATCTGTTTGGCGGCGGGGAATTTATTCTCTTTCTTAACGTCCTTCTCTGAGACATACGAGCTCAGAGGTTATATATTGGCAGAAATTAGTGGTACGATATGGATTGATAGTGTGGCATGCTTAGAGTCAGTGATCCAGACTTTTGTTGAAAAGCAAAGTTTGGTGGATGATGATCAAAGCGCAGCTTTGATATAGCACGGCTTTGTGTATAGCATTGATTCGCGAGCCTCACACCTCGGTATGGTGGTAAACTGATGGTTTGATCAGTATGCTTTTTAGTGGATGGGCACCTTAGTGGTGTCGTGGATTCGGTCGACCGAGATGAGCTTAGTGCTCAGGGATATATAGAGTAAGCGGTGTTTTCTCTCGCTGGGACGTAAGCCGCGGTGATACTCTGGTCCCAAAAGTGCAGATGTGCAGACGGTGTTTTCTCTTGTTGGGACATAAGCTGTGCGGAATTGCACTACGCGATCGATCTTTCGAATCAGGAGCCACCATGATGGAAATCCAATTTCCAATACATGTATTTCGGTTTTATTTGTAGAGCCTAGTATGGCGACATAGTGGGATGGGGCGCTTATGCCGTCTATGATTGATACTTATGATTTGAAGATATTTTATACAATATGCACTTATAATAGTATCAAATGATTTGTTTTAAACGTATCAGGTATTCTTGGCTATTATAAGGTAAAAACTCTATCCTCCAGCTTGCGTTGCATTGTGTGATGGGACCTGGGTCTTATAATAGCTTCATTTTTCTTTATTTAGCATTGCGCTGTTGTTTTATGCACTGGTGTTCTTGGGAGGAAACCCATTCCGTGTTATACGGCGTGGTCCCTTGATTTACCTAACTTCAAAATAAAGATTTACAACTGTTTTAGTTCTCACACCAGTCCCATGACTGACTTGGTGTTTATTGTTTTAACCTAAACTCTGGGTGCCCTTATTTTCGACACGGGCAGCTAGTAGTTTTGGTTTTGCAGATTTATATTCACAGGATCCTGGTTTACAGCTGGAACAATACTCGGAAAGCTTTGTATCCGTGTATTACTTCTAGTTGTGTATTGTATTATTTTCCGCTGCGATGTATATAAATGTAATTTAAATCTCTGATATTTCTGTGTAATATTCATTTATACTCTGTATATTCTTGTATTCTGATGGAATTGTTGTAATAACAATGAAATGTTCTTCCGTCTGCGTCCTTTTGAGGCTTGTTCTCGAACTATCCGCGCTTTCCTCACCGGGGAAGTTACGGGTTTTCACATCTTCACGCTGCTTCTCACCAAAACAACTCACGAGTTCAACCTGGACATGCCTTTGGTTAGCTCATAAAACAGGTCCGACTTTACAGCTGCCCCCTTCTCATTTCTTCATTCTCCTTTTTTTTTTACATGGGTACGATTTTGTTCTGTTGAGTAGGAGATGAAATAAGGTTCGGTTTAGTTTTCTGGAAAGGAAAAAATGGAGAATTTAAGTTTATGAAACTAGGCATACATTTTGATTTGCAGGGAGAAAAAGAAAATGGTAAGAAATTAGATGGGAACAATATTTATAGTAGAATAATATAGAGATAGGAACAACTTCACTTCATCTGGTATGGCTACACTATGACTTAGCTTAGCTTTGTCTTTACTTCAGCATGGCAGGGAAGAAAGGGACGTACAATATAGAAGGATAGGCAAAAGAAATCGGATATCCTGCACCTGAGTTTTCATTTCATATATAGGGTAGCTGGGCATACATTTAGGCATGTGAAGTGCATGTATATATATACACACATATACTAGGCTACGACAAAACTTAGAGGTGAAGGGATAGGTAGATTTGCAAATATATTTTCATGTGCATTGTACTTCATAAGGGGTAGGGTAGCTATGTTTTAGGTTCTTGAATTATTTAATGGTTAAGTTTATCTTTTTATTTTTATTTTATTCTGGTATTAAATTTTACCGCTAACCGTTGTTTACCGGTAACTGTTAAATTCATATTGTCACACACAAACTACAAACGCAATGAAAATGAATACACAACTACGTCTTAACGTTCTGGTCCCAATAAAATTCATTTCGTTGAAAACCGACTACGTTTACACAACGACATTATTTAAATTTCAATTTATTTATCGATTGACCTTTAAATTGAAAGCATAAATAAAACAACTCTGATTGACTCCAAACTGGAAATCTAGCAATAATTAGCTATATATATTCCAATAAAATTCATTTCATCGAAAACAGAAGTCATTTGAAAAGGGTTATTTCTATGTCTTATATAATATCAATATAATATAATTTAAATCCAACACAAATCTATTCGATAATAATAAATTATTATTATCGTATATCTCCAAATGAAATCTCATACACCTCCAAAATAAACCAATATATATTTTAAACTCAATATTTAAAATCCCCATAGCGACTATTTGAAAATTTGAATTGGACATAACTCACAATCAATTATTTGAAATCCCCATTTTTCTCTTAATTTAGGAAATTATAATCAAATAGTTTCGGGCGATTCTTGTTTCATAGAATTCCGACTTAAAATGGATTCTTTATATTCAGTTGAAGTTTAAATCGTAAATTACGAACTACGTCACGTTTCGAGCTCGTTTATAATCAAATATAAATCTAACGTTCAAACTTCGTTATATAAACAAATTCTATATTATAAATCCATTTATAATTCTAATTCCCTATTTAATGTAATAAAATAAAATAAATATCTGATTGCTGAAAATACGGGACGTTACACTAACCCTATCTCTAATGAGTATTTCTTATAGGATATTGCTAATCTTATCTATAATTAATTTTTTTCATCTTGTTCTATTGCATTGTACCCCAAATCTTTGTAAACCAAAGCTCTGATACCATACTGTAACGACCCAAATCTATGAGCCGTTAGAGGATACAACACATCAAAACAAAACACAAAAGAACATTTCATTGCTATTAAAACAATTTTACATAGAGTACATGGTTTATAAGAGAACATATAATTGGTTCACAATGGAAAAATATCATAGGACGGTAAATTACAATACAGCGGAAACATAAAAAAAATTCAGCGGAAGACTCAAAATAATCCAGAGTATAGCTCCAGCCCTAATTCAAGATCCTGCTCCATAAAATATATGCAAAACCAAAACCACTAGCGGCCTGTGTAAAAAATATAGGCACCTAGAGTTTAGGTGGAAACAATAAACTCTAGGTTAGTCATGGGACCGGTATGAAAACCAAAACAGTTATTATACTTTATTTTAAAGTTGGGTAAATCAAAGGACCATACCGTATAACATAGAATGGGTTTACTCCACATGAATACCAGTCATAAAAAGAAACACCCCACCTTCGTTAAGGTCACTCACTAAGGGAATGCCTTAATTTCGGTGGAGCATTATAGGTAAAAGATGCAGACAAATTAAAAGACAGACAATTAAATAAAACTTTATTTCATTGATAAACAGCTTGTACAAAGATTGTTTTACAATACCAATGTATCATGTCTTGCTTACAAAAATAAAGAAGCACAAAATGATTTCCGCTAAATAAAGCATGAGCTAGCCATAGCAGTAGAAGAGAGAGTCCAAGGCAACACGTCAAAGAGTCTTCAAGCTTGGAAAGAGTAACGGTCCAAACAAACCTGAGCTATTCCCTCCCTGACTACCTGGAGGGGGGGAAACGGAAGAAAAGAAGACGAGAGAAAACGGTTCAGACAATAAGTCTGGTAAGTTCGGTGATTACTAGCATTTAAACAAGTAAAAGGGATCATGACAGGAGTAACAGAACATAGGACAATACCCTAATATAAGACAAGATGGGTTGAACATGTGATCACACCTATTACAATAATCTCTGTACCACCGAGCTAGTGTCTCAACTAATAATCTGTACGATAATTGTGATCCTAACCCCCGTAATTGTGTTAGCCATAAGGTGTACATCTATCGTGAGGATTCTGTTTATTACCTAGATCTAATCTAGGGTTTACTATCGAGTACTTACTAGATTCAACTAGGGTTAGGGCCACTAGGGTTTATGCTACCTATTGAATGCTTCTCGGATTCAGGGTTTACGCGACCTAGGTCCAACTAGGGATTATGCTACCTATTTGTATTAAGTTTCCATGTGTTTGTGTCAGTCGGCACTCTCTTGCGTGTAGATACTCTGTGCTGGCCCCACCATAAGGTGTATCATAGCCTTATGATAGCGACCTAACACGATTCAAGATGCACAGTATATAACTACTAGTACCCAGTGCCTGCTTTTTCCCACTCTGGAGTACATGCAAACCCGTAAACCGTTGGAACCTACACTAACGTACCCTTGCCGTTATCTTTGACCGCTTATAATCAGCCCAGTAATCGTGCCCCACCCTGCCTAGTTTCAGGGTACCATGATACATCTATATGGGTTACTGCTGAAATGGGTCCCCGTTACTAGGGTTTCCTGCTGGTTAAGTTTGTGGGCCTATATATACAAATATTACCCACCTATACGAAATGTACTTAACCCTCCCACTGATTCTAGCATGTTTTCTTAACGGTTAAGTTTTGTGGGCCTATATTTACTAATATTACCCACTAACCCGACGTGCACTTAACCTTCCCACGGATTCAAGCATGTTTATTTAATGGTTAAGTTTTGTGGGCCTATATTTACTAATAATACCTACCTACCCAACGTGTACTTTAACCTCCTACTCGTCAAGTCGTGTTGGTTAAGTGTTTCTTATTAACTTAACCTTTCTTGCTTATCATGTTGGATTGGTTAAGTGTGATTTATTAACTTAATCCTGTTCATTCATCAAGTTATATTGGTTAAGTATTTCAAATTTAACTTAAACCCATTCGCTCATCAAGTTATATTGGTCAAGTGTCATTAATCAATTCAAGTTGACTTAACCCATCCACCCGTCATGTCATGTTGGTTAAGTGTTTCCTTCTGGTGTTGACTTAACCCAACCTCAAATCTTGTTATATTGGTTAAGTGTTGTTCTCGTGTTAACTTAACCCTTCCCATACATCATGTTATATAATTGGTTAAGTGTTTCCCTCTTGTATTACTTAACCCCACCACATGTCACCGTATATTTTGATTAATTGTTATCTTAGTTAACTTAACCCTATCATCTGCTTAATTAACATGTTACAATGGTTAAGTGTTCTAAGTTTTTACTTAACCTCACCCACTTTCCCAGCTAACATGTTATTACGGTTAAATGTTTTCCCTAATTACTTAACCTCACCATTTTTAGCTTGATTTATTCATGAGCCTTAATTAATTAATTAATTAAAGCACCAACCACCCACATTAGACAGATATTTTTGTGGTTACTGGATGTGCCGGTCGATTCCGGGAATGTTTACACCACAACTCAGTCTAACCTTGGGTCTTTCTGGGCTTGATGCACTAACTACCCACATTGGATAGGTATTGTTGTGGTCACTGGATGTGCTGGTCGGTTCCGGGCAGTTTTACACCACAACTCAGTCTAACCTCGGGTTAGGCATATTCGTCTTTTACAAAATTCACATATTTTCTATATATGTCTAATTCTTTATGTACGTTAATCTTAATTTAATCATGCCATAATTATCCTTTGATTATGCTCACAATAAATGGTATATCAAATATACCAAATCTATGCCATGTAATTTTCATGTTTATCCTTCATACTTATAAGTAAATTATAAATCAATTTTTTTCATGGCCCACTTCTCCCCTAAATCATATTCATAATCTTTGGTATATAAAAATTATACGATTTAAATGCCACTAATCATTGACATGTGCCAAACATGCCAATTACATATAATTTCATATTTTCCCATCGCTACCCCCGTGGAACGTACGCATGAATCACACAAAATGTTGGGCTAGTAAATTAGCCCAAACCCATAAACAAAAAAGGGGTAATAAACAAGGAACATGAAATAAACGTAAAATAGCATACATTTAACTTATCACATGTAACTTGGCATAGATGTATCATTATCTCAATTAAACAGGTAAAGGTGAACTTGTGACTAAGTTGGATCTAATTTTCATGTGAACTTGATATGGTCTAACATGGAGGTTTAACATATAAACAAAGTTTTAGACCACAATTTAGCATACTAACTTATGTATGTCAAAACATAAGGAAGCCACTATGAACATATTTAAATCACAACTTGGCATGATAACTTATGTGTGTTACAACATAAGAGAACTACTACCAACATATTTAAATCAAAACTTAGCATGATAACTTATGTGTTAAAACATAAGAGGATTACCATAAACATGTTTAAATCACACTTAGCATGATAACTTGTGTTAAAACATAAGAGGATTACAAATCCAATCTTGCAACATAAATAGATTCAATTTGACATAGTTATAAATGTTAATCTAACATGTAAGCATGTGATTTAGATCATAAATGTAACACCCCACGCCCGCTATGGTCACTCACTAAGGGAATGCCATAGCATCGGTGGAGTATTTTAGTGAATATAGAACAGAAAAATTACAACAAGACAGATATAAATAGTACTTGAAATTTAAAACATCATCTCATAACAGCGGAAATAAACATGTCTGGTTACATCATAAAACCACGATAAAAGTCAAGTACAATATCCGTCAAAATAAAAAAGTACACAATCCCACTCTCTCATACAATAGCCAAAACAAAAGAAAAGATAACTGGATAACTGGAGCTTTACATCTATCCAAGCTCCTAAAGACTGGAACAGCAATCCGCTCAAGCTCCACTACTGCTAGGATCCACCGTAGGACCTGAGGGTTGGGAAAAAGATAAAAACAACGGGGTCGGACATAAGTCTGAGCGAGTCCTATAACTTTAACAATACAATCATTAAAGTAACCAGAGAAGATATAAACTTGACCCACGGTAATGTCTGGGGATGAATGGCTACACTAAGCAGCTTGATAGACTTAGGATAAACTAAGATAACCGTAAAGACGCATCTACCCACCCAAGGATAATTACTACACTGCACCACACCAGTCATTCCCACTCAAGGATTGATCCCACCCTAGGACTTAAAGAAAGATATAACTAGTAGTTTCATGTACCCCTAACTGACCCCATAGGTGCCGTCTGCCCCTATCTCCACTAGGTGTACTTAGTAATTTTACCCAGTAGTTTCGTGTACCCCTACATAGGTGCCGTCTGCCCCTATCTTTACTAGGTGTACCCACTACTCCCCATCGATCGGCTCCCTACCGTAGATACCCGTGCTAGTCCCACAGTGGGGTGTATCACTCCCCTAAAGTGGCTACCTGATAATATCAACGGTGCACGGCTTTATATCTACACGATGCAACAACGGCTTATCTACCAGCCCGGGCCCACACACGCATATGAAACCCGTTGGACTCGCGTTGCCACCGCTAACCCGTTTTGGCCTCTTATAATCAAGCCTAATATGCGTGTCCCGTCACTCGACATGGGTCGAGCCCACAAAGATACGTTTGGGATATTGGTTGAAATGGGCGCCCACAAGCTACCCACCTAAGCTTGTCACTTATCTAGTGTATCCCACTTAACCCTTTAATCATGTTTAATTACATGTTTCACTTGGTTAAGTATTCTAATCGTATTTTCTATTGCCACCCAAGGCAACCCACTAGATTCCACATGCCACCCAAGGCAACCATTAAATTTCCACATGCCACCCAAGGCACCCACTTAACCCCTCATGTCCCACTACATGCTAATATGGTTAAGTGTTTCTTAATTAATTAAGACCGTGATCTCCCATAAAGACCTCCCACATTAGACTGGCTGTTATGACCGCCTGGTTAAGCCGGTAGGGTCCGGGCAGTCTTACGTCATAACAGAGTCTAACCTCGTGTCTTTACCTTAATCACGTATTTAATTTATGGCTAAGACCTCTCACATTGGGCTGACATTTGTAGCAACTGGTTAAGCCGGTTGGGTCCGGGCAGTTTTACACTACAAATGAGTCCAACCTCGTGTCTTAGTCGATTAATTACACCTTATTAATCACCCCCATATTAATTATCCCTAATTAATATCAAATTTTCCATAACATGGGTAGACCTAACTCAATAGGTAGATTCCCATGGGGTAGACCTAACTCAATAGGTAAATTCCCACTTATGGTAATTTATTTTTATGGTATGCTTAATCATACCCAATCATATTTTTATTAACATATTTACCAACCCCATCGTTCCCCACGTAAGTCGTTCTCATTTCATGACATAAATAAGGGGAAGATCATCACAAATATCATGGGTTTAGCATACAACTTTGTCATGGGTTAAGAGGATGTCAACTTGCATATATGAGCATATATTAACCCAACTACATATAACCCAAACTTGCATATTATCATACACATGATTTGCATAACATGTTGCATATGAGCTTGCATATTATCATACACATATCTTGCATAACATGTTGAACTTGCATATAAGCATTCTCATAACTTGCATAACATGTTAAACATGCATTTAAGCATACACATAACTTGCATAAGCATTCACATACTTGCATAAGCATTTACATACTTGCATAAGCATTCATATACTTGCATAAACATTCACATACTTGCATAAGCATGCATAACTTGTATATCATGTTAAACTTGCATTTAAGCATATACATAACTTGCATAAGCATTCATATATTTGCATAAGCATGCATAACTTGCAAATCATGTTAAACTTGCATTTAAGCATATACATAACTTGCATATAACTTGCATAACTCACTTTGTTAAACATGCATAAATCCACTTATTAAATATGCATAAACCCACTTGTTAAACATGCACCAAACAACTTGTTAAGCATGCATAAACCAACTTATCAAACATGCATAAACCCACTTATTAATTATGCATAAACATAGGAAAACATAGAGTAGCATATCATTATAAATGATTCAAACTCATTAATCCGCATTTAAGACCATAAGTCTCATTACACCCAATCTACTTACTTTAACAATTGATGTTAAAGTGATAGAAACTCACCAAAACCAAGATTAGCAAACTCATGAAGGGGAATTAGTTGCTAAATATGAAGATGGTGATGATTAGAGATTGATTAGAGAGTGATTAGCTTGCAACTTCCTTCATAAACAAGTGGAGGCTCCTTCTAAGATTTAATTTGGCAGCATGAGGCCATCATTTCTATTTTTAGTATGGATTAGGGTAGGTTTAGGGTGTATTTATAGATTAGGAGAGTGTTTTAGGCCCTTAGATTAACCCTAAATTAGATTAGGTCCGTTAGATTTAGGAAATCTCTAGAACCCAGCCCAGCCCTAGCCAGAAAACCAGATCTGGTGCACCCAAGCACCCTGGTTCAACACGCCGTGTCGACAGGCAAGTCGACTCCCCCTGTCGACAGGCCTGTCGACAGCCCTGTCGGCATGGTCAAGGCGGGAATTCTCCCGCCTGGCCCCGCTAGTTCTAATTTGAAATCTGAATTTAAATTTCTAAATCTGTTTTTAACTTTGAATTTTCTGCAAACTTCTTTGGGCCATAACCGGGCCATACGGACTCCGATTCTCGAAAACTCGGACTCTATTTCGCATATTTTTCCGAGACGAACGCAATAACGCAGCCCGTTACCCCCAATTCCCACATCTGAGATTATTTATCCTATGATTAGAGAATTTTAGTATTAGCTAAAATTCGGGGTGTTACATTCTCCCCTCCTTAAAGGATTTCGTCCCCGAAATCTCTAAGCTAAGGAGAATGCATATCCTACCATCCAAACAACCATCTACTCAATCCATCAAAACACGGGCATCCATTGTCCTTAAAACAATTTCTAATGATGTATGAGCATATGCAAAAAGTGTGTGTATATGTTCCCTATCTAATGTATGAACATATGCAAACCATGATAGTGCCATGCATCCATTATGTATGCGAGAGAACCCTATCGACACATACAATATCTACATGAGTGCACAATCATTCACCAAAATGCATCATCCATATGATAACACAATCATTATACATCCATAAATATAGCTTCCTATACACAATTTTATGCAATATGCAATATGAAGTGATTGAGCCGATCTAGTGCCTAAAGTGTGTGTACATGCATCCACGAGCAACCACTAGCAACCACTTGCATCCACTTGCATCCATCAACCATAACATGTCTCAAACACATGTTTCAACCATAGGTTTACCCTATCTAAAGGTCAATCAGTACCAACGAGAGGATATACTAAAGATAAGATAAGTACTAGACAACGATAGAGGAGAAAGTAAAGACATACCCTCAAAAAGAGATGGGTAAAATGAACGCATCTTCGCTTCCGTCTCCCAAGTTGCGTTGCTCTCATCTTCTCCCCATTGCACTTTGACTAGTTGAACCTCTCGATTCCTCAATTTCCTAGTCTCTGACCCAAGGATGCGAGTAGGAGCTCGTCGAATAGTCACATCACGCTCTACCTCTACATCTCTAAGCAAGCTCGGCTCTACCACCTCTGCCGTCTCATGTAAGCACTTCCTCAGATGTGATACATGGAATACATCATGAACACCACTAAGTCTGTCGGGCAACTCCACCCTATATGCCATCCGTCCAATCCTTTCCTTAATAGGAAACGGTCCAACAAACCTCGGTGCTAACTTCCCAATGGATCCAAAGCGAACAACATTTCTCAACGGAGATACTTTGACAAAAACCATGTCCCCAACCTCAAACTCAAGATCCGTCCTTCTCTTGTCCGCATAAGATTTTTGCCTATCCTGCGCTGCTTTCATCCTTCTTCGAATCAAGTCAATCTTCTTAGAAGTCTCCCTAACCATATCAGGCCCAAGCAAGATCTTATCCGTAGATTCCCACCAACATGTAGGTGATCGACAAGGCCTTCCATAGAGAGCTTCGAAAGGAACCATACCAATACTGGACTGAAAGCTGTTATTATATGCGAACTCCACCAATGGAAGATGCTCTTCCCATGTACCTCCAAAATCTAAGATACAAAGCCTCAAAAGGTCTTCTAGAACACGATTCACCCTCTCAGTCTGGCTGTCTGTCTGAGGATGATATGCGGTGCTCAGACACAATTGAGTCCCCACTGCTTCTTGCAAACTTCTCCAGAACTCGCTAGTGAAGATAGGATCTCGATCACTCACTATGCTAGAGGGTACCCCATGCAATCGAACTATCTCCCGAAGATATACAGAAGCTAGCCATGGAGCGGTCCTCTTGCTCTTCACAGGTATGAAATGGGCGCTCTTAGTAAGTCTGTCTACCACCACCCAAATTCCTGTATTACCCTTCCTCGATCTGGGTAACCCGTCAATAAAATCCATCGAGACGCTATCCCACTTCCATTGCGGAACTTCCAATGGGTGAAGCAACCCACCAGGTTTCTTTTGCTCCGCCTTCACTTGTTGGCACACCAAGCATTGAGCGACATACTCGGCCACATCTTTCTTCATACCGGCCCAGAAGAAAACCCTCTTCATGTCTCGGTACATCTTGTCCCCACCGGGATGAATGGTCATCCTAGAACGGTGTGCATCATCAAGAATAGCCTTCCTCAAACCCTCGTCTTGCGGTACACAAAGTCTACCATCTCTACGCAAGCACCCCCTATCGTCTAGGGTATACCTACTCAAATGGCTGGACGACTCCCCCCTTATGAGCTTCTCCACCAACTCAACCAACTGTGGGTCGTCTCTCTGTGCTTCTCCAATCCGCCCCAAAAGAGTAGGTCTAACCTCCAAGGATGCTAGCAAACCGGGTACATAATCAATGGAAGGTCTGAAATCAAACATCGGGATAAATTCCAAGCTTCGTCGTTCCACGAACAATGGACTCAAGGACAACCTCTTCCTGCTCAAGGCGTCCGCCACCACGTTACCCTTGCCAGGGGTATACGCTATCTCGAAATCATAGGATGCTAAGAATTCCATCCACCTTTGCTGTCTCAGATTCAAATCCTTCTGAGAAAACAAGTACTTCAATGATTTGTGGTCAGTGAACAATTCGAATCTCTCACCAAGAAGATAATGGCGCCAAATCTTAAGCGCAAAAACAATAGCGGCCAACTCTAAATCATGGGTAGGGTAATTTTTCTCATGTGCCCTCAACTGCCTTCCACCATAGGCTATCACCCTTCCCTCTTGCATTAAGACTGCGCCCCGCCCTGTCCCACAAGCATCAGTATAGACAACAAATGGCTTGCTCCCATCTGGCAACACTAAAATTGGAGCGGTGGTTAAAGCTCTCTTTAACCGTCGGAACGCATCATCACAATCTACGTCCCATGTGAAAACAAGATTCTTTTTTGTTAAGCGGGTTAACGGGGCTGATATCTTTGCGAAGTCTTTGATAAACTTCCTATAATAACTCGCCAACCCCAAGAAACTTCTTACTTCGGTAGCATTTTTCGGAACCTTCCAATCCTGAATTGATACTACTTTCGCGGGATCCACAGCTATCCCTTCCTTGGAGACCACGTGCCCCAAGAACCGCACCTCTTTCCGCCAGAAGTGACATTTAGAGAATTTAGCCTTAAGGCTATGTGCCCGAAGAGTCCTCAATACCTCCCCAAGATGTAGGGCATGCTCTTCTTCGCTCTTAGAAAATACTAAGATATCATCCACAAAGACCACCACGAATTTATTAAGGAACTCCCTGAACACCCTACTCATCAAATCAACGAAGTATGCAGGGGCGTTCGTCAACCCAAATGGCATCACTAGCCACTCATAGAAACCATCAGGAGTCCTAAAGGCAGTCTTGTCTATGCTATCCTCAGCCACCCTCAACTGATGAAACCCCGTGGCTAAGTCCAACTGAGAAAATACTGAAGCGCCAACCAACTGATCGAAAAGATCATCAATCCTCGGCAATGGGTGTCTATTCTTCTTTGTGAGCTTGTTGAGTTCTCTATAGTCTACACAAAGTCTGAGGGACCCATCCGCCTTCGTAGCAAATACTACTGGAGCACCCCACTCCGATATACTTCATCTTATGAACCCCTTCTCAAGCAACTCCCCTACTTGCTTATGGAGTTCCCTCCTCTCACGAGGAGCCATGTGGCGCACTGGTAAAGATACCGGTTTAGCATTATCCACCAGATATATTCGGAAGTCAATCTCCCGCTTCGGAGGTAAGCCCTTCACCTCCTCAAACACATCCGGATATTCCCGGACCACTCTAACAGATTGCAAACTCTCGACCGAAGCGTCAAGCGATTCAAGATAACTTAGCAGAACAGAGTCCCTGGGATTACAAGAAATCTCGAGAGTGTTACCCAAGCGGGTCATGAGCCTAACAACTCTCCTTTCACAATCAAGAACGGCACCATTACTGGATAACCAGTCCATGCCCAAAATCAACCCATAGCCCGTGAAGCCCAACACAAAAGCATCACATGTAAACTCAATGCTAAGTATAGAAATCTTCAAACCCAAACATATCATGGACAAATAAGTGGAGCCCCCAATTGGGTTTGAAACAACCAAGGGATCATCTACCAGACTGGTGTCTAAGTGCAGTGACTCAACTAATGATGATGAGATAAACGAATGCGATGCGCCTGAATCAAACAATGTACAGACAGGATGATCAAATAGAAAAACCAGACTTTCAACGGAGATAGTTCTACCTCTTTCCTGAATTGGTGGGACTGCGAGAGCCTGTACTTGCCCCCTAGCCTGACTCGGTGCCATAAGAGCTTGCACCTGTCCTCCTGAGGTAGACCCCGTCCTTTTCCCCTTCTTAGGACAATCTTTCACTAGGTGCCCTGCTTCGCCACAGTGGAAGCAGCCAGTCTTCTTCTTCTTACGACAATCCTTGCTTAGGTGGCCAGGTGTCCCACAATTGAAACACTTCTTCTTCTTGCCCTTGCCACCGTTGCCTTTCCCACCTTTACTTTGTTGTTGTTGCTGAGGTCTCTTTTGATCTCCCTTCTTCTCAGGTACCCTATTAACATTGGGACCCTTCTCTTCTTCATACATGAGTGCCATGTCAACTAGCTTCTCAAAGGTGGCCCCCATAGGGATATGAGTCATAGCCAACCCATGCATCGGTTCATTCAAGCCTTTCACGAACCTCAAAGCCTTCTTCTCCGGTGTATTCACCATGTCTAGGCCAAATCTTGCCAATTGATTAAACTTGTTGACATATTCCTTCACCGAGAGATTTCCTTGCTTAAGAGTCAAGAATCTTTCCATATACAAGTTTTCCTCCGCCCTTGAGAGAAACTTTGCCACAAATCTTTGCCTAAAATCCGCCCAAGAGTCAACGGGGCGTTCTCCATTAGTGACCTCCCACCAGAATGAGGCCTCTCCCTTCATTAACCAAGCAGCCAACTTGACTTTCTTTCCTTCTTCCATCTCAAAGATATCTATCAATTCTTCCACCTCCTTAAGCCAATCTCTAGCCTCCACAAAAGTTTCAGATCCTTGAAAAGGTTTCCCTCCCACAGCTTTAAATTCCTTGCAAGTCTTAGCAAAAGTATTCGTGCGAGGAGGAGGGGGAGGAGGAAGATCGGGTGCTACGGTTGGTGGAGGAACATTTGCTGGACCCGCAGTGGTGGCCCTAGCCTCCATCAATCTCCTATACCATGCTTGTACCGTCACACCCTCCGGAAGGTTAAGATTTTCGGCCATGCTGAAACGAAAAAGGAAAGATTCAAAACGGAGAATTCGAAGGATATAGATATGGCTATTGGGGATTATGCTTTTCCTTCAAAAACCTTTCTCTTTAAAGACATGTTTTTGAAAATATCTCTTCCAAAAATGTTTTAGAAAAAGTAGTTTTCTAAAAAATTTATCTGTTCCGGTAACCTTTGCTCTGATACCACGTGTAACACCCCACGCCCGCTATGGTCACTCACTAAGGGAATGCCATAGCATCGGTGGAGTATTTTAGTGAATATAGAACAGAAAAATTACAACAAGACAGATATAAATAGTACTTGAAATTTAAAACATCATCTCATAACAGCAGAAATAAACATGTCTGGTTACATCATAAAACCACGATAAAAGTCAAGTACAATATCCGTCAAAATAAAGAAGTACACAATCCCACTGTCTCATACAATAGCCAGAACAAAAGAAAAGATAACTGGAGCTTTACATCTATCCAAGCTCCTAAAGACTGGAACAGCAATCCGCTCAAGCTCCACTACTGCTAGGATCTACCGTAGGACCTGAGGGTTGGGAAAAAGATAAAAACAACGGGGTCAGACATAAGTCTAAGCGAGTCCTATAACTTTAAAAATACAATCATTAAAGTAACCAGAGAAGATATAAACTTGACCCACGGTAATGTCTGGGGATGAATGGCTACACTAAGCAGCTTGATAGACTTAGGATAAACTAAGATAACCGTAAAGACGCATCTACCCACCCAAGGATAATTACTACACTGCACCACACCAGTCATTCCCACTCAAGGATTGATCCCACCCAAGGACTTAAAGAAAGATATAACTAGTAGTTTCATGTACCCCTAGCTGACCACATAGGTGCCATCTGCCCCTATCTCCACTAGGTGTACTTAGTAATTTTACCCAGTAGTTTCGTGTACCCCTACATAGGTGCCGTCTGCCCCTATCTTTACTAGGTGTACCCACTACTCCCCATCGATCGGCTCCCTACCGTAGATACCCGTGCTGGTCCCACAGTGGGGTGTATCACTCCCCTAAAGTGGCTACCTGATAATATCAACGGTGCACGGCTTTATATCTACACGATGCAACAACGGCTTATCTACCAGCCCGGGCCCACACACGCATATGAAACCCGTTGGACTCGCGTTGCCACCGCTAACCCGTTTTGGCCTCCTATAATCAAGCCCAATATGCGTGTCCCGTCACTCGACATGGGTCGAGCCCACAAAGATACGTTTGGGATATTGGTTGAAATGGGCCCCCACAAGCTACCCACCTAAGCTTGTCACTTATCTAGTGTATCCCACTTAACCCTTTAATCATGTTTAATTACATGTTTCACTTGGTTAAGTATTCTAATCGTATTTTCTATTGCCACCCAAGGCAACCCACTAGATTCCACATGCCACCCAAGGCAACCATTAAATTTCCACATGCCACCCAAGGCACCCACTTAACCCCTCATGTCCCACTACATGCTAATATGGTTAAGTGTTTCTTAATTAATTAAGACCGTGATCTCCCATAAAGACCTCCCACATTAGACTGGCTGTTATGACCGCCTGGTTAAGCCGGTAGGGTCCGGGCAGTCTTACGTCATAACAGAGTCTAACCTCGTGTCTTTACCTTAATCACGTATTTAATTTATGGCTAAGACCTCTCACATTGGGCTGACATTTGTAGCAACTGGTTAAGCCGGTTGGGTCCGGGCAGTTTTACACTACAAATGAGTCCAACCTCGTGTCTTAGTCGATTAATTACACCTAATTAATCACCCCCATATTAATTATCCCTAATTAATATCAAATTTTCCATAACATGGGTAGACCTAACTCAATAGGTAAATTCCCATGGGGTAGACCTAACTCAATAGGTAAATTCCCACTTATGGTAATTTATTTTTATGGTATGCTTAATCATACCCAATCATATTTTTATTAACATATTTACCAACCCCATCGTTCCCCACCTAAGTCGTTCTCATTTCATGACATAAATAAGGGGAAGATCATCCCAAATATCATGGGTTTAGCATACAACTTTGTCATGGGTTAAGAGGATGTCAACTTGCATATATGAGCATATATTAACCCAACTACATATAACCCAAACTTGCATATTATCATACACATGATTTGCATAACATGTTGCATATGAGCTTGCATATTATCATACACATATCTTGCATAACATGTTGAACTTGCATATAAGCATTCTCATAACTTGCATAACATGTTAAACATGCATTTAAGCATACACATAACTTGCATAAGCATTCACATACTTGCATAAGCATTTACATACTTGCATAAGCATTCATATACTTGCATAAACATTCACATACTTGCATAAGCATGCATAACTTGTATATCATGTTAAACTTGCATTTAAGCATATACATAACTTGCATAAGCATTCATATACTTGCATAAGCATGCATAACTTGCAAATCATGTTAAACTTGCATTTAAGCATATACATAACTTGCATATAACTTGCATAACTCACTTTGTTAAACATGCATAAATCCACTTATTAAATATGCATAAACCCACTTCTTAAACATGCACCAACCAACTTGTTAAGCATGCATAAACCAACTTATCAAACATGCATAAAACCCACTTATTAATTATGCATAAACATAGGAAAACATAGAGTAGCATATCATTATAAATGATTCAAACTCATTAATCCGCATTTAAGACCATAAGTCTCATTACACCCAATCTACTTACTTTAACAATTGATGTTAAAGTGATAGAAACTCACCAAAACCAAGATTAGCAAACTCATGAAGGGGGATTAGTTGCTAAATATGAAGATGGTGATGATTAGAGATTGATTAGAGAGTGATTAGCTTGCAACTTCCTTCATAAACAAGTGGAGGCTCCTTCTAAGATTTAATTTGGCGGCATGAGGCCATCATTTCTATTTTTAGTATGGATTAGGGTAGGTTTAGGGTGTATTTATAGATTAGGAGAGTGTTTTAGGCCCTTAGATTAACCCCAAATTAGATTAGGTCCGTTAGATTTAGGAAATCTCTAGAACCCAGCCCAGCCCTAGCCAGAAAACCAGATCTGGTGCACCCAAGCACCCTGGTTCGACACGCCGTGTCGACAGGCATGTCGACAGGCAAGTCGACTCCCCCTGTCGACAGGCCTGTCGACAGCCCTGTCGACATGGTCAAGGCGGGAATTCTCCCGCCTGGCCCCGCTGGTTCTAATTTGAAATCTGAATTTAAATTTCTAAATCTGTTTTTAACTTTGAATTTTCTGCAAACTTCTTTGGGCCATAACCGGGCCATACGGACTCCGATTCTCGAAAACTCGGACTCTATTTCGCGTATTTTTCCGAGACGAACGCAATAACGCAGCCCGTTACCCCCAATTCCCACATCTGAGATTATTTATCCTATGATTAGAGAATTTTAGTATTAGCTAAAATTCGGGGTGTTACAATAAACTTGCAAATAACCACCAATTTATAACATGACATGTTTTACCATTTAATTGGAAAAATAAATCCATTACCCAATTATAAAAGATTCCAATAACATAAAATATTGTTCATCACCACAAGCATATAGACATGACTAATTACAACATGTTCATCGCCACAAGCATATAGACATGATTAATTACAACGATATTTTAAGATAAACGAGAATCAAATCTTATACATAAGCATCATTCTATATCCAAATTACAACCTGTCATGATTCAATTGAAAGAATGTTTAAATCCGCGTAATAACCAACTTACAAACTAAAAAGGAATTCTTGCTTTATGAAATCTGAATTCTGAAATTGGAGATGTGCGCCTTTGATGAAAATCGTTGAATTAGACTAGTTTTAATTTGATTTTTGATGTAAGCTTTTAACTCGTCTTTGAATTGAAAACGGTGACGACTACTCCAAGTCCTCTACTGACGGCATTTCAGTTCTAGGTTTATTTTTCTGTGTGTGTTTTTAGGTTGAGCATTGAGTTGTTTATATAGAATTCCAGTTTAATTATAGCCGTCAGATGAACCTAGGGTTAATCACAGCCACTCAGACCAGATCAGGACCATCTAGAAACCCTAGTGACTCAGCATCAAGTCAGCAGTCGTTCAAAATTCAGATCTGGCCAGGGGCAGGTCGACCTCTAGGGGGGTGGTCGACACTAGGGTCGACCCCCTGCCTGCTTCTGATTTCTGTTTGAATTTTGAATTCGTTTTCGAGCTGTTTGAATTTATTTGAATTTTCTGGAAACTTACGACAGCCATAACTTCTTCATACGAAGTCCAATTTACGCAAACTCGGACTCTATCTCAACCAGAATTCCGAGACGAACACAATGGCGTAACCCGTTTCCCTTAATTCTTACATTTTTAATTAAGTATTCCAGGATTCATTATTATAACGTTAATAGAAAATACGGGGTGTTACATTCTCCCCTCCTTTTAGGATTTCGTCCTCGAAATCTCCAAGTCGAGAAGAACTTATATCCTACCATCCAATCACCCATCTACTCAACCATCAAGCACAGACATCCAATGTCCTTAAAAGATTTCGAATGCTTCATGATTATATGCATTGTGTGTGTATATGTCCTTATCTAATGCAAAATCAGGCGGTCTACTGATTCAGTTGACCTCCTTAATGCAAATTATGTCAGTGCCATGAGTCCATTATGAATGCTATTTTTCCTACTCAAAATTTCTTACATGAGTGCACAATCATCCATACAAATGCAACGTCCATATGATAAAACACGTCAAGTTTTAATCCATAAACCATTACATATGCATATGGAATATGGAAGTGACTGAGCCGATCTAATACCTAATGTATATATATGCATCCACGAGCAACCACTAGCAAACACTTGCAACCACTTGCATCCACCAAACATAACATGTCTCCAACACATGTTTACATCCGTTGGCTTCTATCTAAGGATCGAGGATAGGACTAAGAGGATATACTTAAAAAGATGGAAAAAGAATGCCTAAAATTTCTAGCAAGAGAGATAAGGGATATACCCTCAAGAAAGAGGATATGATGCGCGTATCTAGTCTTCCGTCTTCGAAGTCGCATCTTCGCTTCACTCCACTGTACTTTAACTAATTTAATTCCACGATTATGAAGTTTCTTGACCTCCATTTCCAAAATTCACTAGTAAAGATAGGACCTTGCTCACTTACTATGCTAGAGGGTATCCAAAGTAATCGAACTATCCTCCAGAGAAAAAAAACATATGTTGATCATGATACCAAGTGTATATACCTAATATGATTAGAGGTCTCTCCTCTACTTAGCTTGTCCATCATGCTGCAAATATGGGGGTCTAAAGCTAATGGTTACTATGTGCTTATTTCCTCTCTTAAGGTCAGTCTAACTTAGGGTGCCAGCCCCAAGCATTTATTTCTCACGCAAACTATCCTAGTCGAACTCGACATCCCTCAAGTACAAGCCCCAAAGGCCTAAACCAATATCAGACAAGCACCCAAGGGATAGCTCCTTCAAATTTGGATGATCTATGTGAGATGATACTAACAAAATAACCAAACAATTGAGCACTTTAACGACTCTGGCTATCCTCGCCAATCTTGCTCCAGAATTATCGTTGATCGCATAACTGGCTTTGCAGTGTCATCTAAATACATGTGGAAGTCTGTCTCGAATTTTTAGGGGGAAAACCCCTACCCTAATCAAAATATCTTGCGTACTCATGGACTACCCCAACGGATCGAAAATCGTCGATAGATAAGTAAAGTGATTCTAGGTAGCTAAGACAAACTGATCCCTTAGGGTCATACGAAATCTCAAGGGTATTCTCGAGGCAAGCCGAAAGTCTAACTACCCTTGTTTCATAATTACTAACTAACCAATCATTGCCTAGAATCAACCCATAGCCCAAAAACATAAGCATAAATATAGTTATTCTTAGGTCCTTACGAGTCGAAGATAAATGGGCCGAACCAGCAATTGGATTTGAGACTATAATGGGATCCTCTACTACACAATATCTAGGGTGCAGAGACTTAACTATGGAAGCAGATATATACGGATGTGAAGCGCTAAAATCAGAAGGAGTACTAACAGGATAATAAAAAAGGAAAAACTCTTTCAACCGAAATCTTACTGCCTCTCTCTCAAGTATGCTGGCGGTGAGAGCATGCACTGGCCTTCCGGAAAATCATGTCCCTTGTTCTTGCCCTTGGCCTTAATTATACGACCTGTTATACCAAAATAAAGGTACTTCCTATTATTTTAGGTTTTACTATTCTTTCCTCCCCTCCTTTGTGAACCAAGTCCATATCCATGGACTCTTCATCCTTGTGTTGTGCTCCTTAGCCAAACCCCTTCATTCTCAACTTTGCCATCCTTGTGTAATTTGTTGACATGTCTCTTGAAAGCTGCCTTCATCGCACGGAGAATCCAACAAAGCTCGAAAGAAAATTACGGCTACAGATGGAAGTTAGGAACTTATTTTCCCTTTGATAGGCGTCGTAGTCTCTTCAAGCCTACGGAACCATGCCACGATAAGGTTACCTCCCAGAAAGCCAGGAGCCTTGGAGACTCAGGAAAGAAGGAAACAAGGATTCAAACAGAGGATCAAATGATAGTGCATATGGCTTTGGGGAATATGCCTTTAAAACAAAACTTTTCTTTTGAAAATGCTTCTTTTAAAACCGTTTTGAAAATAATTTTTCAAATCTTTTAATTTGATCTGGTAACCTTTAGCTCTGATACCAAGTGAAACACCCCACCTCCGTTAAGGTCACTCAAAAAGGGATTGCCTTAATTCGGTGGAGCATTATAGGTAAAAGATGCAGACAAATTACAAGACGGACAATTAAAGCAGCGGTAAATAAATAAAACTTTATTTCATTGATAAACAGCTTGTACAAAGATTGTTTTACAATACCAAAGTACCCTGTCTTGCTTACAAAAATAAAGAAGCACAAAATGATTTCCTCCAAATAAAGCATGAGCCAGCCATAGCAGTAGAAGAGAGAGTCCAAGGCAACACGTCAAAGAGTCTTCAAGCTTGGAAAGAGTAACGGTCCAAACAAACCTGAGCTATTCCCTCCCTAACTACCTGGGGGGGAAACGGAAGAAAAGAAGACGAGAGAAAATGGGTCAAACAATAAGTCTGGTAAGTTCGATGATTACTAGAATTTAATAAAGTAAAAGGGATCATGACAGGAGTAACAGAACATTGGACAATACCCTAATATAAGGCAAGATGGGTTGAACATGTGATCGCACCTATTACTATAATCTCAACACCACCTAGCTAGTGTCTCAACTAATAATCTGTACAATAATCGTGATCCCAACCCCCGTAATTGTGGTAGCCTTCAGGTGTACATCTATCGTGAGGATTCCGTTTATTACCTAGATCTAATCTAGGGTTTACTATCGAGTACTTACTAGATTCAACTAGGGTTTACGCTACCCAGGGCCACTGGGGTTTATGCTACCTATTGAATGCTTCTCAGATTCAGGGTTTACGCGACCTAGGTCCAACTAGGGATTATGCTACCTATTTGTATTAAGTTTCCATGTGTCTGTGTCACTCGGCACTCTCTTCCGTGTAGATACTCTGTGTTGGCCCCACCACAAGGTGTATCAAGCCTTACGATAGCGACCCGACACGATTCAAGATACACAGTATATAACTACTAGTACCCAGTGCCTACTTTTTCCCACTCCGGAGTACGTGCATGACCGTAAACCGTCGGAACCTACACTGACGTACCCCCTGCCATTATCTTTGACCGCTTATAATCAGCCCAGTAATCATGCCCCACCCGGCCTAGTTTCAGGGTACCATGATACATCTATGTGGGTTACTGTTGAAATGGGTCCTCGTTACTAGGGTTTCCTGCTGGTTAAGTTTGTGGGCCTATATATACAAATATTACCCACCTATACGAAATGTACTTAACCGTCCCACCGATTCTAGCATGTTTTCTTAACGGTTAAGTTTTGTGGGCCTATATTTACTAATATTACCCACTAACCCGACGTACACTTTACCTTCCCACGGATTCAAGCATGTTTATTTAATGGTTAAGTTTTGTGGATCTATATTTACTAATATTACCCACCTACCCAACGTGTACTTAACCTTATACTCGTCAAGTCGTGTTGGTTAAGTGGTTCTTATTAACTTAACCTTTCTTGCTTATCATGTTGGATTGGTTAAGTGTGATTTATTAACTTAACCCTGTTCATTCATCAGGTTATATTGTTTAAGTATTTCCTATTTAACTTAACCCCATTCGCTCATCAAGTTATATTGGTCAAGTGTCATTAATCAATTCAAGTTGACTTAACCCATCCACCCGTCATGTCATGTTGGTTAAGTGTTTCCTTCTGATGTTGACTTGACCCTACCTCAAATCATGTTATATTGGTTAAGTGTTGTTCTCGTGTTAACTTAACCCTTCCCATACATCATGTTATATAATTGGTTACGTGTTTCCCTCTTGTATTACTTAACCCCACCACATGTCATCATATATTTTGGTTAAGTGTTATCTTAGTTAACTTAACCCTATCATCTGCTTAATTAACATGTTACAACGGTTAAGTGTTCTAAGTTTTTACTTAGCCTCACCCACTTGCCTTGTTAACATGTTATTACGGTTAAGTGTTTTCCCTAATTACTTAACCTCACCATTTTTAGCTTGATTTATTCATGAGCCTTAATTAATTAATTAAAGCACCAACCTCTCACATTAGACATATATTGTAGTGGTTACTGGATGTGCCGGTCGGTTCCGGGCAGGTTTACACCACAACTCAGTCTAACCTCGGGTCTTTCTGGGCTTGATACACTAACTACCCACATTAGATAGGTATTGTTGTGGTCACTGGATGTGTCGGTCGGTTCCGGGCAGTTTTACACCACAACTCAGTCTAACCTCAGGTTAGGCATATTCGTCTTTTACAAAATTCATATATTTTCTATATAGGTCTAATTCTTTATATACGTTAATCTTAATTTAATCATGCCATAATTATCCTTTGATTATGCTCACAATAAATGGTATATCAAATATACCAAATCTATGCCATGTAATTTTCATGTTTATCCTTCATACTTATAAGTAAATTATAAATCAATTTTTGTCATGGCCCACTTCTCCCCTAAATCATATTCATAATCTTTGGTATATAAAAATTATACCATTTAAATGCCACTAATCATTGGCATGTGCCAAACATGCCAATTACATATAATTTCATATTTTCCCATCGCTACCCCCGTGGAACGTATGCATGAATCACACAAAATGTTGGCTAGTAAATTAGCCCAAACCCATAAAAAAACGGCTAATAAGCAAGGAACATGAAATAAACGTAAAATAGCATACATTTAACTTATCACATGTAACTTGGCATAGATGTATCATTATCCCAATTAAACAGGTAAAGGTGAACTTGTGACTACGTTGGATCTATTTTTCATGTAAACTTGATATGGTCTAACATGGAGGTTTAACATATAAATAAAGTTTTAGACCACAATTTATCATACTAACTTATGTATGTCAAAACATAAGGAAGCCACTATGAACATATTTAAATCACAACTTGGCATGATAACTTATGTGTGTTACAACATAAGAGAACAACTAGCAACATATTTAAATCACAACTTAGCATGATAACTTATGGGTTAAAACATAAGAGGATTACCATAAACATGTTTAAATCACACTTAGCATGATAACTTGTGTTAAAACATAAGAGGATTACAAATCCAATCTTGCAACATAAATAGATTCAACTTGACATAGTTCTAAACGTTAATCTAACATGTAAGCATGTGATTTAGATCATAAACTTGCAAATAACCACCAATTTATAACATTACATGTTTTACCATTTAATTGGAAAAATAAATCCATTACCCAATTATAAAATATTCCAATATCATAAAATGTTGTTCATCACCACAAGCATATAGACATGATTAATTACAACATGTTCATCGCCACAAGCATGTAGACATGATTAATGACAACGATATTTTAAGATAAACAAGAATCAAATCTTATACATAAGCATCATTCTATATCCAAATTACAACATGTCATGATTCAATTGAAAGAATGTTCAAATCTGAGTAATAACCAACTTACAAACTAAAAAGGAATTCTTGCATTTTGAAATCTAAATTCTGAAATTAGGGATGCGCGCCTTTGATGAAGATTGTTGAATTAGACTAGTTTTAATTTGATTTTTGATGTAAGCTTTTAACTAGTCTTTAAATTGAAAACGGTGACGACTACTCCAAGTCCTTTACTGATGACATTTCAGTTCTAGGTTTATTTTTCTGTGTGTGTTTTTAGGTTGAGCATTGAGTTGTTTATATAGAATTCCATTTTAATTATAGCCGTCATATGAACCTAGGGTTAATCACAGCCACTCAGACCAAATAAGGACCATATAGAAACCCTAGTGACTCAACATCAAGTCAGCAGTCGTTCAAAATTCAGATCTGGCCGGGGGCCAGGTCGACCCCCAGGTCGACCTCTAGGGGGGAGGTCGACACTAGGGTCGATCCCCTGCCTGCTTCTGACTTCTGTTTGAATTTTGAATTCGTTTTCTAGCTGTTTGAATTTATTAGAATTTTCTGGAAACTTCCGACAGCCATAACTTCTTCATACGAAGTCCAATTTACGCAAACTCAGACCTATCTTAACCAGAATTCCGAGACGAACACAATGGTGTAACCCGTTTCCCTTAATTCTTACATTTTAAATTAAGTATTCTAGGATTCATTATTATAACGTTAATAGAAAATACGGGGTGTTACATAAAAACTCAAAATGGTTTTTGAAAAATGAAGCTATTATAAGACTCAAGTCCCATCACACAATACAAGCGCAAACCGGAGGATAGAGTTTTACCTTATAATAGCCAAACATGCTTGATACGCGAAATTTCTCTTTATTATCATTAGTGCATAGTGCAAATTTGATTTCGGCAAAGAATTAAAAACAAAACAAAGTAACGGCTATAATGGTGACTGTATCTGCTCCACTTTTCTTTCTTTATCTTCATCAGCTAACCAATCCATACCTGTAGCACCGCCATCCATTTCCCCTCCACCGCAACCGCCTCCATCTCCTCCAGATCCACTGCTTGCTCTTCCCTCGTCTAACATCACCCATCAGCCTCTTTCCTTAACTCCAGCCATAGTTCCAGCACTGCCTCCCACTTTTTTCCCCTAGCTTCACTCTCGGCTCAACATGTCAAACTCGCTCGCAAACCCCAATGTCATGACAACTATTAAGGCATTTCCACAAGAAAATGTACCACACAGTAGTCAACTTATTTGTAATTCTATGTTTCATCATTTACCTTGAAATGCCGGGAAGTACAAGTCCGTTGACCTTATCCCCATCTTCAGAGATGGTGCAATGGTTCACACTGAAGAAATTGTTTAGGCAGGAAATCAAGTTTGGAAAAACTCTCTAGTTGGCTTCTTTTTAGATGAGCCACTGTGTATACTTCGGTTGTTCAAAAGGTTAATAATCTATGGAATCTAAAAGGCATTATGACAGTCAAATCGAAAGGTATGCTCTTTCTTTTTCAGTTTTCGTGCGCCGAAGATAGTCATAGAATTTTAATGGGAGATCCAATCATTATGCGAAGTAAATTATTTATCATAAAACCCTATGACCCACGTGTTTGCAACGTTCAAGGATCTATTAAAGCGGTACCGGTGTGGGTACAAATCTTTAACATACCCTTGTTTACATGGTCACTTCCTGGAGTCAATTGGTTAGCATGTAGAATTGGAAAACACATATGCTTTGTTGAGATGACTGAGAGATTGGAACGTTTGGAGTACTCCAAATGCCTAATTGAGGTAACACCGAACTATGAGCTTGTGGATGACTTCATGGTTACAACCCCTGATGGAGGTACACAAAGAGTATATGTCAATTATCTCTGGAGGTCGTTAGTGTACACTAAATGTAAAGTATTTGGTCACACTACAATCAACTATGAAGGAAATACGCAAATTGAAACGAGGAAAGATATAACTAGAGGAAAGAAAACTAGTACTTAAAGAGATCCCATTGCTTCTCAACAGGCCACCAACAATGACAATGCAAAAAGTGCACACGTTCATATTCCTGGGAACAATTAAGCAAGGAAAGAGATAAGAGCAAAAGAGAGACAGGTGCCACCTAAAAAGCAACCTTGGAAGAAGGTAGAGAGAAGCAACAAAACTATTAAATTGAAGCAATATGGGAACAAATCTACATTAGTGATTACTGGGCGTCAGTTAATATTACTCAGTGGCAAAAAAGGAAAAGTGCAGTGAATAGTGTAACACCCTACCTCCGTTAAGGTCACTCACAAAGGGAATGCCTTAACTTTGATGGAGCATTTTAGTAAACAGAACAGAATGTTACAAGACAGATATAAAAATAGTACTTGAAAAACTTTATAACTTTATTGCAGCGGACAGAAATCAGTTTGGTTACAACTTTACCAAAAACTCAAGTACATATATATCAGCCTTGTTCAAAACCATCAGAGTACAAAACTTTAAAATCATAATCCCCATAGAACGGAAGCTATACAGAGCCAAGCCATACTTTAAGCACTTCAAGCAGAAGGAATCCGGATCAAGCTAAAATATTCCCTCCTTGGATAACCTGGAGGGGAAACGGAAGAAAAAGGGGCGAAACAACAAGGGTCAGACAAAAAGTCTGCAAGTCCAGTGATTTTCAGTTATGAACAGATAATAATAACATGACATGAAGATAAAACTGGATGAGAGATAACCGTAACAGATGTAACAGATATAACAGAAGAACTGAATGATATAAGCTATTGATTTACACTTTTCTGCACTAATACAAGTATAATAGGATTAGGTGTCACCCTAATGTCTAAACTGAAACAGAAACGGGTATAGAATAACTTCCACAGAAGATAATGCTAGTAATGGGCCTTTACCACCCCAACAGAAACAGACAGAAGCAGAATGATGATAATGGGCCTTTACCACCCGAACAGAAACAGACAGAAACAGAATACTAATAATGGGCCTTTACCACCCGAACAGAAACAGTCAGATGAATCCCTACGGAAACAGAATGTAGAATTAGGTGTACACTAGTAAATGGGCCTTTACCACCCGAACAGACGGTACCACGCAGAAACAGACAGGTGTTACCACCCAACAGAAACAGATGGTACCAATAGAAACAGACAGAACTAAGTGTACCCTAAAACCATACCCGAAGCGATCGGCTCCCTAATACATAAATACCCTGTGCTAGCCCCACCGAAGGGTGTATCATTCCCTAAAGTGGCAACCTTTGAATGACACAGACCTATTTACAGATGTCACGGCGTCTTACATCCTCAGAGGCAGACCGGGATCCATGCACGTACATGACCCGGATGGAACGCACCATCAACACCCCTCACCATTATCAGAATGAACCGCTTATAATTAGTTCAGTAAGCGTGCCCGGACCCTACCTACTGTTGGGTCAAAGTTTTGATACCAGAAAGGGTTACTGACTAATATGGGTCCCAAACAACAGATGACACAAGTATTTCCCCTCCTAACCTTGTGTCCCCAGATTAACGGATTTCAGATTAACTTGTTACAGGTTTCAGACATATAGAGTTCAGATATACTAGTTCACAGATCAGACATTCAAGTTAACAAGTTTTCGGACTAACGGATCAGATGTACTATTTTAACAGACTTACAAATTGTCTAATTTTGTAATTGGGCCTACAAATTCACAAAATGGGTTTGTTAGATTTATCAGTCCAGTTGGTATAACCCTATCCACCCAACACTTTTTAGACATCATATTTATCTCAGATTTCCATTAATGTTCAGAGCTCTCACATTAGACTAACAGTTTGCGGCCACTGGTTAGGCCGGTTGGTTCTGGGCAGGTTTCTGCCGCAAACTGAGTCTAACCTCGGGTTTTAAGCACGTTATGACAAACTTCTCACATTAGAACCTATTGTTTGCGGCCACTGGAATGTGCCGGGCGGTTCCGGGCAGAATTACGCCGCAAACTCATTCTAACCTCGATTTAGCCATGTTTTATGTTTAACAAATGTGCTCATTCACAGATTTTAACAAATTAACTTCTTTACAAGTTACAGCAGATTATTCGAGGTTCTATTAACAAGTTTTGCTCAATTTTAAATCGAGCCTACAGGATTACATACTTCAAATTTTAGCATTTCAATTCCAACAGATTGCGCCATTCAACAGATTAAACAGATAACAAATCTTGTAGATTAGGCGATTTAACAGATTTAGCAGATGAGGCAAAATTAACATAATTAGCAGATTAGGCAAATCAATCTATTTAGCAGTTTAGGCAATATAACAGAACTAGCAGATTAGGCAATATAACAGACCTAGTAGATTAGGCAATATAACAGATCTAGCAGATTAGGCAATATAACAGATCTAGCAAATTAGGCAGTATAACATATCTAGCAGATTAGGCAATATAACAGATCTAGCAGATTAGGCAACATAACAGAACTAGCAAATTAGGAAATATAACAGATTTAATCATTCCTTAAAGTTTCATAAACATATCTTGCCTAATTATAAATTTGGCCTAAGTTTGCATGCCTAAATTGTTGTCATGATTCACATTATGATCATATACCCCACGTTTGCATTGAATTTACATGGCACAGATTATGGTCATAATTTACCATATAACACACGTCTCAATTTTAGTTAAACTTGCCTAGTACAAAAGATTCACATATAAATTATACCAAATATAGCCACCGATTTCAATGCATGTCATATATTCAAAAATCTCCCACTTAGGTGTTATTCACATTTAATAGTTATCAAATCTTAACATAAATCTTCACACCTAAGTCCTATTCCCTTTTTATCCCAAATCATGAATTTCTATATAAACAATATGCCCAACAATCTAGAACTTTAAATTATAACAGATCTTTAATTCAAAAATATGCGTTATGTCCAATGTCTCAAGTCACATGTTTATATACAATGGTTCCTCTTCTACCAATTCACAGAATATGCACAGATCTAAATCTAGTTTACAACCTATGTCCTTTTAGTCGCATATTAGCCATGTCCAATTATGCCATCATTCATTATTTATCCCAAAGTTTAACGTTTGTGCGTTAATCTCTTATGAGATTTGGCGCAGGCTCGGGGTAGCCTGGCTATAGAACAGAAAGAAGAAAGAGATATAGAATAAAATAGATCAGAACATAACATACGCAATCTCAAATTCAGATTTACAATCATGTCACAATTATAATTAAATTTTATATCGGAAAATAACTGCACTTGCCTTGGTTGGATTCTAAAAGAAAAAGGTGTTGTAGCTGTTCTCTTTTAATCCTAATCAGAATTGGAGGAAGAAGAAGCACAAGTCCTAGCTTAGGTTTCAGCAGAGTAGAGACGCCATTGATTTATTTATTTAGAGAGGAAGAGAGCAATGGAGGCTAGAGAATTGTATATGAGATTTAGGTTTAGGTTAGGGATGTATATATAGGTGTAGGAAGTTATTTAGGACCATTAGATTAACCCTGAATCATGAGAACCATTCAAATGCAAAATCTGCATTTGAGCGAATCGGCCCACGGGATGACATCCAAACACCCTGGATTAACCCCTAGTCGACCCAGCGGGGCTTGGGTCGACCTCAAAAATGGGCCGGTTCGGTTTTTCCCCCTCCCAATTCGTTGTTTTGAACCTTTTTTGCATGTTTATTTATTTAATTTTTATATATATCTATATATATTTCTCTCATATGCATACAAACTTCAAGGCTTAATAACTTCTTCATAATTAACCATTTTTTCTAATATTCTCAGAAAATACGGGGTGTTACATTCTCCCCTCCTTAAAGGATTTCGTCCCCGAAATCTTCAAATTAAGAAGAATGTATCCTAACATCCAACGTCCATCTACTCAACCATTCAATCACAGGCATCCATTGTCCTTAAAAGGTTTCTAATGTCGTATGAACATATGCAAAGTGTGTGTATATGTTTCTTATCTAATGCAAAATCAGGCGGTCTACTAATCCAGTTGACCTCCTTAATGCGAATCATGTTAGTGTCATGAGTCCAAATATGTATGCAAGAAATCCTATTTGATACACATCATTTCTATATGAGTGCATAACCATTCATCCAAATGCAACATCCATGTGAGGAGTCAATCATTCTGCATCCACAAAAATTGAAAAATGCACACACATCCATATGCAGTATGAGAGCGTTTTTGAGCCGATCTAGTGCCTAGTGTGTGTATATGCATCCACGAGCAACCACTAGCAACCACTTGCATCCACTTGCAACCATCAAACATAACATGTCTCAAACACATGTTTACACCCATTAGTTTCTACCTAAAGTTCGAAGATTCGATCTATAGGATATAGTCGAACGATGGAAGCGAGTAAAGATAAAACAAAAACTTGGTTCCCATTAGACATTGGTTGAGATAATAATTCCCCTAAGTATCAACCCCAAAGACCGAAATCAATATCAGATTGACACTCAGAGGATTACCCTCTTTAGACAGTGTCAAAACTGGAAATCTTAACCTTATCAGAGATATTCAGATATTTACAGACTACTAGTATAGATCAGATTACCAAATGATTCTTAGAAAACTAAGCATGATAAAACCCAGAATGTATGCGTCCTGCTTGACGCCTAACACAGATATCTCTCAAACCCCAACCTATCACCATCAGATGAGTCGTAACCCCTATGGGGTTTGAGACTATAACCAGATCAGAAACAAGACTAGTATTAAAGTGCAGAGTATCGATTACAGAATCAAAATGCCAGAATCAGAAAGATTTTTAAACTCAACAATCAGATGAGAAAATTAAACCTTCTACAGAAATTTTCCCTATTTCTATACTATCCACTAGCCTCAAGAGTGTTCGCCTACCCTCCAGCAGTTGGTCCTGCCCTCTGCCCTTGTTTCTTCGGGCAGTCCCTAGTGAAGTGTCCCATCTCACCACAGTTGAAGCAAGCGCCCTTCTTTGGATCCACTTTCTTATCGTGTGTCCTATCCATGTCTCCCATGTACGTTCTCCATTCATGACCTTCCACCAAAATGAAGCTTCATCCTTTATTAACCAAGCAGCTGGTTGAACCTTCCTCCCATCGTCTATCTCAAAGGTATCAACAAGTCCTCCACTCCGTTGAGCCAACTTCTAGCCTCGACAACTTCTCAGTCCCATAAAGCGATTTTCCGCCCATCACACGGGAGTCCTTACATATCATAGAAAAAGCATCTATACGCGGAGGAAGAGATTCAAAAGGGAAAGAGGAAGGAACTCGAAACAAAGAATCGAAAGAAAGATATATGGCTTTTGGGGATTTTTTTTTCAAAATAAGCTTTACTTTTGAAAATACTTCCTTTTTAAAACCTTTTTGAAAATAGTTTTCAAAAACTTTTTATCAAATCTCGTAACCTTCAGCTCTGATACCAAGTGTAACTCCCCACCTCCGTTAAGGTCACTCACAAAGGGAATGCCTTAACTTTGATGGAGCATTTTAGTAAACAGAACAGAATGTTACAAGACAGATATAAAAATAGTACTTGAAAAACTTTATAACTTTATTGCTGCGGGCAGAAATCAGTTTGGTTACAACTTTACCAAAAACTCAAGTACATATATATCAGCCTTGTTCAAAAGCCATCAGAGTACAAAACATTAAAATCATAATCCCCACAGAACGGAAGCTATACAGAGCCAAGCCATACTTTAAGCACTTCAAGCAGAAGGAATCCGGATCAAGCTAAAGTATTCCCTCCTTGGATAACCTGGGGGGAAACGGAAGAAAAATGGGCGAAACAACAAGGGTCAGACAAAAAGTCTGGCAAGTCTAGTGATTTTCAGTTATGAACAGATAATAATAACATGACATGAAAATAAAACTGGATGAGAGATAACCGTAACAGATGTAACAGATATAACAGAAGAACAGAATGATATAAGCTATTGCTTTACACTTTTCTGCACTAATACTAGTATAACAGGATTAGGTGTCACCCTAATGTCTAAACTGAAACAGAAACGGGTACAGAATAATTTCCACAGAAGAGAATGCTAGTAATGGGCCTTTACCACCCCAACAGAAACAGACAGAAGCAGAATGCTGATAATGGGCCTTTACCACCCGAACAGAAACAGTCAGAAACAGAATATTAATAATGGGCCTTTACCACCCGAATAGAAACAGTCAGATTAATCCCTACGGAAACAGAATGTAGAATTAGGTGCACACTAGTAAATGGACCTTTACCACCCGAACAGACGGTACCACGCAGGAATAGACAGGTGTTACCACCCAACAGAAACAGACGGTACCAATAGAAACAGACAGAACTAAGTGTACCCTAAAACCATACCCCAAGCGATCGGCTCCCTAACACATAAATACCCTGTGCCAGCCCCACCGAAGGGTGTATCATTCCCTAAATTGGCAACCTTTGAATGACACAGACCTATTTACAGATGTCACGGTGTCTTACATCCTCAGAGGCAGACCGGGATCCATGCACGCACATGACCCGGATGGAACGCACCATCAACACCCCTCGCCATTATCAGAATGAACCGCTTATAATTAGTTCAGTAAGCGTGCCCGGACCCTACCTACTGTTGGGTCAAAGTTTTGATACCAGAAAGGGTTACTGACTAATATGGGTCCCAAACAACAGATGACACAAGTATTTCCCCTCCTAACCTTGTGTCCCCAGATTAACGGATTTCAGATTAACTTGTTACAGGTTTCAGACATACAGAGTTCAGATTTACTAGTTCACAGATCAGACATTCAAGTTAACAAGTTTTCGGACTAACGGATCAGATGTACTGTTTTAACAGACTTACAGATTGTCTAATTTAGTAATTGGGCCTACAGATTCACGAAACGGGTTTGTTAGATTTATCAGTCCAGTTGGTATAACCCTATCCACCCAACACGTTTTAGACATCATATTTATCTCATATTTTCATTAATGCTCAGACCTCTCACATTCGACTGACAGTTTGCGGCCACTGGTTAGGCCGGTTGGTTCCGGGCAAGTTTCTGCCGCAAACTGAGTCTAACCTCGGGTTTTAAGCACGTTATGACTAACTTCTCACATTAGAACCTATTGTTTGCGGCCACTGGAATGTGCCGGGCGGTTTCGGCCAGAATTACGCCGCAAACTCATTCTAACCTCGAGTTAGTCATGTTTTATGTTTAACAAATGTGCTCATTCACAGATTTTAACAAATTAACTTCTTTACAAGTTACAGCAGATTATTCGAGGTTCTATTAACAAGTTTTGCTCAATTTTAAATCGAGCCTACAGGATTACATACTTCAAATTTTAGCATTTCAGTTCCAACAGATTACGCCATTCAGCAGATTAAACAGATAACAAATCTTGCAGATTAGGCGATTTAATAGATTTAGCATATGAGGCAAAATTAACATAATTAGCAGATTAGGCAAATCAATCTAATTAGAAGTTTAGGCAATTTAACAGAACTAGCAGATTAGGCAATATTACAGATCTAGCAGATTAGGAAATATAACAGATCTAGCAGATTAGGCAATATAACAGATCTAGCAGATTAGGCAGTATAACATATCTAGCAGATTAGGCAATATAACAGATCTAGCAGATTAGGCAATATAACAGAACTAGCAAATTAGGAAATATAACAGATTTAATCATTCCTTAAAGTTTCATAAACATATCTTGCCTAATTATAAATTTGGCCTAAGTTTGCATGCCTAAATAGTTGTCATAATTCACATTATGATCATATACCCCACGTTTGCATTGAATTTACATGGCATAGATTATGGTCATAATTTACCATATAACACACGTCTCAATTTTAGTTAAACTTGCCTAGTACAAAAGATTCACATATAAATTATACTAAATATAGCCACCGATTTCAATGCATGTCATATATTCAAAAATCTCCCACTTAGGTGTTATTCACATTTAATAGTTATCAAATCTTAACATAAATCTTCACACCTAAGTCCTATTCCCTTTTTATCCCAAATCATGAATTTCTATATAAACAATATGCTCAAAAATCTAGAACTTTAAATTATAACAGATCTTTAATTCAAAAATATGCGTTTTGTCCAATGTCTCAAGTCACATGTTAATATACAATGGTTCCTCTTCTTCCAATTCACAGAATATGCACAGATCTAAATCTAGTTTACAACCTATGTCCTTTTAGTCATAGATTAGCCATGTCCAATTATGCCATCATTCATTATGTAACACCCCGAAAATTCTATAACTGTGAAATTAACAAATTAAAGTATAATTAATCTGAAATCAAAGAACTAAGGGAAACGGGATAAGCCATTGCGTTTGTCTCGGAAAAATACGCGAAATAGAGTCCGAGTTTTCGAAAAACGGAGTCCGTATGAAGAAGATATGGCCTTCGGAAGTTTGAGAATTAAATTTAAAATTCAAACAGAATAAAATAAGCTCAGAAAATCAAATTTGAATTCGAAAATCGGGCCCAATGGGCCAGGGCGGATAAACACCCGCCTAGGCCACCCAGGTCGACTGGGCTGTCGACCTGGGCTACCCATGTCGACAGGGCTGTCGACAGCCCTGTCGACAGGGGTGTCGACCTGGTCGAGCCCAGTCAACCTGGCTGGCCAGGTCTGTGTTTGGCTGATTCTCTGTGGTCTGCTTTGTCATTAGGGCTAGGTGGCGGGTTCTAATTGGTCTCTCTATCTAATGAATGGCTATGATCAATCCAAGCAACATCAAGGGTCCTAATCAGTTCCTAACCTCTATATAAACAACCCTAGACTAAACCCTAATCTATTCATTCAAAATTAAGAACATAGCCGCCATGTTGCTGAGGAACGACTAAGAGTAGCCGCCAACTAGAGAGAGAATTAGGAAGAAAGTTCTAAAGCCTAAAGCAATTCAAGCAACCTAAAGCCAATCAATTCAACAAAGGAATCATATCTCTTAATTAGAGAATTCGCCGCAACCATTGTAAGTAGAGTATTACTTTGGTATGAATAAACAACTGTGTTGATTTGTATGCTTGAATTGGGATAATAAAGTAGTTCATATTTGTGCAAAATTATGTTATTCATTATAAAGAACTACATGCGGTAGTTCTATGCAAGTATACGTTTGGAATATTGCGAAAATTAAGTAATCTATGTTGAAGCTACATGTATGTAGTTGATTGAAATTCATGCAAGTTTGGGGCTTTGTTATTATGTCATCATGATGTATATTTTTGTGCATAAATCATTTTGCAAGTAATTGAAACAAGTTTGGTTGTTATAGTTCATATGAAACTATGTTGGAATTTTGACACCATAATCCATGTATTAAGTCATGCTTTTGCAAACTTATGAATATGGCTAGGCTATGAATGATATTTGGCATAATTGAAATCCATGATTAAGTCTATCTTGTTTACAAGAATTATATGATGACATATGTGAGACATGGCTAGGTTAAACTCAAAAATCCTTTTTTTTGCAAGTTTAAAGCAAACACCATGATTAGGAATATTTATGCATAAGTATATTTATACCATCGTTATGTGATTAGACTTAAACCATGATTAAGTTGAACTATGCTTTTGTGTTAGTAACAAAGTATCCCCTTTGTAAACAAGTAGAAACCTTATGAACATGACTTGTTTATGTTTATGCCTAAATGAGAACATAGGTCTATGTTGTAGTTAAGACTAGGTGATACCTAATTTAGATTCTTATCTTAAGTTTACATGGTTTGGTTCATGTCACCTATGCTTGATGACCAAAGTATATATATGCAAGTACACCAGTTTCTATTATGTATTTCCAACGTCATATGCAAGTTCATGCGCTCACCTTCCCCTCTTTGTGTATGTAATCACGCTTTAAGCCTCCCCTTTTCGCATGGCTAATTTGGGCTTTAAAAGGCTAAGCCTAAAATATATAAACGGACGTGTTAAACGGGGGAAAATAACGTTGGGTTAAAATTACTAATGAATGAAAATATAAAATAGAAGGGCCCAAGTTCAAGTATGGGTTGGGCCCATGATTGGTGTAACCTTTACACCATTAACTTAATAATGGGCCGCAAATATTTACATATAAGAAATAAAGAAGAATGACAAGATATGTAAATGTAGAACATACGATGTGTTTAACCGAGGTTGGATTGAGTTGTGATGTAAACCTGCCCGGAACCGCCCGGTTGTCCAGTAGTCACAACAATACCTATCCAATGTGGGAGGTTAAACATGGAGCCCAGCAAGGACCCGAGGTTAGACTGAGTTGTGGCGTAAGACTGCCCGGAACCAACCGACAACAGGCAGCCACAACAATACCTGTCTAATGTGAGAGGTCAGGGCCTTAATAAGACAATTAAGGCTGAGTCAGGATTGTTAGGATTAAGTGAACTAAAGACTTAATTAAAATGGAACATGCTAAACTAAACGGACTGGTGGGGGTTAGGTAGGAAACACTTAACCAACTTAGCATGTTGGCTAGAGATGGAAAACCTAGTAACGGGGGACCCTTTTCAGCAGTAACCCTAAAAGGTGTATCAGGATACCCTGAAACTAGGCAGGGTGGGGCACGATTACTGGGCTGATTGTAAGAGGTCAAAGCGACGGCGGTGGTGTAGCAGTGTAGGTTCTAACGGAGTGCGGGCGTGCACACACTCCGGTGCAGAAAAATAAGGCACTAGACACCAGTAGCATACCTGTGCACTCTAAGGTTGTGTCGGGTTGCCACTATGGGACTTGATACACCCCATGGTGGGACCAGCATAGGTAACTACAACATCGGGGGCCGTAAGACACATGTAACTATGCGAGTAGGAGCCGATCATTATAGAATGGATCACATCACCCTGATTATGGGGTGCCAGTTGGAAATTAGTTTATATGGGTTCAGAGATTAACATGGGGTACGATGGTCTATTCGACCCTAGACAACTTAACCAAGTTTATAGTGCTTGCCCACTTCCTGTTTATACTTATCACACCCAGTTCTTTATTCATAGACAAAATAGTACTAGACTTACTCAGGCTTTATGTCTGACTCTACTTTTCTTTCGTCTTCTTTCTTCCGTCCCCCCCCCCCCAGGTCCTCAGGGAGGGAACACAGCAGCTTGACCAACCTCAACATCCAGCTTGAAGAAGAGAAATGTATTGCTTGGACTTTCCTGTTTTGAACTGTGGCTTTGGACAATCCACTATGGGGCTTTTGCAGTTTATCTATGTTTTATTTATGCTTCTTTAAACAATGTACTCAAGACAGATTATGAAAGTGTTATGTTATGTTTTTGGAAAGGATGTTGTTGTAACACGTATTTGACTTTATGAAATAAAAGTTTGTTGTTCTTCCGCTGTTTACAAATATGTGTTCCTATATCTGTCTTGTATATCTGTGACTTGTACTTATAAACCTCCACCAAAATTAGGGCATTCCCTTTGAGAGTGACCCTAACGGAGGTGGGGTGTTTCACATTATTTATCCCAAAGTTAAATTTTGTGCGTTAATCTCTTATGAGATTTGGCGCAGGCTCGGGGCAGCCTGGCTATAGAACAGAAAGAAGAAAGAGATATATAATAAAATAGATCAGAACATAACATACGCAATCTCAAATTCAGATTTACAATCATGTCACAATTATAATTAAAGTTTATATCGGAAAATAACTACACTTGCCTTGGTTGGATTCTAAAAGAAAAAGGTGTTGTAGCTGTTCTCTTTCAATCCTAATCAGAATTGGAGGAAGAAGAAGCACAAGTCCTAGCTTTGGTTTCAACAGAGTAGAGACGCCATTGATTTATTTATTTAGAGAGGAAGAGAGCAATGGAGGCTAGATAATTGTATATGAGATTTAGGTTTAGGTTAGGGATGTATATATAGGTGTAGGAAGTTATTTAGGACCATTAGATTAACCCTGAATCATGAGAACCATTCAAATGCAAAATCTGCATTTGAGCGAATCGGCCCACGGGATGACAGCCAAACACCCTGGATTAACCCCTAGTCGACCTAGCGGGGCTTTTGTCGACCTCAAAAATGGGCCGGTTCGGTTTTTCCCCCTCCCAATTCGCTGTTTTGAACCTTTTTTGCATGTTTATTTATTTAATTTTTATATATATCTATATATATTTCTCTCATATGCATACAAACTTCAAGGCTTAATAACTTCTTCATAATTAACCATTTTTTTTTAATATTCTCAGAAAATACGGGGTGTTACATTCTCCCCTCCTTAAAGGATTTCGTCCCCGAAATCTTCAAGTTAAGAAGAATGTATCCTAACATCCAACATCCATCTACTCAACCATTCAATCACAGGCATCCATTGTCCTTAAAAGGTTTCTAATGCCGTATGAACATATGCAAAGTGCGTGTATATGTTTCTTATCTAATGCAAAATCAGGTGGTCTACTAATCCAGTTGACCTCCTTAATGCGAATCATGTTAGTGTCATGGGTCCAAATATGTATGCAAGAAATCCTATTTGATACACATCATTTCTATATAAGTGCATAACCATTCATCCAAATGCAACATCCATGTGAGGAGTCAATCATTCTGCATCCACAAAAATTGAAAAATGCACACACATCCATATGCAGTATGAGAGTGTTTTTGAGCCGATCTAGTGCCTAGTGTGTGTATATGCATCCACGAGCAACCACTAGCAACCACTTGCATCCACTTGCAACCATCAAACATAACATGTCTCAAACACATGTTTACACCCATTAGTTTCTACCTAAAGTTCGAAGATTCGATCTATAGGATATAGTCGAACGATGGAAGCGAGTACAGATAAAACAAAAACTTGGTTCCCATTAGACATTGGTTGAGAGAATAATTCCCCTAAGTATCAACCCCAAAGACTGAAATCAATATCAGATTGACACTCAGAGGATTACCCTCTTTAGACAATGTCAAAACTGGAAATCTTAACCTTATCAGAGATATTCAGATATTTACAGACTACTAGTATAGTTCAGATTACCAAACGATTCTTAGAAAACTAAGCATGATAAAACCCAGAATGTATGCGTCCTGCTTGACGCCTAACACAGATATCTCTCAAACCCCAACCTATCACCATCAGATGAGTCGTAACCCCTATGGGGTTTGAGACTATAACCAGATCAGAAACAAGACTAGTATTAAAGTGCAGAGTATCGATTACAGAATCAAAATGCCAGAATCAGAAAGATTTTGAAACTCAACAATCAGATGAGAAAATTAAACCTTCTACAGAAATTTTCCCTATTTCTATACTATCCACTAGCCTCAAGAGTGTTCGCCTGCCCTCCAGCAGTTGGTCCTGCCCTCTACCCTTGTTTCTTCGGACAGTCCCTAGTGAAGTGTCCCATCTCACCACAGTTGAAGCAAGCGCCCTTCTTTGGATCCACTTTCTTATCGTGTGTCCTATCCATGTCTCCCATGTACGTTCTCCATTCATGACCTTCCACCAAAATGAAGCTTCATCCTTCATTAACCAAGCAGCTGGTTGAACCTTCCTCCCATCGTCTATCTCAAAGGTATCAACAAGTCCTCCACTCCGTTGAGCCAACTTCTAGCCTCGACAACTTCTCAGTCCCATAAAGCGGTTTTCCGCCCATCACACGGGAGTCCTTACATATCATAGAAAAAGCATCTATACGCGGAGGAAGAGATTCAAAAGGGAAAGAGGAAGGAACTCGAAACAAAGAATCGAAAGAAAGATATATGGCTTTTGGGGATTTTTTTTTCAAAATAAGCTTTACTTTTGAAAATACTTCCTTTTTAAAACCTTTTTGAAAATTGTTTTCAAAAACTTTTTATCAAATCTGGTAACCTTCAGCTCTGATACCAAGTGTAACACCCCACCTCCGTTAAGGTCACTCACGAAGGGAATGCCTTAGCTTTGATGGAGCATTTTAGTAAATAGAACAGAATGTTACAAGACAGATATAAAAATAGTACTTGAAAAACTTTATAACTTTATTGCAGCGGACAGAAATCAGTTTGGTTACAACTTTACCAAAAACTCAAGTACATATATATCAGCCTTGTTCAAAAGCCATCAGAGTACAAAACTTTAAAATCATAATCCCCACAGAACGGAAGCTATACAGAGCCAAGCCATACTTTAAGCACTTCAAGCAGAAGGAATCTGGATCAAGCGAAAGTATTCCCTCCTTGGATAACCTGGGGGGAAACGGAAGAAAAAGGGGCGAAACAACAAGGGTCAGACAAAAAGTCTGGCAAGTCCAGTGATTTTCAGTTATGAACAGATAATAATAACATGACATGAAAATAAAACTGGATGAGAGATAACCGTAACAGATGTAACAGATATAATAGAAGAACAGAATGATATAAGCTATTGCTTTACACTTTTCTGCACTAATACTAATATAACAGGATTAGGTGTCACCCTAATGTCTAAACTGAAACAGAAACGGGTACAGAATAATTTCCACAGAAAAGAATGCTAGTAATGGGCCTTTACCACCCCAACAGAAACAGACAGAAGCAGAATGCTGATAATGGGCCTTTACCACCCGAACAGAAATAGATAGAAACAGAATATTAATAATGGGCCTTTACCACCCGAACAGAAATAGTCAGATTAATCCCTACGGAAACAGAATGCAGAATTAGGTGTACATTAGTAAATGGGCCTTTTCCACCCGAACAGGCGGTACCACGCAGAAACAGACAGGTGTTACCACCCAACAGAAACAGATGGTACCAACAGAAATAGACAGAACTAAGTGTGCCCTAAAACCCTACCCTAAGCGATCGGCTCCCTAATACATAAATACCCTGTGCCAGCCCCACCGAAGGGTGTATCATTCCCTAAAGTGGCAACCTTTGAATGACACAGACCTATTTACAGATGTCACGGCGTCTTACACTCTCTGAGGCAGACCGGGATCCATGCACGCACATGACCCGGTTGGAACGCACCATCAACACCCCTCGCCATTATCAGAATGAACCGCTTATAATTAGTTCAGTAAGCGTGCCCGGACCCAACCTACTGTTGGTTCAAAGTTTTGATACCAGAAAGGGTTACTGACTAATATGGGTCCCAAACAACAGATGACACAAGTATTTCCCCTCCTAACCTTGTGTCCCCAGATTAACGGATTTCAGATTAACTTGTTACAGGTTTCAGACATACAAAGTTCAGATTTACTAGTTCACAGATCAGACATTCAAGTTAACAAGTTTTCGGACTAACGGATCAGATGTACTGTTTTAACAGACTTTTGTCTAATTTTGTAATTGGGCCTACAGATTCGAGAAACGGTTTTGTTAGATTTATCAGTCCAGTTGGTATAACCCTATCCACCCAACACGTTTTAGACATCATATTTATCTTAGATTTTCATTAATGCTCAGACCTCTCACATTAGACTGACAGTTTGCGGCCACTGGTTAGGCCGGTTGGTTCCGGGCAGGTTTCTGCCGCAAACTGAGTCTAACCTCGGGTTTTAAGCACGTTATGACTAACTTCTCACATTAGAACCTATTGTTTGCGGCCACTGGAATGTGCCGGGCGGTTCCGGGCAGAATTACGCCGCAAACTCATTCTAACCTCGAGTTAGCCATGTTTTATGTTTAACAAATGTGCTCATTCACAGATTTTAACAAATTAACTTCTTTACAAGTTACAGCAAATTATTCGAGGTTCTATTAACAAGTTTTGCTCAATTTTAAATCGAGCCTACAGGATTACATACTTCAAATTTTAGCATTTCAGTTCCAACAGATTACGCCATTCAACAGATTAAATAGATAACAAATCTTGCAGATTAGGCGATTTAACAGATTTAGTAGATGAGGCAAAATTAACATAATTAGAAGATTAGGTAAATCAATCTAATTAGCAGTTTAGGCAGTATAAAAGAACTAGCAGATTGGACAATATAACAGATCTAGCAGATTAGGCAATATAACAGATCTAGCAGATTAGGCAATATAACAGATCTAGCAGATTAGGTAGTATAACATATCTAGCAGATTAGGCAATATAACAGATCTAGCAGATTAGGCAATATAACAGAACTAGCAATTTAGGCAATATAACAGATTTAATCATTCCTTAAAGTTTCATAAACATATCTTGCCTAATTATAAATTTGGCCTAAGTTTGCATGCCTAAATAGTTGTCATGATTCACATTATGATCATATACCCCACGTTTGCATTGAATTTACATGGCACAGATTATGGTCATAATTTACCATATAACACACGTCTCAATTTTAGTTAAACTTGCCTAGTACAAAAGATTCACATATAAATTATACCAAATATAGCCACCGATTTCAATGCATGTCATATATTCAAAAATCTCCCACTTAGGTGTTATTCACATTTAATAGTTATCAAATCTTAACATAAATCTTCACACCTAAGTCCTATTCCCTTTTTATCCTAAATCATGAATTTCTATATAAACAATATGCCCAACAATCTAGAACTTTAAATTATAACAGATCTTTAATTCAAAAATATGCGTTATGTCCAATGTCTCAAGTCACATGTTAATATACAATGGTTCCTCTTCTTCCAATTCACAGAATATGCACAGATCTAAATCTAGTTTACAACCTATGTCCTTTTAGTCACAGATTAGCCATGTCCAATTATGCCATCATTCATTATTTATCCCAAAGTTTAACGTTCGTGCGTTAATCTCTTATGAGATTTGGCGCAGGCTCGGGGTAGCCTGGCTATAGAACAGAAAGAAGAAAGAGATGTAGAATAAAATAGATCAGAACATAACATACGCAATCTCAAATTCAGATTTACAATCATGTCACAATTATAATTAAAGTTTATATCGGAAAATAACTGCATTTGCCTTGGTTGGATTCTAAAAGAAAAAGGTGTTGTAGCTGTTCTCTTTTAATCCTAATCAGAATTGGAGGAAGAAGAAGCACAAGTCCTAGCTTAGGTTTCAGCAGAGTAGAGATGTCATTGATTTATTTTTTTAGAGAGGAAGAGAGTAATGGAGGCTAGAGAATTGTATATGAGATTTAGGTTTAGGTTAGGGATGTATATATAGGTGTAGGAAGTTATTTAGGACCATTAGATTAACCCTGAATCATGAGAACCATTCAAATGCAAAATCTGCATTTGAGCGAATCGGCCCACGGGATGACAGCCAAACACCCTGGATTAACCCCTAGTCGACCCAGCGGGGCTTGGGTCGACCTCAAAAATGGGCCGGTTCGGTTTTCCCCCCTCCCAATTCGCTGTTTTGAACCTTTTTTGCATGTTTATTTATTTAATTTTTATATATATCTATATATATTTCTCTCATATGCATACAAACTTCAAGGCTTAATAACTTCTTCATAATTAACCATTTTTTTTAATATTCTCAGAAAATACGGGGTGTTACAAATAGTCAAGTTGATGTGGAAATTAAAGAAGGGGATATATGTGATGTACAAACTCAAGCTACTGATTTAAAGAGTATGAAAGGCAAAGACAAGATCATTAAGGGTGTTGTTGAAGTGAATAAAGTTACGACTTTCAATAGCTTTGGCACTCTTTGTGATTTAGCTAATGAATAGGAAGTATGTAATAATGACAAAAGCAGCTCGGATAGTAGAGCAGTAGTAGAGAACACAGAGAGAACTACTGAAGAAGCAATGGGTACTCGAAATATTAACGATGAAAGTATGGATGAAGTGAATTCAACTAAAAGTAAAGAACCATGCAATATGAATTACAAGGCTGAGGAAGGAAAAACAACTAACGAATATAGTCAACGATTACACAGAGACAAAGCAGTGATAGAGCAAAATTCCAACATTATATTATCTGATCCACTTTTGACTAAAGATGGTCCTGAAGCTCTCAACATTTTGGGGGGAGCCACCTTACCTAATGTAGCTGCTATATTGGGGTTTGAAGAAAATCAAGCCGAAACAATGTCAAAAGCGTCTGTTGCTATTTTTAAAGTTAATATTGAAGTACCAACAACAGTTGTTGACAGCTAAAATACTGTAAACTGGAAGAAAGAGCAAATTTCCGATAAGGAAGTGGCCTCAAGCTATGATTTGGATATTAAGATTGCTCTTATACTTAAGCATTTGTAAGGCAATAATGTGTGCAACGGTGTAAGTGTTGTCGTGCAAAGATTTAATTCAGCCATACAACCTACGACCTTTGCGGCACAAAAGAACAATCAAGAAAGTGGCACTCCTTTGCAAGCTAATGCTAGCATTAGCCCATCCTTGCAACACAACACTATGATTGATCTTGAAACCCTCCATCCATTGCTTCGTGAAGTACTACCGTTAGCTGGAGGTTTACTCTTGAATGATCAGGAGGCTATCAGCAGTATGCAAGAAAAATTTATGGAGAATAATACACAAAAACTAGTATATAAATGGGAGCAGAAAAAGGAAGCCACTATTACCGGAAATGGTGATAATAACATTAGCACGCAAATAAGTAATTGTTAAGATAACTCTCTTAGAAATCATAGATCTCCACAGTCGTCTTTAAGGGAAGTAAGCAAAGATGGTCAAGGCACTTTAACCAGCATTGTACCACCTCCAGGCCATAAATCCCCTCTTGACTCTCAGTTCTACCAGGAAGGTAAAAAAATCAAAGAAATGCAAAATAGCCTGAACTATAAGCAAAGAAAAAACTCCACTATAGCCTCTGTTGACATGCTTTTTAGTCAAAGATGTCGCAGGTCGAGTATTTGGTTAGAAACGCGCTCAAGCATGAAGAACAGTGTCAGGAAACACAAAGCGACATGGTCGAAGTCACGTCGCAAACAAAAGAAGGCCCTAAACTTATCAAATGATCTCTCTTGGGCCCAAGAACACCCGTTCCAAGGTCATGCGCTATGACTCTTAAACGAACCGTCAGCCGAGCCGAAGGCGAGCCGTCAAGCGGGTCCAAGCACAACGCCGGTGGGGGTACGGGGCCTCACAGTCTTGGCACCGAACAGGTAAGCACCACCCGATTCATTCGATTTTCTCCGAACCAGAAGCTCGGATCCCTTCAGACCAACAAAACCTCGAATTCCCTCACTTCGCATTCAAGAACTTCGGCTCCCTCAACAACATGATTTCGGCCCCCTCCTCCATCAATTTCCTACCCCTTGAAATCGTATGAAATTTGTATCCATTGGAGAGGTACGAATTTCATACCCCTCCATGGGATACGAATTTCATACCCCTCCAGCAAGGGGTACGAAATTCGTATCCCCCTGGAGAGTTATGAATTTCGTATCCCCCCAGGAGATACAAAATTTGTATCCCCTGAGGGGTACGAATTTCATACCCCGCACCAGGGGTACGAATTTCCTGTATTAAGGCTATTTCTAGGGTCCGAAATTAAGGGTTGTGGTCCCCATTTCCTACCTACTCCCACCTAACCTCCTTCCTATAAATACCCCAACCCTTGTCCTTCATTTGGATCTTTCTTGTAACAACCCGTAAAATGCGGGCCAGTTTAAAATTTTTATTTTGGCAATTTTAATGAATTTTGCATATTTAAAATAGATTATTTTAAATAATATCGACGAGAAATTTATTTTGAATAGAATTCGAACGAATATATTTATATACGTCATCGTTAGAATATAAATATTTATATATAATTATAAATAGAATTGAAAATGGCGCGGTAGTTCGATAATTCGATTTCAAACTTCAATTGGATGTACCGGGTGCAAAACAATCCGGATTTTAGTGAAACCAAAAACATTAGGACCTAATCGATAATATCTTTCCAACGAATCCGAAAGATCAAGATTTCATAGCGGGAATCAAAAGATATGTCCAGTTGAAAATTCTGAATAGTCGCTATGGAATTCAGGCCCTTAAAAATAGCCATTTTGCAAATGACCTCGGATTTCGACGAAACCACTTTTGTTGGGTCCGTGATGTCGAATTATTGCTAGGTTTTAAATTTCATAATTTTTCGAATCAATATGTGAGCGTGGCAAAGGAAAACGCGTTTGACCAGTTTCAGTTGATTTTAATCGACTGGAAATTGGCCATTTTTCCAACGGTCTCAGAATTCGACGAAACTAGTTTTGTTAGGACCGTATCGTCAATACGAAGCTAGAAAATATTTTTCGAGAATTTTTAGAGTTAGTATGTGACCCCGGTAATTTGAAATGTACGTTTAAAATTCAATATAGTGATTTAAATGCAAATTAAACGGAAACTGATTCAAACAGTCGAATTAGCTTGCGGTACATATCCCATTGTGTTCGGAATGGGGGTAAAACGCTATGGACGACAGGCGGTGGGCCTCGTTTCGAGGTCGTATGTAAAAGTCAACTTTTTGAAATATAAATTAATTAAAATAATAATAAAAAAAAAATATAACCCCCCCCCCTCTCGTTTTCATTCAGAAACGAAAAAAAAAAGAAAAAAAAAATAATAAAAGAAAAAAGGGCGAACGACGGGGGGGACCAAAGCCGCCACCGCCGCTGCCACCAGGGCCGCCGCGCCCTGGCGCCGACCCCCCCTCCGATCCTCTGCCCCTCTTCCTGCTTCTCCTCCGCCTGCTTCTCTCCCCCGCGATCCTCTCTCTCTCCCCTCGCTCCTCTGTAAAAACCGCGACACCCACAACCCACCGCACTGCCCTACCTGCCGCCGCCTCCTTTCTTCTCCTCCCTCCGCCCTTCGATGAAGACAATCGCCTCAGGCGCCCTCCCCAGCATCGCCCGCACCCCCTCCCGCCTGAAACCCTAGCCGACAACCCCGACAACCCTCTACCGAGCGCAAGGACCCCTCCTCCCCATTTGAAAACCATGTAAGTTTTAAATTCAAGTTTTATTTATTTTTCTAAATTTAAAAACTGAATTTTATTCGATAGGAAAATTTAAAAACTGAATTTTATTCGATAGGAAAGTTAAAGATATGATTTTTATATGATAAGGAAGTTAAAAATATAATTTTTATCGTATGTAAAGGTTGAAAATATAATTTGCATATTATATAGATAATAAAAATATGATCTTTTATATTGTAGAAGATGAAAAATGTGATTTTTGTAAAGTAGCAATATAAAAATATAATCTTTATAGGATAGAGAATATAAAAATATCACCTTTATATGTGTAGAAAAATAAAAATGAGATTTTTATAAAGATGAAATCTTTAAATTTGAAAAGGCGAAGTCTATGTTTTATAAAGGCGAAAACTATATTTTAGAAAGGCGAAATCTTTATATGGAAAATAGCGTGATAAAAATATAATTTTTATCTTTATAACATAGTTGTAAAAATTCGATTTTTAAATATTGAATAGCATAGTAAAAATTCGATTTTTAAATATATGAAGTGATTATAAAAATATGATTTTTAAATTGAAAGTGAATAAATAAAAATGTGATTTTTATTATAAAGACATCGAAATATAAAAATGTGTGATTTCTATATGTAGTGGCTACGGGCAACAAAGGAGAAGAAAAGGCGAGAACGACGAATATCTCTATAATAGGAGTGTCGTGGTATTGGATAGCTTTCGGTGAGAACTCCTCACTCAAAATTCTTTTTCTAGTTATATATATATATACTAGGATGTAGACGGTGCTTAGTAGCACCCGACACCCGTCATCCACAGACCATGGATGGCTTGTTTGTTTAATTGTTTGGTTGTGTAGTTGGGTAGATTATTTGGTTTGAATTGAACTGTGTGGTGAAATGAGTGATTTGATTGATGTGTGAATGGCGTGGGCCTTCACTAGACCGGGGATAAGGCTAGGCCTCGTCCCGTTTCTAGTATCGTGCCGTTATGCCGCCGAAATTTTCTAAAATATGTTAGAAAAATAAAAATAATCATTTATTGAATAAATGAACTGAATAGAAATTCAAGTGTTAAAATAAAATAGTTTGATCGTTAAAAATATAATTTTTAACGTAAAAATGGATAAATGAATATTTATAAACAAATCGGCCGATTTGTTTATATACACTGATTTGACTGATATTGATTGGGTCGATAAATTTTACACATCGCCCAACTGCACAAATAAAATCTGTGTTTGATTGTTTGAAACCCCACACGGGTGTTGGGATGAAATTTGATGTTCACTCATCCTGATTGATTAAATATGTCGATCGGTCGATTGACAGACTGTTATAAGCGTCAGATATCTATATTTGATGCTCATACAGTGTAGTGCACTTTGGTTGATGGTTGATTGTTTATTAATGCTATTATATACATGTGTTGTATGGAATCCATATAATTAGCGTTATATGGTGATTGATTGGGCCTCATTCCAATCGGGAAAATAATGAATATTAGAAAAGAAAATTCATGTGTTGAATATAAAAATAGTCATGTGTTGAAACTATTCATGTGTTGAGTAAAATATTTTAAATAAAATAAATTACATCTTTATCATATTTAAAATTAGAACTACTTCTCAGTAGGAGTCTAATTGAAAATCAAACGATAGATACCATAGTTTTATAAAATATTTTACATAACAAAAATAGTGATGTGTTGACAGTACTCATGTGTTGAGATTAGTCGTGTGTTGAAAGAAATATAGATTCATGTGTTGAATGAAATAAATATTCATTAGATGAATAGAATAACGAATTATTGAAATATAAAGCCGTGTTGATTAGAGATGCGTTATTTTGACGCGAACGATGTTTATATCGATTTTATTCGTTTTTTAATGAATATTGAAAAGTGATTTCAAAATTTAATATTTTGAAAGGAAATTCAAATTGAATTAGATTGAAATTCAAATGGAAATTTTATTGAATCAATTTGAAATGAATTCGAATCGAATAGAAAGTGAATTTGAATTCGAATAAAATTGAGATGAATTCAAATTGAATTAAATTGAATTGAAAACGATTTCGAAATGAATTGAATTGAAAACGATTTCGAAATGAATTGAATTGAAAACGAATTCGAAATGAATTGAATTGAAAACGAATTAGAAATGAAATGAATTGAAAACGATTTAGAAATGAATTGAATTGAAAACGAATTCGAAATGAATTGAATTGAAAACGATTTCGAAATGAATTGAATTGAAAACGATTTCGAAATGAATTGAATTGAAAACGAATTCGAAATGAATTGAATTGAAAACGATTTCGAAATGAATTGAATTGAAAACGATTTCGAAATGAATTGAATTGAAAACGATTTCGAAATGAATTGAATTGAAAACGATTTCGAAATGAATTGAATTGAAAACGATTTCGAAATGAATTGAAATGAAAATGATTTCGAAATGAATTGAATTGAAAACGATTTCGAAATGAATTGAATTGAAAACGATTTCGAAATGAATTGAATTGAAAACGATTTCGAAATGAATTGAATTGAAAACGATTTCGAAATGAATTGAATTGAAAACGATTTCGAAATGAATTGAATTGAAAACGATTTCGAAATGAATTGAATTGAAAACGATTTCGAAATGAATTGAATTGAAAACGATTTCGAAATGAATTGAATTGAAAACGATTTCGAAATGAATTGAATTGAAAACGAATTCAAATTGAATTGAAAGTGAATTGAAATGAATTCAAATTGAATTAAAATTTGAATTGAATAGAAATGAATTTAAAAACGAATTTATAAAGAAGAATTCAATTTTGATTTGAATTGAAAAGAAAGTTGAAATCTCTTTTGAAACAATTTTGAAACGATTTATAAAATTCGTTTTAAATAGAAATCTGTAACGACCCAGATCTTTGTCAGTTTATTTTAAATATTTAATATCGTTTTAAATATTGAATCGATGATGTAAATGAATTTTTATATTAAGTTATCGATTTAAAGAAATCAATTTCGATTTAATATCGAATATATCGAATTATCGTAATACGAAAACGGTAATAATTGAATTCAGATACAAAACCGAATTGAAACAATTCAATTGATTAGCATAAACTCTAGTTGAATTGGGACGATAATAATAATATATTATCAATGGATTAAATTGTTTTGAAATCAATTTATATTAATTGAATTTATTTTTAATCATCAATAAATTAGTCATCTTCTTTATATAGTCAAAATTAATTTCAGAACCCATTCCGTTGAATTCAAAATAGGAAATAATATTGGGGACGTCCGTCGTCACATTAATATAGCGGCTTATAGATTTCAAGTAAGAGACCATGATATATTTAGATATTTAATTAAAAACAACATCAAATCAAAAATATATTTATATCATCTCAGAGCCGACAGATTTCTTCTATGTGCAAACATATTTTCTTCTCGAGCAGAAGGATGTCTCCCCATTTCAATACCTCAGAGAGCAGGAAATTAATGGTGTGGTACGGTTTGTCTAATGTTGCGTCTATATAAACGAACACGACCTTCGTATCTTCCCATATTCTAAAAACCGAAGACAAATTCCAGTATCCCCCTTTTTATTCCTTTTCTCCGATCAGAAGCCAATCCTCAGCTTTAAAAAAAAAAAAAAAAGGGTAGAAGAGGAAATCGCGAATCACAACCAGAAGTTCGTCGAAGTTCGGTGTGCTCGCAAATTAAGGAATCGACAGTTCTGGTCAATTTTAATCTGGAAGGGGGGTCGATCGAAGGGATTCGCGACGACTACTGTAGGGACCGTCGATGGCTTGTTCGGAGGTTGTTGAGGAGGTTTGGGCCATTATTACAAGGTGCGATCCGATGTATGAGGGGTTCGGGTGTTTGTGGCTCGACGCGAGTTGACCTGGAGGAGTTCTCGAAGCTCGACAGCATTGTGGTGGCGCTGGTATTTGAAGAGGATGTCGGCATCCCTTTGTGAGTTGTGATTTGGTGTTGAAAAGGGGTAATGCGATTTAGCAGAAGATGACAGCGATGTATGTTGAATCGAATGCTGGTATGGGCATATGCGTTGATGTCAAATTGGGATTTTTGGATACGACAATGGATATTTGTGGAGTTCGGTAGTTGAGGATGGAAGAGATCAAGTCTGTGATAATTTGGAGTTGGATTTGTGATGCAGCAATGGGACAGCAGCTATAGATGATGGAAAACAGTGACTGTGAAGTGTTCGGTGAAAGGTTGAAGAGATGTTGTGTGATTGATCGAGTGATTTGCGAAGAAATAAGGTAAATGTGTTTCCAAAATTTAAATTACTTAAAATAATTTATTTATATTACCAAGTTAATTTAAAATTAATGATAGCTTAATATGTTTATAAATTCAAACACTTATAGGAACAAAATATATTATTCGAGACAACTCGAGTAGGTTCATAGCTGCGACGATATAGGAAGTAAGCGAGACATTCAGCAAAGAAAATCCTGGTGAGTAAATCTCACTCACCTTTAGAATTATTTTTAATTCATTAAAAATAATTGTTTGTGCTTGTGTGAATGCTTCTGCTTATTTTATATATATTAGTTATTTAGGCTATTATATATATATATTGGGTTGATTGATTGGTTGGATTCCCGCAGTATCATTAGCGGATGCCCGCAGTTTCATAGCGGATGATTACCCTATACGCCCCACGCTATGATTAGTGGATGACCTTCTATACCGCGATATTCTGCCACGAAGCAGAATGGGTATTATTTATGTGCTAACATCTGTGGATGCAGGAAAACAGGTTGGAGGAATCCAACTGGATTCCTCAAAAATATATTATCTGTTGTGTTGTTTGATGGTTGCTTGATTTCATATATTAATATATGACGTGTTAAAAATCAAATGATTGAAAAATGGAGTGATTTGATTGCTTTAAATATCACTGGGCCAAGTGTTAATTTATTAAAATATCATGAGAAAGATATTTGAGGTTTAAAAGAAAAATTCTATTTTTCCCAAATAGACTTTGAAATTCAAGTAGAATTTGAAAATATAGCATTTCAAATGGAATATTGAAATAAAAATTTCAAAATAGAATTTTGAAATGAAATTTCAAAATAGAACTTGAAATAGAATTTTAAGTGGAAATTTAAATAGAATTTAAATCTTAGAAAGGAGTTGGAATATTTGAAATTCAGAAGAAAATTTAAATAAGATTTGAAATGGAATTTCAAAATAAGATGTGAGAATGAAATTTTAAATATATAACTCAAATGAAATTTGAGTATAACATTTGAATTTTAAAAGGAGTTGAATATTTGAATTTTAAGAAGAGATTGAATATTAGAAATTCAAATAGAATTTGAATAGACGAAATTGGAAGGGAAAAATAGAATTTGAATTCAAGAGATTAAATGAAATTTGAGTTCAAGGGAATTCGAATAAGGAAAATTCAAATAAAGATTTGAATATAGAATTTCAAAATAGAATTTGGAATATAGAATTTCAAAGAAAAATTGAATAGAATTTGAAATATAGTATTTCAAGGAAGAATTCAAATGTGAAATTTGAATAGAGATTTGAATGGAATTTAAATATGAGATTTGAATTGAGATTTGAAATAGAAATTCAAGTATTGAATTTGAACATGGAATTGAATACAGAAATTCAAGTAGAAATTTGAATATGAGATTTCAAAATAGAATTTGAAATAAACTTTGAAAATAGGATTTCAAAGTAGAAATGGGAAATAGAATTTCAAATAGGATTCCAAAATAGAAAATCCAAATGGTTTTGAAATGGAATTTGAATTCAAGAGAATTCAAATGGATTTGAGTGAAGAAATTCAAATAGTGGAAAAAATGAGTTTGAAGATTAGAATTCAAATGGGGCTGGAAACGAATTTGAATATTAGAATTCAAATGGAAAAGGAAAATGGAATTTGAATATAAGAAATTCAAATTGAATTCAAATCGGATTTGATCTATGGAATTTGAACATGAAATTCAAATGGGTTTTAAATTATGGAATTCTGAATATAGAATTTAAAAAGGAATTTGAATATTTGAATTCCAATAGAATTCAAATATAGAAATTGGAATATAGAAGTTCAAATGGAATTTAAGTATAAAGTTTGAATAAAAGAATTCAAATGAATTCAAGTATTGAATTTGAATATAGGGAATTCAAATAGAAATTTAAGTATTGAATTTGAATATCAAATAGAAAAGGGATTGAAATTTGAATATGGAATTCAAAGTGAGATTGGAATTTGAATCAAGGAATTCAAATAGAGTTGAATTCATTTTAAGAAGTTTAAAGTTTTATATATATAAATATAATTAAAACGAACTCGCCACAGCGCTGCAGTTCGTAAATTAGCGATTCGTACTTCAATTGAGTATACAGAACGCAATTGAAGTCGGAATTCTTTGAAACAAGAAACGTCAGGACCGGTTTGATAATAGTTTTCTAATGAAGGAGAAAAATCTGGATTTCGTCGTATGGATTTTGAGTTATGTCAAAATCAAATTTTCAGAAAAGCAGCGCCAGAATCGTTTTAAAACCATAATGGTTTATTTAATATTATAAAAGGATTTTTAAACAAATAAAATCCGAAGTTCGATTTAGAAAATTTCAGAGTGAGTTGTAAAATATATGCGAATTCAAGTTGTGTAAATGAATATGATTTTTGAAACAGAAACCAGATTTTGATTTATTGAATGGAATTAACTAAATTGAATAGAAATTAGTTAAGGAGCTTTTGAATGGATTTTGGGATTTGAATAAGTAAATTCGATTTGAAAATTTATATTCGAAATAGAAAAGGAAACGAGAATTGAAATTGAAATTCAATTTGGTTATGAACGAGTTAAATATTTTGTTTGAACATGTTATGTTCAACAAAGAAGTGAAATATGCAAGAAGGGCTAATTAAAGAATAATTGAGCGAAACTGAATTCAAACGATTCAAAATTGAATTCAAACGAATGGATTGAGTTGAATTGAATTGGAAACAGGTGAACAGTTGTTGAACAGGTATGGGAGGAAGTATATGAAGATTTTAAATTTATGTGCTCGACAAAAAGGTACATGTTTAAATTCATATATGAGTTTTATGCGCCGTATCGGCAAGCCGCTTGGCTTTTTCTTTTTCTTTTTGAAATGAGAAGATACCGGGAAGCTATTTGAAATTTCCCGATGCTCCCGATACAGGGGAGGTTATGGCGAAATTTTCCGGAAATTTAAGGAGTTAGAATATTTTTAAGATATTTCGATAATTTGAAATCATTTTATCGACGTATTGAATTCGATAGGAAAGTGAATATAAGAATCGAATGTTGTAAACAAAAAGGGATAGAGATAAATGATTGGAATTGTTTCCAATTGCAAATAGAGATTTTTCTAATATATAGAAAATAAAAGAAGTTGATATTTGGAAACGTTTTCCAAACGGCATAAGAGGCCGAGATGATTATTGAAATATTTGGTTAACAAATATTGATAAGAGAATGTAGAAGAGATTTAATTAATGAAATATTAATTAAAGAGCCCAGTGATTTGTTTGATATGTTGGATGAACACTTGTTTTTATTCGATAGTTAAATCACAGACTATCGAAGTTTTGACCATCGTTGTCAATATGGAGAGACCGGTTGGATTATTATCCGAAGAACCACTCCGTATCGGCATAAGCGTTGCGAACCAAGTATGCTGAATATATTGAAGACGGAGTAAAGTGCAAGGGCTTTTCTATTTATAGAAATAGTGCCTTCGGTGTCGTTCAATCCCAGAATGAACGTAAATGGACGGATGTCTGACAAAGTATTTCCAATGATCAAATGGGTTGGTCTGTATGAATATATATGGTGGCAACGGATTTATCCCTTAGCATAATATCCAGAATATTTGTGCAAACTCAACTAGTGATCAACGGATCTGACGATGTGACATTCAAAGTGATTGTGTTATCAATGAATGGTAAGTATGCGTAGCCTCAGGCCTCAACAACCGGGAAAGGACAAAAATCGGGCAGGCAGCATGGCTATGTGGGTCGCACCCATTAGGGTGTATAATCACCTATCTAGAGAAATTCCTTTTGTTTCTAAATCTATCGATTCTGCCCATTCGGGAAACGGTGGTTTGAGTCCAACCGTTGGTGATATACATTCGATACACTCAAGCGAAATGAGTGGTCGGTCATGTGTGGGCCGGGTTGCAAGATGTTCTTGTTAAACCCAGTGTATTCCTCTCTAGAGATACACAATCGGAAGGTGGTTCCATACCTTGTCATGTTGGAAATCCAATCTCCAATAAGCGCCATGCGGTTTTTGATTTTTTAATATATATGTGGAGCGTGAGATGCAAGCGTTCTGCTATTTGGTTATTTAAATGATGTAGACATTATTATAATATCACTGGATTTTTATATCAAAGTGTTTTGGGTTATAGTAAGGTAAAAACCGTCCATGTTTATGTGTGGGCTGGTCTTACTATTATCTTTTCTTTCGAAAAGGATTTTGAAAGTTAAACAAGTGGTTGGAGTTTACTCACACCAGTCCCATGACTGACCCAGAGTTTATTTTGTTTTGTTTTTCCTAAACTCTTGGGTGCCCAAGTTTGTACGGGCAGTCAAGTGTTTCAGGCTTTTACAGATACACTTGGAGGAGCTTGAAGCTGGAGGCTTCAACGTTAGTTATTTAGAGTTACTTCCGCTGAATCAAATGTTATGTGTACTCTGATGATGGTATGTGTATATGTACAAAACAGATTTGTATTTCAAAGCTTATGTTACAGAATATATTTTATTCGTTCCGCTGTGAGTTGTGATCTTCGTTTTTCTCCTATTCTAATATTTCTTTCTTTCTATTTCTCATCCTCTAACTTCTTTCTAATAATGAGTCGTATTTCTGTGTTATTTGGGTTGGACGTGAGTTGTATTTAATCAACTCAGATAGCTCGGATTTGCGGGCCTTTACAGTTGGTATCAGAGCTTAGGTTGAGCGAATACCTAAGCTTGTGTGGCATGTGCTCATTAAAGATAGGGTCAGCAGTACCCTAGAATGAGTCAAGTGTATAGATATGAGAGAGCGTATTTGTTAGTTGATATAAAAGTTGTTTTATATTGTGTTGGCTAGTCTGTTGAGTGGTTTATGAATTCTGGTCGAATCGTGGGACGCCACGAAGTCGATAGGGATTTCTAAACACTTGGACAGAGAAATTCGACACAGTATTGTTTTAAAGAGGGTAAATGAAATAATTTTACCCAAATTTCTATTTTGATATAGAAGGAATAATTTTCTGAAATTATTATATGGATGTGTTGATTGTTAGGATTATAATCAAAACGAGATTATAAAATTAGAATGATTATTTATAACCAGAATAGAATTTGTATAGGAATTAAATATACAAATGAGATGAATTAGAATTTAATTCAAACCAGAATTTGGAATTTTAATCCTGGGAAGTTGAAAAATATTTTTTTCAAAGTATATTAAGATAATATAGATTTGTTTTAGAAGGATTTGAAAGAAAATCATTTTTGATGGATTTTGAAATAATAAAGCACTGAACTCACTTCAGTGGCTGGGAAATTATTCTGATGATGATTGCAACATCATCAGTATTCATTTCCGAGTTTCTAAGTGATGAATTGCTACCTTAGAAAGTTTTTGATGGAAATTTGTTTTGAAAGAAAACAAGTAGATTGAAAATTCAAATGTTTTGAATTTGGGATGGAAATAAATATATGTACATGTTTAAGTGATTTCAAAAGGATTTGAAATGAAAATCCTGGGATTTGGATTCTGGAATTGGAATTTAACTTAAGCTGGTTAAATGGGTTGAAGTGAATCAATCGACTAGAATCAATTTGAATTGGTTTAATAGAACATAGATTTGATATAAATGGATTGATCGTAGATCATTCAAATTAAAGGAAGGAAGACCAAAAGTTTTGGTGAAATTAAATATGTTGAAATATGAAGAAGTGAGTTTCAACATAAGTGGATTGTTGAAAGGTAATGGATTTGTATCATTTTTCCTAACTTAGCAATTTCGAGGACGAAATTTTTTTAAGGGGGGAAGAATGTAACGACCCAGATCTTTGTCAGTTTATTTTAAATATTTAATATCGTTTTAAATATTGAATCGATGATGTAAATGAATTTTTATATTAAGTTATCGATTTAAAGAAATCAATTTCGATTTAATATCGAATATATCGAATTATCGTAATACGAAAACGGTAATAATTGAATTCAGATACAAAACCGAATTGAAACAATTCAATTGATTAGCATAAACTCTAGTTGAATTGGGACGATAATAATAATATATTATCAATGGATTAAATTGTTTTGAAATCAATTTATATTAATTGAATTTATTTTTAATCATCAATAAATTAGTCATCTTCTTTATATAGTCAAAATTAATTTCAGAACCCATTCCGTTGAATTCAAAATAGGAAATAATATTGGGGACGTCCGTCGTCACATTAATATAGCGGCTTATAGATTTCAAGTAAGAGACCATGATATATTTAGATATTTAATTAAAAACAACATCAAATCAAAAATATATTTATATCATCTCAGAGCCGACAGATTTCTTCTATGTGCAAACATATTTTCTTCTCGAGCAGAAGGATGTCTCCCCATTTCAATACCTCAGAGAGCAGGAAATTAATGGTGTGGTACGGTTTGTCTAATGTCGCGTCTATATAAACGAACACGACCTTCGTATCGTCCCATATTCTAAAAACCGAAGACAAATTCCAGTATCCCCCTTTTTATTCCTTTTCTCCGATCAGAAGCCAATCCTCAGCTTTAAAAAAAAAAAAAAAGGGAAGAAGAGGAAATCGCGAATCACAACCAGAAGTTCGTCGAAGTTCGGTGTGCTCGCAAATTAAGGAATCGACAGTTCTGGTCAATTTTAATCTGGAAGGGGGGTCGATCGAAGGGATTCGCGACGACTACTGTAGGGACCGTCGATGGCTTGTTCGGAGGTTGTTGAGGAGGTTTGGGCCATTATTACAAGGTGCGATCCGATGTATGAGGGGTTCGGGTGTTTGTGGCTCGACGCGAGTTGACCTGGAGGAGTTCTCGAAGCTCGACAGCATTGTGGTGGCGCTGGTATTTGAAGAGGATGTCGGCATCCCTTTGTGAGTTGTGATTTGGTGTTGAAAAGGGGTAATGCGATTTAGCAGAAGATGACAGCGATGTATGTTGAATCGAATGCTGGTATGGGCATATGCGTTGATGTCAAATTGGGATTTTTGGATACGACAATGGATATTTGTGGAGTTCGGTAGTTGAGGATGGAAGAGATCAAGTCTGTGATAATTTGGAGTTGGATTTGTGATGCAGCAATGGGACAGCAGCTATAGATGATGGAAAACAGTGACTGTGAAGTGTTCGGTGAAAGGTTGAAGAGATGTTGTGTGATTGATCGAGTGATTTGCGAAGAAATAAGGTAAATGTGTTTCCAAAATTTAAATTACTTAAAATAATTTATTTATATTACCAAGTTAATTTAAAATTAATGATAGCTTAATATGTTTATAAATTCAAACACTTATAGGAACAAAATATATTATTCGAGACAACTCGAGTAGGTTCATAGCTGCGACGATATAGGAAGTAAGCGAGACATTCAGCAAAGAAAATCCTGGTGAGTAAATCTCACTCACCTTTAGAATTATTTTTATTTCATTAAAAATAATTGTTTGTGCTTGTGTGAATGCTTCTGCTTATTTTATATATATTAGTTATTTAGGCTATTATATATATATATATTGGGTTGATTGATTGGTTGGATTCCCGCAGTATCATTAGCGGATGCCCGCAGTTTCATAGCGGATGATTACCCTATACGCCCCACGCTATGATTAGTGGATGACCTTCTATACCGCGATATTCTGCCACGAAGCAGAATGGGTATTATTTATGTGCTAACATCTGTGGATGCAGGAAAACAGGTTGGAGGAATCCAACTGGATTCCTCAAAAATATATTATCTGTTGTGTTGTTTGTTGGTTGCTTGATTTCATATATTAATATATGACGTGTTAAAAATCAAATGATTGAAAAATGGAGTGATTTGATTGCTTTAAATATCACTGGGCCAAGTGTTAATTTATTAAAATATCATGAGAAAGATATTTGAGGTTTAAAAGAAAAATTCTATTTTTCCCAAATAGACTTTGAAATTCAAGTAGAATTTGAAAATATAGCATTTCAAATGGAATATTGAAATAAAAATTTCAAAATAGAATTTTGAAATGAAATTTCAAAATAGAACTTGAAATAGAATTTTAAGTGGAAATTTAAATAGAATTTAAATCTTAGAAAGGAGTTGGAATATTTGAAATTCAGAAGAAAATTTAAATAAGATTTGAAATGGAATTTCAAAATAAGATGTGAGAATGAAATTTTAAATATATAACTCAAATGAAATTTGAGTATAACATTTGAATTTTAAAAGGAGTTGAATATTTGAATTTTAAGAAGAGATTGAATATTAGAAATTCAAATAGAATTTGAATAGACGAAATTGGAAGGGAAAAATAGAATTTGAATTCAAGAGATTAAATGAAATTTGAGTTCAAGGGAATTCGAATAAGGAAAATTCAAATAAAGATTTGAATATAGAATTTCAAAATAGAATTTGGAATATAGAATTTCAAAGAAAAATTGAATAGAATTTGAAATATAGTATTTCAAGGAAGAATTCAAATGTGAAATTTGAATAGAGATTTGAATGGAATTTAAATATGAGATTTGAATTGAGATTTGAAATAGAAATTCAAGTATTGAATTTGAACATGGAATTGAATACAGAAATTCAAGTAGAAATTTGAATATGAGATTTCAAAATAGAATTTGAAATAAACTTTGAAAATAGGATTTCAAAGTAGAAATGGGAAATAGAATTTCAAATAGGATTCCAAAATAGAAAATCCAAATGGTTTTGAAATGGAATTTGAATTCAAGAGAATTCAAATGGATTTGAGTGAAGAAATTCAAATAGTGGAAAAAATGAGTTTGAAGATTAGAATTCAAATGGGGCTGGAAACGAATTTGAATATTAGAATTCAAATGGAAAAGGAAAATGGAATTTGAATATAAGAAATTCAAATTGAATTCAAATCGGATTTGATCTATGGAATTTGAACATGAAATTCAAATGGGTTTTAAATTATGGAATTCTGAATATAGAATTTAAAAAGGAATTTGAATATTTGAATTCCAATAGAATTCAAATATAGAAATTGGAATATAGAAGTTCAAATGGAATTTAAGTATAAAGTTTGAATAAAAGAATTCAAATGAATTCAAGTATTGAATTTGAATATAGGGAATTCAAATAGAAATTTAAGTATTGAATTTGAATATCAAATAGAAAAGGGATTGAAATTTGAATATGGAATTCAAAGTGAGATTGGAATTTGAATCAAGGAATTCAAATAGAGTTGAATTCATTTTAAGAAGTTTAAAGTTTTATATATATAAATATAATTAAAACGAACTCGCCACAGCGCTGCAGTTCGTAAATTAGCGATTCGAACTTCAATTGAGTATACAGAACGCAATTGAAGTCGGAATTCTTTGAAATAAGAAACGTCAGGACCGGTTTGATAATAGTTTTCTAATGAAGGAGAAAAATCTGGATTTCGTCGTATGGATTTTGAGTTATGTCAAAATCAAATTTTCAGAAAAGCAGCGCCAGAATCGTTTTAAAACCATAATGGATTATTTAATATTATAAAAGGATTTTTAAACAAATAAAATCCGAAGTTCGATTTAGAAAATTTCAGAGTGAGTTGTAAAATATATGCGAATTCAAGTTGTGTAAATGAATATGATTTTTGAAACAGAAACCAGATTTTGATTTATTGAATGGAATTAACTAAATTGAATAGAAATTAGTTAAGGAGCTTTTGAATGGATTTTGGGATTTGAATAAGTAAATTCGATTTGAAAATTTATATTCGAAATAGAAAAGGAAACGAGAATTGAAATTGAAATTCAATTTGGTTATGAACGAGTTAAATATTTTGTTTGAACATGTTATGTTCAACAAAGAAGTGAAATATGCAAGAAGGGCTAATTAAAGAATAATTGAGCGAAACTGAATTCAAACGATTCAAAATTGAATTCAAACGAATGGATTGAGTTGAATTGAATTGGAAACAGGTGAACAGTTGTTGAACAGGTATGGGAGGAAGTATATGAAGATTTTAAATTTATGTGCTCGACAAAAAGGTACATGTTTAAATTCATATATGAGTTTTATGCGCCGTATCGGCAAGCCGCTTGGCTTTTTCTTTTTCTTTTTGAAATGAGAAGATACCGGGAAGCTATTTGAAATTTCCCGATGCTCCCGATACAGGGGAGGTTATGGCGAAATTTTCCGGAAATTTAAGGAGTTAGAATATTTTTAAGATATTTCGATAATTTGAAATCATTTTATCGACGTATTGAATTCGATAGGAAAGTGAATATAAGAATCGAATGTTGTAAACAAAAAGGGATAGAGATAAATGATTGGAATTGTTTCCAATTGCAAATAGAGATTTTTCTAATATATAGAAAATAAAAGAAGTTGATATTTGGAAACGTTTTCCAAACGGCATAAGAGGCCGAGATGATTATTGAAACATTTGGTTAACAAATATTGATAAGAGAATGTAGAAGAGATTTAATTAATGAAATATTAATTAAAGAGCCCAGTGATTTGTTTGATATGTTGGATGAACACTTGTTTTTATTCGATAGTTAAATCACAGACTATCGAAGTTTTGACCATCGTTGTCAATATGGAGAGACCGGTTGGATTATTATCCGAAGAACCACTCCGTATCGGCATAAGCGTTGCGAACCAAGTATGCTGAATATATTGAAGACGGAGTAAAGTGCAAGGGCTTTTCTATTTATAGAAATAGTGCCTTCGGTGTCGTTCAATCCCAGAACGAACGTAAATGGACGGATGTCTGACAAAGTATTTCCAATGATCAAATGGGTTGGTCTGTATGAATATATATGGTGGCAACGGATTTATCCCTTAGCATAATATCCAGAATATTTGTGCAAACTCAACTAGTGATCAACGGATCTGACGATGTGACATTCAAAGTGATTGTGTTATCAATGAATGGTAAGTATGCGTAGCCTCAGGCCTCAACAACCGGGAAAGGACAAAAATCGGGCAGGCAGCATGGCTATGTGGGTCGCACCCATTAGGGTGTATAATCACCTATCTAGAGAAATTCCTTTTGTTTCTAAATCTATCGATTCTGCCCATTCGGGAAACGGTGGTTTGAGTCCAACCGTTGGTGATATACATTCGATACACTCAAGCGAAATGAGTGGTCGGTCATGTGTGGGCCGGGTTGCAAGATGTTCTTGTTAAACCCAGTGTATTCCTCTCTAGAGATACACAATCGGAAGGTGGTTCCATACCTTGTCATGTTGGAAATCCAATCTCCAATAAGCGCCATGCGGTTTTTGATTTTTTAATATATATGTGGAGCGTGAGATGCAAGCGTTCTGCTATTTGGTTATTTAAATGATGTAGACATTATTATAATATCACTGGATTTTTATATCAAAGTGTTTTGGGTTATAGTAAGGTAAAAACCGTCCATGTTTATGTGTGGGCTGGTCTTACTATTATCTTTTCTTTCGAAAAGGATTTTGAAAGTTAAACAAGTGGTTGGAGTTTACTCACACCAGTCCCATGACTGACCCAGAGTTTATTTTGTTTTGTTTTTCCTAAACTCTTGGGTGCCCAAATTTGTACGGGCAGTCAAGTGTTTCAGGCTTTTACAGATACACTTGGAGGAGCTTGAAGCTGGAGGCTTCAACGTTAGTTATTTAGAGTTACTTCCGCTGAATCAAATGTTATGTGTACTCTGATGATGGTATGTGTATATGTACAAAACAGATTTGTATTTCAAAGCTTATGTTACAGAATATATTTTATTCGTTCCGCTGTGAGTTGTGATCTTCGTTTTTCTCCTATTCTAATATTTCTTTCTTTCTATTTCTCATCCTCTAACTTCTTTCTAATAAAGAGTCGTATTTCTGTGTTATTTGGGTTGGACGTGAGTTGTATTTAATCAACTCAGATAGCTCGGATTTGCGGGCCTTTACAAAATCGACGAAATATATATTATATATATTATATATATAATATAATGGCCTGAATAGAACGCGCTGCGCCGCGGCAGTTCGTGAATTTCGACCATTTATTTCAAACAGACATTGCGGGAGATCCGACCGTCGGATTCTCCTAAAACCAGAACCGTTGGGTTCGTATCGAAAAGAGCTTTCCAATGAATCTTAGAAATTTGAAATCTAACGGTTGGATTTGGAATTATGTCCAAATCAAATTTGAAAAAGGTCGCTGTAAGTGCAGTTCGATGGCCGTTGATGGAAATCGACTGTACGGGCCTTGATAAAATTATTAAAAATATTGATAATTTGTGTAAAATCATAATATGAGGATTGGAAAGAATTGGGCTGGAAAATTCCACATTAGAAAAGATAAAAATAGATTTCTATCGAAATGAACTAGTTTTGAACTAGAATTAAAATCAATTTATTTTTTAAATAAATAAATTGAATTTGAAAGTGATTTTGAAAATAATCGATAATTTCCAATACGTGGATTGGACTGGAGCTGAATCGAAATTATCTTCGGGATATTTCGATGTTGGATTTCATGACTATACAGATATTGTTATTGGAATTTGAAAGATATATTTAATATCGTTATTTCCAGTACGATATTTGTTGGTTTCAGAATTTGGTATTGAATATAAGTCGATATATTTTCTATTCAGAGCCTTGTATTTAATATCAAATGTGATTTGGGTTTATCGTGAATCGTGTTTTAGATGACATTGGTTCTTTAACCCAGTTAAAAACAGGATATTGATTTTTGAAAAGATTAAAACTAAGTGGAGTTTTAAAGAAATCTTTAATTAGATTAAAATGTGAATTGATAATTTAAATTATCAAATTTGAAAGGTGATCGAGAATGGAGTACCACCAGTTTTGCTCCAAAGCGATAGTTAAATCTTTAATTAGATTTGAACGTGAAATGGTAATTAATTTTACCGATAACACCGTGGTGTTAGAAATGGAGTATCACCAGTTTTACTTCATGGGATATATAGGTTGGGATTGGGAAATAAACTAAATAATTACTTCGGTGTGGTTCGTTAATCCCGACTAGTTTGAGATGATATCCAAAGGAAGATTAAAGAATAAATTTAGAAGAATTTATCTTTGATAAAATTAATGGGAACCTTTCCCTAAGAATGTGATTTTGTGAATAAAAGAATATTCTGAATTGGAATGAGGCGTTCGTTGTGTTTGTGTAACATTTGTTTATCATATACGTGGGTTATTCAGAAAGGTCGGGTTTATACCCATTCTGAATAATCGATTCGACGAGATGTCGAAGATGAAGACGGTGGTCGAAGACCGGAAGTCTTCACATCGTTTAGGTGATTAGTGATGATCTTGATTGGGCTGTACACCCAGGATGAGGGAATCAGTTGGTGATCGTCCAGACGTACCTGGAGATGGATGGATATGCGAGGAAAGTGCCTCCGGTTTCGTTCAGACCCAGAACGAACTTGTAAATGGATTGTGTGTCTGACATTGGATTTTATTCTGTGTTGATTGATCTCTATTAAATATACATCTGTTTGGCGGCGGAGAATTTATTCTCTTGCTTAACGCCCTTCTCTGAGACGTACGAGCTCAGAGGTTGTATATCGATGGACATCAGTCACATGGAGTGAATTGCCAATGTGGCACGCGTAAGTGGCAATTGATCAGGGCTTCTGTTGAAAAGCAAAGTCTTGTGGTGATGATCAAAGCACGGCCTGTGTGGCGTAGCTTTGTGTATAGTGTGAATTCGCGAGCCTCACACCTCGGTATGAGTCAAAAACGGGATAGTGACTGCAGGGAGAGCACGACGTTTCTTTCTAGCTAGGGTGGTGTCAGTGACTTACCAGCCCTGACATTTATATACTTTTCACCTGTGTGGTTGTTGGAACGCGAGGCGCCTCGGATATAGGTCTGTAAGGACCGGGAAACGTGTGTTCAGGAATAACTAATCCTCAAAAGTAAGAGAGGACCGGCCCTGAAGATCCAAGGATCATAGTGGGGTCCTGGGACATTTTCTAGAGTGTCTCGAATCGGAGAGGAGCTTGCCCCTTGCCTCGGCTCATGACGGAAATCCAATTTCCAATACGTGATAGTGCGGTTTTATTTGTAGAACCTAGTATGGCGACATAGTGGTATGGGTCATTCATGCCGCCTATGATTGATATTTATGATTGAAATTGTTTTGACACTATACACCTATACTAGTATCAAATAATGTGTTTTAAACGTATCAAGCATGCTTTGGCTGTTATAAGGTAAAAACCCTATCCTCCGGCTTGCGTTGCATTGTGTGATGGGACTTGGGTCTTATAACAGCTTCATTTTTCTTTATTTAGCATTGCGCTGTTTGTTTTATGCACTGGTATTCTTGGGAGGAAACCCGTTCCGTGTTATACGGCGTGGTCCCTTGATTTACCGAACTTTAAAATAAAGAATTATAACTGTTTTAGTTCTCACACCAGTCCCATGACTGACCTGGAGTTTATTGTTTTAACCTAAACTCTTGGTGCCCCTATTTTCCACACGGGCAGCTAGTAGTTTTGGTTTTGCAGATTTATATTCACAGGATCCTGAGTAACAGCTGGAACGATGCTCGGAAAGCTCTGTATCCGTGTATCACTTTCAGTTGTATTTTGTATATTTTTCCGCTGCTATGTAATTTATTGTAATCTCTGATATTTGTTGAATGTAATTTATTCATTTATACTCTGTATATTCTTGTATCTGATGGAATTGTTGTAATAACAATGAAATGTTCTTCCGTCTGCGTTCTATTTTGTCTGGTCCTCAATTCTATCCGCGCTTTCCTTCACGGGGAAGTTCGGGTCGTCTCATTTCTCCCTTGGAATTCTTGGACTTCTAGAGCTCCAAACACTCATTAATGGCAGCTACCTTCTTGATCTTGGCTATTGGAGATGGCAAGGTAATTAAAACGTGGCATACACGTTTTCATCAATACTTAGTCATTCTCAAGGATAATTATGCTACATTTGGGCTCTTTTGGACTTCTTGGACATTAAGGATAAACTTGGACATAGTTGACCAGGTCAACTCATCTAAAGGAGGAAGAAGAACATTGTTATTCTTTTACTTTGCACTCGAATATCATCTACACTTGTAAAGCATTGAAATCAAATATCATATGACGAATGATCGTTATAAAGTTGACGTAGGCATTAGTGTCGAACCACTATAAAAGTTGTGTCTCCCGCATTTTACTTATTTACTGTGTTTACATCACACACATTGGGGTTGGCGTGTATTGAATAAAGAGACAATTCCGCACATCAACAGCATCGGCTTTGCACAAGAACATTCAAGATCCCATAGAAGCTTCTCAGGTCTTGACAAGATCTAAGGCAAACCGTGCGAACAAACAAAGTGTTACCCAATGTTACAAAACCTATGCGCTTGGAACATTAGGGATGCCAACTCGGACATCAAGCTTGATCAATGTAAGCAACTTATTAGAAACTACAATCTTGGATCTATCACTATCCTTGAAACTAAGTTTAATGAAACACTTTCAAACAGAGCTGCCAGGTACATTAATTTTGAATGGGTCATGGTACACAATCTTTCCGCTGCTATGTTAGGATTCTTATTCTTTACGATCCATCTACACTTAGATTCACCACTGTTAATTCTTTTTCTCAACATTTACACGACCACATTCTACACTTGCCAATGGCTTCCTATTTTTTCTGCAGTTTCAACTATGCACATAACTCTGCTGCTGCAAGGGAAGTGTTCTTTGACAACATGCCCTCTTTGAAACAGTCCAGTATACCTTGGTTATTTTGCAGTGATTTCAATTCATCTCTCAATTTTTCTGATAGCTTTGGTGGTTCTCCTGTTTCGCAATATGAAGTTAGACCCATATATAGCATTAAGCAACTCTGAACTTATAGAAATTAATTCATACAATTATGAATTTACATGGAATAATAGTAAGCGTGACGGGCCTAGAACATACACTAGAATTGATCATGCCTTTTGTAAAAGTTATGCACTTAAATTTTGGCCTTCTCTCAATAATGAGATTTTGCAATCCAATGGAGTAAACCCGTTCCGCGTTAGCGGCGTGGTCCTGTGATTAGCCTTATTATTAAATAGGTTATAGTAAGATTTCTCATACTAGTCCCATGACTAACCTGTAGTTTGTTTCACTTGCAAACTCGGGTGCCCATATATTCCACATGAGCAGTCGAATAGCTTATTTTGCAAATATATTGAGCAGGATTCTGGATCGAAGCTTAAAGCTGTGTCCAGAGCACTAATAGCCTTCCGCTATGTTAGTTATTCGTTGCCGCTACTTTGTATTACAATTATTGTAATTTAATCTTCCTCTATTATATTTATTTCGATGTACTTTGATATTCTGTACTCTGATGTAACATTAATGCAACGTTTATAAAAGTCTTCTGTTATTTGTTCTGATGTGTTGTATGCCAAAAGTTAGCGTATTCGGGTTTTTGAATGGTCTTAGTCGGTTTTGTGATCGATTAGGTCCGGGCAAAATCTGAATCGTTACAGTTGGTATTAGAGCTTTGGTTAATCCAAATCTTTGGGGTACAACTCGTTAGAACTGAACAAAAGACTCATCAGAGATAGGATTATAATATCCTATAAAAGAATACTCATTAGAGATAGGATCAGTAGTATCCTAGAATGAGAAACTCGTTAGAGATGGGGTTAGTAATGTCCTAGAATGAGTTGAGAGTGACAAGTTTATAATTAACGTATTTGTGATTATATATATAATCCGATTTTAGAAAATATGATTTTTGATATATAAAAGTTATATATATTTGAAAAGCTAATCAACTAATTGATTGATGATTGTGTTGTGTAATTATTAGTTCAACTAATAAAATTATTAAAACCAAAAAAAGAATAAAAGTTGAGTTGGTTAATTAAACAACTTTCAGTTTCGTCCTTTTCGAGGACGAAAAGATTTTAAGTGGGGGAGATTGTAACAACCCGGAAATTCAGAGCCAATTTAAAAATTTTATTTTGGCTATTTTATTGAATTTTGAATAGCTGAAATGATCTATTTTAAACAGTAACGATTAAATTTTTATTTAAATCGAAGTTAAAACGAATATATTTATTTTAATTTTAAAAGGAGTTAGAAATAGCGCACGAGTTTCGAGTGATGGCAGGTGGTAGATGGCAGCATGGAGGGCTTCAGTGTGGTGCAAGTTGATCAGCCAGAAATGGCCTCAGGTGGCGTGCGAAATTGGAAGTTGGGGGCCATGTTTTTCTGCGATCGGTTCCAGGCAAATTGAGAACGAAGGGATGAAGGAAGTGATTAACAAAGGGTGAGGGTGAATTAAGAATTTAATTATATTTATTATATTAAATTATGTAATTAACTTTGTACATATCGTATCTTTGTCATACGATGTCATAATTAAGCAAATAAAAGTGCGTTGAATAGTGAAATCCAAATCTACAATATGGGACAGACCAGAGCTGAATCGGAGCGATCTAAAATTTTGAAGAATTCAAAACCCAATGTGAGATTTCTCAATTTAAATAAGATTATATATATATATATTTAAATAGAATTTGATTGTGATATGATATATATGCTATATAAAACACATATAGGCGTTGTGAAAGATTGAGATTGATTTACTTTGGTTGTGATGAATTATTAGGTCAAAATATATGTTGTTCGTTAAAATTTGTCATCCTTATATGTTAACGAATAATAAAATAATCATTCGTTAATTTTATTTGTGTTAGTCAAAAATATTCATTGATGAAATAAAATATATCAACAATAAAAAGATTACATTTTTATTACATATGGTGATCATTAAAAATATCCTATTGACCGCCATACGTGATTTGATTTGGAATTGACATTGTTATGTAGATCTATCGATTTGAGTATTGTTGTGTTGAACAAATTAGAATTGTTAAATTATAATTGACATGTTTAACAAATTAGAATTGTTAAATTATAATTGTCATGTTTAATAAATTAGAATTGTTAAATTATAATTGACATGTTTAACAAATTAGAATTGTTAAATTATAATTGACATGTTTAACAATTTAGAATTGTTAAATTATAATTTTCATGTTTAACAAATTAGAATAGTTAAATTATGTTAACGATAAAATTTACATTTTATCATATATGTAGAAAAGATTGTAAATGTTCATTTGTTTAATATGAAAATATGTTAACGATAAAATTTACATTTTATCATATGTGTAGAAAAGATTATAAATGTTCATTTGTTTGAAATGAAAATATGTTAACGATAAAATTTACATTTTTATCATATACGTAGAAAAGATTATAAATGTTCATTTGTTTGAAATGAAAATATGTTAACGATAAAATTTACATTTCATCGTATATGTAGAAAAGATTATAAATGTTCATTTGTTTGAAATGAAAATATGTTAATGATAAAATTTACATTTTTATCACATATGTAGAAAAGATTATAAATGTTCATTTGTTTGAAATGAAAATATGTTAATGATAAAATTCACATTTTTATCGTATATGTAGAAAGGATTAAAAATGTTCATTTGTTTGAAATGAAGATATGTTAACATTAAATATTCACATTCTTGTTGTATATAAGAAAAGAGTAAAAATGATCATTGTAGAAAATAAAAATATGTTATGAATAAAAACCACTTTTTTATTGTATAAATAGAATATGTAAAAATGATCATTGTTTTGAAATAGAGATATGTTAACAAATAAATATTCACATTTATTTGTCATATTAAAGATTGAAATTTGTGTACAAATAAATATTCAATTTTATTTGTTATGTTAAAGATAGGAATTTGTACACAAATAAAAATCTACTTTTTATTTGTCATTAGCAACATAGAAAATGTCATGAAAATAAATACTTCTTTTTATATGACATTAGAAATGTAGAAAATGTTATGCAAGTAAAACTTGTTTTAATTTGTTATTAGAGAACATAGGAAAGTGTTATGTAAATTATCTTTTATTCTGTCATTAGAATTATATTACATGTGATGTCGAAAAAAATATCTTTTATTTTGTCATTAGAATTATATAACATGTCATGCAGACAAAATTATCTTTTATTTTGTCATTAGAATTATATAACATGTCATGCAGACAAAATTATCTTTTATTTTGTCATTAGAATTATATAACATGTCAAGTGTGAGGACCCCAAACCCCGTTCCACGGTGGCAAGGGTAATCTTTGGAATATAACACATAAACAATAACAGTAGAACAAAAATATATCATTATACCAAATAATGTACAATAAATTACACTAGAACAAATATAATCATCAGAGTTACACAGTATAACAGGATCATACTTAGTACAAAATATAGTTTCAGCTTTATATAAAATGTCTACAGTGGGATTAAACATAATATACATAACAAAAGCTGAACAGCATAATAGAAGTGACAGCATCCATCTTCAGCTCCATAGTTATCCAGAAAGTGCCTGCTAAAACTTGAATACATGGCTGCCCGTGTAGAAAATAGGGCACCCGAATTTGCAAGTGAAACAAACTACGAGTCAGTCATGGGACTGGTATGAGAAATCTACTTAGCTTATTTTATAATAAGGTCAATCACAGGACCACGCCACTAACGCGGAACGAGTTTACTCCATTAGATTGCCAGTGCTTAAAACAAGTAAATCATTTAAACATCGCAATGCTTTTTTACAAAAAATGAAGCCATTATAAGACTCAGGTCCTATCACACAATGCAACGCAAGCCGGAGGATAGAGTTTTACCTTATAATGGCCAAAATATACTTGATAAGTATAAAACATAAGCATTTGATATTATTACTAGTGCTTATATGTTTCAAAAACAATTTCAATCATAAGTATCAATCATAGATGACATGGGTATCATATATCATGTCTCCATATATAGGTTTACAATCAACATTGCACGATGTCGTATTTGGAAATTGGATTTCCGTCATGAACCAAGACAAGAGATCGTCCTTATTGCTTCGAGATGCTCTAGCCCGTGTCTCAGGATACAACCGCAACTGCCCCTAGGATCGTCAGGGCCGGTCCACACGGAGTGGATTAAAATTCCTGAACACTGCGTTTCCCTGCCCTATGGGGCGTCAAACTGGCCGGTATATCTACCAAACCATCCATCGGCTCCGTAGAGACCGAAATAATCTAGGTGCCTTGCTTTCCATCATCCACATAAGTAAAATATTAAGGCATGCAAAACCCTGACACCACTCCTAGCTAGAAGGAAACGCATGCCCTCCCTGAGGTCCTCTCTCGTTTCTGGTTCATACCAGGGTGTGAGGCTCGCGAATTAACGCTATACACAAAGCTATCTATATTAAAGCCGTACTTTGATCATCAACCACAAGACTCTTCTTTTCAACAAAATCCTTGATCACAGCATCTCTGCATGCCACATTGTCAACCTACAACGTCAGACACACATCCATTTACAAGTCTGTTCTGGGTCTGAACAAAATCGGAGTCACCTTCATCCTTGTCCCATATGTCCAATACAGGAGAGAGGCCCTCGCACATCCGAACAATCAACAAGTACGTCCAGACAACCACCACTGTAACCCCTTTAAGGAAGCAACTCCTATCAAAGGCATTAGTAGTCATCCATTTAATGTGAAGATTATCGGTCTTGCACTGTAACACCCCACGTCCATTAATGTCACTCACAAGGGTAATGCATTAACTTCCATGGAGCATTTTAAGTGAATATAGAACAGAAAATCACAACAAGACAGATATAAAGTAGTACTTGAAATTTAAACTTTATTTCATTGCAGTAGAAGGTAAATATGTTTGGTTACATCATCAAAACCATAAACCAAAGTCAAGTACATCATATCCATCTTGATAAAACAAAGTACAAAATCTGAAAGACATAATCCCCAACATTAAAATAGCCATAATTAAAGAGAAGCTGAACTTTACTTCAGCGGTCCAAGAAATCTTCTAAAAGCAGTCCAAAATCAAAATCCACTGGTGCTAGTTCCAACTTGAGCACCTAGGGGGGGGGGGGGAGAAGGAAAGAGATGGAAAAAGGGGTCAAACTTAAAGTCTGGCGAGTGCGATAATTCTAACAATATTATTAACAAAGTAACTAGGCTAAGGCATAAGTTGGAAAATAAGAAAATGACCATGAACCATTGAGTATGGCAGAGTAAATAAGGAAATAGGATGATCAATGATATCGTTAAAGCGCACCTAACCCATTAAGATAAATTTACTAAACTACACCAACACTATAGGATAATTGCTATACTGCACCGCCACTAGTATACTGCACCACCACTAGTCACCTTAAGGTTGATCCCCCCTACAGACTTAATAATGATATTGGTAGTTTCGTGCACCCCTATCTACCTTCATAGGTGTCGTCTGCCCTTATCTCCACTAGGTGTACCCACTACCCCCAAGCGATCGGCTCCCTAACTCGTAGATACCCGTGTTGGCCCCACAATGAGGTGTATCACTCCCCAAAGTGGCAACCCGATACCACTAAGAATGCACGGCTTATACCTACACGATGCAACAACGTCTTACCTACCAGCCCGGGTCCACACACGCATATGAACCCGTTGGACTTGTGTTGCCACCGCTAACCCGGTTTGGCCTCTTACAGTCAAGCCCAGTATGCGTGTCCCGTCCTCGACTTGGGTCAAGCCCACAAAGATACGTATAGGTTACTGGTTGAAACATGCCCCCATTGCTTTGACACAAGCTATCCACCTAAGCTTGGTCCCCACTAGTACATCCCACTTAACCCACTTCTTATTCATGTTTCAATTTTTGGTTAAGTGTTTCTAATCGTATTTCCAAATGCCACCCAAGGCACCCACTAGATTCCACATGCCACCCAAGGCACCCACTTAACCCCCTCATGTCCCACTACATGCTTATCTGGTTAAGTGTTTCTTAATTCATTAAGACTGTAACCTCGTAAAGACCTCTCACATTAGGCTGACATTTGTGGCAGCTGAATATGTCGGGCGGGTCTGGGTAGTCTTACACCACAAAAGAGCCTAACCTCGTGTCATTACAACCGTTACGTATTTAGTTTGTGCCTAAGACCTCTCACATTAGACTGGCATTTGTGGCAACTGGATTTGTCTGGTGGGTCCGGGCAGTCTTACACCACAAAAGAGCCTAACCTCGTGCCTTAGACGATTAATTACTCCTAATTAATCATTCCCCGAATTTGAATTACTTTCCCTATTCAAATTATCAATCAATTAATGATGTCCATAATTGACTCAATTATGTCCATCCATTTATGGTATGTAAAATCATACCAATTTTTCCCCACAATTATATTTTATGCCTTTTAAGGCATTTATGCCAATTAAATCTTTTTAATGTTATCCCCTTTTACCCCACGTTGTACGTTTGTTCGTTTAACGTAAAAATATACGTTAGACTCGAATATTCTAACTCATAAAATAAAAGAAAACATCACAAATCTAACATAGGGGTGAACTTGCATATGTGAATGATGTCTTACATCTAAAACTTGCATAGGCCAAAATTACAACTTGCATAAATAACATATGTCATGGATCCAAATCTAAAGGTGTGAACTTGATGAGATAATGGCCACAAACTTGCATAAATAACATATGTCATAGTTCTATATTTGCATAGGTAATAATCCTAAACTTGCATAACATGATTCATATCCAACTCATTAACTTACATATGTGATTCATACATCGCAACAATGGTGTAGACATGTAAAGTATCATGTAGAATTTAGCATATGTCATAGCCTAACTTTCAATTAAATTCTCACATAAACAAGGTGCCATAGCCACGTAAGGTCACATATAATTCTACCCAAACTTGTATATGGTTCATGTTTGAATCAACATCTAAACTTTCCTACATATGATTTATCATATGAATCAATATAACAAACTAGCATAAGAAACATGATAATTCAACTAGACCTAAGCCAAACATAGGATTATAACATGGGTGATAGCATCATAACTTTACATCGTAGATGATAGCATCATAACATAGTATCATAGAAATTACAACATAATTACAATATGCAATCAACAATTCATATCACATCCGAATTATCCGCATTATAACTCAATCTAATTCATTTATTAATTATTATTTTTAAGACTATCGAACTCACAACTCAAAAGCAGTCTTGAGTTCTGAATTCTGATTTCTGGAGTTGAATTAGCGCTCCTTTGATGAAGATTCGTTGTTAGAGTTGAAAAGGATTGAATTTGATTTGCTTTCTTCCTCTCTAATGGGCGGCGACTATTCTGAGTTGCAAGTTGACGGCATGGAGGCCATGAATCCAATTTTATTTTGATTTTAGGGTTTGGGTCTATAGGTGTTTTTATAGAGTTTAGGATTCGTTTAAGCCGTCCGATCAACCTAAAATTAATCCCTGCCATTCAGAGCAGTTCAGAAACCCTAATGAGTCAAAACACAATCATCTACAGGTCATAAATCAAATCTGCCCGGGTGGGGGGGGGGGGCAGGTCGACCCCCAGGTCGACACTATGGTCGACCTGGTCAGGGTAGGTCGACCCCCAGGTCAACCCTATGGTCGACCTGGCCCTGGCGGGAATTTTCCCGCCTAGCCTGTTTGACTCTGAATTTTTGAAATTTGAAATCTGTTTTTAAATTTTCTGAAACTTCCGATCGCCATAACTTCTTCATACGAAGTCCAATTCATGCAAACTCGGACTCTATCTCAACCAGAATTCCGAGACGAACACAATGGCGCAACCCGTTTCCCTTAATTCTCACGTCTGAGATTAATTATTCTTTAATTTAGTTAGTTTGACTATTCAAAAATCCAGGGTGTTACATTCTCCCCTCCTTAAAGGATTTCGCCCCCAAAATCTCTAAGTTAAGGAGAATGCATATCCTAACATCCAAACAACCATCTACTCAACCATCAAACATGGGCATCCATTGTCCTTATAAATTCCTGATGTTGTATGAACATATGCAAGAAGTGTGTGTATATGTTCCTTATCTAATGCAAAATCAGGCGGTCTACTGATTCAGTTGACCTCCTTAATGCAAACCATGATAGTGCCATGCGTCCATTATGTATGCGAAAGAACCTTATCGATACATATTATTTCTACATGTGTGCACAACCATTCACCAAAATGCAACATCCATATGATGGTACAACCATTATACATCCATTACTTAAATATGTACACACATTTATATGCAATATGCAACATGTAGTGACTGAGCCGATCTAGTGCCTAAAGTGTGTGTATATGCATCCACGAGCAACCACTAGCAAACACTTGCATCCACATGCATCCATCATACATAACATGTCTCAAACACATGTTTCAACCATAGGACTATCCTATCTAAAGGTCAAAGATACTAGCGAGAGGACATACTAAAGATAAGATAAGTACAAGGTAAGCGATAAAGGAGAAATTTAAAAGACATACTCTCGAAAAGAAAAGAGTATAATGAACGCATCTTCGCTTCTGTCTCCCAAGTTGCGTCGCTCTCATCATCTCCCCATTGCACTTTGACTAGCTTGACCTCTCGATTCCTTAATTTCCTAATCTCCGACCCAAGAATGCGCGTAGGAGCTCGTCGAATCGTTGCATCACGCTCGATCTCCACCTCTCTAAGCAAGCTCGGCTCTACCACTTCTGCGGTCTCGTGCAAGCACTTCCTCAAATGTGATACATGGAATATGTCGTGTACACCACTAAGTTTCTCGGGCAACTCCACTCTATACGCCATCTTCCCAATCCTTTCCTTAATAGGAAACGGTCCTACGAATCTTGGTGCTAACTTCCCAACGGACCCAAAGCGAACGACGTTACGTAATGGACACACCTTGACAAAGACCATGTCCCCAATATCAAACTCAAGATCTGTCCTCCTCTTGTCCGCATAAGATTTCTGCCTATCTTGCGCCGTCTTCATCCTCCTTCGAATCAAATCGATCTTTTCCAAAGTCTCTCTAATCATATCGGGTCCAAGCAAGATCTTATCCGTGGATTCCCACCAACATGTAGGCGAACGACACGGCCGTCCATAAAGAGCTTCGAACGGTGCCATGCCAATGCTAGACTGGAAGCTATTATTATATGTGAACTCTACCAATGGAAGATGTTCCTCCCATGTACCTCCGAAATCTAAGACACATAATCTCAATAGGTCCTCTAGAATACGATTCACCCTCTCGGTCTGGTCGTCCGTCTGAGGATGATATGCGGTGCTCAAACATAACTGAGTCCCTATCGCCTCTTGTAAGCTTTTCCAAAATTTGCTAGTGAAAATAGGATCGCGGTCGCTCACTATGCTAGAAGGAACACCGTGCAAACGAACTATTTCTCGAATGTATACGGAGGCTAACCATGGAACAGTCCTCTTACTCTTCATAGGAATGAAATGGGCGCTCTTAGTAAGTCTGTCTACCACGACCCAAATCCCCGTATTACCCTTCCTCGATCTTGGTAATCCATCAACAAAATCCATCGAGATGCTTTCCCACTTCCATTGTGAGACCTCCAATGGGTGAAGCAATCCACCAGGCTTCTTTTGCTATGCTTTTACTTGTTGGCACACCAAGCATCTAGCGATATACTTGGCCACATCCCTCTTCATACCGACCCAAAAGTAAACTCGTCTCATGTCCATGTACATCTTGTCCCTGCTGGCATGAATGGTCATCTTCGAACGATGTGCATCATCAAGAATGGTCTTCCTTAGGTCATCGTCCTTTGGTACACAAAGTCTACCGTCCCTACGTAACCAACCCTTATCATCTAGGGTATACCTACAGAGATGGCTTGATGACTCCCCTCTTTTGAGCTTTTCTACTAACTCAATCAACTGTGGGTCGTCTCGCTGTGCCTCGCCAATCCGTCCCAAAAGCGTAGGCCTGACCTCTAAGGATGCTAGCAAACTGGGTACAAAGTCAACGGAAGGTTTAAAGTCAAACGTAGAGATGTACTCTAAGCTTCGCCGCTCAACAAACAACGGACTCAAGGACAACCTTTTTCTACTTAAGGCATCTGCCACCACGTTACCTTTGCCAGGGGTATGTGCTATCTCGAAATTGTAGGACTCCAAGAACTCCATCCACCATAACATATCACCCTTCCCTAGAGACCACATGCCCTAAAATCCTCACTTCTTTTCTCCAAAAATGGTATTTTGGAGAACTTAGCTTTAAGCTGGTGCACTTGTAGGTCCCTAAGCTTTCCCTAAGATGTAGGGCATGCTCTTCTCTGCTTCTAGAGAAAACCAGGATATAATCCCATGCAAAATCGTCACAACTATCCATCTCTCACGCAGACCATCTTAGTCGAACTCGACATCCCCCAAGTGCAAGCCCCAAAGGCCTAAACCAATATCAGACAAACACCCAAGGGATACCTCCTTTGAATTCAGACGACCTACGTGAGATGATACTAGTAAGACGGTCAACCAATTGAGCACTTGACCGATTCTGGCTTTGCTTAATCTATTAAGCACACACGAAAACTTATTTCGCGCCTCTGGGTAAACCCCGCACTTTATCAAAGACGTCTCCATACTCACGGACCACAGAAACATATTCCCAATCATCGTTGGATGCACCAGAAGATTCTAGGCAGCTAAGCATCACTAAACCCCTAGGGTCACAAGAAATATGAGGGTCTTTCCATAACGAATCAATAGTCTAACTACCCTCCTTTCGCAATCTAGGATGGCACCCCGCCTGGCTAGCCAATCCATCCCTAGAATCAAACTATAGCCCGTGAAACCAAGGACGAAGGCGTTGCATTCAAATCCAACGCCCAAGATAGACACTCTCAAATCCCGACAAACCATTAAAGGATGAGCCGAACCACCAACAGGATTTGAGACTAGGATGGGATCCTTAACTAGACTAGTATTTAGGTGCAGTGTTTCAACTAACGAAGCAGATACTAACGAGTATGAAGCGCTAGAATCAAACAAAGTTCAAACAGGATGATAAAGAAAACTGAATTTCAACCTAGACGGTCCTACCCTATCAGGTATACCAGCCGTGAGGGAATATAGCTACCCTCCAGAAGATCCTGTACTTTGTCCTTGCCGCTTTGGATAATCCTAAGGTGTCCTATTTCTTCAAAACAGCTAGCCTTCTTCTTTACATTCTCCATTCGTGACCTCCCACCAAGATGAGGTTTCGTCCTTTGTTAACCAAACAGCTATTTGAACCTTCCTCCCATCGTTTATCTTAAAGGTACCAACTAGCCCTCCACTTCCATGGACTAGCTTCTAGCCCTACAAACTCTAAGTCCTTTGAAGTGGTTTTCCGTCCTTCATACGGAAGTCCTTATTTATATTAGAAAAAGCATCTATACGCGGAAGGGGAAGAACTCAAAAAGAGAAAGAGGAAGAGATTCAAAACGGATAATCGAAGGAAGGATATATGGCTCTTGGGGATTATGTTCTTAAAATAAACCTTTCTTTCAAAAATACTCTTCTACAAACATATTTTTGAAAGTATTCTTTATAAAAAAAATGCTTTTGAAAAATAGTTTTTTCGAAATATCTTATCTGTTCTGGTAACCTTCATCTCTGATACCACGTGTAACACCCCACGTCCATTAATGTCACTCACAAGGGGAATGCATTAACTTCCATGGAGCATTTTAAGTGAATATAGAACAAAAAATCACAACAAGACAGATATAAAGCAGTACTTGAAAATTAAAACTTTATTTCATTGCAGCAGAAGGTAAATATGTTTGGTTACATCATCAAAACCATAAACCAAAGTCAAGTGCATCATATCCATCTTGATAAAACAAAGTACAAAATCTGAAAGACATAATCCCCAACATTAAAATAGCCATAATTAAAGAGAAGCTGAACTTTACTTCAGCGGTCCAAGAAATCTTCTAAAAGCAGTCCAAAATCAAGCTCCACTGGTGCTAGTTCCAACTTGAGCACCTGGGGGGGGGGGGAAGAGATGGAAAAAGGGGTCAGAGATAAAGTCTGGCGAGTGCGATAATTCTAACAATATAATTAACAAAGTAACTAGGCTAAGGCATAAGTTGGAAAATAAGGAAATGACCGTGAACCACTGAGTATGGTAGAGTAAATAAGGAAACAGGATGATCAACGATATCGTTAAAGCGCACCTAACTCACTAAGATAAATTTACTAAACTACACCAACACTATAGGATAATTGCTATACTGCACCGCCACTAGTATACCGCACCACCACTAGTCACCTTAAGGTTGATCCCCCCTACCGAGTTAATAATGATATTGGTAGTTTCGTGCACCCCTAGCTACCTTCATAGGTGCCGTCTGCCCCTATCTCCACTAGGTGTACCCACTACCCCCAAGCGATCGGCTCCCTAACTCGAAGATACCCGTGCTGGCCCCACAGTGGGGTGTATCACTCCTCAAAGTGGCAACCCGATACCACTAAGAATGCACGGCATATACCTACACGATGCAACAACGTCTTACCTACCAGCCTGGGTCCACACACGCATATGAACCCGTTGGACTAGCGTTGCCACCTATAACCCGGTTTGGCCTCTTACAGTCAAGCCCAGTATGCGTGTCCCGTCCTCGACTTGGGTCGAGCCCACAAAGATACGTATGGGTTACTGGTTGAAACGGGCCCTCATTACTTTGACACAAGCTATCCACCTAAGCTTGGTCCCCTCTAGTACATCCCACTTAACCCACTTCTTATTCATGTTTCAATTTTTGGTTAAGCGTTTCTAATCGTATTTCCAAATGCCACCCAAGGCACCCACTAGATTCCACATGCCACCCAAGGCACCCACTTAACCCCCTCATGTCACACTACATGCTTATCTGGTTAAGTGTTTCTTAATTCATTAAGACTGTAACCTCATAAAGACCTCTCACATTAGGCTGACATTTGTGGCAGCTGGATTTGCCGGGCGGGTCCGGGCAGGCTTACACCACAAAAGAGCCTAACCTCGTGTCTTTACAACTGTTACGTATTTAGTTTGTGCCTAAGACCTCTCACATTAGACTGGCATTTGTGGCAGTTGGATTTGCCGGGCGGGTCCGGGCAGTCTTACACCACAAAAGAGCCTAACCTCGTGTCTTAGACGATTAATTACTCCTAATTAATCATTCCCCGAATTTGAATTACTTTCCCTATTCAAATTATCAATCAATTAATGATGTCCATAATTGACTCAATTATGTCCATCCATTTATGGTATGTAAAATCATACCAATTTTTCACCACAATTATATTTTATGCCTTTTAAGGCATTTATGCCAATTAAATCTTTTTAATGTTATCCCCTTTTACCCCACGTTGTACGTTTGTTCGTTTAACGTAAAAATATACGTTAGACTCAAATAGTCTAACTCATAAAATAAAAGAAAACATCACAAATCTAACATAGGGGTGAACTTGCAAATGTGAATGATGTTCTACATCTAAAACTTGCATAGGCCAAAATTACAACTTGCATAAATAATGTATGTCATGGATCCAAATCTAAAGGTATGAACTTGATGAGATAATGGCCACAAACTTGCATAAATAACATATGTCATAGTTCTATATTTGCATAGGTAATAATCCTAAACTTGCATAACATGATTCATATCCAACTCATAAACTTACATATGTGATTCATACATCGCAACAATGGTGTAGACATGTAAAGTATCATGTAAAATTTAGCATATGTCATAGCCTAACTTTCAATTAAATTCTCAAATAAACTAGGTGCCATAGCCATGTAAGATCACATATAATTCTACCCAAACTTGTATATGGTTCATGTTTGAATCAACATCTAAACTTTCCTACATATGATTTATCATATGAATCAATATAACAAACTAGCATAAGAAACATGATAATTCAACTAGACCTAAGTCAATGATAGGATTATAACATGGGTGATAGCATCATAACTTTACATCGTAGATGATAGCATCATAACATAGTATCATAGAAATTACAACACAATCCTACAACATAATTACAATATGCAATCAACAATTCATATCACATCCGAATTATCCGCATTATAACTCAATCCAATTCATTTATTAATTATTTTGTTAAGTCTATCGAACTCACAACTCAAAAGCAGTCTTTAGTTCTGAATTCTGATTTCTGGAGTTGAATTAGCGCTCCTTTGATGAAGATTCGTTGTTAGAGTTGAAAAGGATTGAATTTGATTTGCTTTCTTCCTCTCTAATGGGCGGCGGCTATTCTAAGTTGTAAGTTGACGGCATGGAGGCCATGAATCCAATTTTATTTTGCTTTTAGGGTTTGGGTCTATAGGTGTTTTTATAGAGTTTAGGATTAGTTTAAGCCGTCCGATCAACCCAGAATTAATCCCAACCAATCAGAGCAGTTCAGAAACCCTAATGAGTCAGCACCCAGTCATCTACAGGTCATAAATCAAATCTGCCCGGGGGGGGGGGGGGGGTAGGTCGACACTATGGTCGACCTGGTCAGGGTAGGTCGACCCTATGGTCGACCTAGCCCTGGCGGGAATTTTCCCGCCTAGCCTGTTTGACTCTGAATTTTTGAAATTTGAAATCTGTTTTTGAATTTTCTGAAACTTCCAATCGCCATAACTTCTTCATACGAAGTCCAATTCACGCAAACTTGGACTCTATCTCAACCAGAATTCTGAGATGAACACAATGGCACAACCCATTTCCCTTAATTCTCACGTCTGAGATTAATTATTCTTTAATTTAGTTAATTTGATTATTCAAAAATCCGGGGTGTTACATGCACCGTCTTCATATCTTCGACTTCTTATCGTTGATCAATTATTTGAAATGAGAATTAACTCGACTTTTAAAATAATTCACGTATATATAGAATTTTAAATCAATTATGTCCATGGTTAAATTATTTGACTTCCATAATTCAGTTCATTAATACAATTTTCATGTCAAACACATTCAGCCATCAGATATCCAATAAATCAAGTAAATTCGGTTTATTTCCATTTAATATCATTTATAATATTTTTAAACAATTTATCGCTATTTTTATTTTATTTTAAATAGCCCATTTATTTAAACGACGCTTCAGGCCATAACGCGGCCATGGCACTATTTTTCTTCAGATTTGATTTACACATATCTGAAAATCTAACTGTTGGATCTTTACAAATTTTATATCGTTGGAAAGATCTTTTCAAATCGGACCCAACAGTTTCAGTTTTGGAAAAATCCGATGGTCGGATCTCCCGGTATAATCGTTCAAAGTTACGATTTCAAAAAGCGAACTGTAGCGTCATTATTCGTTTTATTTTAATTTATATATACATATATGAATATAATTCACTCTGGCGCTGTTTTTATTCAGATTTGAATTAAACATTTCACATAATCTAACCGTTGGATCTTTAGAAATTTTATATCGTTGGAAAGATCTTTTCAAAGCGGACCCAGCTGTTCTAGTTTTGGGAAAATCCGATGGTTGGATCTCCCGGTATATTCGTTTAAAATTACGATTTCATAACGCGAACTGCAGTGTCGTTATTCGTTTTATTTTAATTTATATATATATATATATATAATTCATTCTTCGATCTCCAGACCATTTTCATTTCATATATGTGTTAAAAATAATATTTTTAGCCAACAAATATTTATTTCAACACATGAATATTTTTAACACTTCATATATTTGATAAAAATAATGTTTTTATCGTTCTAAGAATTTATTCAACACGTGAATAATTTTAACACTTCGTATATTTGATAAAAATGTGATTTTTATCATTCAAACCATTTATTCAACACATGTATATTTTTAACAGTTCGTATATTTGATAAAAATATGATTTTTATCGTTCTAATATTTTTCTCAACATATGAGTATTTTATATACATCATATACATGATAAAAAATGTGAGTTTTATCGTCTAAACAATTTATTTCAATCCTGAATAAATTATCGACACACGAATATATTTCAACATATGAATATAAATCAAACTCATGAATATTTCAAAAAAAATCAACAGCATAACGGTAGGGTAATTAAAACTGGCACCGTCCCGATGTATGGCTCCTCGCACTGCCTTAGGCCTCGCGGCGTTTACAAGGGGTAATTCCTTTTTCCTAAACAATTTTTCTACCCATCTACCCACTTTCTTTTCCCACCCCAATTTCTTTTCACAACAATGTGAATATACCAGAAACACAACCAATGTTGTTGCAACCACAATCAATCAATTCCAAACCACAATCCAAACAATCACAACCAATATATATCGTCCATGGTTTGTGGACAAGGTGAGTATATATATATATAATATATAAACCTGTATATTTCCATTTCAATTCTATATCGCTATATATGGTATATACAACGCATGTACAATTTATACTTCGCTTATATAATTTATACAACGCCAATATATGAGGTATACAATGCGTATATAATTTATACTTCGCTTATATAAATTATACATCGCTATTCCATTCCAGTTTTGAATTTAGAAATCTCACTTTGCTTTTTGCTCTGCCAAAAGTTGTAGCAAGCTCCAAAAATTCCCCGGTCTCTTCTAGAATGTAGAAGACGTCCTCACGGTCCCGGTGTCACTTGTTTCACTGGATTTCGACCACAAACGAAAAAGATATGATTTTTATAAGTTAATCGAACTTTGCAACGCTTTTATACGTTATAATCAATTTAAAATTTATAAATCGTATAACTCTCTGAAACCTTCGAAACTAGGTTAAGGATTTGCATCGAATCCGTGAAGCGAGGTCGAGATCAGCCGGTGCTGCATCGAAGAGGAAGGCGAGGCCCTCTACGCAGGGTGGTGGGGTCCACTTTGGTGGTCTGAGTCGGCCACGGTGACGATATGAAGTGTCGGAATTCGAAGGGACGTATCTGCTCGTACAGGCGACGATAGGGGGTGTACCCTATATGGATTTGAAGCTCTCGTTGAGCTCTACAAAAACCTCAACTGTGGCACTGGATTTCGCAGAGGGAATTGGGATATTTTCAAGAGAGAAGGTAGGAAATCATTTCCGCCATTCGTTAGAGGGGTATAGGGTTTTTTTTATAGTTTCTGAAAATTTAATTAATGATTTAATTAATTTGATTGGTTCGTTATATATTTAATTCAAAATTAGGGTTTTCTCCATACGAACTCCATATCAAACCCAACGACTATCGCCCCTAGCTAAATACCCCATTCCGGATGCAATGGAATATATTTCGTAAGCCCATTCGACTATTTCAATTAGTTATTCTTCAGATTAAAATATAAAACATCCAATTTTAGATTTGAACGTACATTTTATTTTGCCGGGGACACATACTGATTCTAAAAATTCCAGAAAAATACATCTAGCTATGTTTGGACAATACGGTCCCAACAAAATTAATTTCTTCGAATTTGGAGACCGTTTGAAAAATGGACATTTTTCTGGTCAATCAAATTCAGACAGAAATTACCAAACGCGTTTTCCTTTTCCACCCTCACATATTAGTTCCAAAAATTATGGAATTTGGAACCTAGCAATAAATTTACATCCCGGATCCAACCAAAGTGGTTTCGTCAAAACGAAGGTCGTTTGCAAAATGTCTATTTTTGCGGGGTATATTTGTTCCATAGCGACCATTCTGAATATTCAACTAGCCATAACTTTTGATTCCCGCTATGAAACTTTGATTTTTCAGATTCATTAGAAAGATATTCTTAAACAGATTTAAATATTTTTGGTTTCACTGAAATCCGATTTATTTTGAATCCTGTACATTTAGTCAAAGTTCAAAGTTGAATTTTCAAACTACCGTGTTATTTCTAACTCCTTTTAAAATTAAAATAAATATTTATATTCTAACTTCGATTCAAATAAATATATACGTTCTAATTCTATTCAAAATAAATTTCTTGTCGTTATTATTTAAAATAATTCATTTTAAATATTCAAAATTCATTGAAATTACCAAAATAAAAAAATTAAATTGGTTCTGATTTTTCGGGTTGTTGCAATCTCCCCTACTTAAAATCTTTTCTTCCTCGAAAAGGAACGGAGTTGAAAGTTGTTTAACTAACCAACTCAACTTTCATTATTTTAATTATGGCTTAAGTTCTTCAACTTTTTAGTTTCTAAAAAGTTTTCAAATTCTTCAAAAATTTGGCTAAGACCCTAAATTTTCGAATTTTTTTTCCATAACCTCCTTTGTACGGAGAGGGGTTTGGAAATTTATTGGGTCGTATTGGGCACCCAATAAATCCTAAAAAGCATACACATATTTATAGTGATATAACTTGTGTCCACAGGGGAGTGTATATAGATCATAACTCCAGAGAATAAATTCTCGTCACCCTATAAATAGTTTTTGTGCCTTAATGACTAGAGAGACGTGATTATTGTCAACTCCAGACCCGTGTGGGGTTTTTATTAATCTGGCAATTTACCGTTACATTTTATATAGTCCATATCAGTCTTCGGTTAATCCTGAAATATAGTCATCGCCATACAAGCCACTAGGTTGTATGGTAAATCTTCAACCTCGTCACACAAGCCCCAAGTGCTTAGGTGGTATATGATAGAGTATGCTATCTTCACGCAGTATGCCATGTAGTGTAGTTCAAAATCAATTGTTACTATCCTATGGCGACGTTTATAATCTCACACAGAATAACCAGCACTCCGCATCCAATGGCATTCACAGGAGTTGATATATAAATAAAATTGCGCATCCAACTCAATAAGGTTTACCTTTTGTCGAGCACACAAATAAATTCTTTACTCAACAGCAAATCCATTTACCTATTCAAACATATATAATGTACATGCATGTATTTCAATCAATTTTCAAATCAGTTCAATATTTGATTCAATTTGCATAAATTTACCCTTCATTCTCTTATAGATTTGATTAATTATCATTAAAATGTTCTGATTAGTCAAATTCATAATCACACAACACAAACAACAATCAATTTGTTGATTAACTTTTCAAAAATTTAATAGTTAATTTATATACTCTTTTAAAATCATATTTGCTAAGATCAGACTATATAATTAAAAAAATTACATCCATGAAAAGGAAACAACAGCAAAGTAGAAAATAATAGTAAAGTAGAAAACAAAACGGAAATGCAAAATACTATAAATGTACCTTCCACCAGAGTTAATCAGAGATATCCACTCTGCAATTGGGATAAGCTTGCTTAATGCTCTCTTCAGTTTCCCAAGTACAGTCTCGCGGATCTCCACTCCATTGCACTTTGACTAAGTGAACCTTCTTGTTCCTTAGCTCTTTAGTTTCTTTGCCAATAATCTTTATCGGCTCCCTTCTCACTGCCAATTCTGGAGTAATTTCCAAGTCTTGTTGCGCGACTTCTTCCACGACCAAGTCTGGATCATGTACATGCTTTCGAAGCTGAGATACGTGAAATACATCATGTACACCAGGAAACCAGTCAGGTAATTGAACCCTGTAAGCAAGATTTCCAATCCTTTCAAGTATAGGAAATGGACCAGTAAATCTAGGTGCCAACTTCCCTGTTTTTCCAAATTGGACTACTCCTCTCATCGGAGAAACCCTCAGATACACATAGTCACCAACAGAAAAAGCCAAATCTCTTCTTCTCGAATCTGCATAGCTCTTCTGTCAGCTTTGAGCTGTTTGCAATCGTTTCTTAATGAAATCGACTTTATTCGGAGCTTCTCGAATATTATCGGGTCCTAATACAAGTCTATTACCAGGTTCTACCCAACATGTAGGAGATCTACACGGTCTACCACAAAATGCTTCGAATGGTGACATTTTCAGGCTCGCTTGATAGCTGTTGTTGTATGAGAACTCAGCCAAATGCAAGTGGTCTTCCAATGATCCACCAAAATCAATAATACAAGCCCGCAATAAATCTTCCAGAATACGATTCACCCTCTCAGTTTGGCCATCTGTTTGAGGATGATACGCGATGCTCTGGTTCAATTTTGTTCCCAATTCTTCTTGGAATGCTTCCCAGAATTTACTAGCAAAAATTGGGTCTCTGTCACTGACTATGCTGATGGGGACTCCATGCAGTTTAACAATTTCTTTGAAATAAATCTGCACCAGACTTTGAGCTGTTCTAGACGATTTGACAGGTATAAAATGGCGGTCTTCGTGAAACGATCTACGGTCACCCATATACTGTCATTTCCTCTCCTGGTTCTCGGCAAACCATCTATGAAATCCATAGAAATTTATTCCCACTTCCATCTTGGAATTTCCAACGGTTGCAACAATCTAGCCAGTTTCTGTTGATCGTTCTTAACTTGTTGACAAGTAGAACACCTGCTAACGTATAAAGAAATGTCTCTTTTCTTAAATCTCCATTAGAAGGTGCGTTTGATATTATTATACATTTTACTCACTCCTGGATGGGTACTAAGTTTGGATTTGTGACATTCATCCAATACTTCTCTCCGGAGATCAGAAATGTTTGGAACACAAATTCAGCCTTTTAACCTCAAAATCCCATCGTTGTCAATTTGGAAACTAGAGGATTCGCCTTTCCAAATTCTCTCTCTGATCTTCTGGATTAAGTGATCATCCTTCTGAAGAGCAGATATTTTATCAATCAATATAGGTGTAATGATAAGATTGGCGATGATCACATCCTTCCTGCTGAGCGCATCAACCACAACATTGGCTTTCCTCGGAGTATAAAAAATATCAAGATCATATGCCGCGAGAAATTCTAGCCAACGCTGCTGCCTCAGATCTAGATCTTTCTAGGTGAATAAATACTTCAATGATTGATGATCAGTATATAGTTCGAACTTCTCACCCAATAGATAATGTCTCCAGATTTTCAAAGCAAATACAATAGCTAACAACTCAAGATCATGAGTAGCGTATCTTTTTTCATGCGGCTTTAGCTGACGGCTACATAAGCAACAACTTGGCCTCTTTCCATTAATACCGCACCAAGACCTCCAATAGAAGCATCCGTCCAAACCGTCAAATTCTGATTGCCATCAATAATCGTTAATATTGGAGCAATTGTCAATCTTAATTTCAGCTCTTCGAAAGCTGCCTCACATTCTGGGGTCCACTTAAATCTTGCGTGCTTCTTAGTAAGCTATGTTAATGGACTAGATAGCTTCGAAAAATCCTTAACGAATTTCCGATAATAACTAGCCAATCCAAGAAAACTTCTGACTTCTATGGGCGTACTAGGCTGTTTCCAATCCTGAATAGCTGTAATCTTGCTTGGATCAACTGAAATTCCCTCCATTGATACAACGTGACCTAGGAACTTCACCTCTTCTTGCCAGAATATTCATTTGGAAAATTTGGCTTATAAAACATTCTTTCTGAGAATCTCCAAAACTTGTTCCAAATGTTTAGCGTGCTCGCTCTCTGACTTAGAGAAGATTAGAATATCATCAATGAAGACCAGTACAAATTTATTCAATACTTCTCTGAATACCCAGTTCATTAGATCGACAAAATAAGCTAGAGCGTTACATAAACCGAACGAAATTACCAACCACTCATAGAATAAGTCGGGACCTCTGAATACTATCAAAGGAACACACTCCTCGACAATACGAAGTTGATGGAAAACTGTAGCTAGGTCCATTCGTGAAAATACTTGCGCGCCATTCAGTCGATCCAACAAATCATCAATTCGCGGCAATGGATATTTATTCTTTAATGTCTGCTTATTCAAGTCACGATAATCCGCGCATAGTCGGAGAGTACTATCTGACATTGGGACAAACACCACTGTTGCTCCCAAATCAGAGAAACTAGGCCTGATCAGACCCTTCCATACAAGCTGTCGAGTTTGATTGTCTAATTCTTCTTTTTCCTTCAAGGTCATTCTTCGAATAGCGTGCACTACTGGCCTTGCATTCGGAATTACAGCGTTTTTGAAATCAATTTCTCTACGCAGAGGTAAGCTAACAACTTCAAACACACCCGCATAATCCTCGACGACGGGAATATTTTCTATGATGACCAGAATATTCTCTATGACGACAGGGATATTTTCTATTTGAGCAGGAGAAACATCTAGAGATGACCAAAAGTCTTTTCTATCTGAATTCGGACCTTCGCATGGTATGGTTATTGTAATGACCTGCAAATCTGTACCCTTTGAGCTGACTGAATACAACGCACGTCCAACCCAAATTGCATAGAAATACAAATCAATATTAGAAAGAAGTTAGAGGATGAGAAATAGAAAGAAATAAATATTAGAATAGAAGAAAATGAAGATCACAAACTCACAGCGGAACGAATAAAATATATTAGGTAACATAAACTTTGAAATACAATTCAGTAACTTTACATACATACTATCATCAGAGCACAACAGCTATTTCTGGAACAGTTATAAACACCTATTTAAAGATACAAACATGGTACACATCAGAATATATGATAGTCTATAGGTAACTGGTGAAGCCTCATGCTTCAAGTTTCTCCAAGTGAATCTGTAAAATTCCAACTACTTGACTGCTCATACAAATTTGGGCACCCAAGAGTTTAGGGAAAGTAAAAAAAATAAACTCTGGGTCAGTCATGGGACTGGTGTGAGTAAACTCCAACCATTTGTTTAACTTCCAAAATCCTTTCGAAAGAAATGATAATCGTAAGACCGATCCACACATAAACATGGATGGTTTTTACCTTACGATAACCAAAATATTTTTGATATCAAATCCAGTGATATTACGATAGTGTCTAAATCAAATAAATAGAAATCTAGTGGAACGCTTGCATCTCATCCTCCATATATAATATTAAATCAAAAACCGCAGGGTGCTTATTGGAGATTGGATTTCTAACATGACAAGGTATGGAACCACCTTCCGATAGTGTATCTCTAGAGGGGAATACAATGGGTTCAACAAGAACGTCTTGCAACCCGGCCCACACATGGCTGACCACTCACTTAACTTGAGTGTATCGAGCATATTATCACCAACGGTTGTGATTAGCAACCGTTACCTAAAACATACAGCAGCGAATAGAATAAGAAGCAAATGAAATTTCTCTAGATCAGGTGATAATACCCCTAATGGGAATGACCCACATGGCCATGCTTCCTACCCGATTTTTGTCATTTCCCGGGTGATGGGGCTTGAGTTCACGATTTTCTTTCAGCACATCTTGCCATCATTTACTTTGAATGTCATGTCGTCAGACATTCGTCCATATACATTGTTCTGGGATTGGAAAAACCGAAGGCACCATTAGATTAGAACATTTTAGGCAATTTCTACCTACGATTAACAAAACAGCCCTTGCCCTTCACTCCGTCTTCAATTATTCTTAGCATGACTTGATTCGTAACGCTTATGTCAATACGAAGTGGTTTTGGGATTAGATCGCGGTCTCTCCATATTGATAACGGAGGTAAATATAAATCAAAATTTTGATAGTTGGTGATTTAACTATTAAAGAAACATCCATACAATCAACAGTCCTATTTCCAATTGGAAATTCTATCGATCAAGCATCAAACAATAATGGTCCCTTATTATATTATCATTTCCGATTCCTATCTTTCCCTCTTCTAGATTATTTCAAAATTCAATTGTCTTTCTCGATTCTTGGAAAATATTTCCAACATTCTAATTTCTTTATTCGAGAAAAATATCTCGTATTCCAGTTAGAAAACATTTCTGAATATTCACGAATCCTAATTTTCTATATTCCAAAAAAATACCTTATTAATATTGGAAAATATTTCCATCTTCCATTACTTAATTTCTCGTTGACCAATTCATTTTATTTTCTATCCATAGAAAATATATCTCATTTTATTTGGGGAAAACATTTCAAAATCATTTAAATTAAACTGATGTTATAAAACATCGTTATTACAACTCAAACCATAAATCATTCGTTAACTAGCGATATCACTAACCAATCCTTTCTACTAAACCTTAAACATTTCTCCGTAAATCATGCAGTCAGTCAAGTTGGGGTATAATTACCTCTCAGACCTTAACTGAATGACATTCTTACCTTTGAAATAGTCAAAGCTCACAACTAACAAAACATCGCTTACACAACTTTTAGATTCAATCTAAGAATCCACTTCCTTTACGGAAAAAACCATTTATTATAATTGTAGCGTTATAATTTCTGTATTTGATTCACAAAATATTAGTTATAATGGTAGCATTAAAATCGCTGTTTAGATTTACAAACCATTTATTATACATTAGTGTTATAATCGCTGTTTAGATTTACAAAACATTTATTATACAGCAGCGTTATAATCGCTGTTCCCAAATATTTGGTTTATAAAATATAACTTGTACTTATTAATCTCAATAAATAAATTAATAGGCAAATATTTAAATAATTAAATTTGATTCAAATGGAAAGTATAAACAACTATTTCCCTAAATTCGATATAATCGAATTCTAGTAAATAACTCTCTCTCGAATAATATTTATTCGATTTATATTCCGAACTTCGGAATTTATCTACCATTTCAGCTTAACTCAAATGGCCTTAATACTCATTTCCATTTGTAAGCATTTTCTTTCAACTGTTATTCAATTTCAAATATGAATTCCATTCCTTAATAGGAATCTAGACTCCTTTATGCAAATCAACTTGATTTTTATTTGCAAATATCATTACTACTCAACGTCGAGTTATTGATTCACTTTTGAAATCCACATCATATTTTGTTTCATTGCTAAACTTCATTTATAAAAACTACTATTCCATTAGCACTTTCACCGTTTATTTTACACAATTCAAATTTTCTTTCTGAATGGATATACAAGATATACATCTCCTGATTTTCAAAATCAATTTTTATTTGGTTTCAATAAATCCCTTCTCATATAGTAATTCTAACTTAAAATAATATTAAAATATTTCAAACAGAGAGTTTTATTGACATAACTGTAAATATTGGAATAAAATTTATCGTTGTCCTTCGAAAATAAATTCCCATTTCTATTTCTCATTTAAATATCCATTTGAAATTATATTACCAAATTCAAATTTCCTTTATAAACGTTTTTCACTTTAAACCATTATTCACTTTAGTCGTGAATACTATTCCTTTTTATATAATCAAATTTATTTGATTTCACACTAAATATCTCAATCCAATTTCCTTTTATTTACTTCTCTCGTTCATAATTCCCTTTATAACTTGCTAAGTCAAATCCCAATTTTGAATATCGGTTTTAAAACACCTTTCCACTTTTCTATGTAAATTCGAACTTGAATTTATATTTTCATTTTATCCAATAATAAAAATATCACTTAATTTATAAATTCATTTATAATTTACTTCTTATTTTATCCATTTAAACAGGTTTCTATTTACAGTTACCAATCAAGCATAGACATGGCACCCTTCGAAGGATTTTAGGGTTGACCTTATAGATCGCTGACTTGTTGGTGGGAGTCTACGAATACATCTAAGAAGATTGATCTTATCCGTCGAAGAATGAAAGCCACTCAAAACAGACAGAAATTATATGCCAACAAAAGGAGGATCGATTTAGAATTCGAAATGGGAGATTTGGTCTTCATTAAAGTATCACCGCTAAGGAATGTAGTTCGCTTAGCTCAGTAGGGAAGTTGGCGCCGAGATTCGTAGGGCCATTACTTATAGTAGAGAGGATAGGTCAGATGGCCTATAGGATCAAGCTACCAGATAGACTAGGGAGTGTACACGATCCGTTTCACGTTACCCAGTTGAGGAAATGTCTCCATGATATGGTAAAGATAGTAGAGCCAAGCACACTTGAGGATGTGGAAGTTGAGAAGGAAGCATCAGTGAGACGAGTTCCTACTCATATCCTTGGATTAGAAATCAAGAAGCTACGTAACAAAGAAATCAGATTGGTTAAAATGCAATGGGGAGAAGACCATGAAAATGCAACGTGGGAACCCGAAGACATGATTCGCGCTTCTTATCCTTTTCTTTTTGAAAGTATGTTCTTGACTTCTTTTACAAGCTTTTACTTTGCATTTGCTTCTATCATTCGAGTTTATTAATCCTATCGTTCGAACCTTCGATCCTTAGGTAGAACCCAATGGTTGGAATCATGTGTTTGAAACATGTTATGATTGATGGTTGCAAGTGTTTGCTAGTGGTTGCTCGTGGATGCATAAGCACACACTAGGCACTAGATTTACTCAATCCATTACATACTACATATGAATGTGCATGCATTTTATTTTTTCTATGGATGGAAATGGATAAATCATCATATGGATGCTGCATTTTGGTGAATGGTTGTGCACACATATAAAGCTCATATGTTATACTAGGATAATTTGCATACATTTTGGACTCATGGCACAAACATATTTTTTATTAAGGAAGTCAACTGAATCAGTCGACCACCTGATTTTTGCGTTAGTATAAGGACATATACACAACACTTTTGCATATATACATATAAACATTAGAAATTTCTTAAGTACAATGGATGCCTGTGGATGATGGATGAATAGATGGTTGTAGGTGGATTCTAAGATAGTAACATTCTTCTTAACTTGGGGATTTCGAGGACGAAATCCTTTAAGTGAGGGAGAATGTAACACCCCAAAATTTAATACACTATAATCATGCTTAAAGATAATAAACTAGGAATAGCTTTATTCAGAATTAAGTAAAACCGGCATTACCATTGCGTTCGTCTCAGAATTCTAGTTCAGATAGACCCTAAGTTGCTTAAAATGGATAATGTATGAAGAAGTTATGGGAATTAGAAATTTTTTAACATATAATGAAACACCCCACCTCCGTTAGGGTCACTCTCAAAGGGAATGCCCTAATTTTGGTGGAGGTTTATAAGTATGAATCACAGATATACAAGACAGATATAATAACACATATTTTTGAACAGCGGAAAACAACAACTTTTATTTCATTCAAATACGTGTTACACCAACCATACCATAATTGTCTTACAACACTTCCAAAAACATAACATCTTCATAACTGTCTTGATTACATTATTTAAAGAAACATAAAGAAAACATAAATAAACTGCAAAAGTCCCATAATTGCTGTCCAAAGCCATAGTCCAAAACGAAAAGATCCAAGCAATACATTCTTTCTCTTCAAGTTGGATATGAAGGCTGGTCAAGCTGCGGTATTCCCTCCCTGTGGACCTGGGGGGGGGGGGACGGAAGGAAAGAAGACGAAAGAAAAGTAGAGTCAGACATAAAGCCTGAGTAAGTCTAGGACTATTCAGTCTATGAATAAAGAACTGGGTATGATAAGTATAAACTAGAAATGGGAAAGCACCATAAACCAAGTTAAGTTGTCTAGGGTCGAATATACTATCGTACCCCATATTAATCTCTTTACCCATATAAACTAGTTCCCAACAGGCACCCCATAATCAGGGTGAAGTGATCCATTTTATGATGATCGGCTCCTACTCGCATAGTTACATGTGTCTTACGGCCCCCATTGTTGTAGTTACCTATGCTGGTCCCACCATGGGGTGTATCAAGTCCCATGGTGGCGGCCCGACACAACACTAGAATGCACAGGTATGCTACTGGTGCCCAGTGCCTTATTTTTCTGCGTCGGAGTGTGTGCACGCCCGCACTCCATTAGAACCTACACTGTTGCACCACCGCCGTCGATTTGACCTCTTACAGTCAGCCCAGTAATCGTGCCCCACCCTGCCTAGTTTCAGGGTATCATGATACGCCTTGTGGGGTTACTGCTGAAAAGGGTCCCCCGCTACTAGGTTTTCTATTTCTAGCCAACATGCTAAGTTGTTTAAGTGTTTTATAAACCAAACCCCCAATCAGTCTGTTTAGTTTAGCATGTTCCAATTTGATTAAGTATTAATATAATTTACTTAATCCTATCAATCCTGACTCAGCCTTAATTGTCTTATTAAAGCCTTGACCTCTCACATTAGACAGGTATTGCTGTGGCTGCCTGTTGTCGGTTGGGTCCAGGCAGTCTTACGCCACAACTCAGTCTAACCTCGGGTCCTTATAGGGCTCTGTGTTTAACCACCCACATTGGATAGGTATTGTTGTGACTACTGGACAGCCGGGCGGTTCCGGGCAGGTTTACATCACAACTCAATCCAACCTCGGGTTAAACACATCGTATTTTCTACATTTACATATTTTGTCTCTTTTCTTTTTATATGTAAATATTTGCGGCCCATTATTCAAATTTATCTTTATTGATTAAAATTTATTTATGTCACTTAATTGATTTTCAAGATTGTTGGCATGCGTAGAACATGCCAACACATATGTTCTATATTTTAGCCCAAACATCATTACCCCCGTTTTACACGTTCGTTCAAATGTAAGGTGTGTTGGGTTTAATACTTAAACCCAATTTAGCCATATGAAAAGGGGAGGCTTATAACATGGTGTTTATAAGGTAAAATAAAAAGGGGAGTGTGAACGCATGAACTTGCATCATAACGATTCAATTAACATAAGGTAGGCACATGTGAACTTGCAATTGTAACAACATATAATATAAGCAATACTTAAACATGAATCATTCTATTCACATAATCCTGGTATAAACAAAACATAGATCATTCTATTCATGTAGTCATGGCATAAACAATAATTAAACATGAATCCTATTATTCATATAATCATGGTTTTTATCCTATCTATGTAACTTGTAAGTGGGATGTAATTCTAGTGTAATTTCTAATGTAACTTATGTGTCAAATATTTATCATATGATCATGATAACAACATAAGCCCAAAAATATGTTTTCAACTAGGCATAATAACAAACATCGTTTAGTCATGTTCATAAAATTAATACAAGCTTACAAAGACGCTTGCTTTTGTCACTATCACAAAATCATGATTTTTATACTTGAACTATGATTCCAATTCCAACATAACCTTCCTATGAATCATCATACTTAAGTGGATCAAATTACACTAAAGATGACTATAGAATTATACATCATGTTGGCATAAAAATAAGTCATATACTTGCATGAATTTCAAATAAACTATTACAACATATAGTTGTTGTTTCAACATGAATCTTATACTTGCAATTATCAAATGGGTGTTGTAAATAACTACCACAAACATGTAGTTTTCAATATGAATCATATGCTTGCATGAATCCCAAACAAAATTCCACAACATGTGGTTGTCAACATAAACCATATACTTGTATGAATCAAATCATAGCATTACCAAATCGTTTAGAATCAAAATAACATGCAAATATGAGTCATTATCGCCATAATTCCATTTCGTTTTCAACGCAAATCGCGTACTTGCAAATATCCAATCGTATACCATAATATTCCCAAAACGTTTCCATCAAAGAAACATACAAATATAGATTATTATCACCACAATTCCATTTCTTACATTACACAAATCAGCACAATTATTTAATTCACATCAGAATAGCACTCTACTTACAACGTATGACGAATCTTCAATTGAGGAATCTGAATTCTGAAATTGGAGATGCTATCCTTTGTTGTAGGCGTTGTTTTGATTGATTTGACGTTGCTTTAAGCTTTTGATTTATCTCCTAATTGTCTCTCTATTTTCTGACGGCTATCCTCAGTCTCTCCTCAGTAGCATGACGGTCTCATCTCCATTTTAGTTTATGTGAATTAGGGTTAGTCTTAGGTCCTTTTTATAGAGTTTCTGAGTTGATTTAGACCGTCGATGGAGCTTGGTTTAATAACAGCCGTTCGTTCAAAGAAGAGACCAACTAGGAGCTGACACCTAGCCCTAGTGACAAGGCAAGGCTCAGAAAATCGACCAATCACAGACTAGGCCAGCCAGGGTGGGTTGGGTTCGACCTGGCTCAGGGGCCAGGTCGACTCCCCAGTCGACCCCCAGGTCGACTCTAGAGTCCACCTGCCTGGGCAGGTCGACCCCCAGGTCGACTCCCAGGTTGACCTGGCCTGGCAGGTCGACCCTAGGGTCGACCCCCAGGTCGACCTGGTGGGTTTGGGCGGGAATTTTCCCGCCTACTCTGATTGGGCTGAAATTTAAATCTGTTTTCGAAATTTGAATTTTCTGAAACTTCGTCGGGCCATAATTTGGTCATACGGGCTCCGTTTTTCGAAAACTCGGACTCTATTTCGCGTATTTTTCCGAGACGAACGCAATGGCGTATCCCGTTTCCCTTAATACTTTGTTTTGAAATTAGTTATACTTTAATTTGTGAATTTCACTGTTATAAAATACACGGGGTGTTACATTCTCCCCCACTTAAAAGGATTTCGTCCCGAAATCTTCAAGTTCAGGAAGAATGTACATTCTAACATCTAGACATCCATCTACTCATCCATCAAACACGAGCATCCATTGTCCTTAAAAGACTTCTAATGCTTCATGATAATATGCGAAGTGTGTGTGTACATGTACTTATCTAATGCAAAATCAGGCGGTCTACTGATTCAGTTGACCTCCTTAATGCGAATTATGTAAGTGTTATGAATCCATTATGTATGCAAATCCTCCTATTCATGATTCTACATGAGTGCACAGTCATTCATACAAATGCAACATCCATATGACAACACATTAAAGTTCAACCATATACGAATGCAAACATATATGCATATGCAATATGAAGTGATTGAGTCGATCTAAAACCTAGATTGTGTGTGTATATGCAACCACGAGCAACCACTAGCAACCACTTGCATCTATCATCCATAACATGTTTCAATTACATGTTTCCATCCAAAGGGTTTCTTCCTAAAAGATAAGGTCGAGGAGATATACCTTTAAAGATAGATAAAAGCGCAACTTAAGGAAAAAGGAAAGATCAAAGATGTACCCTCGAAAAGAAAAGGGTAGGCAGCGCGTATTCTAGCTTCAGTCTCCCAAGTTGCGTCTCCCTCAGCGTCGCTCCACTGAACTTTGACGAGCTTGACTTCGCTGTTGTGTAGCTTCTTCACTTCCGTTCCTAATATGCGGGTTGGAACTTTCCTTATGGTTGCTTCGCGTTCCACTTCAGCTTTTTCTAGGATATTTGGCTCTACCACTTCAGCAAACTCATGTAGACATTTTCGGAGATGTGAAACGTGAAAGACGTTGTGAACTCCGGCCAATTTTTCGGGTAGCTCTAATCTATAGGCCATTTTCCCAATTTTCTCAATGATAGGGAATGACCCTACGAACCTCGGTGCTAGCTTTCCTGTGGTTCCAAAACTATCAACGTTCCTTAGCGGAGACACCTTAAGAAAAACTCTGTCCCCAACCTCAAATTCAAGGTCGGTCCTCCTCTTGTCGGCGTAGGACTTTTGTCTGTCTTGGGCCGTCTTCATCCTTCTTCGTATTAAGTCTAATTTTTCTGAAGTCTCTCGGATCATATCTGGTCCAAGTATGAGCTTATCAGTAGACTCCCACCAACAAGTGGGCGATCGGCACGGTCTTCCATATAAAGCTTCGAAGGGCGCCATTCTGATGGTTGCTTGATAGCTGTTGTTGTAGGCAAATTCTACCAAAGGAAGATGGTCTTCCCACTTCCCTCTGAAGTCAAGGATGCACAGTCTTAAAAGGTCCTCCAAAACTCTGTTCACTCTTTCTGTTTGGCCGTCGGTTTGGGGATGATAGGCTGTGCTCAAGCATAACTGTGTGCCTACCGCTTCTTGCAGACTCCGCCAAAACTCACTGGTGAAGATAGGGTCTCGGTTGCTAACAATGCTGGATGGTATTCCATGGAGTCGAACGATTTCCTTGAGGTAAAGAGATGCTAGAGATGAGGCAGTTCTTCTTCTTTTGACAGGTAAAAAGTGTGCGCTTTTAGTAAGCCTATCCACTATTACCCAAATGCTAGTGTTGCCTCTCCTAGACCTAGGCAGCCCATCGATGAAGTCCATTGAGATGCTATCCCACTTCCACTGCGGGACCTCTAGAGGATGTAGCAGACCGCCAGGCTTTTTCTGTTCCGCCTTAACCTGTTGGCACACCATACACTTAGAAACGAATTCCGCCACGTCCTTCTTCATGTCGTTCCAAAAGAAAGTTCTTTTTATGTCCTTGTACATTTTATCTCCGCCTGGGTGTATCGTCATCTTGGAGTGATGTGCTTCCTCGAGAACCTTCTTTACTAAATCCCTTGTTTGTGGGACGCATAGTCTTCCGTCTCGCCTTAGCCAACCCTTATCGTCGATGGAGTATCTGTTGAGGTGACTTGAAGTCTCACCCCTAATTAGCCTATCAATCGTCTCCACAAGCTGAGGGTCCTCGCGTTGTGTTGTCCCTATCGAGTCCACTGAAGTCGGGCGTACTTCGAGCGATACTAGCAAGCCTGGTACAAAATCGGAGGAACGCCTAAAGTCGAAGCTGGCTATAAACTCTAGGCTTTGTCTTTCAACAAACAGTGGGCTTAAGGTTAGTTTCTTTCGGCTCAACGCGTCTGCCACTACGTTGCCTTTACCCAGAGTATAGGAGATCTCGAAATCATACGAGACAAGAAACTCCATCCATCTCTGTTGCCTCAAGTTAAGGTCTTTCTGCGAGAAAAGATATTTAAACGATTTATGGTCAGTGTAAAGTTCGAACTTCTCACCTAGGAGATAGTGTCGCCAAGACTTGAGTGCAAAGACGATGGCAGCTAATTCAAGATCGTGGGTGGGGTAGTTCTTTTCGTGCACTTTCAACTGCCTCCCGCCATAAGCTACTACCCATCCTTCTTGCATTAAGACGGCGCCTAGCCCTGTCCCACATGCATCAGTATAAACAGTGAACATCTTGCTTCCATCTGGCAATGTCAAAACTGGGGCTGTTGTAAGAGCCCTTTTCAGTCGCTGGAAAGCAAACTCGCAATCCAAGTCCCAATTAAACACCAGATTCTTCTTGGTCAACTTCGTGAGCGGAGCTGAGATTTTCGCAAAATCCCTTATGAACTTTCGATAAAAACCTGCTAGTCCTAGAAAACTTCGGACCTCAGTTGCATTCCTTGGTGTCTTCCAATCCTGTACCGCCACTACCTTAGCAGGGTCCACTGCTAACCCTTGTTTGGATACTATGTGCCCAAGGAACCTCACTTCTTCTCTCCAAAAGTGGCATTTGGAGAATTTGGCTTTTAGCTGATGGACTCGCAGAGTTTCCATGATTGCCCTTAAATGCTGAGCATGTTCCTCTTCACTCTTTGAGAAGATAAGGATATCGTCTACGAAGACCACTACGAACTTATTGAGGAAATCTCTGAATACCCTACTCATCAGGTCCACGAAGTAAGCAGGTGCATTTGTCAAGCCGAAAGGCATGACAAGCCATTCAAAGAAGCCGTCTAGGGTTCTGAATGTCGTTTTATCGATACTATCTTCAGCCACCCTTAGCTGATGAAAACCGGTCGCTAAATCGAGTTGGGAGAAAACAGACGCTCCTACAAGCTGATCAAACAAATCGTCAATTCTGGGGAGAGGGTGCCTATTCTTTTTTGTCAGCTTGTTGAGCTCCCTATATTCAACACATAGACGGAGTGAACCATCCGCCTTTGTAGCGAACACCACTGGAGCGCCCTATTCTGAAATGCTCCTCCTAATGAACCCCTTTTCTAGAAGCTCTTTAATCTGTTTACTGAGCTCTTTCCTTTCCCGTGGAGCCATGTGTCTAACGGGCTTTGCATTATCTACAAGATATATACGGAAGTCTATCTCCCGCTTTGGAGGCAAGCCCTTCACCTCTTCGAAGACATCCGGATATTCCCGGACCACTCTAACCGATTGCAAATTTTCAACGGAGGCATCTAGCGATTCAAGGTAACTAAGCATAACCGCATACGAGGGATTACAAGAAATTTCCAAAGTATTACCGAGCTGGGTTAGGAGCCTAACAACCCTTTTCTCACAATCAAGGATGGCCCCATTACTGGATAGCCAATCCATGCCCAAAATCAAACCATATCCCGAAAAGCCCAAAACAAAGGCACTGCACTTAAATTCTACACTTAGAATATAAATTTTCAATCCCAAACAGATCATAGACAAATGAGCTGGGCCCCCAATTGGGTTTGAAACAATTAAGGGTTCCTCTACCATACTAGTTTTTAGGTGCAGAGATTCTACTAGAGCAGACAAGATAAAGGAGTGTGATGCGCCAGAATCAAATAAAGTGCGAACGGGGTGATCATAAAGATAAACTATACTTTCTACAGAAGTATTTGTACCTCGCTGTTGCAGAGGTGGCGCCACTAGCACATGAACTTGTGCCCCTGAGGTGGATCCAGCCCTCTGCCCCTGTCCTCGTTTCTTTGGGCAGTCCTTTGCCATGTGGCCTGTCTCACCGCAAGAAAAGCACCCACCATTGATCTTGGCCTTCTTTTTCCGGCAATCTTTCGCTAAGTGCCCCACTTTGCCACAGAAATTACACTTCCTCTTCTCTTTGTTGCCTTTCCCGCCCTTCTTATAGTCTGTCTTCTTAGGCTGCAAACCTTCTTTCTTTCCTTGAGAGTTTTCTGCCTTTGCATCCTTCTTGCCCTTATCCTCTTCGTTCAGCAACGCCATCTGTACCAACCTTTCATACGTAGCTCCCATGGGTATATGGGTCATGGCCAAACTGTGTAATGGCTCATTCAACCCTTTGACAAAACGGAGAGCCTTCTTGTGCGGGGTGTTGACTAGGTCCAGTCCGAACCTAGCCAGCTCATCGAACTGATTAACATACTCTTTGACTGTCTTGTTCCCTTGCTTAAGAAATAAGAATTTTTCCAACTGCAAACTCCTTTCCGCATCTGAGAGAAATTTAGCCTCAAACCTTGCCCTAAAGTCCTCCCATGTTTCCACTGGTCTTTCTGCATTAGTGACTTCCCACCAGTAGGAAGCCTCGCCTTTAAGTAGCCATACTGCCAGTTGTACTTTCTGTCTATCCTCTACCTCAATGATGATGAATAAGTCCTCGGTTTCTCTCAGCCAATTTCTAGCTGCCACGAAGGACTCAGTTCCATGAAAATCTTTTCCTCCCATAGCTTTAAAATCTTTACATATCTTAGCAAAGGTGTTTCCCCTCGGAGGAGGTGGAGGAAGAGGTGCTGCTGCAGCTAGATGATTTCCTGCAGCTGGGGGAGGAGGAACGGTAGGACCTGGCTGAGTGGCCCTTGCTTCTAAGAACCGTCTAAACCAACCAGGTATTGGTACACCCTCGGGCAAGTTAAGTTCTTTGGACATGATGAAACAAAAAGGATAGATTCAAAACGAAGGATAAGAGATAGTTCCTATGGCTTTGGGGGACTTTGCCTTTTTAAAATAAAATAATATTTTATCTTTTAAAAATGCTTCTTTAAATTTCTTTTTGAAAAATAAATTTTCAAAACTTTTTATCTTATCTGGTAAACCTATGCTCTGATACCAAGTGAAACACCCCAACTCCGTTAGGGTCACTCTCAAAGGGAATGCCCTAATTTTGGTGGAGGTTTATGAGTATAAATCACAGATATACAAGACAGATATAATAACACATATTTTTGAATAGCGGAAAACAACAACTTTTATTTCATTCAAATACGTGTTACACCAACCATACCATAATTGTCTTACAACACTTCCAAAAACATAACATCTTCATAACTGTCTTGATTACATTATTTAAAGAAGCATAAAGAAAACATAAATAAACTGCAAAAGTCCCATAATTGTTGTCCAAAGTCATAGTCCAAAACGAAAAGATCCAAGCAATACATTCTTTCTCTTCAAGCTGGATATGAAGGCTGGTCAAACTGCGGTATTCCCTGCCTGTGGACCTGGGGGGGGGGGGGACGGAAGGAAAGAAGACGAAAGAAAAGTAGAGTCAGACATAAAGCCTGAGTAAGTCTAGGACTATTCAGTCTATGAATAAAGAACTGGGTATGATAAGTATAAACTAGAAATGGGAAAGCACCATAAACCAAGTTAAGTTGTCTAGGGTCGAATATACTATCGTACCCCATATTAATCTCTGTACCCATATAAACTAGTTCCCAACAGGCACCCCATAATCAGGGTGAAGTGATCCATTTTATGATGATCGGCTCCTACTCGCATAGTTACATGTGTCTTACGGCCCCCGTTGTTGTAGTTACCTATGCTGGTCCCACCATGGGGTGTATCAAGTCCCATGGTGGCGGCCCGACACAACCCAAGAATGCACAGGTATGCTACTGGTGCCCAGTGCCTTATTTTTCTGCGTCGGAGTGTGTGCACGCCCGCACTCCGTTAGAACCTACACTGTTGCACCACCGCCGTCGATTTGACCTCTTACAGTCAGCCCAGTAATCGTGCCCCACCCTACCTAGTTTCAGGGTATCATGATACGCCTTGTAGGGTTACTGCTGAAAAGGGTCCCCTGCTACTAGGTTTTCTATTTCTAGCCAACATGCTAAGTTGGTTAAGTGTTTTATAAACCTAACCCCTAATCAGTCTGTTTAGTTTAGCATGTTCCAATTTGATTAAGTATTAATATAATTTACTTAATCCTATCAATCCTGACTCAGCCTTAATTGTCTTATTAAAGCCTTGACCTCTCACATTAGACAGGTATTGTTGTGGCTGCCTGTTGCCGGTTGGGTCCGGGCAGTCTTATGCCACAACTCAGTCTAACCTCGGGTCCTTATAGGGCTCTGTGCTTAACCACCCACATTGGATATGTAACAACCCGTATTTTCAATAACCTGATATAACATAAATCGAGACAGAATTTAATTCTAAAATCTGAATCAAGGGAAACGGGCTATGCCATTGCATTCGTCTCGGAAAAATACGCGAAATAGAGTCCGAGTTTTCGAAAATCGGAGTCCGTATGACTCAGTTAAGGCCCATTGAAGTTTTCAGAAAATTCCTAAGTAAAAACAGATTTGAATTTCAAGTTCAAAAGTGGGAAATTAGGGCAAACTGGCGCAGGCGGGAAAACACCCGCCAGGACCCCCATGTCGACAGGCATGTCGACAGGGTCCCCAGGGTGTCGACAGCCCTGTCGACACAGGGTGGCCGGGCAGTTTTGCCTGGCGCACCATTTTGGGTTTTGGTCTGGTCTTGTGGCTTGGTTCTAGAGAATTCAGAAATCTGACGGACCTAAACTAACCTAGGGTTAATCCTAGGGCTAAAAACACTCTAATCTTCTATAAATAAGCCCCTAATCCTACCCTAAAACCTCATTATTCATTCTAGCAACCAAACTATGTCAAATTGAATTCTCAAATGGCCTCCACCTAAAAACCCTAGCCTCCACCCTCTTCAAAAATCATTCCTATGAAGATTTTGATGTTCATACAAGCATTTCTAAGTTGTATGAATGATCATTAGCTTGCATACATCATCAAGTTGCAAGCTTTATTTGCTAAGCTAGAGTTTTTGGGATTTTTTGTTAATTGGAGCTTTGTTTTGGGTTTTTATATGCTTGCATAAAGGGCTTCTCAATCTTTATTAGTAGATTTGTGTCTTCATAATATTTGTAAGCCCTCTTACCTTCATTTTAGAAACTGTAAAGTTAATATGTGATGAAAGTTGGGATTTATGCATGTTTAATAAGTTATGCATGCTTATGCGAGTTCACTATGCTATGTTATGCATGTTTAATAAGTTATGCATGCTTATGCAACTTCACTATGCTATGTTATGCATGTTTAATAAGTTATACATGCTTATGCGAGTTCACTATGCTATGTTATGCATGATTAATAAGTTATGCATGTTTATGCAAGTTCACTATGCCATGATTTGCAAGTTTATTGAGTTATGCATGTTTATGCAAGTTCACTATGCCATGATTTGCAAGTTTAACAAGTTATGCATGTTTATGCAAGTTCACTATGCTAAGTTATGCAAGTCCAACATGTTATGCATGTTTATTATGATATGTAAGATTTATCATGTATATTGTGCCAAGTTCCCTCTTTCTATCCTTTATGCGATAGAATGACGTTGGGGGGGTTTTTGGGTAAAACTTAAAATACATGAAAATATAAGATTGGGAATTTACCTATTAAGTTAGGTCTACCCCTTGGGAATTTACCTATTAAGTTAGGTCTACCCAAGTATTTGTTAAACTTGTGATTATGTTTTGAAAATAAAGTGGACATGACACTTAGAAAACATAAGTGTGGCCAACTCGAGGTTGGGTTGAGTTTGTAGCATAAACCTACCCGGAACCGACCGGCTTAACTAGTGGCTACAAGCAATAGGACCCAATGTGAGTAGTTGGTCATGTTGCACGTGAAACCCGAGGTTAGACTAAGTTGTGGTGTAAACCTACCCGGACCCGCCCGGTCTAACTAGTAACCACAACAAGGTCTAATGTGAGAGGTTGGGTGCATTAAATTAATTAATGCCTCATGATTAGGGTTAAGTCATGGCCCACTAATACTTAACCAATTTTGGGGATACGAGGGATTAAATGGGGTTAAGTGGTGAACTGTTGGTTACACTTAACTAATTTAATCCATGATTAGTGAGGGGTTAAACCACACTTAACCCTCTTAGAAAACCCTAGCAACGTGGTCTGTTCCAGCAGTAATCCCAGTTTGGTATCATTCACAACCCTAGAGGCTAGGCTAGGGCGGGGCACGATTACTGGACTGATGTAAGCGACCAAAGCGACGGCTGAGTGGTACAGCGGTGCGGGTCCAGGCGGGCTACGGACGTGCACGTAGTCCGGTGTTGGACAAACTCGAGGCACGGGTACCAGTAGGTTTAGACTGTGCATTATTGCTTAGGTGTCTGGGGTTGACACCCGAGGGCTTGATACACCCGAAGGTGGACCCAGCACAATCTGACTACAACCATATGTGGGCCGTATGGACACCAACACTTGACGTGTTAGGTTTATAGGGAGCCGATCGACTAGACCGTTGGGCTGGACCTTGTATTAAGGTCACCTCATGCTATTGGGCCAAAGTTTGGGCTGAGGGATCAATACCTGTTATGTTAGTTTGCTAGTACACTGTGGTGCAAAGCTTAATCTTCTTTATGTGATGACACCTTTATCTATTGCCAGTATGTTCATCTCAGTTTCCATCATGATGCTAACTTTATTAGTTTATAGACTGATCGTAGTAGGGCTTACCAGTCTTTTTGACTGACCTGTTTTCTTTCGCTTCTTTTCTTCCGTTCCCCCCCCCCCCCTAGGTTCTCAGGGAGGGAACAGTGGTGCTTAGCTTGGATCGCTTGCTTGTTTGCTGGATAGCTCATGTATGTCTGGACATTGAGCTCGCTATGGTTTATCATCTTTATTTTTGGGGATAGCACTATGTATTTCAGTATTTCTGTTTATGATGTACTAGACATGTTTATTTTGGCAGTTGACTTTATGATGTACTAGACTTGTTTTGAGATGGTTTGAGATATTCCGCTGTTTTATTCTCACTTACTCTGTTTTACATATATATTTATGTTCTTGTTCTGCCTTGATATATCATTGTGCATGCTTACCCAGTTCTAACGCCCCCCAGAAGCTAGTGCCCCCGAAAGAGTGACCCTAGCGGAGGTGGGGTGTTACAAATTGGTATCAGAGCATATGGTTTACAAGAAAGAACAAAAAGTTTTTAAAAGACTTTTGAAAAACTATTTTCAAAACAAGTATAAAGTATTTTCCAAAGAAAAGTCTAGTATTTTAAAAGGCTATTCCCCAAAAAGCCATTAGCGTTATCCTTCGTTCCCTTGACCTAATCTTATCTTATCTTTCGTTTCAGTATGGCTGAGAATCTTGCCATCCCGGATGGAGTAAATGTACCACTCTGGTATAGGAGACTTCTTGAAGCTAGGGCGGTAGCTGGCCCCGCAAACCCTACCCCCACTCCTCCTCCTGTAGTTGAGAATCCTCCCCCTAATGTTAATATTCCTCCTCCCGTTGCTAATGTTCCTCCTCCTCCTATTGCTGAGGCTCCTCTTCCTCCTCCTCCCCCTCAGCATCCTCAGGTTGAGTTCACGAAGGTTTGTAAAGACTTCAAGGCGATGGGAGGCAAGAATTTCCTAGGCACGGAATCTTTTGTTGAAGCTAGGAATTGGCTAAAAGACACTGAGGACCTGTTTGCTATCTTTGGGATTGATGACGAGAGGAAGATCTTATTGACAGTGTGGCTTTTGAAGGATGAAGCGGCCTATTGGTGGGAGGTCACCAATGGGACGAGGCCCGTTGAGACTTGGGCCGATTTGAGGGCTAGATTTGTGGCCAAGTTTCTATCTTCTGCTGAGGCGAATTTACAGATGGAGAAGTTCATTGCTTTAAAGCAAGGTGATATGTCTGTCAAGGAGTATGTGAACAAGTTTAATCAGCTGGCACGTTTTGGTTTGGATATGGTGAACACTCCTAAGAAGAAGGCTCTTCGATTTGCTAGAGGATTGAATGAGCCGCTGCAGGGCTTGGCGATGTCACATATTCCGCATGGGGCTACTTTTGAGAGTTTGGTTGATATGGCTCTACTTCAGGGAGATGGAAAGAAAGAGGTCAAGTCGAGTGATACTCAAGCAAAGAAGACTGATTCTCAAGGTAAAGGCAATCAAGGTGGTCAAAGCAGTCAGGGGAATCAGAGCAAGAACAAGAAGGGGAACAACAACAAAGGCAAGGGAAAGTGCAATTACTGTGGTACGCCTGGACACTTTGCAAAGGATTGTAGGAAGAAGAAAAGGAAGCTTAGTGGTGGATGTTTTTCCTGTGGTGAGACTGGACACTTCAGCAAGGAATGCATAAAGAAGAAAGGACAGGCTGGACCTTCAGGAGGGCAAGTTCATGCTCTCAATACCGCTCCAGTTCCCGATCGAGGTAGTGTTTCTGTTGAGAACCTTGTTTATGTTTCTGATCTTCCAGTTCGTACCTTGTTTGATTCTGGTGCATCACATAGCTTTATTTCATCTGATCTTGTTGATAGCTTGCACCTTAGTACTAGCTTAGTGGATGATCCCGTTTGTGTTTCGAATCCCATTGGGGGTTCTGCTCATCTATCTATGATATGTGAGGATCTGAGGATCTCTATACTCAGTGTAGAGTTCTTGTGTAGTGCGTATGTTCTTGGTTTCAGGGGATACGGATTGATATTGGGCATGGATTGGATGTCCCGATATGGAGCCATTCTTGATTGTGAGCATAGGGTTGTGAGGCTTGTGACTCGCCTTGGCAACACCTTAGAGATTTCATGCAATCCGAAGGATCCCGTCATGTTGTGCTATCTTGAATCTCTCGACTCGTCAGAGGAAGCCCTTCGGTCTGTAAGGGTGGTCCGAGATTATCCAGATGTTTTTGAAGAAGTTAAGGGGTTGCCCCCTAAACGAAAGATTGATTTTCGCATTTATCTGGTAGATAATGCTAAGCCTGTTTCTTTGCCCGTTCGGCACATGGCTCCGCGTGAGAGACGGGAGCTCAGCAAGCAAGTAAAGGAGTTACTTGAGAAGAACTTCATCAGACGAAGTATATCCGAATGGGGAGCGCCTGTGGTGTTTTCTACTAAGGCAGATGGTTCTCTTCAACTCTGTGTGGACTATAGAGAATTGAATAAGCTGACTAAGAAGAACAGACACCCGTTACCGAGGATCGATGATCTCTTTGACCAGCTTGTTGGTGCTTCTGTTTTCTCTCAGCTTGATCTTGCTACTGGATTTCATCAGCTCAGAGTGGCTGAAGATAGTATAGACAAGACTGCATTCAGAACTCCAGATGGATTCTTTGAATGGCTTGTTATGCCGTTCGGTTTGACGAATGCACCCGCGTATTTCGTGGACTTGATGAGTAGGGTGTTTCAGGAGTTCTTGAATAAGTTTGTCGTGGTCTTTGTGGATGATATTCTGGTCTTCTCCAAGGATGAAGAAGAGCACGCGAGGCATCTTGTAGAGGTGATGGATACGCTTAGAGCGCATCAGTTAAAGGCCAAGTTCTCCAAGTGTCACTTTTGGAGAAGGGAAGTTAGATTCCTTGGGCATATTGTATCCAAGCAAGGCTTAGCGGTGGATCCCGCTAAGGTGGTTGCAGTTCAGGATTGGAAGACTCCAAGGAATGCAACCGAGGTGAGAAGTTTTCTAGGTCTTGCAGGTTTTTACCGGAAGTTCATCAAGGACTTCGCGAAGATATCCGCTCCTCTTACTAAGTTGACGAAAAAGAACTTAGTTTTTGCTTGGGATATGGACTGTGAGCTTGCTTTTCAGAGACTCAAGAGAGCCCTTACCTCAGCACCAGTTTTAGCTTTACCCGATGGTGGTAAGATGTTTACCGTGTACACTGATGCTTGTGGCACGGGATTGGGCGCCGTTCTGATGCAAGAAGGCAGAGTTATATGTTTTGGTGGTAGGCAACTTAAGGTGCACGAGAAGAATTATCCCACTCATGATCTAGAGCTGGCAGCGATAGTATATGCACTCAAGGCTTGGCGTCATTATCTTCTGGGAGAGAGATTTGAGCTGTATACTGAACATAAGTCTTTGAAGTATCTCTTTTCGCAGAAGGATCTGAACTTGAGGCAGCAAAGATGGATGGAATTCTTGGCGTCCTATGATTTTGATATAGCCTATACTCCTGGCAAGGGGAATGTTGTAGCGGATGCATTGAGTAGAAAAAGGTTGACACTAAGTCCTCTATTTGTTGAGATGAAGAATTTAGAGTTCTTGGAAACCTTTGATTTCTCTTTGGCGATGGAGTCGATGACCGGTTCTTTAGCATCCTTGGAACTCAGGCCTACCCTTCTGGATCAAGTTGGGGCTTCGCAGAAGGAAGACCCTCAGATAATTGAGATTATGGATAAGCTGATTCGAGGGGAGACATCTAGTCACCTTGCTCGATATTCTATAGATGATAAGGGTTGGCTGAGGAGAGACGGAAGGCTTTGTGTTCCAATGGTGGAAGACTTGGTGAGGAAAGTTCTTGAGGAAGCACATCGCTCCAAGTTGACTATACATCCAGGCGGTGATAAGATGTATAATGATATGAAGCGTATTTTCTTTTGGCCTGGAATGAAGAAGGATGTGGCAGAGTTTGTCTCTAGGTGTGTTGTTTGTCAGAGAGTAAAAGCCGAGTCGAAGAAGCCCGGTGGGCTATTGCATCCTCTAGAGGTCCCGCTATGGAAGTGGGAGAGTATTTCTATGGACTTTATTGATGGGCTTCCAAGGTCAAGGAAAGGGAATACAAGCATATGGGTCATTGTAGATAGGCTTACGAAGAGTGCTCATTTCATTCCGGTGAAGAGCAAAAGGACCGCATCTGGACTAGCATCAGTATATCTTCGTGAGATAGTACGACTACATGGAGTCCCTTCCAGCATAGTCAGTGACCGAGACCCCATCTTTACTAGTCAGTTCTGGAATAGCTTGCAAGAGGCTATGGGCACGAGGTTGAATCTGAGTACTGCTTATCACCCACAGACGGACGGCCAAACCGAAAGGGTGAATAGGGTACTCGAGGATCTATTGAGGCTTTGTATTCTGGACTTTGGTGATACTTGGGAAGACCATCTTCCTCTTGTTGAGTTTGCATATAATAACAGTTATCAGGCAAGCATAGGGATGGCATCATTTGAAGCTTTATATGGGAGGCCGTGCAAGTCGCCTACATGTTGGTGGGAGACTACAGAGAAGCTCATACTTGGGCCTGATATGATCAGAGATACGTCCGAGAAGATCGAGTTGATTCGAAGACGAATGAAAGCGGCCTAAGACCGACAGAAATCCTATGCTGATAAGCGAAGATCCGATTTGGAGTTTGATGTTGGGGACATGGTTTTCGTAAAGGTTTCTCCTTTGTGGAATGTGGTCCGATTTGGAGCTGTTGGGAAGTTAGCACCGAGATTTGTTGGACCCTTCCCTATCATAGAGAGAATTGGGAAGATGGCTTATAAAGTGCAATTGCCCGAGAAGCTGTCCGGAGTGCATAATGTCTTTCATGTCTCGCATCTCCGAAAGTGCCTACATGAGTCCGCTGAGGTGGTTGAACCTAGCATTCTTGAAGACGTGGAAGTAGAGAAAGAGGCAACTTTGAGGAGAGCTCCGATTCGTATCTTGGGGACGGAGACCAAGAAGCTAAGGAATCGAGAGGTCAAGTTGGTGAAGGTTCAATGGGGTGAAGCCGAAGAAGACGCAACTTGGGAAACCGAGGAGAAGATGCGTGGGCTTTATCCATTCCTTTTTGAGGGTACACTCTCAATCTCTTTCCTTTGTTAGCATATCTTTCTATTTGCTATCCATGTTTATCTAGTTATCGTGCTAATCTTGTCATGAGAACCTTAGGTAGAAACCCTTTGGATGAAACATGTGTTTGAGACATGTTATGTTTGATGGTTGCAAGTGGTTGCAAGTGTTTGCAAGTGGTTACTCGTGGATGCATGATACACATTAGGCACTAGATCGGCTCACACACTCCTCATATTGCATGTGCATGAGTGTTTATGCTTATTCTTGGATGAAATTTGTATGCAATCACATGGATGTTGCATATGGATGTATGATTGAGCACGCATGTAGATATTATACATTATGTTAGGGATTTGCATACATATGGATACATTTCACTAACATATTTTGCATTGATCTTTGCATTAGATAAGTACATATACACACACTTTTGCATATGTTCATACAACATTTAGAATCTTTTAAGGACAATGATTGCTCGTGGATGATGCTTTGAGTAGATGGATGATTGGATGGTAAGATACGTTCTTCCTAACTTGAAGATTTCGGGGATGAAATCCTTTAAGGAGGGGAGAATGTAACAACCCGTATTTTCAATAACCTGTTATAACATAAATCGAGGCAGAATTTAATTCTAAAATCTGAATCAAGGGAAACGGGCTATGCCATTGCGTTCGTCTCGGAAAAATACGCGAAATAGAGTCCGAGTTTTCGAAAATCGGAGTCCGTATGACCCAGTTAAGGCCCATTAAAGTTTTCAGAAAATTCCTAAGTAAAAACAGATTTGAATTTCAAGTTCAAAAGTGGGAAATTAGGGAAAACTGGCGCAGGCGGGAAAACTCCCGCCAGGACCCCCATGTCGACAGGCATGTCGACAGGGTCCCCAGGGTGTCGACAGCCCTGTCGACACAGGGTGGCCGGGCAGTTTTGCCTGGCGCACCATTTTGGGTTTTGGTCTGGTCTTGTGGCTTGGTTCTAGAGAATTCAGAAATCTGACGGACCTAAACTAACCTAGGGTTAATCCTAGGGCTAAAAACACTCTAATCTTCTATAAATAAGCCCCTAATCCTACCCTAAAACCTCATTATTCATTCTAGCAACCAAACTATGTCAAATTGAATTCTCAAATGGCCTCCACCTAAAAACCCTAGCCTCCACCCTCTTCAAAAATCATTCCTATGAAGATTTTGATGTTCATACAAGCATTTCTAAGTTGTATTAATGATCATTAGCTTGCATACATCATCAAGTTGCAAGCTTTATTTGCTAAGCTAGAGTTTTTGGGATTTTTTGTTAATTGGAGCTTTGTTTTGGGTTTTTATATGCTTGCATAAAGGGCTTCTCAATCTTTATTAGTAGATTTGTGTCTTCATAATATTTGTAAGCCCTCTTACCTTCATTTTAGAAACTGTAAAGTTAATATGTGATGAAAGTTGGGATTTATGCATGTTTAATAAGTTATGCATGCTTATGCGAGTTCACTATGCTATGTTATGCATGTTTAATAAGTTATGCATGCTTATGCAAGTTCACTATGCTATGTTATGCATGTTTAATAAGTTATGCATGCTTATGCGAGTTCACTATGTTATGTTATGCATGATTAATAAGTTATGCATGTTTATGCAAGTTCACTATGCCATGATTTGCAAGTTTATTGAGTTATGCATGTTTATGCAAGTTCACTATGCCATGATTTGCATGTTTAACAAGTTATGCATGTTTATGCAAGTTCACTATGCTAAGTTATGCAAGTCCAACATGTTATGCATGTTTATTATGATATGTAAGATTTATCATGTATATTGTGCCAAGTTCCCTCTTTCTATCCTTTATGCGATAGAATGACGTTGGGGGGGTTTTTGGGTAAAACTTAAAATACATGAAAATATAAGATTGTGAATTTACCTATTAAGTTAGGTCTACCCCTTGGGAATTTACCTATTAAGTTAGGTCTACCCAAGTATTTGTTAAACTTGTGATTATGTTTTGAAAATAAAGTGGACATGACACTTAGAAAACATAAGTGTGGCCAACTCGAGGTTGGGTTGAGTTTGTAGCATAAACCTACCCGGAACCGACCGGCTTAACTAGTGGCTACAAGCAATAGGACCCAATGTGAGTAGTTGGTCATGTTGCACGTGAAACCCGAGGTTAGACTAAGTTGTGGTGTAAACCTACCCGGACCCGCCCGGCCTAACTAGTAACCACAACAAGGTCTAATGTGAGAGGTTGGGTGCATTAAATTAATTAATGCCTCATGATTAGGGTTAAGTCATGGCCCACTAATACTTAACCAATTTTGGGGATACGAGGGATTAAATGGGGTTAAGTGGTGAACTGTTGGTTACACTTAACTAATTTAATCCATGATTAGTGAGGGGTTAAACCACACTTAACCCTCTTAGAAAACCCTAGCAACGTGGTCTGTTCCAGCAGTAATCCCAGTTTGGTATCATTCACAACCCTAGAGGCTAGGCTAGGGCGGGGCACGATTACTGGACTGATGTAAGCGACCAAAGCGACGGCTGAGTGGTACAGCGGTGCGGGTCCAGGCGGGCTACGGACGTGCACGTAGTCCGGTGTTGGACAAACTCGAGGCACGGGTACCAGTAGGTTTAGACTGTGCATTATTGCTTAGGTGTCTGGGGTTGACACCCGAGGGCTTGATACACCCGAAGGTGGACCCAGCACAGTCTGACTACAACCATATGTGGGCCGTATGGACACCAACACTTGACGTGTTAGGTTTATAGGGAGCCGATCGACTAGACCGTTGGGTTGGACCTTGTATTAAGGTCACCTCATGCTATTGGGCCAAAGTTTGGGCTGAGGGATCAATACCTGTTATGTTAGTTTGCTAGTACACTGTGGTGCAAAGCTTAATCTTCTTTATGTGATGACACATTTATCTATTGCCAGTATGTTCATCTCAGTTTCCATCATGATGCTAACTTTATTAGTTTATAGACTGATCGTAGTAGGGCTTACCAATCTTTTTGACTGACCTGTTTTCTTTCGCTTCTTTTCTTCCGTCCCCTCCCCCCCCCCCCCCCCCAGGTTCTCAGGGAGGGAACAGTGGTGCTTAGCTTGGATCGCTTGCTTGTTTGCTGGATAGCTCATGTATGTCTGGACATTGAGCTCGCTATGGTTTATCATCTTTATTTTTGGGGATAGCACTATGTATTTCAGTATTTCTATTTATGATGTACTAGACATGTTTATTTTGGCAGTTGACTTTATGATGTACTAGACTTGTTTTGAGATGGTTTGAGATATTCCGCTGTTTTATTCTCACTTACTCTGTTTTACATATATATTTATGTTCTTGTTCTGCCTTGATATATCATTGTGCATGCTTACCCAGTTCTAACGCCCCCCAGAAGCTAGTGCCCCCGAAAGAGTGACCCTAGCGGAGGTGGGGTGTTACAGGATAGGTATTGTTGTGACTACTGGACAGCCGGGCGGTTCCGGGCAGGTTTACATCACAACTCAATCCAACCTCGGGTTAAACACATCGTATTTTCTACATTTACATATTTTTTCTCTTTTCTTTTTATATGTAAATATTTGCTGCCCATTATTCAAATTTATCTTTATTGATTAAAATTTATTTATGTCACTTAATTGATTTTCAAGACCGTTGGCATGCGTCGAACATGCCAACACATATGTTCTATATTTTAGCCCAAACGTCATTACCCCCGTTTTACACGTTCGTTCAAATGTAAGGTGTGTTGGGTTTAATACTTAAACCCAATTTAGCCATATGAAAAGGGGAGGCTTATAACATGGTGTTTATAAGGTAACATAAAAAGGGGAGTGTGAACGCATGAACATGCATCATAACGATTCAATTAACATAAGGTAGGAACATGTGAACTTGCAATTGTAACAACATATAATATAAGCAATACTTAAACATGAATCATTCTATTCACATAATCCTGGTATAAACAAAACATAGATCATTCTATTCATGTAGTCATGGCATAAATAATACTTAAACATGAATCCTATTATTCATATAATCATGGTTTTTATCCTATCTATGTAACTTGTAAGTGGGATGTAATTCTAGTGTAATTTCTAATGTAACTTATGTGTCAAATATTTATCATATGATCATGATAACAACATAAGCCCAAAAATATGTTTTCAACTAGGCATAATAACAAACATCATTTAGTCATGTTCATAAAATTAATACAAGCTTACAAAGACGCTTGCTTTTGTCACTATCACAAAATCATGATTTTTATACTTGAACTATGATTCCAATTCCAACATAACCTTCCTATGAATCATCATACTTAAGTGGATCAAATTACAATAAAGATGACTATATAATTATACATCATGTTGGCATAAAAATAAATCATATACTTGCATGAATTTCAAATAAACTATTACAACATATAGTTGTTGTTTCAACATGAATCTTATACTTGCAATTATCAAATGGGTGTTGTAAATAACTACCATAAACATGTAGTTTTCAATATGAATCATATGCTTGCATGAATCCCAATCAAAATTCCACAACATGTGGTTGTCAACATAAACCATATACTTGTATGAATCAAATCATAGCATTGCCAAATCGTTTAGAATCAAAATAACATGCAAATATGAGTCATTATCGCCACAATTCCATTTCGTTTTCAACGCAAATCGCGTACTTGCAAATATCCAATCGTATACCATAATATTCCCAAAACGTTTCGCATCAAAGCAACATACAAATATAGATTATTATCGCCACAATTCCATTTCTTACATTACACAAATCAGCACAATTATTTAATTCACATCGGAATAGCACTCTACTTACAACGTATGACGAATCTTCAATTCAGGAATCTGAATTATGAAATTGGAGATGCTATCCTTTGTTGTAGGCGTTGTTTTGATTGATTTGTCGTTGCTTTAAGCTTTTGATTTATCTTCTAATTGTCTCTCTATTTTCTGACGGCTATCCTCAGTCTCTCCTCAGCAGCATGAGGGTCACATCTCCATTTTAGTTTATGTGAATTAGGGTTAGTCTTAGGTCCTTTTTATAGAGTTTCTGAGTTGATTTAGACCGTCGATGGAGCTTGGTTTAATAACGGCCGTTCGTTCAAAGAAGAGACCAATCAGGAGCTGACACCTAGCCCTAGTGACAAGGCAAGGCTCAGAAAATCAACCAAACACAGACTAGGCCAGCCAGGGTGGGCTGGGTTCGACCTGGCTCAGGGGCCAGGTCGACTCCCCAGTCGACCCCCAGGTCGACTCTAGAGTCGACCTGCCTGGGCAGGTCGACCCCCAGGTCGACTCCCAGGTAGACCTGGCCTGGCAGGTCGACCCTAGGGTCGACCTCCAGGTCGACCTGGTGGGTTTGGGCCGGAATTTTCCCGCCTACTCTGATTGGGCTGAAATTTAAATCTGTTTTCGAAATTTGAATTTTCTGAAAATTCGTCAGGCCATAATTTGGTCATACAGGCTCCGTTTTTCGAAAACTCGGACTCTATTTCGCGTATTTTTCCGAGACGAACGCAATGGCGTATCCCGTTTCCCTTAATACTTTTTTTTGAAATTAGTTGTACTTTAATTTGTGAATTTCACTGTTATAAAATACACGGGGTGTTACATATAAGGGGCTTATATATAAATATAAATAATTCAAAATGTTCAAAATTTTCAAAATAAAAATCAACGCATCCTAGGCAGGAACCAGACCGTTGTGGGATGAGACACAATCGGCCTGGGTCGACCCATGGTCGATTGGGTTAACCCACTAACAATCTAAGCAGGTGCGTTTTTCTGAACCTGGACATATTTTCTGACTATGTTCATTGTTGACCCAGCACTATTAGTAAGGTTTGGATTAAGACTCTAGAACCTAAAAGCTGAGGTTGACTCTATGAATCTGTAAATAGGTGCCTTCTCCCATTCTTATTTACACCATTTCTTCAGACCTTCTGCCATTGTAAATCTATTCTAAAAATATAAACATACAATGAAGGAACGCTACTGAGCCCTAGATCAACAGAGACAACATCAGGAATTGCATACACACAACTAAAAGGACTGGATTGGACTTTTTCTATGGCATAAAGTTATATATTTATAAGAGATTTAATCTCTTCTTCGCCAAGACCCACTGTGAGTTCCCTGTCGTTTTAAGATCTGATTTCTTAGACTTTAAACATGACAATAAAATAAATTTGGATTAGGATGTACTGTGTTTGTAAGAAAAATGTTATACATGTTTTTCATGATTAATCAGCTATGCCGTTATGATAAATAAAACATATGCCTTTGCTGTTGGATAATTACCAAGTTATATGTATCTATCTTCCTTTTCCCATTTTCTATGTTTTATGTTTATTTCCAGTCTTGCCTATATGCCTATGTGATTTGATTCTATTCTCCTTCCTCTGTTTTCCTTTTTTATTTACGCCAAGCCTAGGGCTTTGGAAGCCTAGGCTATATCCGATTAGAGTGTGCGTATAACTAGGGCAATAATGAATGACTTAAAAAGAGAAATTTAGGCATGTTGGGACTGTTTAACTATAATTAGGGAAAAAAGATAGTATACACATATTTAGATTTGTTGTAAACTGATGAAAAAGAATAATGTGTATGTGCTTGCTGTAAATGGATGATATTCATAAACTTGTATATGTTGTAATTTGGGAACATAGTTGATGAATAATATGCATTTGAGTTGGACATGTTAGATTTGACTTAAAACAAACATTAAGTAAATGACATGTTAAAATATCATAAGTACTAGATGTAGGTTAATAAACCAGAATGCTGTAGAAATTGTATACATCTGGGCAGGTGTTTTAGGGTAGGGTTGTACACACATAATGACATGTAATATTACAATCACGCTTATTAGTAAACCTAAACCTTCTATGTTAAATATGAGTACTAATAAGCTAAGAGGTCCTTCATTTTTCTGCTGTATCGGCTTTCTGGGACTCTTAAATCCTAGTTTTGGGGGCACAAACTTAGGGGGTTTAGTTTGTGTCAATCTATTGTTTGGAACCCATATCAGTTAGTATCCCTATTGGTATCTTGTTAGAGGGGTCCTTTCACTAGGCAAGGGTCAGGCCACGCTTTACTAAACTGGATAGTAAGAGGTTCGCGGCGGAGTCATTAGCATGCATGGGTCAGACTAGGGAAGATAATCCACTGTAACAGCAGTAAATAGGTCTGTGTTATATAGATTGCTGAGCTAGGGATGACACACCCTACTATTGGTGCTGACACAGGGTATTTACGTAGTAGAGAACTGATCACATGGGTAACAATTAGGGTACGCCTAATCATGTTGTTGTGTAATTAGGTTAACACCTAATGTAATGACCCGAAAATCCTGTCCAATTTGAGTTGACCCAATAACACAAGTCCAACCCCAAATTGCATGGGAAATTCAAGAAACTAATAGAAAGAAGACAGAGGGTGAGGATAGATAAGATAGAAACTTAGAATAGAAGAAGAAGAACACAACATCAGAGTAACACGAATCTCACAGCGGGACGAACAACATATAATACATAATATATCCTTGACATAAAATCAGTATATGTATACAACAACATTATCAGAGTACAACACTTACAACACAGCGGAAATAACTATAGCTATATAATCTTGAAGCCTCCTGCTCCAAGCTCTTCCAGTATATCTGTAAATTCCTGACTACTTGACTGCCCGTACAAAATTGGGCACCCAAGAGTTTAGGGAAAACAAAACAAAATAAACTCCGGGTCAGTCGTGGGACTGGTATGAGTAAAATAGTTTAAAATAGTTTGAGCCATTAAATGATATCTCATAAGACCACGCCGTATAATGGAACGGGTTTTTCCCTTATGAGAATCCAAAATATCTTTATATCAAAAACCTTTTGATATTATAATAATGTCTATCAACCACTATATAATAATCATCTAGCAGAAACGCTTTCATCTCACGTTCTACATATATAGTATACAATCAAAACCACAAGCACGTATTGGGTAATGGATTTCCAACTATGACAAGGTATGGAACCACCTTTCGCTAGTGTACCTCTAGAGAGGAATACACTGGGTTCAACAAGAACATCTTGCAACCCGGCCACACATGACCGACCACTCATTTCGCTTGAGTGTATTGAATGTATATCACCAACGGTTGGGATCAGCAACCGTTTCCCGAATGGGACAACATCAACAATGTATTTTTAGAAGTAAATGAAACTCTAGATCAGGTGATTATACACCCTAATAGGTGCGACCTACATAGCCATGCTGCCTGCCCGATTTATGTCATTTACTAGATGTGAGGCTAGAAGCTACGCTTATCTTTTACATGTCACATCTTCATTCACTTAGAATGTCACATCGTCATACCCAACAAATCACAAATTGGTTTCCCCAAAAATAACACGGGTATACAGCTAAGAGAAATAAATTTCTCCGCCACCAAACGTGAATACGTTTGAAGAAATCAACTTACGCAATCTATCAGATATACTCTGTCAGACCTTCGTCCATACAAGTTGTCCTAGGACTGGACAAACCGAAGGCACTATTCAGTATATCCATCTTAGGCACTGTTATCTAAGATTTATACAACAGCCCTTGCACTTTACTCCATCTTCAAAAATCTTTGGCATATATGATTCGCAACTCTTATGCCAATATAGAGTGGTTCTTTGGATAATAATCCAACCGGTTTCTCCATATTAACAACGTTAAAATGGTCAAAACTTCGATGGTCTGTGATTTAACCATTAAAGAAAAACAGGTGTGCAAACAACGATATTATTTCCAATTGGAAATTATATTGATCAATCATCATTTAACATATATATATATATATATGTGTGTGTGTGTGTGTGTGTGTTCACATTTCCTTATTTTCTATGTTTAGAAAATATATGTTATTAACACTGGAAAACATTTCCATTGTTTATTTACATATCACTATCATTCCACAACTATTAGTCCCTAACCGTAAACTAGTAAGAGAACAATTCTGTAAGTATAAACCCCGAAGGTCGAAACCAACATCAGATCGATACTCAGAAAACTATTCAACTTAACTAATCTCTAGTCAGTTTCTAAATCTTGTTTAACTCTAATTCGATTAACTCTAATTGAATAACTCTATTTGTTTAACTCTTATTCGAATAACTAATATTCGATTAAACTCCATTCGCTTAACTCTAGATCGCAGCGATCACAATGGTTACGCCTGATTCCCTCAGGAAACGTCCGACCTCCGTAGGCTATCTGCAGCCCTGCGAATTACACTAGCAGTCGTGCAAAATGGCAACTTATCCTAAATAACTACGTTTGATTAACACCGTTTGATAAACTCCGTTTACTTAACTCCTTTTGATAAACTACGTTTGATTAACTTCTTTTGATAAACTACGTTTGATTAATTCCTTTTGATAAACTACGTTTGATTAACTCCTTTTGATAAACTACGTTTGATTAGCTTCTTTTTATCTCGTCAATTTCCTTTTATAATCCTATTTATTTCCTAAATAAATATTCCTTTATTAATTCTATTTATTTACTAAATAAATATTCCTTTATTCTATTCCATTCGTTTTATCAACATTTTCCCCTTTTATAAAACTCTATTCGTTTTATAGACATTTTCCTTTTATTTACTTTCGAAATATTTCCTTTTATAAAATATGTTGATTTTATAAAATCCCTTTATTTCAATATACAATGAAATAATTCTTTTTAAATCCCATAGTCTTTTTATGATATTTATAAATATCGAATAACAATGATCAACATCATTCTAACACCCATAATCCATAATAGATTATATATCACATCATTTATTACAATACATGAACAGAATAGTATTATAAATCTTGAGGAGTCCAGTTGGACCCCTCCAACCTATTTCCCTGCATCACAGATGTTAAACAACACGAATATAAAATATTCTGGTAAACAGAATCAAATATTCGATTTAATGATTTATATATATTGTAATCATTATTTTCAACCAATACATACACAATTCAACCAAACAGTCTGCACACAGCAATCATTCATCATTTATCAGTTATAAATATACGCTATAAAAATATATTTGTTCAGAGTTGGTGAGTTTTACTCACATTGGACGATCATCGTTAATAACGATAACCATCACTCGATTTGATTTAGACGGACAATTTATTTTTCAATAAATTGTAACGAGCACCAATCCTCTCCCAGTCAGTTCCATTGTGACGCTCCCGTCCATACGATCCCAACGGATCATGTTTCATCCAATTTTGACATCGTATGGTCAAGTTATAGCATTTACAAGTTTGTAATAATTTAAAATCAAAATAAATTCAATTCCCTTTTCTAATTGGGCCCTTCCATTTAATTAAAAGGCCCATTAGCCTTTGAATCCGCCATCCACTACCCTTCCTCTCCCGTTGATAACTCCTGCTCCTCCTCCTTGGACATTACCGCAAATTCCAAGCTCCCCTCCTCTTTCTTTACTTCTTTTAAAATCCTACAAAAATACTTACAATTCCTCTCTTCGAAAACCCAACTCCTCCCTACCACTAGCATTGAACTCGCACGCGTTATATGAGGTTCGACCTCCAGCTTTTTGTCCGCTACTACCCAGTACAGTGCGACATCTCATCTCATCGTTTGCCCCAGAAGTTTGCATCCAAGACCCATTTCATCTCCTCTTTACAAATCTCATAACTAGAACGAGCACAAGTGTTTGAAATTCTCGATTTCTCGAACCCTAAACTGTCGCTTGCTAAAACAACAGCGAACGAACTAGTTCGAACCAACTAAAACCCATATAAAATTGTTGCTAACGCTGATCCGAGCTCATATATGTATACTTTAGGATTTATAGAATTTTTTTTGTATTTCTTTGATTTTTTTCCATCACACAAATTTTTCTCTGAAGAACAAGAAAAAGAACTGTGGGTTTTTGACAAGTGAATTAGGTTTTAAGAGTAAGTAGGGAATTATATAGTGTCTAATTTGGCTTGGTGTACAAACCTTGTCCATTCATTTTTATTCATTTGTTTTTCATTGATTTATAATTTCCTCTGACCACATACGATACCCAAAAATCACCAAACTGGACATACACCTTCAGTTCGACATTACGGTCCCAACGAAACTGGTTTCGTCGAATTCTAACTCTGTTTGCTCACACAGCGTATTTTTAACCGTCAAAATACTGACTGTTTTTCACTCTAAAAATCCGTACGGCCACACAGTGACCCCAAAAATCACGGAAATTGAAATCTAGCAATAATTTGATGTTGCGGATCCAACAAAATTAGTTTCGTCGAATTCCGACTTCGTTTGCAAAAGTGGTTGTTTTTAAAGCTCTGAATGACCCATTTAAATATATAAATATATTTAAATATAATTAAATTAAATATAAATAAATTTATATTATCGTATATATTCACAGTGGAATACCATACAGCTCCACAATATTCCTATATGAATTTATAACTCGATATTTCAAATCCCGATTAAATCGATATTCGATTTATAATGAAATTCCTTTTTTAAAATATAAATAATTCCTTTATAAATTATAAAGGAATTCCACGGCGACTTTTTCTAAAATTTGATTTGGACGTAAATCAAAATCTACACGACAAAATCCTGATTTTTCTCTTCCAATAGAAAGATATATTCCACCAGCTCCACACGTTTCTTGTTTCACAGAAATCCGGCTTAAAACGAATCATGTACATTCAGTTGAAGTTCGAATCGCCAATTTATGAACTGTAGTGCCATTTCAAGCTCGATTATAATTAAAATATAATTATACGTTCAAACTTCGTTTATATAATTTATTCGTTATCGAAATTCTATTCTAAACTGAATTATATATTTTGAATTACCCAATTCACACCATATAGCCATTTCAGCCCAATCTGATTATTTCAGAATTAAATATATTATTTAATTATTATTTTAATTAAATATTTACTCTTATTTAATTCAACGACCATTAAATCCTCTTAATCTCCTTTTAAATAATTAAATAAATTAATTATTATATCGCTGAAAATGCGGGTCATTACATTCTTCCTCACTTAAAATAATTTCGTCCTCGAAATTGCTAAGGTAGAAAACAAACCCTATCGACTAGTTAGAACTTATTTGTTCACTTCTTAAATTCAATTTCAACTGAACCAATTTAATTTCAATTAAATATTATTAATTAATTCTTATCATCGAAAATTTTCAAAAATCCTGAAAATTTTCTAGCTCCCTAAATTTTTGAAAAAATTCGCCAGCACCTCCTTTGTACTGGTCAATAGGTCAAACTCCAACTCGCCTCTCTGGGCCATCTCCAACCCAAAAGAAAATCAAACAGCCAAGCGGCTTGCCAATTCGGCTCATCAAAATCTCATGCCATATAAAATATAAACTTGTACCTTTTTGTCGGGCATATCAACCCTATCACTTCCATATGCTATCAACTCAGCATATACCAATGTTATCCCAATCAAATTCCAATCTGCTTTTATGCACAACACCACCATTCGCTTATATCCAAGCCAAATATCATTTTAACTCGAGTTTCTTCTCGATTCCCAACTCTTAACTTGATTATCCCATTACACTTCAAATTTGAATCTCACAATCCAATTTGTCTTGATATCATTCTAATTCAACCTCAGTTACCACTTTACTGGCTTTACTTTAATTCAAATTTGCTTTCACAAATTTCTGTTAAATTTGTTTTTAATTCAAACAGTCTTTCCCTGGGAGGTTTTTTTAAACAGTTTACTCTTTTCAAAAATCAAATTTTCCTTTTTGAAATTCAACATAACTTGTCTTTCCCAAAACAAATTCAAATCAGTATCTCTGGTAGTAATTCGTCACTTACAACTCGAAAATTAATACTGATGATGCAGCTATCATCATCAGAATCTATTTTCCAACGATCGAAGTGAGTTCAATACTATAAAACCATTTATAAATATTTCCACTTTGAAATCCATTTCAAAATATAATTCACACTACTTGTAAAACAATTTAAAATCTCCTAGGATCTTAAATTTTCCTTATTTTTAATCCAAATCTATTTACAAACACTTATCCAATTCTCCAGAGTTTTAACTCAATTTCTGGTTTAAATTCAGATTTAATTCATTTCGTAACACTTATACGAATTCTACTTGGTTATATATATATATATTTAACCATCTCCATTATAATCATACTCGATTATAATAACAACCAATATATCCAATATATTATAATCACTCCGACATAAATCCTTTATATCAAAATATAATTTGGGTAAAATTATTTCGTTTACCCTTTTTCAAAACATACAGTGCTGGTATATCGTATTTGAGTGTTTATAAATCCCTACCGATACAGTGGATCAAACTGATCGACCAGAAATTCATAAGCCACTCAATCAATAAATCTCCACAATATAAAACAAATTTTTGTATCAAATAACAAATACGTTCACTCGTATATATAAACTCAACTCAATCTAAGGTATTACTAACCCCATCTCTACTGAGTTACGCCACAGAGCCAAGGTAAACTTAACTTAAGCTCTAATACCAACTGTAATGACACGAAAATCCTGTCCAATTTGAGCTGACCCAGTAACACAAGTCCAACCCCAAATTGCATGGGAAATTCAAGAAACTAATAGAAAGAAGACAGAGGGTGAGGATAGATAAGATAGAAACTTAGAATAGAAGAAGAAGAAGAACACAGCATTAGAGTAACACGAATATCACAGCGGAACGAACAACATATAATAGATAATATATACTTGAAATAAAATCAGTATATGTATACAATAACATTATCAGTGTACAACACTTACAACACAGCGGAAATAACTATAGCTATATAATCTTGAAGCCTCCTGCTCCAAGCTCTTCCAGTATATCTGTAAATTCCTGACTACTTGACTGCCCGTACAAAATTGGGCACCCAAGAGTTTAGGGAAAATAAAACAAAATAAACTCCAGGTCAGTCATGGGACTGGTATGAGTAAAACAGTTTGAGCCATTAAACGATATCTCATAAGACCACGCCGTATAACGGAACGGGTTTTTCCCTTATGAGAATCCAAAATATCTTTATATCAAAAACCTTTTGATATTATAATAATGTCTATCAACCACTATATAATAATCATCTAGCAGAAACGCTTTCATCTCACGTTCTACATATATAGTATACAATCAAAACCGCAAGCACGTATTAGGTAATGGATTTCCAACGATGACAAGGTATGGAACCACCTTTCACTAGTGTACCTCTAGAGAGGAATATACTGGGTTTAACAAGAACATCTTGCAACCCGGCCACACATGACCGACCACTCATTTCGCTTGAGTGTATCGAATGTATATCACCAACGGTTGGGATCAGCAACCATTTCCCGAATGAGACAGCGTCAACAATAGATTTTTAGAAGTAAATGAAACTCTAGATCAGTTGAATATACACCCTAATAGGTGCGACCTACATAGCCATGCTGCTTGCCCGATTTCTGTCATTTACCGGATGTGAGGCTAGAAGCTACGATTATCTTTTACATGTCACATCTTCATTCACTTAGAATGTCACATCGTCATACCCAACAAATCACAAATTGATTTCCCATATATAACATGGGTATACAGCTAAGAGAAACGAATTTCTCCGCCACCAAATGTGAATACGTTTGAAGAGTTCAACTTACGCAATCTATCAGATATACTCTGTCAGACCTTCGTCCATCCAAGTTATCCTGGGACTGGACAAACCGAAGGCACTATTCAGTATATCCATCTTAAGCACTGTTATCTAAGATTTATACAACAGCCCTTGCACTTTAATCCGTCTTCAAAAATCTTTGGCATATATGATTCGCAACGCTTATGCCAATACAGAGTGGTTCTTTGGATAATAATCCAACTGGTCTCTCCATATTAACAACGTTAAAATGGTCAAAACTTCGATAATCTGTGATTTAACCATCAAAGAAAAACAGGTGTGCAAACAACGATATTATTTTCAAGTGGAAATTATATCGATCAATCATCATTTAACATATATATATGTTCACATTTCCTTATTTTCTATGTTTAGAAAATATATGTTATTAACAGTGGAAAACATTTCCATTGTTTATTTACATATCACTATCATTCCACAACTATTAGTCCCTAATCATAAACTAGTAAGAGAACAATTCTCTAAGTATAAACCCCGAAGGTTGAAACCAACATCAGATCGATACTCAGAAAACTATTCAACTTACCTAATCTCTAGTCAGTTTCTAAATCTTATTTAACTCTATTTCGATTAACTCTAATTGAATAACTCTATTTGTTTAACTCTTATTTGAATAACTAATATTCGATTTATCTCCATTCGCTTAACTCTAGATCGCAGCGATCACAATGGTTACGCCTGATTCCCTCAGGAAACATCCGACCGCCGTAGGCTATCTGCAGCCCTGCGAATTACGCTAGCAGTCGTGCAAAATTGCAACTTATCCTAAATAACTACGTTTGATTAACTCCTTTTGATAAACTATGTTTGATCAACTCCTTTTGATAAAATACGTTTGATTAACTCCTTTTGATAAACTACGTTTGATTAACTCCTTTTGATGAACTACGTTTGATTAACTCCTTTTTATCTCGTCAATTTCCTTTTATAATCCTATTTATTTCCTAAATAAATATTCCTTTATTAATTCTATTTATTTACTAAATAAATATTCCATTATTCTATTCTATTCGTTTTATCAACATTTTTCCCTTTTATAAAACTCTATTCGTTTTATAGACATTTTCCTTTTATTTACTTTCGAAATATTTCCTTTTATAAAATCTATTGATTTTATAAAATCCCTTTATTTCAATATACATTGAAATAATTCTTTTTACATCCCAGGGTCTTTTTATGATATTTAAAAATATCAAACAAGATCAACATCATTCTAACACCCATAATCCATAACAGATTATATATCATATCATATATTACAATACATGAACAGAAAAGTATTATAAATATTGAGGAGCCCAGTTGGACCCCTCCAACCTGTTTCCCTGCATCACAGATGTTAAACAACATGAATATAAAATATTATGATAAACAGAATCAAATGTTCGATTTAATGATTTATATATATCGTTATCAATATTTTCAACCAATACATACACAATTCAACCAAACAGTCAGCACACAGCAATCAGTCATCATTTATCAGTTATAAATATACGCTATAAAAATATAATTGTTCAGAGTTGGTGAGTTTTACTCATATTGGACGATCATCGTTAATAACGATAACCATCGCTCGATTTGATTCAGATGGACAATTTATTTTGCAATAAATTGTAACGAGCACCAATCCTCTCCCGGTCAGTTCCAATGTGACGCTCCCGTCCATACGATCCCAACGGATCTTGTTTCATCCAATTCTTATATCGTATGGTCAAGTTATAGCATTTACAAGTTTGTAATAATTTAAAATCAAAATAAATTCAATTCCCTTTTCTAATTGGGCGCTACTATTTAATTAAAAGGCCCATTAGCCTTTGAATCCGCCATCCACTACCCTTCCTCTCCCGTTGATAACTCCTGCTCCTCCTCCTTGGACATTACCGCAAATTCCAAGCTCCCCTCCTCCTTCTTTACTTCTTTTAAAATCCCACAAAAATACTTACAATTTCTCTCTTCGAAAACCCAACTCCTCCCTACCACTAGCATTGAATTCGCACGCGTTATATGAGGCTCGACCTCCATCTTTTTGTCCGCTACTACCCAGTACAGTGTGACATCTCATCTCATCGTTTGCCCTAGAAGTTTGCATCCAAGACCCATTTCATCTCCTCGTTACAAATCTCATAACTAGAACGAGCACAAGTGTTTGAAATTCTCGATTTCTCGAACCCTAAACTGTCGCTTGCTAAAACAACAGAGAGCGAACTAGTTCGAACCAACTAAAACCCATATGAGATTGTTGCTAACACTGATCCGAGCTCATATATTTATACTTTAGGATTTATAGAAATTTTTTTGTATTTCTTTGATTTTTTTCCATCGCACAAATTTTTCTCTGAAGAACAAGAAAAAGAACGGCGGGTTTTTGACAAGTGAACTAGGTTTTAAGAGTAAGTAGGGTATTATATAGTGTAGAACTTGGCTTGGTGTACAAACCTTGTCCATTCATTTTTATTCATTTGTTTTTCATCAATTTATAATTTCCTATGACCACATACGATACCCCAAAATCACCAAACTGGATACACCTTCAGTTCGACATTACGGTCCCAACGAAACTAGTTTCGTCGAATTCTGACTCCGTTTGCTCACACAGCGTATTTTTAACCATCAAAATATTGACTGTTTTTCAGTCTAAAAATCCGTACGACCACACAGTGACCCCAAAAATCACGGAAATTGAAATCTAGCAATAATTTGATGTTGCGGATCCAACAAAATTAGTTTTGTCGAATTCCGACTTCGTTTGCAAAAGTGGCTATTTTTAAAGCTCTGAATGACCCATTTAAATATATAAATATATTTAAATATAAATAAATTAAATATAAATAAATTTATATTATCGTATATATTCACAGTGGAATACCATACAGCTCCACAATATTCCTATATGAATTTATAACTCGATATTTCAAATCCCGATTAAATCGATATTCGATTTATAATGAAATTCCTTTTTTAAAATATAAATAATTCCTTTATAAATTATAAAGGAATTCCACAGTGACTTTTTCTAAAATTTGATTTGGATGTAAATCAAAATCTACACGACGAAATCCCGATTTTTCTCTTCCACTAGAAAGATATACTCCACAAGCTCCACACGTTTCTTGTTTCACAGAAATCCGGCTTAAAACGAATCCTATACATTCAGTTGAAGTTCGAATCGCCAATTTACGAACTGCAGCGCCATTTCAAGCTCGATTATAATTAAAATATAATTATACGTTCAAACTTCGTTTATATAATTTATTCGTTATCGAAATTCTATTCTAAACTGAATTATATATTTTGAACTACCCAATTCACACCATATCGCCATTTCAGCCCAATCTGATTATTTCAGAATTAAATATATTTTTTAATTATTATTTTAATTAAATATTTACTCTTATTTAATTCAACGACCATTAAATCCTCTTAATCTCCTTTTAAATAATTAAATTAATTAATTATTATATCGCTAAAAATGCGGGTCATTACACCTAATATAGCTTTGTAATTAGGGTAGGCTGAATCCTATTGTTTATTTCTATTGTTAATCCTGCTGATATGTAGTTAGGTAGAGAACCTATTCCTGTTGAACTTTTTGTACTGGTGTTGGTGTAGACATATATGTTTTAAGGATAAATGTGAAGCATTACTCAATCACAGTTCATTCCTGTTATTCCTCTCTATCATGTTGTTATGTTTATTTGTTACCTTATATGACACTATACCTTTCTCATGTAGTCTTATTTACCTGTCTTGGCAATTCTATTTTATGCATATTTGGGAACCAGTGCAACTCACTAGACTTTATGTTTGACCCTTTTTCTTTCGTCTCTTACTTCCTTTCCCCCAGGTCCTCAGAGTGGAAGCACTCAACAGTGACTAGGATTTCTCTTACAACTTGGACTAGGATTTTTTGAGATGTATTTTTTGACTTGCTCTCTACTTTAGTATGGCTTATGGCGAGGGATATGATTATGCTTATGTTTATGAGATGTTTTTTGTGACAAATTTGATGTAACTGGTTTTGTTGTAACTTATTTGAAACTATGGTTTATTTTTTATAAGGAAGTTAAAATTTTCCGCTGCTATTTTATATCTGTCTTGTGAATTACTATACTGTTTATCTATTGCGCTTAACGAAACTTACTGTATTCTCTTATGAGTGACATTAACGGACATTGAGTGTCACTCATGTGGTAAGTACAAATATGTGTACCCAGTTTATGGTCGTAGCTTCTCTTTCATGTAGCAAGTTTGCCTAGTTAAAGATATGTAAGAAAATTCTTTTCAGTCAAAGTCATACCTAGCTAGAAATTGTAGGCATCTTCTACTCAATCAATCTTCACATAGCTACAAAATTAGGCTAGTTCTTCCAATCAACAGACACAAAACTAAGACATAGCTTTAGCTACTCCTATGCCATTTCATTTGCTATGTAAACATATAAAGACATACATTATTTTATTTATTTTTCCTCCTATAAATACATACCCAAAGACACATATTCACTCACATATCACTCGAACCAAACCGGACCAAGAACCTGTAGAGGACCTAGAAAAATCTAAGAACAGAGAGCAAAGAAGTGAGTAAAACTGTTTATTGTTTACCCTTTTGAAACCCATGCCATAACCATTACTAAACGTTGATGCTTATGTATATATCTCTGCACTTATACATGAATATGCTGAAACCATTTCAGGACCAAAACATTTTATGGTATTGGGTTAAAACCCTATGATTTATTTATTTTGCTTAACTGTGTGTATGAAGGGGGTTATGAAGTCAACAAGAAGAAATGAGAAATAATAACATCAAATTTTGTGCTTTACTCTTTTCCTTTCATTATTTTTCATTACAACTGATAGTATTTAATGGTCTATCACTACTCATGAACTTTTTTCAGTTTGATGGACTTGATCGATTGTGAACATGTTAGAATGCTTAGGTATAAATTATTTTGGATTGGAATTATTGGGTAATATTTTTTCATGTTGTTCGAGAAGTACATTCTTATATTTGGGTTAGACAGTTTATCAGGAATGTAACAGTGCTATAAGGTATTTTAATATACATTTGTGTGGATATATAGTTCACGTGGGGTAAGTTTTAGTGGATATTTTTTCCAACAAATAAGTTTGATCGTATTGGATAGTACATAGTGGTAGTTCACTAAGTGAGAAATTTGGAATCACAAGCTAAAATCTTCACTCTACTAATTATGTCCTGGCATTCTTCATTCATGAAAAGCTACATCTTGTAATACAAATGTCCACACATTGTCACAAAATCTGTACGTATGAAGATGCCTTTCTTTTCACTTGACTTTCTAAACCTTTAGTCATAGACTTATCAAACTGATCTTGAACGTGAATAGCAACTTCTGGATTGAGGACCCCATTAGAAACCATCTCATCCAAGTTTTCTGTCAAGCACATGCCAATTGTAGATCTTAAATTCAACTCGGATGTTGCCATCGCCTGATTTAAAGTGGAGCAAAGTTCTGCAATTTGCTAGTTCATTGTGACCTTTTGTTAATCTGGAAATGATTCTCATGTTTGAAGCATTGTGATTAAGTTGTGGAAGAAGCCACACCTAGGGAAGGAAGTAAGCAAGTGTAAAGCAAAGAAGAAAGAAGAGCCACAACATTTGAACAAACAAAATGATGTAGGATGAAAGGTTTGGGCCAGATTGGGACAATGAAATAGAAAAAAATAAAAATAAATAAACTATAGAAGTGTGCGGGTTAAGGATAAAGAATTAGAAAACAAAGGGAAGAAAATAGAGAGAGCAGAGAATAAAGGGAGGAAATAGAATTAAGAGTGGCTGAAGAAGTAACACACGTGGCTGGGTTTGAATAGGTTTGAAAGCATTTAATTGCATGGGGTTTGAGTGGTCTAGAAAGGAGATGGATAGCTTGGCAGCAGGGGACTGGAGATTAGTAGGAAGCGTATTGTATAAGGAAGTAAAATCAAGCAAAGCGTTGTTTTTAACTTACTCGGATTGAAGCAAATTAAATGGGTTTAGAAATTAAATTTAGAAAAGAAAGTAGGAATTCTATATAATAAAATAAAAGTTTTCTTTAAAGTATATTTTATATTTAGGATATATATAAAAATATTTATCAAAAAAGAAATAGAAGTAATATTTGTAGAAAAGAAAGGAAAATGAAGAAATGTTGTATGGATAATGAAATCTGAGAGGAGCAGATGTAGGTGATCAGACAACATCATTGTAAGCAGAATGATACTTTGTTAGATTTAATGAAGTTATTTAAACAAATAAATAAAATAAATTTTATATTCTTTTGATTTAATTCAAATAAATAAAATGTGGATTCACTTAAATCAAAAATACTGATAATTAGTTCTAGTCGGATTTGTTGGACTATAATTGACGATATGTCAAAGTTAAATAAATGATGGTTGATCGTCAATAATATTGTATGAACTCAATTGTTTGAAACAAACATTGAAATGTTATTTTAAATTTAATCGACCTAAGTCAATAAATATGTTTTAAATCAAAAAAAGATTTAAAAGTTGAAACAACGACGATTAAACTAAATATTGAAATCTATGGGAATGTGAATTTATATAGTAACTAGATAAATAGAACCTGTACTGGTATTTATTAGTAAAATCTAGTTATTGTGTTAAGCAAGTCCATAAGCAGTGCTATTCACAATCCAACGTGAATAACTCAAGAAGCAAATATTTTGCAAATGAGAAAGGATTATGACGATATTGCCAAGAGAAATTGGGATGACCGATATCAATGGGATTATTCTAAAGATGAGGAAATAGATGGAATATAGATTAATTGAAAAGAGATGTTAAATCGGTAATCGATTAAGTTGAATTTAGGAAATTATCATTCACTTTCCGTTTTAAATAAATATTTAAATTAATATTAAATTTTTCACCTACAAAATATAAAAATAGTTATATATTTAAGTCGTATGTATTGAACTATGGGTTACAACAATACTGTTATAATCAATGAAAATAAATGGGGTTCATAAACTGAATTAAATCTTAGATTTGCAAAAAATTAATTTTCCATGGTTAACCGATGTATGAACGACTATTAGTTGAATTTGAATTGTTGCATTGTGATAGACCAGATCTGTTGTGATGACTGCTTTGTTGATTGAATCGAATTATAACGTTGTGGTATGACCCAATAAATTTGTCAGTTTAGATTTAACATTTACGTGTCTTATTAAGATAATATCAAACTACTGTTGAAATCTGGAATTTTATATGTTAAATAATTTCAGTAGATATGTCCTTATAACCAGTATTAACATTGAAATGTGTTTGAATATGATAACCTGATTCCTTTAAGTATCACTTGTCCCTAAAGGATATTAACGTTCATCGATTCAAAGAGATCAGGATTGGTTTTCAAAATGAAATCGAAATACCACTTTGTTCGACCTAGGCATTGATTAATTTAAAGCACTACGCCATCGATGGCCTACGGCAACCCAGAGAAGTGACGCAGTAGGTGCCAAAATTTGTTGCTATAGGTCTGTGGCAACACTTTTTTGGGGTTGCCTTTTGCCGCATTGCGTTAGAGTGAAAGGCAACATCTTTGCGACCCTATGGTAATATCAGTACAGGTGTTGCCACAGGTACCACTAGAACAAAAAATACCTTTCACAACAACAAAAAACAGTTGTAATATGTCTAGTACAGCTGGCAATCGTAACAAAGTCAACCTTTTTTACAACTGATATACACGTAAATGTGTATATTTTATCCGCATATTTATCTTATTTTATCTTTTAAATAATTGATATTGTGTATTTATAGCTGTGTTTTCAGATTGTTGACAAGAAGCATGATTTAGAGCATTTGATGGATAAAGCATGAAGAATTTGCTTAAAAAGAGTGAAGTTTAAAATTGCTAAAGCTTGAAGAGTCTAAAGCTTGAAGAATTGTTGCAATTATATTTCAGTTAAGAAGATTTGGCTCAATAAAGACTCAAACTGCATTCACATTAGCTCATTTGGAAGGCCTCTTACTCATGTTGCGTTCACACTAGCCTATTTGCTAGACCACTCACTCTAAAGCTGCGTTCACACTGGCTTATGTGTTATTTGGGTTATTTCTTTAGTCCCACATTATGTAATCAGCTAGCTAGCCTTTGTCATATCAGCTATAAATACATTGTATCTTAGTCTTGTAAAAAAGACATTAGGTTTTATTCTGTAATTCTCTTCTTGGAATAAAATCATTCTCTCCCTTTCTTTTTACTTTTTGTTTATTTTATTTATGTTCTTGTTATTTATTTTCTTTTTCTCTTCTTCTTTAGCTATGTCTAGCTAATTCCATTTGATTAGGGGGTGATGACGCTGTTAGTATGATTCAATATGAATCACATAGCCAAAAGATGAGGACTGTATACATGAAGATCTGGATCTGAATTAAGGGTTAGATCTGAACCTTCATATTTTGTGTCGTTTAAGAGCTATGCTCCTTCACAGGATATATTCGTGTTCGATCTAACGTTTATCAGATCTAGATCTAATTTTAGGGTTTTAGAAATTAATTAGTGAATCTGTCCTGATAGTCTATGGTTGTAGAGCTGAGCTCCTGCATAGGCTATGCTTGTCGTTATTTACATATTTGTTTCTAAAAACCTATTATCGTTGATTCATGTTTGTGACAGAAACATGTATTAGACCTGGTTAATCTTTTGGCTATTGATGATTATGAATCTGATCTATGTCATTATCCCCTAATTGCTTTCACTTATTGTTAAAACTCTCTTTTTATTTAATTTCTGCTATTTTCTTTGTTTTCCACCAATCAAAAGTTAGGGATAACTTGATTGGATTTATTAATAAAATAATTTGGTCCCAGAGTTCGACACCCTCTAACACAATCCTTGTTGTTTAGGAAAGACGAACGAATTTTACAGTTATTTACAATTGTATAATTTGTTCGCAAACAAATTTTGGCGCCGTTGCCGGGGACCAAAATATTTTTTATTAATGATCCATCGGGTTATATATATATTTTTTTTCTTGCTGTTGTTTTTTTATATATATATAAAAAAAAATCTTGTTTAAATGATTTGGTATTAAATTATTGATACCACAATCTTTTAATTTAAGAAAAAAAAAATTCTTGCCACAATTCCGTTCAATTTCCTGCCAATTTTTGTTTTCAATTTAGTTCCTTTTCCTTCATTTCTTTCCTTTCTACAACATATTTCTTCTTTTCCAAGTTTTTCCTTTTCTGCAAATAAAAAAAAAAGATTTTTCTTCTGATTTCCTTTCTTTCTCTGTTACTCTTTCTTCACCATTTGTTCAACACGGTCAAACCGTTCACGCCAGTACCATCTCCCACAAACCAACAGCCGACCCTCCTCTTCATATCCATACACAAAACAATTCAACGTAAAGTCACAAAACCCCTCATCCCCTACGCTGAACCATCAGCAAACCCATTACACCAATCCCAATCACCCTTTGCTCATCACTCCAGCGTTCACTCTTACCACCTTCTCCATCCAGAGCCCATCCACCACAAAACCGAACCTGACAAAGCCCAAATCATCGCAAATACCATCTCACCAGTCACACTACGAACTCTCAGCCACCGTAAACTCAGTCACGTTCACTTCTCATACCCAAACAAATTCGATAACCATAACTGACCCAGCTCAAATAACCTTCAATCAAGTTTATCCCCTTCTGATCATTCACGACCAATTTTTATCATCCACGTCCAGAATTCCCTCACGTTCCCACTCTGCCTGACAAAACAACACGCATTCAACCATTCATCACCTCATCACAATCCATACACCTCAATTCTTACCCTCACTTCAAGCTATTAAAAAAAAAAAACTCAAGCCTTGCCATCTCCAGCACACCATTCAACCCACTGTTGTGATTCAAACATCACCATCTCACAGAAATCCTGACCATAAGCTGCATAAAATCCTCAAACAAAATTTTCCCAACCATACCTGAAGTCCAACGCTCCCTTTCAAATACCTGAATTCACCACAACGCAACCACCTGCACTCAACTAAACTCCGAAAACAGTCCTCTCCCTGAGTTTACGCCTCCCAAAAATTAGCAAACGAAATCGCCTCCAAACCTTGTTCTTATCGCTGCCAACCTCCTCAGTTCTACCACCACCAAAACCGAAACCTCAGAACTGACTCATCTCAAAATCAGACACTCCACCTCCATTCGAATAGCCAAAAATCAAACCCCAATTGCCGACACCATTTGAATTAGAAACCCAGTTCAACAAAGAAGAGGGCGATTTGCTTTCCAGAGGAGGTCGTGCGTCTTGTTCTTGGGTTGATTGAAATTTATAAAAAGGAGGGGCTGGATTCTTGTTGTTCGATTCATGGATTTTTTTTATTAGGAAGTGATAGAGCATTCTTGATTTCAGAAAAAGAAGAAGAGGGCGTGTCTTTATAATTGAGATTTACTGTGATTTGCTCTTGCAATTCTTTTATTTTAAACGAAGTACGTGATAACTACGCAATTAGGTTAGCAAGCAAACAAAAATCGTAAAAAAAGAAAAAAAAAAGAAAGGGTATCCAATATTTCTTTCTGTGTATAATCTGGGTCTTCGATTTTGGTGCTCAGTTATGAGATTTGGTTTGTAGTTTGTTTTAGAAAAGAAAACAAAAAGGGGCGTGATTTTTCCTTTTGACTATATTTTTGTGGGTTGTTTCAATAACAGTGTAGTGATTTATTATTGACATATACCGTGGTGAAGGAGTTTTTAGGTTGCGTGGGTTCTAGGCTAGTTAGATTTGCACAGTTTTTCTTTCTGTGAGTCTGTGTTTAATTTCAATTTTAATTTTTGTTGTTTTTTTTTCTTTTAGTTTTAGCTCATTGAGTCTTTATTTTTGTGGGTTGTTTTTACTCAGTTTTAGTTTTAGTTTCCTTTTTTGTTCTTCTTCTTAAAAAAAAAAAGGGAAGAGAAAAATTTCGAAAACAGGTACAGTGGAAATTTGAAAAAGGCCTAAAAAAAAAAATTTTTGGGCTCCTAGCCCGAACCCGTGCCGCCGCGCAGTCAAGCAAATAATAGGAGGCGACAACAATAAAAAGCAGCGGACTATTCAGTGTTCGAGCGGTTGCACACCAAGTGGGGTGTGAACGCGCTAGCGCGACTCAACTGCACTGGACGGACTGCCGATCAAGGTGAGTATTTTCTAACTCTACAGGGACCGCTGCTGCAAATAAAAAAAAAGTAGAGACATTGCTTGTAAAACACTTCTGCAGGGCATCGGCTTGCTTGTAAAGAAAAAAAAATTGTTTTTTTTATCTCTGCAATTGACTGTTCTGTGACTATTCTAAGACTGTTCATTCTGTGACTGATTAAAAAAAAAATCCGCATTCATCGTAGTTTTGTTTTTACTTTCTAAGGACTTCATTATATTTTGACAATTTGGTTTAGTTCAAACGGATTATTTCTCGGTGTCTAGACTACGGCAGAGTAATAACTGTTTATAAATATTACGGTGATTCGTAAATATTATATCGGTTGTTCCTCTGAAGGTACTTAAACCTTTGGCTGCATTGCTAGGGTGATTCCTGGTGCACCGATAACTCCTATCCGTTAACTGGCTGAGAAGTCTTTTGTTGAAATAAATCAAACCGTCATTATATAATTCTAGAAATTGTAAATTGCATTAGGTTCATTTAAAAAAAAAATCTTTTGTGTCTAATTCTTGTCCTCTAAAAAAAAAATTCAAAATAATTCTCGTTTTGTAAAAAAAAAATCGCTTCTCAAATTTGTTTTTTCTCGTCTTCCCTTATTCTTCTCGCTAGTGCATGCGTCATTAGACTCGTGATCCTTCAGATAATCGTCTAGTTCGAACAAACATTTCTTCAACCATGGCCGAAGAAAATCCCCCTCGATCTCTTATGGATAGATACTTCCCCGATCGGGTTTCTATTCCTTCTTGCATCATATTGCCCGCCCCAACGGGTAACCACTTTGAAATTCATTCGAATCACATAAATACTCTTCCAAAGTTCGGCAATTTAGAATGTGATGATCCTTATATTTTCCTGACCAAATTTGAACAAGTTTGTGCAACCATGAAATTTCAACAATTAAGTGACGATGGAATCAAACTTAGGTTAATTCCATTTGCACTTACCGATTATGCTGAGAAATGGTTGTATAGCTTGCCTTCAAATACGATTGGAACTTGGGGTGAATTTGTAAACATTTTTCTAAAGAAATTTTACCCTCTGGAAAAAACATCTAAAATTCGAAATGAAATCGTCAATTTTCGTCAATTTGGGGGTGAATCCTTTGCAAAATATTTTGAAAGATTTAAAGAGCTTCTAGTCAAATGTCCACATCACAATTTTGAAAAATGGACTCTTTGTCAAATTTTATACGATGGACTTGAAAATAACTCTCGAACCATGCTCGAATCAATATGCCAAGGAAATTTTCTAGCCCAAGATCACAATGCCGCTTGGCAATTTCTCGAAAATTTGGCCGAAAAATCAGCTCAATGGGAAAGATCTAACGAGAAATCGATTTATTCCCGATCTAACGTTCATTCGGTAGGAGCATCAGCTGCCTTAGAAGCAAAAATAAACGCAATGATATCCAAATTCGATAATGTCCTTTCATCAACTCAAATAAATCAAGCTCAAGCATCTCAGACCTCATGTTACAAATGTAATGATCCTAACCACATAGCCGATCAATGCCCACATTCATTGGAACAACTCAACGCATTTAACAAAGCTAGGAACGACCCATTCTCCCCAACATACAATCCAGGTTGGAGAAACCATCCTAACTTCTCTTGGACCCAAAACAATGCAAATTCGAATGTGGTACGACCTCCTTTTCAATCATTTTCAAATAATACTTCGAGACCTCCCTTTCAACAAACTCAATTCCAAAACCCTGCGCCACCGTCTCAAAATCAAGCGCAACAATCTTTTGTTCCCCAAGATGATAAACGATTGACATCACTTGAGAAAACTCTCGAAGAATTGACTAAAGCGACGACCCAAAATCTCCAATCAAATACCAATCTTCAAAATTTATTGACTTCGCACATGCAAAACACGAGTCAATCGATCGCTAAACTTGAAATGCAAATGAGTCAGTTAGCTACTTCCGTAAGAGAACGGGAAAGAGGCACTTTCCCGAGTCAACCCATTCCAAACCCCAACCATCAAAATCCTATCTCCAACCAAATTCACATCATTCAAGATTCAAACGTTAGTCACTTGAATGTGTTCACGACTCTTAGATCTGGAAAAAAGATTGACAACCATGTGGTTAACCCAAATTCTTTACCGGACGATCTTCCAAACCCAACCGAAAATTCGACCAACTCTGATCAAAACATTGAGCCAATTTCTGACAAGGACCATCCTCAAACTCAAGTAGCCCAACCTATTAAGTTGTCTGCTCCATTACCTCATAGACTCCGACCTAGGAAAAAGACGGATCAACTAGAAAAAATCCTTGAAATATTTAAGCAAGTTAAAGTGAACATTCCTCTTTTAGATATTATACAACAAGTTCCACAATATGCAAAATTTCTAAAAGATATGTGCACTCAAAAACGTCATACACATGTACCTAAGAAAGTGTTTCTAGCGGCAACTCTAAGCGAAGTCTTGTCCCAATCAATGCCAGTGAAATACAAAGATCCTGGCTGCCCCACAATATCATGTACTATTGGGGAATGGAAAATCGATAGATGCCTGCTAGACTTAGGTGCTAGTGTCAACTTGCTTCCATATTCCGTCTATCGCCAATTAGGGCTAGGAGAATTGAAACCCACCAAGGTTACCCTTCAGCTTGCTGACCGTTCAATTAAGAAACCTGTGGGCGAAATCGAGGATGTGTTGATCAAAATTGGCGAATTCATCTTTCCAGTTGATTTTATTGTCTTAGAAACTCAACAGGTTAGCAATCCTGCAAACCAAATCCCTTTGATTCTAGGACGACCCTTCTTAGCAACCTCTAATGCTCTCATCAACTGTAGAAATGGGTCTATGAAACTTTCTTTTGGTAACATGACTGTCGAGTTAAATATCTTCAGAATTGAAAACTCCCCTAACTCTTATGTGGACCAGTTTTCTGAAATCCATGCTGTCCACGATAATGGATCTGAGCTCGACCATCTGAATAACGAAATTGAATCGAATTACGAAACCTTATTTCAAGATATTCCCGAAAATGTCTCTGATTCGATTCCTGTCGAGCCTCTCACAAATGAGTCTATCCCTCAACCAATTTCTTCGGTTGAGTCGCCCCCAAAATCTGAACTCAAAGTGTTGCCCAGTCATCTTAAGTACACTTACTTAGGAGAAAATGAAACTTTTCCTGTCATCATCGCTTCTGACCTTACTTTAGAGCAGGAACAATTGCTCCTTCCCATTCTTAAGAAAAATAAGGAGGTAATTGGTTGGTCCATGGCTGATATTAAGGGGATTAGTCCTTCGATAGTCCAACATCGAATCCACCTTATAGATGATGCCAAACCCACTCGTGACCCCCAACGTCGACTAAACCCTATCATGAAAGAAGCAGTTCGTGCTGAAATCCTTAAATGCCTTGACAATGGAATCATCTACCCGATTTCTGATAGTCAATGGGTTAGTCCGATTCATGTCGTACCTAAGAAATCAGGGATTACCGTGATCCAAAATGAAGCTAACGAGCTTATCCCAACCCGCACCCAGACTGGTTGGCGTGTTTGCATTGACTATAGGAAACTTAACGCTGCAACACGTAAGGATCATTTCCCTCTGCCATTTATCGATCAAATGTTAGAACGACTAGCGGGTCATGAGTACTACTGTTTCCTTGATGGGTACTCGGGCTATAATCAAATCCTATCGCTCCTGAGGACCAAGAGAAAACCACTTTCACTTGTCCCTTCGGTACATTTGCGTACCGACGTATGCCTTTTGGTCTCTGTAATGCACCTGCAACCTTTCAGAGGTGCATGATTAGCATTTTTTCTGATATGATCGAGCGATTTTTGGAAGTATTCATGGATGATTTTTCCATATTTGGTGATTCTTACTCTGAGTGTTTACATCATCTCGATCTTGTTCTTAATCGCTGTAAAGAGAAACACTTAACGCTTAATTGGGAAAAGTGTCACTTCATGGTTAAACATGGCATTGTTTTGGGACATGTCATCTCTAACAAAGGAATTGAAGTAGACAAAGCCAAAATTGAAGTTATTTCAAATCTTCCCATTCCCAAATCAGTTAAGGACATCCGATCCTTTTTAGGTCATGCTGGCTTCTATCGTCGCTTTATAAAGGATTTCAGCAAAATTACTCGACCTCTGACTAACCTTCTTGTTAAGGATGTTCCTTTCGACTTCAATTCTGATTGCATTTCATCTTTTGAGCGTCTTAAAAATGAACTTGTCTCTGCCCCGGTCATTTGCTCTCCTAATTGGAAGCTGCCTTTTGAAATCATGTGTGATGCCTCGAATTTCGCTGTTGGCGCTGTCTTAGGACAACGTATCGATAAGATTCTTCACATCATTTACTATGCGAGTAAGACTTTGAACGATGCTCAAATTAATTATACGACCACTGAAAAAGAACTCTTGGCAGTCGTTTTCGCTTTAGAAAAATTCAGGCCTTATCTAGTTGGCTCACACATCACGGTTTATACCGATCATTCCGCACTTAGGTACCTTTTCTCTAAAAAGGATGCTAAGGCTCGTCTCATTCGTTGGATCCTTCTACTTCAAGAATTTGACCTTACCATTAAGGATAAAAAAGGATCCGACAACGTTATTGCGGACCACTTGTCCCGTCTTCCAAATGCCCCGTCTTCTTCTCTTCCGATCAACGAGAATTTCCCCGATGAACAGCTGTTTTCTCTATCCACTGATCCTTGGTTTGCTGACATTGTCAACTACTTAGTCACCAAGCGGATCTCTTCTTTTTGGTCTAAGCAGGATAAACACAAATTCTTTTCCCAAGTGAAACATTTTTATTGGGACGACCCCTATCTTTTCAAGTATTGTCCCGATCAAATCATTCGAAGGTGTGTTCCCGACACTGAAACTCACAGTGTCCTCTCTTTCTGTCATGACCAAGCCTGTGGTGGTCACTTCGGTCCCAAAAAGACAGCCGAAAAGGTTCTCCAATCGGGTTTCTACTGGCCCACCCTTTTCAAAGACGCATACGAATTTTGCAAAACTTGTGATCGATGTCAATTCTTAGGGAAAATTTCTAAACGGAATATGATGCCCCTAAACCCCATTCTAGAGGTCGAAATTTTTGATGTGTGGGGTATAGACTTCATGGGACCCTTCCCTAATTCTTTTGGGAACATTTACATTCTCTTGGCTGTTGACTATGTTTCTAAATGGGTCGAAGCTGTACCATGCAAAACAAACGATAACAAGGTTGTTGTGCGCTTCTTGAAAGAAAACATCTTTTCTAGGTTTGGCACACCTCGCACAATAATCAATGATAATGGTACACACTTCTGTAATCGTTCTTTTGAAGCTCTCATGAGAAAGTATTCGATAACCCACAAGTTATCTACTCCTTACCATCCTCAAACTTGTGGGCAAGTTGAAGTATCGAATAGGCAGATTAAAAAATTCTTGAGAAAACTGTGAATCGAAATCGTAAAGATTGGTCCCAAAAGTTAACCGACGCTCTTTGGGCTTACCGCACCGCTTTCAAAACCAACTTGGGTATGTCCCCTTATCGGTTGATTTTTGGTAAGCCATGTCACTTGCCAGTTGAACTAGAACATAGGGCATTATGGGCAATAAAAACTTTAAATCTTGATTTAGAGCAAGCAGGTGAACATAGGAAGCTTCAACTTAATGAACTTGATGAAATTCGGAATGATGCCTATGAAAATGAACGAATTTACAAGGACAGAACAAAAGTTTTTCATGATAAATCAATTTTACGTAAAACTTTCATGCCAGGTCAAAAAGTTCTCTTGTATGACTCAAAACTGCATTTATTTCCGGGTAAGCTAAAATCTAGATGGACAGGACCTTACACTGTACGGACTGTTTTTCCGTATGGTGCGGTAGAAATTGAGAATCCAACTGATGGATCATCCTTTAAGGTCAATGGTCAACGCCTTAAACCTTACTTGGAACCAATACCCAACCAAGAGGAAGAGCTCATGGTCCTCCATGAGCCACATTACATTCTGTAAGACGCACTGACCCTCTTTTGTACATATGTAAATATTCTCTTATTTGTTTTTCCCTTTCACTAAGATATGTCTGATTAAGACTGTGAGGACACAGTCACACTCAAGTGTGGGGGGAATTTACATTACATCAGCAATCAAATTTTATGAAGTAGGTCATTCATTGAACAAGGATTAACTTAAATTCATAAATAACACCTTGGTTCTTGTTTGATAAGTTGAATTGTTGGGTGATGGGAATGAACATTATTTATTCATTGAATCGTATTGTGTCTTTTTAAGATGCTAGCTTGAGACTGTGCAGACGTTAGTCGTGTTCTGGAGTAAGCGTGTCAACCCTTGTTATACATGTTAGAATGTGCAAGTAAAAATAATCAAAAAAAAAAAATCAAATAAAAATGAGTTTGCACCTACATATGTTGGAATTTCTGAGTTCGTTTTCATGCATAATATTTCTCTCACTCAAATTTTCACACTCGTAAGTTCTAAAATCCACTTGGCCCAGTTAAGGAGAAATGACTCATTGTAGCGTTCTTCTTCGATACCCCACATTATTCAAACCCAAGTTTTAGTCGATTTACATCCATGTTTCGACAAGTTTATCTTATATTGGTATACTCAAGAACCTTTGTTTAAAGGTCAAAAACGTCACCATTTATACCAATATTACACCACCCACTCCGTACTTGTTTTAAGGTAGGATAACCATATACCACATCTTATTTTATATGGGTTATCTATCTTACGAAACTTTGCTTATCATTCCTTTCAGCTTTTTGTATAACATCAATCCAGACTTGTGTGTTGAATTAAGGTTATAGAAGTAGAGTAACTAGGGCACAAAACTTTCCTTTCATGAAGTGTTGGTAGTAGAGGAGGAATCAAATGAAATCATGTACGTCATCATTCCATCTCCATTCATCATGCAAAAGAAAAAGAAAAAGAAAAAGAAAAAGAGAAAAAAAAAGAATAAAAAAAAGAATAGAAAAAATGAAATAAAGAGAGAGTCTCTCTGAATAAAATAGTCATTCATCATTCTTGACTATAAAAGCATTCAATTCCATTCCATCCACATCCATTCTACTGTACTTGGAAGTGAGGATTGTAGTAGACGAGATGAAAGGAAATAAAAATGTTCATATGTGCCTTAGTATTACTTTATCTTTTGTAATTTGAAGTTCAACTAATACACTTGCCCTCTTATCTAGAATATTTTTAGAACTTACAAAATTTTCCTTCATCTATGCATAACTCATATCCAATACATTACAGTTACATTGGTGCAAAATTATTCAAAAAGAAAAAAAAAAAGGGGGTCAAATAAATGATTGGGTGTACATTGTCGATGTGTAGAACTTTGGTTGACACCACGCTCTTAACCTTCAAGACAATTACAGTGTTATCAAGGAATTATGATTCAGCTTGAAAATTTTTATTCATTTTTGCACCAATTATGGGATGGACAATTTGGGACTAAACCGTTATTATTGAAGTTAGGTGAAATCCTTGGAATGTGAAAGACCTTAAATATAATGTTTGATTTATCTGTGTACACAAGACGCTTGGATTTTGTGGGTAGTATCCGCTGAAAACCCTCACGAGACAACACTCGTTCTACTAGGGACACCCAGAGGTTTAACGGCTTGTTGCATACGCTAAATGCAATCGTGTTTCCTACGAAAGTGTGACATATCTTAGTTTAGTTTATTCGAGGACGAATAAAAAGATAAGTGTGGGGGTATTTGATATACACGTAAATGTGTATATTTTATCCGCATATTTATCTTATTTTATCTTTTAAATAATTGATATTGTGTATTTATAGCTGTGTTTTCAGATTGTTGACAAGAAGCATGATTTAGAGCATTTGATGGATAAAGCATGAAGAATTTGCTTAAAAAGAGTGAAGTTTAAAATTGCTAAAGCTTGAAGAGTCTAAAGCTTGAAGAATTGTTGCAATTATATTTCAGTTAAGAAGATTTGGCTCAATAAAGACTCAAACTGCATTCACATTAGCTCATTTGGAAGGCCTCTTACTCATGTTGCGTTCACACTAGCCTATTTGCTAGACCACTCACTCTAAAGCTGCGTTCACACTGGCTTATGTGTTATTTGGGTTATTTCTTTAGTCCCACATTATGTAATCAGCTAGCTAGCCTTTGTCATATCAGCTATAAATACATTGTATCTTAGTCTTGTAAAAAAGACATTAGGTTTTATTCTGTAATTCTCTTCTTGGAATAAAATCATTCTCTCCCTTTCTTTTTACTTTTTGTTTATTTTATTTATGTTCTTGTTATTTATTTTCTTTTTCTCTTCTTCTTTAGCTATGTCTAGCTAATTTCCTTTGATTAGGGGGTGATGACGCTGTTAGTATGATTCAATATGAATCACATAGCCAAAAGATGAGGACTGTATACATGAAGATCTGGATCTGAATTAAGGGTTAGATCTGAACCTTCATATTTTGTGTCGTTTAAGAGCTATGCTCCTTCACAGGATATATTCGTGTTCGATCTAACGTTTATCAGATCTAGATCTAATTTTAGGGTTTTAGAAATTAATTAGTGAATCTGTCCTGATAGTCTATGGTTGTAGAGCTGAGCTCCTGCATAGGCTATGCTTGTCGTTATTTACATATTTGTTTCTAAAAACCTATTATCGTTGATTCATGTTTGTGACAGAAACATGTATTAGATCTGGTTAATCTTTTGGCTATTGATGATTATGAATCTGATCTATGTCATTATCCCCTAATTGCTTTCACTTATTGTTAAAACTCTCTTTTTATTTAATTTCTGCTATTTTCTTTGTTTTCCACCAATCAAAAGTTAGGGATAACTTGATTGGATTTATTAATAAAATAATTTGGTCCCAGAGTTCGACACCCTCTACAACAATCCTTGTTGTTTAGGAAAGACGAACGAATTTTACAGTTATTTACAATTGTTTAATTTGTTCGCAAACAACAACTGTTTCTAGCAGTTGTTAAAATTTGTTTTACAGCTGCTAAAAGTAATTACACCTCAACTGCTATTAATCAAAGATTTCATAATATTATAATAAATATAATTATAACATAGTATTTTATTCAAATAAATATTTTATTTCAACATTTCAAATGATACAAATTTTTTGACTCCACTATTGTACATTCACTTGTATATTACACGATCATTCATATTTACATACATTTCTCACTACATTGTCACTTGATTCACTAACCTAAGTAGCAATTGCAACATCATATGCACCAGCTAACCTTAGTGCCAATCTTTCAGGATCTACCTTGCATTCTACTTCAACCTGCATCATAATTTCAGAAACATTGATAACTTGACAGAAAATAAACTGATCTAGCTTGGTTCAATCATTCGATTAATAAAAAAAATTGTTCCAATATCCAGATTGATTCAGAGTTTCTAGAGACATGCTCCAACCTAGATAAAAATATGTCCCAAAAGTACATGAAAACTTTTTTGCTAAGCTATTAACAGAATCAAAAGTAAACAATATATTTTTTATAAAGAAAGTCCGACTGCTGAACTGAATGAAGAGAAAATGATACTTACTATATTTATATTGTCTACCAAATGAACTCAGATTGTCACAAATTAAGTTAAACATAACATTTGAAAAAGATATTCAATATTTTATTATCGAATAAACAATGTAAAATTATTGAATATAATGCTAGTATGCTTGCATTGAAGTTCATTAATGTAAAATTAAACTCATACCTTAGCCTGATAAGCATAGACCCCGCTCGAAGATCAGGTGCCTTTCTTGTCTGGACTTAGTCCGGCTATGATGTATTCCCTACAAGCACACTTGTCCTAGAGTTGTATTAAAAATAAAAATTAATTAAGGACTTTAATATTTAACATAGATTTTATAAAAAAGTATTTAACTTTGGATATATATCTGTTTATATTCTATCATTAAACAACAGGGACGTGTACAACATTACATGTACTACAACCAAACGTATCAAAGTGTGATGGATAAGCCACATTTTCTGTCTACAGAAGTAATCAATTTAACAAAATGAACAAAAGAAAATGAAGCCACCAAAAGCTAGTATAACAAGCATTTACTCAATATTTTCATGTAACATGGAAGTACAACACAGCAAAATAGAACCAGAGATTGCATCTTGGACTAATTTCGTTTGTCTCAATTTATGGTGGTCACAGTCACAAAATAGAGTTGAAACAAATGGTACTAACAGTTCTCATTCTAAAATGTAACCAACAGCCCAAACTAAGTGTAGCAAATTTCTGGTATGTATGTTAACATGCTAACAGGTTACTCTTTATCTCAGGTGGATCAAATAACTCAAATTTATCATGGGCGAGCTAGCATGAAATGACAAACAAAATGACCATTCCATTATATATGCCTTGGAGTCTGGTAGAAGCCTCGCAGTTCATGTGCAGATAGACGTTCATACATTATACATATGAGAGAGTGCATAGATTAGCAGATATGATTACGGAAGGATACAAAATGAAAAGGCAAAGTGAGAAAGGGAGAACCTCTATAGAATTAGAAACCCCCAAATCATAGGAAACAACAATTATAAGATTACTGTTATCCATTCAATCGCTACAGTATAGAAAACTCTACACATCCCCAAATCATAGGATACATCAATAATGCTACAAATAAAGGTAAGAATCTCAACAAACCAAAAATTGGTTATAAAATCGATAATACAAACCAATAGCAGTAAGATGAGATACAAGATTTACTTGGTGGAAAAGAGAAGACCTAACGAGGCAACCTCCAGGCTTCTTGAGATCCAAAACACATGTCATCAATTGTGTCACTTCTGCACAAATTTACACCATTTTGGTTTACTCTCGTACCCGATTCGCGACCCTATTTCATTGCAGTTAGGGATCTGACCGCCAGTTGAGGCTTTGAAGTTTACTCGGTTGGAAGTTGGTATGTTTCAGTGGCCATGATGGAAGAATCGGGAGTGGTGATGGCAGCGGAATCCTTTACAGTGGACGATTTTATCTCGTTAGGGTTTTGATTTGGATTTATTTGGGGAAATTTGGGTGATGATCTGGCTCCATTTTCGAGTCTCTAAAGAACCCTAAAATTAGCAATTTGGGGGGAACGAAATGAAAGAAGCGCGTAAATGAAAATGTTAGCGGGAACAGCTGAAACATAGTAGATAGTGGGTGGATTAGATAGTGGATGGACGCTTGAGATTTTATTTTAACAAAAGACGTGGATTGCTGAGGTGTGACCTTTTTATTTATTTTTTTAATTAGAATATATCTATAGTTACTGCAACACATGGTATATCTATGCTAACACATTTAAGCGTGCATTGCAATAGATCAAAAACAGCATAGCAATAGCAACATTGTATCTAGCAACACCATGGATTTTCGTTGTGGTTGGCCATCTATGGCGTAGTGAAGCCAAGTTGAAGACCATTGAAGACAGAGTTTATGCAAGGGCTATTCAGTCGATCCTAGTTAGAAATTTCCTAAGGTGGATTTATAGGATAGTGCCTTCAGTTTGTCCAGTACCAGGATAACTTGTACGAACAAATATCTGACAGAGTATGCCTAACAAAACATACAACTGGTCTCTTCAAACTATGTTTGGTGGCGGAGGAATTCGTTTCTCTTAGCTTATATACCTGTATTTTTGGTGTATGTGATTTGACGGGTTTGACGATGTGGCATTCAAAGGAAATGAAGACCTGACATATCTAAAAGATAAGTATAGCCTCAAGCATCACAACTAGGAAATGTAAAAAATCGGGTAGACAACATGGCTAAGTGGGTCGCTCCCAATCAAGGTGTATTGTCGCCATCTAGAGAATATTCATTTTAGTATTTCTTTTCATGTCTATATCTCAGGGAAATGCAGTGGTTCCCAAACCGTAAGGTGATAATAAATTCGGCACACTCAAGCGAAATGAGTGGCCTGTCATGTGTGGTCGGGTTGCAAGTTGTTCTTGTTGAACCCGCTGTATTCCTTTCTAGAGAAACACTATCGGAAGGTGGTTCCATACCGAGTCATAGTTGGAAATCTATTATCCCTAAGAGGCATGCAGTTTTTTTTGTAGACTATGTATATGGAATTTGAGATGCAAGCATTTCGCTAGGTTCTAATTTATATTTGGAAATACTAGACACAATCATAATATCTGATTTTGATATATAAAATATTTTGGTTATCATAAGGGAAAAACAAGTTTCGTGTTTATGTGCGGCGTGGTCTTATGAGATACCTTTTAATTATCAAACTATTTAAAAATCGTTTACTCACACCAGTCCCATGACTGACCCAGAGTTTATTTTTTTATGTTTTCCCTAAACTCTTGGGATTCCAAATTTGTATGGGCAGTCAAGTAGTTCAGGATTTTACAAATATTCTTGGAAGAGTTTGGAGCAGGAGGCTTCAATGTTAGATATATATAAAGTTTATTTCCACTGTGATGTATATATGATGTACTCTGATGATGCATGTAAGTATAAATGCAGTTTTATATTTCTAAAAGCTTGTATAAATTATATTTGATTTCGCTGCGATTGTGAGATTCTATGTTGTTTATTTCTATCTTTTATGTTATTTTTTCTATTCTAATTTCCTATCTTATATATTCTCACCCTCTAACTTATTTCTATTAATGATTCGTATTCCGTGCAATTTTGGTTGGACGTGTGTTGTTTTCAGTCAACTTAAAAGGTACGAATTTGCGGGTCGTTACAAGAACCGTTCTCAGAAATAAAGGGATGAAAATTGATGTACAATAGTTATTCTATTATCAACATGTAAAATCTATGTGTTAACCCATAAAATATGGGTTCCATCTTTCTTTTTTCATGACACATATCCATAAGTCGTTATGAAGAAACCATACCGTTCCTTTGTTATGTCGCATAAAGGAAAACAAGCCATGCCGTTTTTATGTCATGTCGTCTTTAACCAAGTCGCCCCTAAGTCATGACGTTCTTCATTAAGTCGCTTAAGGGGTTTCAATTCAATTCTAAGTCATGCCGCCTTAAATTCATAACGATGGAACCAAATCATCAGGCCATCATGTCGTCCATAAGCCAAGGCACAAGATATAGTCAATGTCATACTGCATGCTTCCATATGATCTGTAGTTCATGCCATGTGAAACCAAGTCATATCGAAGTCAACGCTCCCTATGCCATCATTGGTTCATACCGCTAAAGCCAGTTCAATGTTAAACAACCTGACCAACCATGTCGTAACCGACATAACAAATGACGTGAAACCTGTATGCCGTAACTGTAACAACCCGTATTTTAATAACGTGTTATAACCATAAATCAAGGTAGAATTAATTTTTAAAATAAGGATCAAGGGCAACGGGTTACGCCATTACGTTCATCTCGAAATTATTCTTGGAAACGAGTCCGAGTTTTCGAAAATCGGAGTCCGTATGACCAAGTTATGACCCTTCGAAGTTTCAGAAATTTCAAGTTCAAAAACAGCTCAGAATTCGAATTCAAATTTCGAATTCAAACCCCAGAACGGACTGGGCGGGAAATTTCCCGCCCAGGACCAGGTCGACCTAGGAGTCGACTATAGTGTTGACCTGCCCAGGACCAGGTCGACCATAGAGTCAACCTGGTTGCCGAGCCCATTTTTGAGTCAGAGTTCACTCTGATGTTTCTAGTCCGATTTCTGTCTAAATTCGTTGGCCTGACCCTATATAAACAGCCCCTAACTCTAGTCTCTCTACACAAATTCTCTCTAGCCTTATGCTGCTAAAACACTGGTTGAAAAGTTAGAGAAAAGGGATTGCTTCTTCTCCAACAAGGCTACGTGTAGAGTATTGTTGTTTAGGGGATTTCTGTTAGACTCGAGATTCAACATCGCCTCTTTGTTTTCTAATTCTCAAACCACGATCTGTAAGCCCCAGTTACTTTTAGATCTAAACTTTAAACTTAATATGGACATGTTGTAAATTGAAATTGAACCTAAATATGACAATTATCTTGGATCTATCATTGTTCATTTTGGATCTAGTATTTTGGATCTACTATTGGTTCACCTTGGATCTATTCATCTTGAATCTTGACTTGTGGTAATATTTATATGAAATTGGTTTGGGGCCTATATATGTTGTAGATCTAAAACCCCTAATGTCCATAATATTCATGCCTGTGATGTTGAATTAGTTGTTATTCACAAGTTTGGGGTTATTATCTTATGTCAGCTGTTACCATGATTATCACCCTATTTTGCTAGATTTGATATTTGAGACCACTACTCCATATGCCAGTATTGTTGTAATCGTTTATCTCAAGTTATACCGTGCTTGACTTGTAATCACTTTTGCCACCTTATGCATGTTCTTTCTATGTTATTCACTAATTAGATTTGTTTGTATCAATTCGAATTCACGTGCGATGGGAATACGATTTGGGTAGTTTAGGCAAACCTGAATTTACCATGAACTTGGAACATGAACATTGTTATAACTTGAATATGAATATGGACATGAAACTTACCTTGAAACTTGTCACGAACTTGATATGAGACTTGAATATGGTCATGACTCTAGAATGAACTTGAAAATGGCCAACTCAAGGTTGGGTTGAGTTTGCAGTGTAAATCTGCCCGGAACCGCCCGGCGAATCCAGTGACTGCAAACAATAGGATCCAATGTGGGTAGTTGGTCATATCGCACCTAAAACCCGAGGTTAGACTATGTTGTGTTGTAAATCTGCCCGGAACCGCCCGGCAAATCCAGTGACCACAATAACTAGTCTAATGTGAGAGGTTGGGGTGCATTAATGAATTTATGCTACATGATACGGTTAAGTCATGAACATGAAAGACAACACTTAACCAACTTGATACATGATTGGATAGGGTTAAGTCACGAATTTGAATGACAACACTTAACCCATTAGAAACCCTAGTTACGCCGTCCTTTTCAGCAATAACCCAATTAGATGTATCACGATACCCTGGGAGTAGGCAGGGTGGGGCACGATTACTGGGCTGATTGTAAGCGACCAGAACGACGGCTGAGTTGGTGCGCCATTGTAGGTTCAGGCGGACTATGGTCGTGCACATAGTCCGAAGTTGAAAAAGCAGGCATTGGGCACCAGTAGGTTTACACTGTGCGTGCTTGATTCGTGTCGGTGGTTGGCACCCTAGGGCTTGATACACCCTATGGTGGACCTAGCACAGGTGACTACATTTCGTGATTGGGCCGTATGACACAGACACATGACGAGCTAGAACTTGTAGGGAGTCGATCGATTAGTAGATCGTACTGTAGGACCCCGTAATGGGTCATTTCACGATATCGGGCCAAGGGATCATTTCATGGTTAATACTTGACATGGGTTAGAATATTAGTACAGTTGGTGCAGCGAATCTTGAATATGCGATGCTAGACTTGACTTATCTTGTTATCTTAGTTATCATACCAGTCCTGTGATCATCCTTATGTTTAATTCCAGTTTTCACATGTCATGTTACTTTTACTAGTTTTTATGCTGAAAGTCACTAGGGCTTACCAGTCTTTATGACTGACCCATTTTCTTTCACCTCTTTTTCTTTCGACCCCCCCCCCCCCCCCAGGTTCCCAAGGAGGAAACGCTAGCTCTTAGCTTGGATTTAGCTTGCTTTCTGTCATCTCATGTACGGTTTGATCTTGAGCTGTGTTATGGCTGCACTTCTGCTATTTTTGGGGAATAATTTACTTTTGTTATCTTAAGTTTATGCTTCTTTACTTAGAACTTGATGTAATGGAATAATTTGTACTTTTGATATATGAGGTTTTGACTCTTTTCTTGAAAGTAATGAAATTTAGTTTTTAATTTCTACCGCTGCTTTATTTCTGTTTTGCCTTGTGATATCTCTGTGTATGTTTACCTAGATAATACTCCACCAAAACTAGTGCATTCCCTTTGTGAGTGACCCTAGCGGAGGTGGGTTGTTATAGTAACCGACATGCCGACATGAAGATGACAGTTCTTGCCAGCTATGTCGTGGCAGCTATCACCAGTTGTATTCAAGACGACATGACTCATGTCGCAGGTGCGACATGACTTCCTGCACTACACAATTTCAACCTTTACCACCCCCATACTCACTCCTATAAATACCACATGACCTCTACATAAATGGGGATGGAATTTTATGATCCCAGAGGGCTGCCCAACTATTTCTTCAACCTTTCTAAGTGATTCTAACATCTCCAATCATCTCCAATTAATAATCAAACATCAAATCTACCATGGAATCATGGAAATCCACTCAAGTGCTTGAAGAATCATAGATCTATGTCTCTACTTTCTATACTAAGAGAATTCCATCAACTTCCTTGGCTATTTTGATTAGATCAAAGAGAGGAACTTGTGAGAATGAAAGTTAATGTAATGAGAGAGTGTTCATACCTTGTAAACTCACATGTGATAATGAAAATTTCCCTCAAAGTGGACGTAGATCTATCTTAGATCGAACCACTATAAAATCATTGTACATTTACTTGCTTTTTAGTGATTGTGGCTCTGTTTTCTACTTCTTACCATTTGGTGAAGTACTTCTAAAGTTCCTTTGATGTTTGGACCAATTTCGGTTTAAACATTTGGCACCCACCGTGGGGCCATGATCGCATTTCCTTTCCCTAAGTCATTTGTGGAGATAAAGTTTAGAGCTTGTTTCTCCTATAGATCTTCCAAATCTAAAGTTCGAGCTAATTAACAAACTCTCTTCAAAGATTAAAGCCTTGTTTGCAATTACGGGTAGACCGAAGAAAATCACTAGTAAGACCGTCGAAGAGACTGATAATCTCGCCAATGATGCTACACCACCCACCAACTGCTTTGAAGTTGGTGAATCATCTGAGGCTTGGGCGGCCGTAACTAGGAAAGAATTAGATGAGGTTGTCGTAGGACTAATATTTCAGATAGATATCTCGACAAATGCTATGCTGAAAAAGTTAGAATCCATGTTCTCCCTTCAAGCTGCTGCAACAAAAATTACCATTAATGCCACCCGGGCTAAACCTGCTCATACAGAAAATTCAGGTTCTTCCTCTTCAAGTCCGAATCAGGAAAATTCTATCCAGGAAGTTGCCGGTCGTAATGGTCCTCATGATGATGAGCCGAAACCACCTGCACGCAATCATTTTGTGAAAGCAACCTCTTGGCAAGTGCATGGCTCCACCAAAGGACACCTCCCCAAGAGGGAGGCCCAGGGCCTTGGAACCCAAACCATGTCCGTTTGTTTAGGCAAACATCCGGTAAGGAGGAGGATGTTCGTCCCGTGGACCAGCACAACGAAGAGGAAAACATATCAGAAATGGTTCGCAAGATCATGGAGAAAAGCTTGAAAAGAGAAGATAATGAAAAAGAGTGGGGGTTCACTCCTACCAAGAACCCACTCACTGGGAGGATCAAAATGGCCTCGTACCCAAAGAAGTTCAAATCTCCGATGTTACATGCATACAACGGAACTGGTGACCCCAACGTGTTCCTATTCAAGTACGACCAACATATGGATAGGGCACGCGCCACAGACGAGCTGAAATGTCTCTACTTCCCGACCTATTTAGAGGGGGTGGCTTCCCTTTGGTTCACGAAGTTACCACCAAAATTTGTGGATGATTTTGCTACTTTAGCCAAGATATTTAGATAATAGTTCAGGCTCCAAGCTATTAAGGTCCGGGATGCTATGGAGTTAAACAAGTTAGAGCAAAAGCCAGTAGAATCAATCGAGGCCTTTCTGACTCGATTTAACGCTGCTACAACCGAGGCCGAAAATTACGAGCCTCGCTTGATATTGATGGCTTTAAAAGGAGCCATAAGCAAAAATACTAAATTTGGGCGATGGATCAAGAAGAAGAAGTCGAGCATGCTCGAGCAGCTATTCGAAAAAGCCAAAGAGTATACGAGTGTCGAACAAGATCCAGCCTACACCCTAGATGTCCCTGAAAGTAGTTCACAACCTGAAAAGAAAGATAGTAATGTGCAGGGTGGACAAAAGAATTCTGGTGGCCAAAAAAGGGGCAACGATGGAAACAATAGTCGGGCTAACAAGAAATTCCGCTTCTTTAAGAATTCTGAGTTGAATCCTTTGAATAACACCATAGAAAACATCTTCATGGCGACAAAGGATAGGAGGGATATCCAACACCAAAGAAAATAAAGGTTAATGATGCTGCAATAAACTCAGGCAGATTTTGTCGATTTCACAACCAATCTGGCCAAAATACTAATTAATGTAGGCATCTAAAGAACCTGACTGAGGAGTAAATAAGGAAGAATAGACTCCACCAATATACGAAGAACACACAGAATACTCAAGCCGCTTTGGGGAAAGGAACATATGCGGGACACCCTGGACTGGGAGAGAATACTCCAGTTGTTGTTATTCCAAAATAATCATCAACACGATTTCAAGCGGACCCCACCTAACCGGAAGAAGCTGGGGGGACATCGTGAAGTATACTGATGAGATGAAAAACCTTCCGAGAGAAGAAGAACTCATGGTCATGAGCAATGCCTTTCCTGCAAAAATGCCGAAGACTTCATTGGACGATGTTGTGTTCAAAGATAGAGATTCAGACGGATTGCTAATGCCAACAGTTGATCCTATGGTTGTTACCATCGGTTTGGGTCCAGCTATAATGAGGAGGTTCTTGTAGACAGCGGGGCATCGGTCAATGTTCTTTTCATTAAGGCATTCAATAAAATGAATCTTTCTATGGATGATGTAAGAGCTTGCCAGAATAAGATCCATGGGTTCATGGGGCAACCAACTCAGCCGATCGGCGTCATCGACCTACTTGTAGAGCTCGGAGAAGGAGAACTGAAAGTTTCCATGAAGCAAAGTTTTGTTATAATCGATGAACTTTCAACCTATAATGCCTACCTCGGGAGACCAGCCTTTTCCACATTCGGGATATAAATGGCTCCATGGTGCTTGACCATGAAATTCCCTACGGAGAATGGAGCCGGTGTGATTAAGGGTGACCATAAGGCAGCAAGGGAATGTTACATGGCAGAGCTAGTTGAAGCTAAGAAAAAGGAGACAAAGAAGAATGTAGAGGCTCTGCTCTGCATTCATGACTCCCCCTTATAGTAACTAGGACGGGGACCTCACTTTAGCGAGCACAGTGGAGCTCAAAAGGAGATGAACCCAAGGAAAGCCAATGTGGGGGAGAGTAGAGTGACACACCAGCTGAAGCCACAATCCTAATTCCAGTACATGACAAAGATCCTGACAAAGTATTGAAAATAGGTTCTCAACTGGGCCTGAAGTTACAAAAAGATTTAACTATGTTTTTAAAAGCAAATTTGGATGTTTTTGCTTGGAATCATTCTGACATGTATGGAATTTCATTTGATGTAATAGTACACAAATTGAATATTAATACAGGTATGACTCCAATAAAACAAAAAAGACGAATTCAAGGACCCGAAAGATCTATAGCATTAAAAGAAGAGGTGGATAGGTTGTTCAAAAATAACTTTACACGAGAATCTACATATCCGGATTGGGTCTCTAATCCGGCCCTTGTAAAAAAGTCCAATGGCAAATAGAGGGTGTGCGTAGATTATTCAGACCTCAATAAGGCATGTCCCAAGGATAGTTTCCCATTGCCCGGAATTGATCAACTTGTTGATGCAACAATGGGGCATGAACTCTTATCTTTTATGAACGCCTACTCCGGATACAATAAGATAATGATTTATGAGCCAAATGAAGAAAACACAAGTTTCATAATGGATAGGGGCTTATATTGCTACAAGGTCATGTCATTCGGACTGAAGAATGCATACCAACGCTTTGTAAATTCCATGTTCAAATAACAAATTGGGAAAACAATGGAAGTCTATTTGGACAATATGCTGGTAAAATCAAAGAAAGCTGACGATCATCTAGAAAATCTGGCTGAAGTGTTTCATATCCTCAAAAAATATGGGATGAAGCTAAATCCACTTAAATGCTCGTTCGGAGTCGCATCGGGAAAGTTTCTCGGATTCATAGTCAATGCCAGAGGCATTGAAGAAAATCCTTTTCAGGCCATAGCCTTACGAGAGATGTGTGCTCCTAGTACGAAGAAAGAGCTTCAAAGCCTAAATGGGAAACTGGCTGCGCTGAATCGGTTTATCTCAAGGGCAACAGATCGGTGCATTCCACTTTTTGATGCATTGAAAAAAGGGAATAAAGACTTTTAGCGGACCCCTGAGTGTCAAATGGCTTTTGAAGCATTGATTGATCACATGCGAATTCCACAATGCTGTCGAAACCCAAAAATGGAGAGGAGTTGTTCCTATACCTGGCAGTATCATCTCATGCCTTAAGCGTTGCGCTAGTTCGAGAAGACGCAAAGGTTCAATGGCCAGTATACTATATCAGCAAAAGGCTTGCTGGGGCAGAACTGAACTATCCAAAGTTAGAAAAGCTTGAGTACTGTCTGCTTGTTGCCTCAAAAAAGCTAAGGCCATATTTTCAATCCCATCCTACCAAGTTTCTCACCGACCAACCGCTAAGGCAAGTCCTTTTTCGCCCAGAAACTTCGGGGAGATTGTTGAAGTGGAACATAGAGCTCAGTCAATATGACATCACTTATCATCCTTGAAGAGCTATTAATTTTCAAGCTTTAGCAGATTTTATTGCCGACTTCATGGATAGGGAGAGGAAACATAAGAACCAGTAGAGGCGGCCTTTAGATGGAAGTTGTTCACTGATGGGTCCAGGAATGATTAACGTTCAGGGGCTGGAACAGTCCTGGAAACTCCTGATGGTCACTCCCTATGCTACGCCCTGAGATTAGAATTCCCATCAACCAATAGTGAAGTCGAGTATGAAGCATTGATCACAGGGCTGAAATTAGGAAAAGAATTGAATCTGAAAACCTTGCAAATTCTCAGTGACTCGCAATTGGTGGTATGTTCGGTTCATAAAGAATTCCAGACTAAAGTCAGAAACCTTCTCGCTTATCTTTCTAAAGCATTGGAACTTCTCAATGATCTCGACTACTACACGATATCTCATATCCCCAGGGAAGAGAATACAAATGCAGGTTCTCTTGCTAAATATGCCAGTTCTGCAGATGCGTAGTTACTGGGTTTGATACCTGTCGAAGTCCTTTCAACTCCTACTATTGAAGAAACGGATGTCGATTGGGTTATGGAGACTATGGAATAGCCTGTATCCTGGATGACCCCAATCAAGGAATATATCCTTAACGGAATGCTTCCATAGGAACCAAAAAAGCGGAGGAAAATATTGCGTAAACTCCATTATACCTTATCCAAGATGGAAGGTTATATATGCGAGGCTTCTCTGCGCCTCTGTTGTGATGTGTAACCAAAGAGGAGTATAGAAAAATCTTGGCAGAATTACATGAAGGTGAATTTGGAGGTCACATAGGTGTTCAAACACTAGCCAAGAAAATTCTGCGATATGGCTACTTACGGCCCGACGTAAACCTGGATGCAATGACCTATGCTAAGAAGTGTGATAGATGCCAAAGATTTGCAAAGATCCCAAGAGCGCCTTCCACAGAACTGACTCAAATGGTTAGCCCATGGCCATTTGCGGTATGGGGAATAGATTTAATCGGAGCATTGCCTACAGCTAAGTCAAGTATGAAGTATGTAATAGTAGTCGTTGACTATTTCACTAAGTGGGCTGAAGCTGAACCACTGGCTACTATTACTTCAAAAAAGGTGATCAGCTTTGTCCTGAAGAAGATCATCTGCAGATTCGAGGTACCGCAAAAAATACTCACTAATAATGGAACTCAGTTTGAAAGCAGCGAATTCTTAGATTTCTTTGCTAAATACAAAATTAAAAAGAGTTTTGCAGCCGTTGCTCATCCATAGGCCAACGAGCAAGTCGAAGCAATCAATAAGATTTTAAAATCAACCATCAAGAAGCATCTCGAAAAATCTAAAGGTGGTTTGGTAGATGAGCTTCCCCATGCACTGTGGGCATAGTGCACAACTCATAAAACTGCGACTGGGCACACTCTATTCTCACTTGCATTTGGATCCGAGGCTATGATCCCGGTAGAGCTGGAAGTTCCCACTCACTGCAGAATCCACTTTAATCATGAAGAGAATGAGAAGCTACAACTTGAAGCACTTAATTTTCTCGAAGAAAAGAGGAAAGAAGCAGAGCTTAGAATTGCTGCATACCAGAAAAGGATAGCCAGACATTTTAGTTCTAAAGTCAAACAGAGAAACTTCGAAATTGGGGACCTTGTTCTGAAGAAAATCATGATAGGAAATGGAGTATTCGGACCCAACTAGGAAGGACCTTATATGATAAGCCATAAATTCTTAGATGGCACCTTAGAATTGAAGATAACGGATGGGATCCAACTTCCCAAAGCTTGGAATATCATACGCCTCTGTCATTATTTTGCTTGATATTTCTTTCACGTATCTTGAAAAGTTGTTAACGCCATGCATTGTAAATACCGTGCAAACGTTGTCGCAAGCATTGTGCATATTAATAAAGAAATTGCCTTACTTGCCTAAGTCGTACATTTGCAAATTCTTGTTTACAAGTTTCTAAAATTCCATTTTGACTGCATGTCCCCTAAAAGAACGCTGACACATTCATAGCCTAGTAAAGCCTGGTGACCATTATATTGTATCCCTATGGGGACAGCTCAAGGGTCGAATGCTGCAAACACCATACGCAATAAGTACAAAGGTGTAAAGCATCACCTTGAAAAAATCAAGGGTCGCCAGAGGTTAAGTGCTCAAATGATGCAACGTTCAGATTATAAACAAAGTTGCCAGTTTCACCGTAGGGGCCCTTATTAATTGCAAGGTCCAAGACCCTAGTTCTAAAATCATGATAAAACCTGATAAAGAACTAGCATCCGCACTGTGAAACGATGCAACCCCAAACAAAAGACCGCTTCGAGGGCATCCAATCATAAGTCGGGTCTTCCAAATTCGGTTAGTGACAGACTCGAAAGACCTCTTCGGGGGCATCCGACCATATGCCGGGTCTTCCAAATTTGGTTAGTGGCGGACTCGAAAGACCTCTTCGGGGGCATCCAATCATAAGTCGAGTCTTCCAAACTCGATTAGTGGCGGACACAAAAGACCTCTTCGGGGGCATCTAATCATAAGCCGGGTCTTCCAAATTCAGTTAGTGACGGACTCGAAAGACCTTTCTCGAAGGCTTCCGACAAATTCTACAAGTGGCTGAATTGTTCAGTAATAACGAATAACGGATTTACAAAGACCTCTTCGGAGGCACAAAAACCAAGACCTCCCCAAGGGGAATGTATTCAAATCTAATCTCCGAAGGGCCTGGACTACCAGGTTAGCGAGAAACACAATTCAATATACTAAAAATGCAAGACCTCTCAAGCAGGGGCACAAAAAAAATTCCTTTTCATTAAAGGTTTGGGTTTGATCAACTAAGTTAAAAATCCTTGGGTCATGAGCAAACTAGGAAATACCAAATGTGATGGAAAAAGCAATGGACTTAGCCACTACGGCAGGAGTTTTTGATGTTTTAATCATAACCAAGTGATCCAAAATATGGTTGATCACACCAAGCATATAGAAGTTCGTGACGAACTATGGTATGGGGGCATCACCACCACATTAAGATAAATTAATAATGCTTACTTAAGCATACCATAAGCTCATCACAACTTTACACCATAGAAAAAGGCTTGATGCTTGCAAGGACTACTCTGATCAAAAAAATTGAATCCCTTAACCCGAGGACTTTAACATAGTGGTAAACAAAAAAGTGGTTATTCACAAAAATGAAGCCTCCGGTACTGCCTCAGTCAAAATCAAAAGAATTCATGTAACACCCCGTAATTTTAAAAGACACTATAATGATAAACTAAGGAATACTTAATTAAATATGATAATTAAGTAAAATGGACTGCGCCATTGCGTTTGTCTCGTAATTCTGCTGAAGATAGACTCTGAGTTTGCGTGAAACGAACATCGTATGAAGAAGATATTAAGGTTTGAAGTTTATACACATATAAGCCATTTATATATAAACAAAACAATTTGAAACAATTCAAAATAATTCAAAATCAGAAGCGCGAGGAAGAGCGGGAGTTCGGACTGTTAGGGTTCGACCCCAACCTAAGGGTGTCGACCCATGGGTCGACACCAACACATGGGTGTCGACCCTTTTGAGATCTGGGCAGAATTCAATTTCTGAACATGGACTCGTTTCATGACTAGATTCGTTGAACCTAGGCTATAAATAGGACCTTAATCCCATTGCTTTATTCATCTAAATCAATGGCGACAACGAGGTGTTGCCACAACTCAGAGTAAAATAGCCTATTCTTCTTCAACAACAAGTTATACGAATTCAAAGATCTGTGCTACATCATCTACGATTAATTCTCTGTTCTTTAGATCCAATCACGGTGAGTTTATGTTATTTTTAGATATAAACATTTAAAGTTATCTTGACATGTTTATGAATTGGATCTAAGCCTATGCCTATTAATAATTTGAATCATATCAGATCTACCATTAATTGTACAACAGATCTATAATTCTCGTATGCCCAATTCTATCATTTTATGCCTATCTTGATAAATTTTATCATCATATGCATGTTTAATAATTATGTATATTCTTGTTCTTTTCCCTTTCTCCTTCCTTTTATATTTTTATAGCCAGGCTACCTTCGAGTCTAGGCATACTGCTGAAATATGCAAACGCGTGAAATTGGGAACGACAGGGAACGTAGAAACTGGGGATTTACTTGTATTTGGAATATTGGGGTATGAAGTGTATTGTAACTTGTATTGGGAAATTTGGGCATAACTTGTATTGGGAAATTTGGGCATAATTTACATCTTGATCTAAACCTTATTCTGGGGCATAACTTGTATCGTGGATCAGTTGGGGATTTGGGGCATAATAGACATGAAAATTGGTTAGTAATGAAAACGCCTAGATTTAAGTAATTAGAAACTATAACCGCGCTTCGACATGAGGTTAGATTACACTTGTTGTAGAAGCCTGCCCGGAGCTGCCCCACATATCCAGCGTCCACAAGTGGTAAATCTAATGTAAGAGGTCTAAGTGCATAAACATGTAATGGTGCTAAGACACGAGGTTAAGTCCGACTTGTGGAAGAAGCCTGCCCGGACCCAACCGGCATATCCAGCCTCCACAAGTGGTAGACTTAATGTGGGAGATCTAGCGCATTAATAAACATAGATGAATGAAGGGTGATAAACTTGTAATACTTAACATGGTTGAATCCACGAGGATTACATGAACCTGTTAACTAGAGTAGAGGGGTTAAGTAAACTTGCTTGAATCAAGGGGGGTGGGTTAAGTTGATCTTGTTAAATATGTGGGGGGGGGGGGGGGAGGGTGAGTTTTATATATATATATATATATATATATATATATATATATATATATATATATATATATATATATATATGTGTGTGTGTGTGTGTGTGTGTGTGTGTGTGTATGTATATATATATATACTCGACAAACTTAACCTGTTTTACATGTGGGGGTTATGCAACCTAGTTAAACCGATAGGCATAACCTGTTAAAATCCTAATAGTGGGGATGCAAGCCTAGGAAGGAAGCTTGTATCATCTTTTGTGTGGGATCCGTTTCAGTCAGTTACCCATCTAGGTATCAAACGAGTACTCCGGACTAGGTCAGGGTCGGGGCATGCTTACTGAGCTGATTATAGGAGGTCACTTGGGTGAAAGGTGTTGACGGCGCATTCCATCGGGGTCATGTGCGTGCATGGGTCCGCTTGCTCAAGAAAATAAGATGTTGTGACATTAGTAGATATTGCTGTGCATCTTGGAAATAACGGGGTTGCCACTTTAGGAAGTGATACATCCTACTGTGGGGCCAGCATGGGTATCTACGGAGTAGGGAGCCGATCGATTAGGGTAGTAATTAGGGTACATCTAGTCTTGCTTGTTGGGGAGCCTGTTTTCTTGTTCGGTGTAATACATGTTATTCCTGTGGGGCTACCTGTTATTCTTGTTGGGTTAAATCCTATTACTAGAAGTACACCTAAGCCTACCATCTAGTTCTAGTGGAGATCATCTTGTTCTCGTTATACTAGTATTGGTGTAGAGAAAAATACTCGAGAAGTGCAATGTATTTTGTTCTATCTATCATGCTTATCTTGTCATGCCTACCTTGTATATAGTTAATTCTTTCATTCAGTTTATATGCCTGTCATGATGCTTTTACTTATTTATATGCTAAAAGTAACTGGACTCGCCAGACTTTATGTCTGACCCATTTTGTTTCCTTTTCTCTCTCTTCCGCCCCCCTTGGTTCTCAAGGTAGGAATATTCAAGCTTGATCAGGGTTCTTATCTCATTTTGCTTAGAGCTTCTTAGATGTACTTCTTGATTTCCTATCTTCTCTATTATGGCTATATTTTGGGGATTATGCTCTTTTTATGTATTATTGTACTCCGATGATGATTTTGGTACAAGACAGAAGTTTATGTTGATGTAATGGATTTTCAGTATTTCAGATTTATTAAGTAATTGGGTTTGGACCACAATGCTTTTTTATTTAATAAAGTTTTAATTCCATTGTTATTTTATATCTATCTTGTAATGTTTCTGTTTCGGTTTACCTATAACGCTTCACGAAACTTAATGCATTCTGCTAAAGAGTGACATTAACGGATGTGGGGTGTCACAATTCAATAAAGTTGATCAAGTAGACCCAGGTGGTAATGATCTGTGGTTACAACTTGAAAAAAATCATTATTTACAAAATGTACCACAAGACCATTATAACACCAGGCATTGCAATCACAAAGGACTCGTAGTATAGAAAACTTGTGTTGCAAGCGTGAAAAGAAAACAGGTGTGGAATGCAAAACAAGAAAGTACGACAAAGATTAAAAAGATTAAGTACAACAAGCAGAACTCATTTTCATCACAGCAACACAAATTCAAATCACAGAATCATAAGTCTAGCACAAAAGTTTCAGACGCAGAGTAGCATAGAGTAATAAGCGAGGACCGGCACCCTCATATACAACCGATCTGAATGAAACACATAAAAAGGCAGTAGTCAGGAAGCAAAATAAGTAGGTTCTGGGCATTATTTCTTCGTCTTATCACTTGACCTTAGAGTTAGTTTGTTGGGAGGAGGAGGAGTCTCTGCCATGTCACTTGGACTTTCCTAAGAAGACAAAGTAATAACTCCTTTCTTCTGAATAGTACGCTTCTTTCTCTTGCATTTTGAAGATGATGAGGACTTGGATGTCTTCCTTCCCTGATCCTTAGCTGTATCTCCTGGGCTTTCATCTGTTTCTGTGGCTATAACGACCAGCAAATCCGTACCATTTGAGCTGACTGAATACAGCTCACGTCCAACACAAATTGCACGAAAATATGAATTATTAATAGAAAGAAGTTAGAGGATGAGAAATAGAAAGAAAGAAATTTAGAATAGAAGAAAATAGATAGAAGACCGAACTGAAAACACCACATAATCTCACAATCGCAGCAGAACAAAATAAAATATATAAAATCACCTTTAGAATACAAACTGGATTTTCGAACTTACATCCATCATCAGAGTACATCACATATACAGTACAGCGGAAATAAACTCTAAATATCTAATGATAAAGCCTCCTGCTCTAAGCTCCACCAAATAAATCTGTAAAATCATAAACTACTTGACTGCCCGTACAAATTTGGGCACCCAAGAGCTTAGGGAAAACATAGAAAAATAAACTCTAGGTCAGTCATGAGACTGGTATGAGTAAACGATTTTAAAACAAACTGATTCTGATAAAGGATATCTCATAAGACCACGCCGTAAAAACGGAATGGGTTTTTCTCTTGTGAGAATCCAAAACACTTGTTTAACTTTCAAAAACGTTTTCAAAGAAGAGATAATTGTAAGACCGATCCACACATAAACATAGATGGTTTTTACCTTACGATAACCCAAAACATTTTGAAAACGATATTCTTCTGATATTATAATAATGTCTAAATACAAATAAATATTAATCTAGCAGAACGCTTGCATCTCCGCTCCACATATATAGTATACAATCAAAACCGCGGGCACTTATTGGATAATGGATTTCCAAATATGACAAGGTATGGAACCACCTTCCGATCAGTGTACTCTACAGAGGATACACTGGAGTTCAACAAGAACGTCTTGCAACTCGGCCAAACATGACAGACCACTCATTTCTCTTGAGTGTATCGAATATATTGTCACCATACGGCTGCGCAGCTACCGTTCCCCGGGAGATACAGAAATGGAAAGATGTAACAAAACGAATATTCTCTAGATGGTGACAATACACCCTAATGGGAGCGACCTACATAGCCATGTTGTCTGCCCGATTTTTGTCATTTTCCGGTTGTGAGGCTTGAGGCTGAATTTACCTTAGATGAATCATTTCTTTGAATGCCATATCATCAATACCGCCAACCACTATTGACTTCCTCAAAAATATATTACGAGTATAAAGCAAGAGAAACAAATTCCTCTGCCACCAACATAAATACGTTTGAAGAGATCAACGTATGTGATTGGTTATGCATACTCTGTCAAACATTCGTCCATACAAGCTGTTATGGGATTGGACAAACCGAAGACACTATCCTATAAATAGAGCAGCCCTTGCAATACTCCATCTTTAATGGTCTTCAATAAAATCTCTGACTTATAATGTATATCGAAGTGGAATTTAGATTCCGGTCTCTTCGAAAACGATAACGAAAAGGTTCAGATTTGATAGTCGGTGATTTAACTATCAAATATAAAATAAAATAGACAGGTTTAACACCTTTGGAACTGCTAAGTCATAAAAATTCTTCATTCGAACATTAAGTTTGTATTTGTTTTTGAATTGCTTTATAGAAATTACAACTTAGCAGTTCTCATGGCCTATATCAGTTCTTATAACAGCTAACATTTGACTTATTAAATTTAATTTACACAAACACACATGTAAATACAATGCAATAATTTCTACCGATAATATACATTTCAGTACATATATTTTCTAATAAAGTATATTAAACCTATAAATAGCAAAACGATATTTATTTATGCTAACAGTGTATTTTAAACAATCCAGTCAATACATAGTGGAATGGTGTTTTAATTCCACTGACAGATGTCAAATAAAAATATATAATTACGATTTACGTAATTATAACGACTTAATTAATCAATCACTTAGTTGATCATTTAACTCAGTATTTACGGTATTTACAGATCATTATTGATCAGCAGTTTACGCGTTAATCCCGTTCACGATAAATTTTACGTTCGATTAAATTTAAACGATAGTTAGTATTAAAATCTCTTTTAAGTAAATCAATTCATTTTGAATTAAATTTACTTAAACTCGATACTTATGTTGAGTTACTGAAATAAACCATCGATTGACTCAACTATACTTACACGAATCAAACTCTATGCGGTCATCAGTTCTTGGTCTACATCATGCATATAATTTAAAGTAGTTTCGATATTTTTCCTTTTGTTATAATTTGTAAAACTTGATTGCTACATTGAATTACACAAGTCAATCCATGCAACGCATATATTCTTGATTTATTTTATATATATTTATCAATATATTTAATATGCAACCATGTTTTATTCTCATTTGGTTTTAACTTTAAACATATTCCCTTCTTATTATTTTATGTTGATGGGCCAGCCCAGGCCCATACTATTAGCAAGAAAATACGCCTGTACATAAAGGGGACGCTGCACCCTTGTCCTCTCCCCCATCCGTTCTAATTTTTTTTCTTTGCTTCAAACCTTTTGTGCCTACAAAGGAAATAGGCCACCTGATGCTGCATTCCACGCACAAACATTGCTCCTCCAGACAACAATTCATGCACATGTCCTCAACACGCAAATACACTGCCCATTCAACCAATTTCTTTGCCAACCTTCTTTTCTTATAAGAACTGCCACCTTATAAACCTGATTTATTGTCCAGACTACTCAACAGCTCCAGCCGAAACTTACTACTACTTCATTTGGATTAGTCTTTATTTTGTTTGTTATTTCTACTCACTCAGATTTTATTGCTAGCACAACTGATATACTCTATTTCATGTTTCCATCCATGGTTTTCTCCAAATAGCCTGCGTGCACTAATAAGCTCCTTGCATTCATTGTTTGCATATCTTAAAGTTTAAATTATTGTCAGTATTACTAATTTCACCTTTTGAAACCTTTATATAGTTTTCTTAAACAACATCTTATTTATTTACCAGACCAAGTAAATGCATTTTATTCACGGACATAATTAACAGTTTTGATAAACGCAAGCACAACTGATATATGACGAATAAAGGATTAATCACACAGTTTAACATCACCAAACGCAATGATTTTCCCATCACTCAACACAGCATCTAACGAATGACCAAAAATCCAAATGTACACAGCAATGTACACCACCCCCCGTGCACCTGCACACCGTCGCCGAACATCGGTGAGCCACCACATGACCGCCCGCAAGTCACGTCACACTCGACATTGCTACCGGCTAATTTTCATGACCCCATATTGTCCCCTCCTCAAAAAGTACCCTTCAGGCCTTACTTACATGGAGTAAAAACAGCCCCAGGTTGCCCATTTGTCGACCTCGTTCACTTCCCTCCGATCGCCGGAAATGGCTGCGCCACTTCCAAGCCCTTCACCGACCTCCGACGCTTCTCCACTTCCAATTCCAGTCAGCTCGATCAACCAAGGAACCCCAACGAGACCACCAAAAACTCGTACCCAAGATGTTAACCCACACTACTACACTGTTCCACGTTCATACACAATTGTTCAAGATATTTTGTGTGCTGTCCTCTGTTATACAGATTAACTCAATCTACCCTTATCTAGGAACATGAATACACCATATATGCTGCCTAACCATTAGTGATAAAAGAAAGAAAGTTTTACTTGCTAATATTTTGTTCAGTACCATTTGTATATTCAGTTTTTATTTTATTTTTATTTAAGTAAATCTGAATCCATTGAATCAAAAAAATGGCATGCATCATAACATATACATATTCGTAAAAAGGATTTAAATGGAAATGCAGGGGAAGTTTACTCACATTGTTCATACTTTGGACATTGGTTCACTATTTTTAACATATACTGGGTTCACTACTAACATCAAACAAATGCACATGCAAGTTGAAAAGAGAACCAGAAGGCAGTCCTCATGTAGCTGCTCTAATATCAAGTATTTAGCTTCAGGTCGGGAATAAGCGCACCCCCATTATTATTATTATTATTTATGTTTTTATTTTTGGATGAAGAACCATTTTGAAAGTCATCCCGAACCTTGGAAAAGGCTCAGCAACCAACTGAGGTAGAGCAGCCTTAAAACCCACTTCTCAGTATCACTTTTCTAATTTATTTTAATTAGTAATTTTGACCACCTTCCTTAATTGATCGTTTAGTCTCCATTTTTCACTTCTCTTGAGTTACCGTTCTCTTCTTGCGATTTGTAGGATCACTTTTTTTTCTTCTATTTTTATACAACTCCTATCAATACGTACTCTTTCTGTTTGTTGTTCCACCCCTTAACTCTTGTATATTATTTTCTAACTTTCACTTATTACTCATTTTGTTAGCCAAGCATATGTTTCTTCTTCAAGATGATGCTATAAGATCTACTAGCTAAGCGCCTAAGCATCTCCCTCCTACTCTTATTTCTGCGCCAGCTCGCCGACCGAAGTACCCAAAAAAAACAGAACATTGTGAACCAAAAATGAAAGTCATCTCTTTTTAACCGGCAGTAACATTTGTTCCATTTCCTATCTCTATTCCGGCTATCGCCTAAACTTCTTAACACCAAGATACTAAACAACGTTTTTTTTCTTTCATTATATATGGATGTATATATATCTATATATATCTATATTTTTAAGATAATATATATTCCCTCAGGATATTGGGTTTTCAAGCATTTTTCATCCCGGCATACCAACTGTTTGTTTCCAATACGATAACATAATTTTTTCCAAATACACATAGGCACATATGTATAGTGAGAATTAGTCGACAATTTAAATATAAAACAATAGAGAAGTTGTGGTGTTTACTCACTTAACAATTGGATCATTCAATATAAAATTTCAGATGTGTTTTAAAACAGAGGCAAAAAGAGTTTACTCACTTATAAAAGCTCCTTTGTTTTCCAAAGATTTTCTGCAGCTTCTATACATATCTTTTCCAGTCTTTTGCCATTTTTATTTTGCTATACGCTTTTAGTGCTTTGCTTCAGTTTTGCTAAAATTGGTTCAAATGTTTTGTGTGAGGAGAACATGAAGCATATGTGTGTATTTATAGTAAAAACTTAAGAATGAAATATTAGCTTCCTTTAAAACTTTTGCAGAGCATTTATATAAGATGTAATGTTTTCCCCGGCTACTACACTTGACTAGAAAGGTTAGGTTGAGACTATTTTCCACTACTATTTGATTGAAAGAGATTGTTGTATGGTCATGTATGATTCTTACTGCGAGGCTATACGGCCATGTGAAACTTTGAAATGAATACAGTAGGAAAATTTCTTGGTTCCTAAGAGCATCTCCAACAGATGCTCTATTCAGCCACGCAATTCTAAATTGAAGCCAAAATCTGTTCCAACGGTTACCACGAGATGTAATATTCAGCAAGATATTACGGGGCCAATTCCAAATTCGGAATTGGTCCCGCGAGCCGATTTTATAGGCTCGCGATGTCATGAGCCTATATTATCGGCTCGCGACGTCGCGAGCAGATAAAATCGGCTCGCAACAACAGAAAATGACAAAAAAAAAAAAAAATCTTTGTCGCGAGCCGATTTAATAGGCTCGCGACGTCGCCGGTCGATAAAATAGACTCGCGACTTCACGAGCCGATAAAATAGGCTCGTGACAGAAAAAAAAATTACTTATTGGGAACAACACGTAATATGCAGTTGAATATTACGTGTTCTAATGTTACGGATCTGAATGTTGTTGGAGATGCTCTAAGCAAATGCATGCTATGACTAGTCTTCTCTAGGATATGTTCTTGCAGATTGATATGTGGAGGGTTTGGTCATAGTCTGCTGGTTTGTATGTATAGGATATATTAGCTGTTATGACTTTCTTGCTTTGCACATGCACGCCCAGGTTGGAAGGTGTGTATGTATGTACTACTAAGTGTACCAACCATGTGCATTGTAATTAAATATTCACTGCTTGGTTCCTAAGGAAATGTAATATAGCCTACAAGTATTTGCACTCCTATATATTAGATGGCGTAGGCTTCTAATTTGATGTGAAAGAATGATATGAAAATATCATTTTCTCCCCCCTTTAGCTGCTATGTAATTACATAACTACATGGTAAGGCTACCTATCATTTTCAAAGCCTAGTGTAAGTGTGTTTGCAAAGGCACATCTTTTTTCCAAGCAAATCTAGTTATAAATTCCTAGATACTAAATGTTTAAAATATTCCTAACTTAGCAGCAAAGTAACAATTATTTATTTGTTTTGATCTTGCCATTCAATCACATAAATGCTTCATCACTTCCATTTGATTACCATATTCTTTATAAACTTCTATATGAAGTAATTTGAAATTTTACTCCTATTAAATGTCATGTCCTCTTATATGCTTAGAGATGAAGCAAGTGGCATTATTTGTTTTATTGATTTTTCTATTTATCTATATTAAGAACTAGTTAAAGTGGAATCACAATATTAAAACAATATTCACTTGCATATGTGTATAACTATAGCAAGTTAAATACACATAAGATTAACACATAATTGTTGTTCAAACTTTATAATATATGCAATTAATATTATCAAGATTTTTAACTAGCTAGAGTTTGAAACACATTAAAATATAAACAAAATTATACAACATTATTTACCACTTTTATATTCATATATACACTGGTCATGAATTTAAAATATATACATATTTGGAATTTTCCTCAATATTTCATTATTCACAATTTATTATGTAAATTTATTATCAAAATAAAATTCCGAAATAAATTGTATTACAAAAGCAGTAAAAACCCGGGACGTTACAGTGGCTCTGGGATCATCACTAAGAGTGTAATCGACATCCTCTAAGTCAGAAAGTGCACTGATTTTGGCATCCTGTGACCCAGGAACCGTAATGGCAAGTAAAGATGCGTTAACAGGTGGAGGTGTGATAACTGAGGCAAGAGGAACCATCGTCAGAGTTGAGTCAGTTATAACAGCTTCTGTTGTCATTTCCTCGCCTATAGCAGGAGAAGATAGGGGTGAGATTAAACCTAGAGCGAATGAATAGTGAGCTTGGAAGGCAAGAGAACCAGGTGAACAAAAAAGGGAATCTAGGAACGACACGGTATAATCAATCTCGGTTTTACCTGTAGCTAGAAGATTCTCTTGAACATTTCTATGCTCAACTTCCTATCTATCAGGGTTATCATCATCACCTTCATCATCCTCACCATGCTCCTAAATGACATTCTATGTAGCAATACACCCTTCAGCGACTGTGTCATTTTCTCTCAGAGTAACAGGAAGGTTAACCGGGGTCTGCGAGCTAGAAGCTTCAATATTAGCAGGATGAACGGGGGGATCAGTGTTGGTCTGATTCTGGGCTTGCTCCCAAGAAGATCCATCCCTATCGCTTGCCAACTGAGCCTTTCCTTTAGCTAAGGCTTTCTTGGATTCTTCATCTAAGAGATCATTAATAAGATCATCTTTGCTGCGGCCGCCTTCATTAATTTTGAGCACTTGCTCCCAAACCAGAGCTAATGTGGTTGAAATGTTGTACCCTAAATAATGTAAACTCCTTCAGCTTATGACGCTGAAGACATAAAACCTAAATATATTGGCATTAGCATCACCCATGGCCTTCTTAAGAGTTTCCTCAACAGATTTTTTATCCTTCTCAAGAGTTTCAACTTTAGCCGTTAATATATAATTGGAAGCTTTCAAGGAAGTCATAGTTTCACGTAGTTGGACAACTACATCCCGATATTGCTTAGAGAAATCCTTTTCTACAGACAATGTAACTTCAGCATTGTGTTTGGTAGTTTGCCAGTTTGGGCTTCCTTCTCCCTTTGCATAGCAGCCACAAGTTCCTCTTTAAGCTTCTTGTTCTTGGCATTTAGTCCATCCAATTCTATATTTCTTTTAGTGATGGATGCAATAGTAACCTCCCGAGAATCCAGAACTTCTTCCCACTTAGCTTTGTCGCTTTCCAAAGCAGCAATCCTTGCAAGGTTAGCACCATTACGCTTATGGAAATCATCACCGAATTTATGCCATCTGCTCAATTGTTTTTTAGCATGGTCCTTGACAATACCCATCTTCGTGTTGAGCCGACTTTTGGCAGTGTCAAGTTGGGTATGTATTTGACTTATTACGGTGTCTATTTCTTTGGCTATGTCCTCGGCATCAGTCGGATTAACCCCACGGTCAAAGAGTAATCCCTTCAAATTCCAACCCTTGAATCGACCAACAAGTGAAGTGTTTGCTGGCTCAGGATCATAGTGAGGCTTTTGAATAATTGTATGGATTTCAGCAGGAGGGTCAGGAGAGCCGAAAGATGGAATCGACCGGGTTACAATAGGAAGCTTGTCCAATCGAGGGCGCTTATGTGAACCATCCTTCCCTTGATCATCTTTTCCTCGCTTCTCTCCGCGGCCCCCTCCATCATGAACATCATCGTATTCATCCCCAAGCCAAGTGCGTCGCCTCCTCTCCTCCTCGTCTTCCTCATTTTTCCTTTGCCTCTGCTCATCAGTCAATTGATGCTCAGATGTTTGCGGAGGCTTATGAGAGTATTGTGGATGTTGGGATGATAAGATTGCTTGGAATGTTGCGATTGTCATGAGTGATAGGGTTTTAAGAGGTGCTTTTTGTTATATGTAGTGCTTTTCTTCCTAAAGTCTGAAAATGCTACCTATGCATTTCCGAACCTGAGAAAAGATAAGAAAAGTTTTTCGCAGTCAAACCCAAGGTGCTGGGGAAAATTGTAAAAACTACAAAGAGATTCAAGAACTATATGCGTAATAAGAATACCTTATAAAGCGCATTGGCTAACAAACCAGTCTTTTTAGCCTGTTCTAAAGAAATTCCTAAACACGCAAGCAATTTTCCTGGTCAAGAGACGGGAGCTTCAAGTATGTCAGTTCCTATGTTTGTGGCTTGAGGGTCGAGTGACTGAATAACAATTTCACCTTGGCAAAGGTATTTAGCTGAAGCAAGTTCACCTAGACCATCAATGGTACTTGTGGAACCCTCCGCGGTCACATTTTGAACAAAAGGATCCTCATTTATTGTCTCAGTATTCAGATTAACCTCATAAGCAGTTTCATCTTCCCCGATGTGTTCAGTTCCATGTACAAGACTTAGGATGTTACCCTCTTTCCCAGTTCGGTCGGTAGAGGTTGAGGGCCTTTACCCTTACGCTGGTTAAATATTTCTTCCTCAATGGGGTCAATTTAGATGGTGACTTGTCACCACTAACAGACTCATAACACTTTTTCAATGAAGATTTATCGGTGTGTCCCTCTATTGTATTATCACCACCAGAAGTACCAACACCTGGATCTGCGGGTTTAAGTTTGGGAGTTGGAGGTGTTCCTTTTGAATAGAATTTCCTAGAAAAACGAAGCAATCCGTGCTTGCGAAGAGAGTCTTCTGTTATCACATACTGTCTGAACCTATCTAATAAACCGACGTAATGAAGGGATTCATAAAGGGGCTTATAAGGAGCAATATTTTTGTTTTTGATAGGAGTCGGGAGAACTGAAAAATAAAATAATATAGAGTTCAGCAGTTGAGGTCAACGGAAGGTTTAAATGTGAATTTTTGGAAAGGAAAAATGTTTACCCCCTTCGGTCCAATTCCCGCGAAAGCCTTCGGGGCATTGAACAAAGAAAAATTGTTTTAAGAACCCCAAAACGTTGTCCGGTAAGTCATGAATAAGTTTTCGATTCCAAGCACCCCCTGCATGCATGATAGAAGGAGTGTCTTTCCTAAATTTGAAAGAGCATAAGTAAACGGATCTCCTGGAAAGTAGGCTCGCGTCCCTCTTTGTCCATAGTAAGAATATAATCCCTAATAGGACGATATAATCATTAGGATGGAATTGAAAAGGAGCAAGGGCCAAATGATTTAAGATTCGCTCTAAGAAAAGGTTGAATGGAGGAATGGCACTGCTTGCAAGCATGTGCCGATTCACGGCCGCCTAACCAGCTGGGGGTCTATCTGCGAATACAACCTCACCTGGCAATATCGCATCTTTAATAGGGATTCTATATTCTCCACATAACTATTCAAATAAATCTTGATTTACAGAAGTAGACTGCCTTTCTTGATCCTTGGCATTGATAGGTCGGAGTTCCGGAAATGGTTGTCCAAGAACTTGTCCAAGAGCTGTGGTTGCAGTGATTATTAGGGACAAAAGAAGAGGTTTCTTCAGTTTGAAGGCGATATCTCTTCCTAGTAGTCATTCTACACAAGTGTACCCATTCATAAAAATATCAAAGAAGAACTATTAAACTTCTTAAGAGAAGCCATGGATTATTTAATTTCTGTAATACTCAAAAGTTGCTTAATAATCTAGTTTTAAGATCACATGCCGGCCTAACCATTAAAGTCGTTTAAGACTTAAGCCGTGATAAGGTTTAAGCCATTCAGTTCTTAAGTCGTAGAAAACTTAAGTCGTTGAATGACTTATGCCGCAGTTAGACTCAAGTCGTAGCAAGGCTTAAGTCGTAATAAGATTTAATCTGTTCAAGAGTTAAGCCACAATATGACTTAAGTCGCTAGATGACTTATGTCTCCATGACTCGGGTCTTTGATGACATGAGATAATAGAGACTTAACTCTTTTAGCACTTAAGTCGTCCAGACTCAAGTCAGTATGTGCTTGAGTCGCTAAGCACTTAAGTCGTCCAGATTCAAGTCTATACGCGCTTAAGTCATTAAACACTCGAGTTGTATGGACTTAAGTTGTTACGTACTTAAGTCATTAAAGAGGCCTAAGTCATTTAAGTTTCAAGCTGTCTTATGGTTAGTGTTGCATGATGACATGGTCACCAAGTCGCAGCCGCGGACATAAGTCAATAGAGAATAAAGTCATTCATGAGACATAGCATCTCATGTGACTTATATCGCATCAGCGACTTGATAATTCAAGTCGTCACAACGGCATGGCGTTTTAAGGTTATTTTAGCAGCTTAGGATCATAGTGGTCAAACAAGCACAACGCAAGGCACACCGCATATTCACTTCGAGCTCATACAATGGAGTTTTCTACTCAAAATCAAGTCGTACTATGAAAAACCCGACAAGTACAAAGATAAAATGGGTCATCGGCCATACAATGTGATGGTTCAGAGCATTGTTAATAAACACGCAGGGCAAATGAATCTGAATACATAAAATTTGGTTCAATCATATAGAGTATTAAATGCCACGCATTTTGACAAACATCATGAGTACACCAAATCAAAATCGAGATTCAATAAATTAAACAAGGCAAATTCTATTTGGACCCAAGAATTTGCTGAGTATACCCAGAAAAAACGATGACAAAACTGCCCTTACTTTGCAATATTTTTTTTTTCCAATTTTCAGCATACCTCGTAGGACTCCTACGAGATTCTTTACTCCACCTCGTATAGCCTCTACGAGATTCTTTACTTTACCTCGTAGGGACTCTACGAGGTAAAGTAAAGAATCTCGTAGGGGCTATACGAGGTGGAGTAAAGAATCTCGTAGGGGTCCTACGAGGGAGGGTAAAAATGTCTTTTTTTAAATAATACATGGGTGAACTCAGCAAAACATTGGGTTCACCTTGTTTTTTCGGATTTGCTGGGTTTACTCAGTAAATTCTTGGGTTCAAATAGAATTTGCCATTAAACAACATCAAATTCTATCAGAGTGGTGTTTATCAAGCTCAATGAACGGTTACAAGGCATCATAGCCGGTTTCAACTCAGCTCTACCAAATTCAACCAATACAACATCCCAATTTCCATTCGATTCAGATTCTAAAATCAGAAAAAAGCAAGATTAAAATCCGATTTTGAGCAAAGTTTACCTTCAAATATTCGGGGATGGAGAAATATTTCGAATTGGAAAGCACAAGTGTTGGGTTGGATCAAATTGATTCCAATTAATAGCTCGAGTCGGTTTGTTGAAGAATGGATGTTATCGAAATCCAATCAGCAAGCACAAGTTAAATCGGACTAGTTGCTCGAGGTGTAGATGTTATTTTCTCTTAGAAAATGGCTGCCATTAACGGATTTCCAGATGCAGCAGGAAAAAGAATAGACAAGCAGCTAAAAGAATGATATAAAGGCTGAGGGGATATTTGGGCCGGGTGATATCAGATCAGAGCCCAACGTAATTTGCAATCCCGAAGCAACATGAATATATGAAATGAGTTATGACATAGTGATAGTGTGCGAGCAACTTGCGGCATAATAGTGTGAGCGGCACGGTTCTTCAAAGAAATGATTAACGATTTAGTAAAGAAGCATGACAATTGAAGTTCAACGCCCGCATCATTTTCAATAATACGAACTTCGAGGGGCAAATGTTAACCCATAAAATATGGGATCGATCTTTCTTCTGCCATGACACATATCCTTAAGTCGTTATGAAGAAACCATACCGTTCCTTTATCATGTCGCATAAAGGAAAACAAACCTTGTTGTTTTTATGTCATGTCGTCTTTAACCAAGCCGTTCTAAGCATGCCAAGTCGCCCCTAAGTCATGACGTCCTTCACTAAGTCGTTGAAGGGGTTTCAAGTCGATTCTAAGTCATGCCACCTTTAATTCATAAGGTTAGAACCAAATCGTCAAGCCATCATGCCGTCCAAAAGCCAAGGCACAAGACAGAGTCAATGTCATACCGCATGCCACCCTATGATCTGTAGTTCATGCCATGTGAAACCAAGTCATATCGAAGTCAAGGCCCCCTATGCCGTCATTGATTCATACCACTAAATCCAGTTCAATGTTAAACCGCCTGACCAACCATGTCGTAACCGACATAACTAATGACGTGAAACCTGTATGCTGTAACAGACATGCCGATATGAAGATGGCAGTTGTTGCCAGCTGTGTCGTGACAGCTATCACCAGTTTTATTCAAGCCGACATGACTCATTTCGCAGGTGATTCTAACCATTCTACGATCCCGGAGGGCTGCCCACCTATTTCTTCAACCATTCTAAGTGATTCTAACATCTCCAATCAATGATCAAACATCAAATCTACCATGGAATCATGGAAATCCACTCAAGTGCTGAAGAATCATAGATCTACGTCTCTACTTTCTATACTAAGAGAATTCCATCAACTTCCTTGGCTATTTTGATTAGATCAAAGAGAGGAACTTGTGAGAATGAAAGTTGTTGTAATGAGAGAATGTTCATACCTTGTAAACTCGCATGTGATAATGAAAATTTCCCTCAAAGTGCACGTAGATCTATCTTAGATCGAACTACTATAAAATCATTGTACATTTACTTGTTTTTTAGTGATTGTGGCTCCATTTTCTACTTCTTACCATTTGGTGAAGTACTTCTAAAGTTCCTTTGCTGTTTGGACAAATTTCAGTTTAAACATTTGGCACCCACCGTGGGGCCACGTTCGCATTTCCTTTCCCTAAGTCATTTGTGGAGATAAAGTTTAGAGCTCGTTTCTCCTATAGATCTTCCAAATCTAAAGTTCGAGCTAATTAACAAACTCTCTTCAAAGATTAAAGCCTTGTTTGCAATTATGGGTAGACCGAAGAAAATCACTAGTAAGACCGTCGAAGAGACCGATAATCTTGCCAATGATGCTACACCACCCACCAACTGCTTTTGAAGTTGGTGAATCATCTGTGGCATGGACGGCCGTAACTAGGAAAGAATTAGATGAGGTTGTCAATGGACTAATATGTTAGATATATATCTCGACAAATGCTATGCTGAAAAGGTTAGAATCCATGTTCGCGCTTCAAGTTAATGTAATGAGAGAGTGTTCATATCTTGTAAACTGACATGTGATAATGAAAATTTCCCTCAAAGTGGACGTAGATCTATCTTAGATCAAACCACTATAAAATCATTGTACTTTTACTTGCTTTTTAGTGATTGTGACTCCATTTTCTACTTCTTACCATTTGGTGAAGTACTTCTAAAGTTCCTTTGGTGTTTGGACCAATTTGAGTTTAAACACTATGCAGCATTTATTTATTAACTATCGGGTCACTAAATCTATATGGAGTACGACTATTCAAGGTATCTGCTATGGTTTAGCTACTACTAATGACTTAGAGGACTAGGAACACTTGCACAACGGCACAGGAACTAGAGATGACAATAAGAGGTTGCTTAGTTATATTCTAAAGAAATTTATTGCTTGTATCTGGAAAGAAAGAAACGTCTTGGTATTCGATCCTAAAAAGCTTCAATCTCCCTAAGAAAATGGATCAACCATGAAATAAATGAAGGACTAGCTAATTCTAGATTTGTCATTGAACTTCGAATAAGATAGTTTTTTATTTGAAAGTCAAAGTGCTTATTTTATTCCTTTTGTGTTGTGTCTTTCCCTTTTGAACTTTCTTTGTATTAGGTATCTTGTCTCTTTTGTATTCCGATTTTGTTCTTCTTTGCTTGAAGCCCTACCTTTAAGTCTTTTTTATTTTGTTGTATTCTTTGATGCTTCAATAAAAATGGTAGGGTTTTTTAACCCTGTCGTCCATGCCAAAAAAATTAATCGTATTAATTTTATATCTCTTTTATAAACCTTGTTTTTAAAATTTGTATTTATTCTAAAATCCCTTTATAATATTATTTATGAAAAAAACAATTAAACTCTTGGCACAAACTCAATTTCCTTTTTCTATATAAACTTTAGATCTTATAAATCCTGGTTTGATTTCACAATCAAATCACTTAACTTAGCTTAAATTCACTTTAAACCATTTATAATTTTTTCTATGAATATTTAACTTCTATAGATATAAATTCTGAAATACATTATCATTTTTGCATCCTTTTACAAGTTCAACGAAACTATTTATTAACTTGTTCAGAACAACTGAAAATCACTTTGAAACTCAATTAATTATAAAACATGGTTTTATATTTTCATAAAACTTAGTAATGGTTTAACACTCGAAACCTCCAATTATAAAATTTATTTAAAACACAGGAATTTCGCTAGACAAATCATTTTATAACTTCCTTATAAAACCCACTTATAAATATTAATTTATTTATAAATATTTTATTTTATGTAAATATAAAATATAATAAAAACCTTGCTTTCCTTATAAAAATTAATTTTATAACTTTAAACTTTGTCTATTCGCCTATTGGAGAATCAACGTCATAAAACGATGGGTTTTACGCCATCTTCCTCCAATCACTTAACCAACACTTTTTATTGATTAATAACGCATCAATGTTGAATTTAATTCAACAGTCAGCATCTAAATTAGAATTTAAATGTTACTTATATTAGACAGTTCATATGTGTCAAATACGAAAGCAAGTAACATCCAAAAATTGAGGAATCCTATTGGATCCTTCCAAACTATCCCCCTGCATAACAACTCATATATCATTTTATATATGCATATAAATTAGATAATCTAATCCATTTAAGATGAATCTTCCACCTAAAAGCAAGTAGTTTCAAAGGTCATCCATTCACAGATGAGAACATATAAATTCGACAACTACCAACAAAGCAATAAATCATCCAAACACGCAATTTATATACTAACAAAAATGAATATTATTATATGAAATAACAATATTCAAAATATTTCCAAAAGTGTGAGAATTAACTCATCATCCGTTCCAATTCGACGATTTCACTTCGTTTCATCTAATTTCAAACAACCATTGAAATTAGATAAAATTCCAAATTGCTCCAAATGAACTCAATCCAGTTTCTACATGTAGATAAAGTTGACACGATCGTAACATAACTGATGGCATTTGATTCCGACCTAATACGAACAAGATATAGCATTTACAAGTTTGAAAACAATTAAACGTCATTTATAACATTAATCACTTAATTAATCACCTCACCTTCTTTAAATCCTCCTTCCCGACATTTGAAACTTTTGTTTTCCCACTTTACCCTACAACAAATCGAACCCACCTTCTCGTCCATTCTCTTTCCTCCAAGCCCTTACACCACTTCAGGAAATCACTAACCGACTTCGTTATTCTTCTTCTCTATGCGAACCACCTCTTACCATCACCTTCACCATCAACTCGCGTTTACCCAGAAAATCCCGTCCTCCCCCTATCTTGCGCCCTATAGTGGAAGTTGCGACCTTTTTTTGCATATCCACCAAAAAAATTCAATGCAAGCTCTAATCTCTACTACAAGTTTGAAAAATGTAAACATGAATTTACTAAACTCGTTGAATTAACTAGGAATCCGAGCCTTAGTTTCATGTGTGCTGCAACATTAATGTCAAACATGTTGCCCAAACACTTGTGTCAAAGCAAACACAAGCTTCATACGAGCATATAGACATTTATTTTAGAATTATTCATTGAAAAGATTTGAATTTTGCTTTATTTTCTTTAGTTTGAATTGTAAAACTCATGCCATTTCTTTTGTTAGAGGCGGCTCAAAATTTTTAGCAAATAGAAAGAAGTGGAAGGAATGAAATTAGGCTAAAAGGTTAAAGATATTATATAAATAGTGATTTTAATATATTATATTGATAAATATTTTACAATGAATGTTTATAGCCGTGCAACAACATACCAAACCCGATAGCTATAAAATTAGAAATCCTGCGATGATTTAACATTCTAGACCCGATGAAACTAGTTTCACTGAATTCTGAGATCATTTGAAAAACATGCTATTTTCATGTATTAATAAAATCGAATAAATAATTAATCAATTCCAAAACACTCACATTTTTACAATAATTATTTCTTATTATCCTATATTCAAATATAAATTTCCATGGCTTCAGAATAAATTAAATTTGAAATTTAAACTCAATATTTCAATCTTAAGTGAATTTAACGTTCAAAATCTACTTTAAATTTTACTAAATCAATTTGCCCTTAAAATTAATTTTTTAAATATTTAAATTAATTAAATATTCTTATATAAAAATTTGGTTGTTACATTCTTCTCCACTTAAAAGGATTTCGCCCACGAAATAACAGTTAAGAAGATTGTTACAAATTGATTATTTTACGTCAAAAACATTTCTTATAAAAAATTGTTAAAGTTTTCTAACACTTGAAATTTTTGGATATTTTCGGCAGCACTTACTTTGTACGGCCCATCCGAAAAATTTCACAATCACGATATGTGACACTATACATCTCATCTCAGTAATGAGGCATTCCAAACAAGGGGGAAAATATATACGACCCACATATGGTATGTTATCCAAAATATGTACCATTTTGTTGGGCAAACATACCTTTACCACGAATCTAGAAGCTATTAGCAAGCTAGCAAGCTTTTTCTTCCATAAACCTGTATATACTTATATAACCCAAAAGAGAGTCAAGCAAATTAACAAGTAATATAAAATATTAACCATTACATGCATAAACAATACCACAATCATATGCAACAACCAAATATGATGCAATTGGCACGAATTCCCCAATTCGGCAACCAATACAAATGTAGCATAATGCTACATGCAACCACAACCAATTAACACATTTTAACATTGTATAGTGCTACAAACACTAATAATATTAACTTAGGGTTTACTCAGAATATAAACCTCATCATCGCGCCAGGATGATAAACAACATGTTAAGCGTCAGTATTCGTTCAACAGCCTCAGGTTATCACTTAACTGGTCATTAACGCTACTTAAAGTAACTCAATATTCCCAATCCCAAATTCCCCATAAGTTAATTGAATAACATATAAATGTGTTTATTTTTTGTTCTTATATCTTATCTTTTGTAAACAAATAAATATTATGTTGGGTATTATTTTGTTGTTTTTATAGATGAGTTGTTCAAGCCTTATGTAGCCTTAAAAGTGAAGAATTGATGCCATATACATGAAGAATTGCATAAGAAGCTGTCATTGGAGGCTAGTTGTGTTCACATTGGTCACCTTAAAAGGAGAATGACAGAAAAGATCTTAGGAAATCAATCAGCTGGACACGTGTAAAACAAGGATAAGAGCAGGATCTTGCATAATCTTTGATGAAAAAAGTCCCATATATTCATTGATTTGATTAGGGTTTTGCAACTCAACTATAAATACACATGTATATCCATTGTAAAAGATATACTTTTTTCTGTTGTAATTCTTCTACCACTAATCTAGTTTAATTTTCTTCTTTTCTCTTTTCTACATTTTTATTTTCTTAGCAATTAGTGTTGTCTACACAATTAGATTTGGTAGAGCACTATTTGTATTTTTCACTTATTTTCATTAGTGGTTGACCGTCTGATTAGATTCAGCGATAATCCTAATTTATTTTCTGTTGTTATTTAATTTTAGCAATTTTAATTTCTGTCATTTTTATTACTTTCCTAGGTCATATTGGATTGAATATAGATTTGATTAGATTCTGATCGGATTCAATTCAATAATAGTTTTATTGTAGTTTCAATTTTGTTTATTTTCAAAATTAACCTCCAAGATTTGTCAAACTCGATCAAGAAACATATAAATAATAAAATTTAAAATTACTCCCTGTGTTCGACCTGCATATTACACGATCTGTGCGCTTGCAGTTATTATTACAAATTTTTTTTTTAGTTCTTAGAAAGCGCCGACCACATTTTTGGCGTCGTAGCCGGGGAGGCAATAATTAAATTTTATTATTTATTTAATTTCCGATTCGTGTTAGCTTATATTTTATTTTATTTTATTTTCCTTTTTCTTATATATATATATATATATATATATATATATATATATAAATCTTGATTGGTTAGATTGGTATTATTCATTGATACCATAGTCTTCAAAACAAAAAACAAAAAAAAAAATTGCCAAATTTTCCAATTTATTTCTAATTGTTTTCCTAGATTTCTTTCCTTTTTTTCTTAAACCTTTTCCAATCTTTTACATTTCCTTTTTTGCAAGCAACCAAAAAAAACAAATATCCTTTTTGCAATTTTTTCCTTTTTCTACACTCTGTCATCTCCTCAATAACTGTCTCCATCCTAAATCGCAATTCAACTCACCATAACCATCACGCAATAACAAAACACTCCATCTCGTACACGTCTGTCTTCCATCAAACCAAAATCTTCATAGTTCACATACACCATCGTCACTTCACAAAACCAACCAACACATCCTCTAATTCTAATCTTGCAACAGTTCACCATCACTAGCTTTTCTAATCCACTTTCGACCACCCACATACCAACATCTGCTTAGACATCCAAACAACGAACCCGTGCATAGCTTCCTTTCCTTCAGTCACAACCATAGCACCCCCATCCATTGTCAACCCATTCCACTACTCCTCCACCTTTATGTCAATCACGTACACCCCCAACTACATCAAACGCCACCTTCCATAACAACGCAGATACCATACCGAACTGCCATCAACCTCCTGAAACTTCTTACACAACGTGAACCATTTAAAAAACCACCTGCAGCTCCGTTCATCTTCAGAACCTTCCTATCATTCCTCTCAACAGTCACAAACATACTCCCAGATCTCCAATCACAAACATAATTCCAACCCATAGCCTCATCACTGTCCAAGCCACGTAAACAGTATGAACTCCCCGTATCCTTCGCGGATCTGAACCCACTAAGCCATCTGTGGTCAAGTGCCTGCTCCAACCAGAAGACCCCAACCGCGTCGGACTCCAAATCAAAATCCTTAAACAAACATCATAAACCCAAATCCAATCAATAGAACCTTCTTCCACGCAAAACACACAGCGTCGAACAAGTTTTATTTTCTTCCATGCACCCACACAAAATCTGCATCAAACTCAAATCGAAAACGCAGATGACCGATTCGAATCTAATTCGAACTTGAAGAATTAAGCCTAGAAAAGGGAAAAAAATTGGTATTGCGTGATTTTTTTTTGGGGGCGTGAGATTTTACTACTTCTTCTGGGAACTTGATTTTTTGATTCTTGCCTTTGTTGGCTTTTGACCCTATTGCTTTCTTAATTTTAAGGAATTATATGGGTTCTTATTGAAAGTTAGTGGACGTGAGTTACTGATTTTGGTTGGATAAGTTTATAATAATACAGGAGTTGTTGGTTGAGATTTTTGTTATTTTATTTTGTTCTTTATTTTCTTTAAGTAGTCGTCTTTAGATCAGTTTAGCTTTGGAGTGTCATTAGTCTACTTTTTCTTTTCTTTTTCTGTTTGTTTTTCCTTTAGTCTAGTTTTTGTTTTGATCCCAATTTAGTTTTTCCTCTTTTGTTTGTTTTATTTCTTGTTTTTTAAAAAAAAGAAGGAGAGAGAGATCGAAGTGAGAAACAATTCAAGCAATAAACAGGGAATTCATAAGTAAAGCGAATTGCAAACAGTGGGATTTTAATTGTTGGTACTACTCAAATTTTCTGGACGGACAGTCATACCCCACTATAAAATTTTCTAAACTCTATAAATGCTGCAAAAATATAGAAATTGCTTGTAAAAATCTTCTGCAGGGACAGCGACTTGCTTGTACAATATTTTAAATTATGTAGTTATTATTCTCTGATTGTTGTGGTTGGATGATATTTCCATAACTGAAATCTTCATTCTCATTGTTTTCAACAATAAAAATAGACGTTGCAAAATAATATAATTGAAAAGTGGTGTTTTGTGAAGTTGACTGTGTCGTATAATTGGATCGTGGATATATATTAGTTCAAATTATTGAACTATTAGCAAAAGAGGTTGCATACTACCCGTAAAACATTGGTCATATCCCTTAGTATTTATACTATACGTGAACGGCCTTAAGACCCTCCTCCCCCTTCTAATTGAGTCGGTTAATTAATAGAGCACAACTCGGTATTTTATACTATTTTGAAGTGAGAATAATTTCTATCTTGCCTTAACTTCATTCAAATGTGTGATTCAAAAAAATCCTTGAGAGAATTGTGGGTTAATAACCCGAGTAGACGTCCTCTTGAAGAGTATGAGCATGAATTATAACTTGCGCGACAAGATTTTCTGAAATTTCGTGAGCCCAATGTCGACAATTTTCAAAATTTTCCATTGACCAACATTTTCAAAATCATGGTATGATCGAAATTGCGATTTTAACTCAAATTTCAATAATTTTGATTATGGGCCACATCCACATCAAAATAGCTTTGAATCCAAGTATAGCTTTGATCAGCATCAATATGGGGTTGTAAACCAAAATTCTCAAAATTATAGCCCATATCAACATCTTGAAAATAACCAAAATTGCAATTTTCCCTCAAATTTCAACAGTTTTGGTTACGAACATATTTTTTATGATCAAAATGATTTCCAATATCATTATCATTTTTCTAAAAATTCAAACAACCACCATTGGAAATAATATTGATCGTGAAATTGATGTGGACTATAATTTTGAGAATCAAAGAATCCAAAATGAGATCTCTCAAATCAACGATTTTAAGGAATATCATCTTAACATTCTTAGAGAGAGGGAAGAAAGGCTAGATAAAAAGATGGGTAAACTTCTTTTTTTAATGACATCTTTTGCAGAACAACGCGAGCAACAAAATCAAATTCATACGTGTGATGGATCAGAAAATAATCCAGTCTTTACTGACAATGAAAATTTTCAAATAACAACTTTGGAAATTGAGAATAACGTTCTAAATGAAGTTGTTCAAAATTCAATAAATGATTTGGACTTCAACTCTTTTCTGGAAAAGATTTAAGCTCAGATTTTGATCTTTCTCTTTCAGGCTGTGAGAAACTTGAAATTTTAGAAATTGAACAGAATAAAAATGTTGAATTTTTCAAAAATTCAAAATTGGAGAAGAATTTTAATTAACATGACTTTTTTGAGGATGAAAACTATAATTCGGTCAACCCAGTCACCAATCTTAGGCCCGGAAAAACAATTGAAAATAATGTCAACGATCCCTATAATCCTTCGCTTCGAACTTCAAATCAAAATCTTGACGCTCTTCCGATGGTAACGAAGGCCAATTCATCTGAATCTTCCAAATCTCCATCTCCTTCGAATGTTGGCAATCCCAACATCTCTTCTTCTGATGTCGGCAACCCCGACAATATCCCTTCTTCGAATGTTGGCAATCCCAGCAACCCATCTTCTATACCTTTACCTCCTTCACTTCCCGTGTCAACACCTTCTTCTTCAAATGACCAAGATTATAAAACATGACAATTCGACATGGTAGAAACTGTTGTTGATGACACGATAGATTTAACATTTCAGAAAGTCTCTCATACTTCAATAGAATTGTCCACGACGTCTTTTGAAGAACTTTCCAAAGACGAACTTAAACTTCTAAATGACAAGAATGAATATATGGAACGTCTCAAAGATAATCCTAATTCCATACCATCGAATGAAATTGTGATTGAAAACTTATATTTATGGGATAATGATCATTTTCGTTTGAATGGTATAAATCACCGTCACAACCTAATTTGCATAGGGAGGATTTTTAATTCAAAAGTTATTGACATGCCTCCTTTACCGCAGAAATCAGATACGAAAACATCATACATCACTTTCAATAAAGGCAAGTATAGGGGGAAAATAAAATCCCATTTTTCACATAACACTCATCATCATTATAGATTTCATATTGCATATGATTTTCATTCACATATAGTGGATAAACTTCATTTCATTTTACAAATAATTTTGCAACTCATTCACCTTTGGGTACGTTATTTCAAATTTAGGAAACATTTATAGTGTGGACACTGTTTTGTCCAAGTGTGGGGGGGGGGGGGGAGACTGCATTGCGTCCTTTTTATGTTTATATTTTCCTTTTTATTTTTTATTTTCATGCATATAGATAAGGCCATCATACATTTTAGATCGTAGTAATATACCTTTTTTTTTTGAAAATACGACTCATTTTAGATTGATACAACAAAATAAGTTAACAATTGTTAATCAGTTGATTGTTTTTTTCTCTCAACTAAGATTGAATAAGAAATATAATTAAAAGTTGATAGTATAACTGGTAAATAGGAAGATTCTTAGGTGATGGCCGTGAAGTCTATTCTAAATTGTAGTCTTTGTTTAATTAGTGGAGGACTTAAAATACTTATATTGGCTTCTCGAATCTTTAAAACTAAGTTATGTTAAGCTGAATTCGCGTAACTCTCTTTGTTCTTATACTTTCAATAATAATAATAATAATCCAAGGGTATCCAACATTGTTATAAATCTAGTGTTGGTGTGCAAACCCGCCAAGCTCTATCCGACATGTTGTTGACAAAATCAGCGTTGGTATATCTTGGTCTCATTTTATGAGTTGGGCACCTAAGGATTACCGACATGTTGTTGACAAAGTCAGCGTCGGTCTGCACAATCAGCCAAGTTCTTTCCTAACTCTCCGTCAGTTCTCCAGGCAGTGCATGGGTGGTATACCTTGGTCTTTAAGTTAGGTGTATGTAATTAATCGTAAATTTTAATTTTTATAGAAATAGAGAATAAGCGATGATGCCCAAGCCCTTCTTGACCTTATTGATTTGACTAGTCATGCACAAGGAATTTAGAATACCACTTTGCGAACTGTGACAAGCAAACGAAGAATTTATTTCATGGCTGCACTATGTTATAGACCAAACCAACTGGCCAAACTGGAATTTAACATTTGTAAACTTGAATTGTGTTGAAAATTTGTGACAAGTTGAGGTATCTAAAATAAAATCAACTGACTAGAAATTAGCAACTTACCTTGTTGTACCTTTTTTCTGAAACAAGTCGTGTTTTCAATTTTTTGTTTTCGTTTGCATTTGTCCATTGCATTCATTTAGTTGCATTAGAACCACAACATACTGCATTCGAATTTTGTGGATAGTATCCGCTGAAACCCTCATGAGACACCACTTGTCCTACTAGGGACACCTAGGGGTTTTACGGCTTGTTGCATACGCTCAATGCAATCGTGTTTCCTATGAAAGTGTGACCTATCTAGTTTAGCTTTTCAAATATTTTTTTTATTTTTCTTTCTTTTTACTCGAGGACGAGTAAAAGATAAGTGTGGGGGCATTTGATTAGCATAAAAATGTGTTTATTTTATGCTCTTATATCTTATCTTTTGTAAATAAATAAATATTACGTTGGGTATTATTTTTTGGTTTTTTATAGATGAGTTGTTCAAGCCTTATGCAGCCTTAAAAATGAAGAATTGATGTTATATACATGTAGAATTGCATAAAAAGCTGTCATTGGAGGCTAGTTGTGTTCACATTTGTCACCTTAGAAGGAGATTGGTAGAAAAGATCTTAGGAAATCAATCAGCTGGACACATGTCAAACAAGGATAAGAGGAATATCTAGCATAATCTTTGATGAAAAAGGCCCATATATTCATAGATTTGATTAGGGTTTTGAAACTCAGCTATAAATACACATGTATACCCATTGCAAAAGATATACTTTTTTCTGCTGTAATTCTTCTGCCATTAATCTAGTTTAATTTTCTTCTTTTCTCTTTTCTGCAATTTTATTTTCTTAGCAATTAGTGTTGTCTACACAATTAGATTTGGTAGAGCATTATTTGTATTTTTCAATTATTTTCATTAGTGATTGACCATTTGATTAGATTCAACAGCAATCCTAATTTATTTTCTGTTGTTATTTAGTTTCCGCACTTTTAATTTCTGTCATTTTTATTGCTTTCCTAGGTCATATTAGATTGAATTGATTAGATTTGGATCTGATTCGATTAAATATTAGTTTTATTGCAGTTTCACTTTTGTTTGTTTTCAAAACCAACCTCCAAGATTTGTCAAACTCGATCAAGAAACATATAAATAATAAATTTTACAATTCCTCCCTGTGTTCGACCTGCATATTACACGATCTGTGAGCTTGCAGTTATTATTACAAAATTCACGCTTTTCTTGTTCTTAGGAAGTGTCGATCAAGTTTCCAATTCCCAAATTCCCTACAAGTTAAAATATCGAGCAGTTATATTTTATTAACGGAAATCCTAATTTTATTCGCTTAAAATAATTTCATTTATTAAATAAATCATTTTGGTTTATAAACTACCATACCTCGATTTTTTTAAGAAATTTTATTTTTAACAAAACTCAAAATCTAAAAGATGAAATCTTGATTGTTCTCTTCCGTTAGAAAATTATAATAGAACATATCTGGAAGATTTTTGTTTTAAAGAATTCCGACTTATATTAGATCCAATACACTCAGGTGAAGTTCAAATTGTAAAACTACGAACTGCTGCTACGCTACGAGCTCGTTTAAATTAAACTAAATCAATACGTTCAAACTTCATCAAAATTAATAAATTTCAACCCCTTTCTCTTATATTTTAATATAAAGTAAGTTAGGTTTCCAAATCTAATCATGAAAATTTCGACTATCTAAAATCGATGAATATTTCATCTTAAATCTATGAAACATCATATCAAGTTAAAATGCACAATCAAATAATTTTAGCACTTATAATATACATGCATCCATATTATAACTTAGTTCAAAATTTTGGAATCAAACTCCGGATTTCAAACACATAAATTCTGGATTCGAAACAATGTTTCATTTTAATCCAAATAATTCCCATGGTAGCAAGTCTTACTTAAAAACTCGAAAATGAACACCAATGGTGCTGTAGACATCATCAGAATTATTTCTAGCGATCGAAGTAAAATTTCTACTTTTAAAATGCTTTAAAATCAATTTATTTTAATAAATACCTTTCAAATAATTGCAACATTCATTTTAATTCTTGAAAAACGATTTTTCAATTTTACCGGAAGTTTAGATCCTTCAATTTTCAACTCAAATCCATTTCCCATTTATAAATATCATTTATAAATTACACTTATATAATTCTATTCTATATAAAATTACTTCACCTAAGTTTTCCCTTTTTTAAATTCATATTAAATAACTTACGTAGGTAAACTTCTTACCCAACATAATCATCAAATGACGTACAGTCAAATCATGAAACTAAATTCACATGGAGTTCGTTTCTAATGTTTTTCTAATTATAAACCTATCTAACCCATACAAAAGAGTGATAAGATTTCTCTTATCAAAATAAACTAGCTAATACCCATAAACTGGTCAAGCACAACTACAAATCAATCAACAATAGACAATGCTCGAGAGTGAGAACAACTAATCAAATAATAAATGAAAATAATAAATTATTATCATTTTCAATCAAACTAATCATCCATAAAACTATGTTTAGTTTGAAAACTCTTTATATGTATAATATATAAAATCTTGGTAAAATTATTTCACTTACAAACTCTTCAAAACAATTCTATGTTAATTCGCCCTGTTTAAGTGTTTAGAAATCCCTAACGACCACGTTGGCCAAACGCATCAATTTGGAATTTATATGTCACTCAACAAATAAATAAACACAATATAAACTATTTTATAACACAAAAATACACTCTCTCACATATATATAATCAAACTCATAATAATGCATTCCATTACCTTGAATATTATTGAATTATGCCACATAACCAAGGTTATCGCTCAACCTTCAGCTCTGATACCATGTGTAACTGGCTAAAAATGCATTGCTCGAATTTCCACACTAATATACTCTCTGTATTCACATGACAAAACTCAAGTATCAAAAACCCAGAAAGTTGAAAGAAAGAAGTTAGAGGGTGAGAAGAAGAAAGAAGGAAAGACTAGAATAGAAAAACAAGAATAACACTATTAGACCAAAAATTGGTTCTAACACCCAAATTATAATGAAATAGAACTAAAAAGCAACGAAGAACACATGATTTATAGTGGTTCGGCGTTAAAGAGCCTACGTCTACTTTCTGTTCTTTTAATTGATGATTTGAATGCAAATACAGCTATGATTCTCACTCAACTTCAAAATTACAATGCATAAAATCACGTAAATATATCAAATATAAACTTTAAGAGATGAATTTGATCTGAATATGATTGTGAAATTCGGATATGAATGAAGTTAGAACTGAGAATTTGCCAAAAGATCCTTTTAAATGCCTCTTGATAGTGTATTTATAGGTGAAAAATCTCCCCGAGGTGGCTTCGGTTCGGAACTGCGTGGCACCCATCCCATAAGAGTCGGGTTCAAAGGCCTCCAGATGGTGACAGCGCATCGATTTAGTGGGAGATCGTGGGAGAAATGGTCGTGCTTGGTCCGAGTCTTCAGGAAACGTGTGTAGCAACGGTCACAAGCTCAGAAAAAAGGGGTTCGGATCAGCCGCCTATGATCCAATCCGATGGGGCTACTTGCTCCCTTTTGATGTTGCTGACGTACTTCTCCGAACCGAACCGATATGATGTTTGCGTCTTTGATCTCTGCTTCTTTCCTGCGCTGGCTCCCTCCGATCCGGACCGGTTGGTGGCTTTCCACTTTTTGCTCTTTGTGTAGCCTAGTTCACAAAGGAGGCTAACATTTTTCCCCCTCGAAGTACACTCTTATTTAAGATAAAGTGTGCTTCGAAGTAGTTTACAAAACAGTCTTCGAATTAAAGCCATTGAATGATCGCTCCCATTCACTTGTTGAGACGTGCCACTTCATAAAGTTATGCCTTTTGTTACTTATATATACCCATAAACCATATGAATTACTTTCTTCATTTTACAACAACTTTAAGAGCTCTTTTTAATGTCCAGTGATTCCTCCAGGTGAGCTTATTCTTTATTTTTCCTCGAATTCAACCTGCGTGCCAAGTCAAGGTGTATGATCCCTTTCGGTTCGGACTCCGACGCGAACGGATTTCCCTCCCGTATTGCTTAACAGTGGACTAACAGGCCAGAATGCCTTTGTGGGCCTGAATCCCGGTCCGAACGGGGTAAAAAAGACTGGGAATACGAGTGGTCACCATAAACTTATATAAATCCGCCTCCCGTCTTCTTCTTCCTCTCCTTCTTTTATTGCTCTCGCCCAACAGATTTTGTAACAACCCGAATTTTATAACATGATAACTTGATGGGGTTAAGTCATGAATCACTTGAATATACTTAACCAATATGACACGGTAAATTTGATGGGGTTAAGCTTGAATATACTTGACCAATCTAACACGGTAATTTGATGGGGTTAAGCTTGAGTATACTTAACCAATCTAACACAGTAATTTGATGGGGTTAAGCTTAAATATACTTAACCAATTTGACACGATGATTTGGATAGGGTTAAGTCATGAACCGCTGGAATACGCTTAACCAACTTGACACGTGATTCGTAGGGCTAAGTCATGAACTTGAATGACAACACTTAGCCAACTTGACATGACATGTAGACGGGTTAAGTCACGAACTTGAATGACCACACCTAACCAACTTGACATGCTAGACTGATAGGCGTTAAGTCTTGAATTTAGATGACAACACTTAACCTGCTGGACGGAAACCCTAGTTACGCGGTCCTTTTCAACAGTAACCCTCTTGAAGGTGTCACGATACCCTAGGGACTAGGCTAGGGTGGGGCACGATTACCGGGCTGATTGTAAGCGACCAGAACGATGGCTGAGTTGGTGAGCCATTGTAGGTTCAGGCGGACTATGGTCGTGCACATGAGTCCGGAGTTGAAAAAGCAGGCATGGGCACCAGTAGTTGTACACTGTGCGTGCTTGGAATGGTGTCAGTGGTTGACACCCTAGGGCTTGATACACCCTAGGGTGGACCTAGCACAGAGTAGCTACATTCGTGATGGGGCCGTATGACACCGACACACGATGAGTTAGTACATGTAGGGAGCCGATCGATTAGATCGTTACGTGGAAAAGGGCGTTGTTCGATAGGTACCATAATCCCTAGTGGTCCTAGGTGGCATAAACCCTGATCGAATCTAGAAAACGTCCAATAGGTAGCATAATCCCTAGTGGTCCTAGGTGGCATAAATCCTAGATGAACACGCGATAATTCATGATAAGGGAATCTGGCCAGAACAAGGATGGCAGTCCGAGCGATTTCAAGGATGGTGACACTACGTTGTAGTGGTACAGAATAACGTGATGGAACCCGTACGATATACGGCAAGGGACTATACATATACATGGAAGGGATGATACGAGTTAGGATGCTAGTACGGTTGGTGCAGAGGAAGTTTGACATGCGATGTTATTCCGAGTTTATCTTGTTATCTTGTTACCTTGTTATCCTGTTACCTTGGTTATCTTGTTACTTGAGTTTATCTTGTTATCTTAGTTTGATCTGTTTATCTTGTCATCATGTTTATGATTACTTTCAGTTTATACATGTTACCTTTACCTGTTTTTAGGCTGAAAGTAGCTAGGACTTACCAGTCTTTATGACTGACCCGGTTTTGTTTCGCCTCTTTTTCTTCCCCCCCCCCCCCAGGTTTACAGGGAGGAAATGTTGCTACTTAGTGCGGATTTTCTGCTTCAAGATCATCATCTATGGCTTGGACTTTTCTTGGCTATGGCTATTTTACTGTTTTACTTGGGGAATAATTTATGACTATGGTTTTATGTTTCTTTATTATTGCAAGACAGGTTTCGATGTAAGTAATTTAATGGCACTTTGATGTAAAAGGTTTTAGACCTTACTACTTTTATAAAGTAATGAAACCATGTTTTCTTCCGCTGTTTTATATGTTATGTCTTGTAATATTTCTGTGCATGTTTACCTAGACAACATCCCTCCAAAGCTAGTGCATTCTCTTGTGAGTGACCCTGGCGGAGGTGGGGTGTTACATTTGGTATCAGAGCCAGGTTACCAGACTGGGCAAAAGTTTTTAAAACCTTCTGAAACTATTTTCCAAAACCATTTTACAAAGAATCATTTTCCAAGAAAAGTTTTAAAGAAAAAGGCTATTCCCCAAAAAGCCATTAGCACTATCCTATGTTCCCTTGATCGAATCTCTTTTCCTTTCTTTCCTCCGCCTGTAGTCACAGTAGTTTTAACTGTGACTAATCCTTTTCTAGCTACGTAAATGTTTTCCGTGCGATGGAGGAAGTTCTCAAGAGACCCGTTACCGTGTTATACAAGAAAGGATAGGAGTGGTTAAGGCGAATGAGGCTCAGAACAAGAAGGTAGTTAAGTACTATAGGACAAGGACATGGGCAAAGAACAAGATCGTGAAGAGGGGAATTGTATACTCTCACCTAAGAGGGATGGTAACATTTCTGTTAAAGGTTTTCCTTTCTATCATCCCGTCAGGACTTTGTTTTGTACATAGCATCCTTTTTTTTAAATCTTGCTTCGATAGTTGAGTCTCTGCACCTTAGTACTAGCACAATAGAGGGTCCCGTTTTTGTCTCAAATCCTGTTGGGGGATCGTCCCATTTATTCATGACTTGTTTGGATTCGAGGACATCTATGACTTTTGGGAATAATGCTGTTGTTTTTGAGCTATGGGTTGATTCTAGGGATGAAGTGGTCATCCCGTAAGGGTGCCATCCTCGGGTCGGAAAGGAGGGTAGTTAGACTCTTGACTTGCCTCGGTAATACCCTCGAAGTCTCATGCAACCTTTAGGGTTCTGTCATGGTTGGTTACCTAGAATCTCTTGATGCATTTGTTGGTAATCCATTCTAGTAGTGTTCTCCACTAAGGCGGACGATTCATTTCGCTTGTGCATGCGTTATGGAAACCACTCTAGTAAGTACACTTGGTAACATGGTTTGCATCTGTTTGTTTTCAAGAGATAGTTCTTCTGCGTGGAATGCCGTATAGTGAGTAAACAAGATCCAGAGTTCACTAGTGAATTTTGGAGAGCTTGCATGAAAACCAAGAGTACACGGATATGGTTGAGCCAAATATACTAGAGGGAGAATAAGTAAAAGTGGAACGAGAGGCGACAATGAAGTGAGTTCCAGCTCATATTTGGAAATAGGAGTTAAGAGGCCACGAAATCATGAGGTTAAAGATAGTCAAAGAACAATGGAATTAAGCTCAAGGAAATGTGACTTAGAAGATTGAAGACAAGATACGCGCATCATATCTCTTTTTAAGAGTATATTCTTGATCCCTGTTTTCCTGTAGAGCTTACCCGCATGCTATCTTTTATGCATATCCTCTCGGTACTATTCTCGATCTTATTTCTGTTGCAAACTCCATAGGGGGTATGACTCATCGGTTAATAATACATGTCAGGGTTTAAAGGTGTCCGTTAGGTTGACTAAACCTTTTGGGCTTTATAGGATATGGGTTGGGTTTAGAAAGGGATTTCTTGTAATCCGAAAAGGAGTTTATCCTGCTTATCTTCTAGATCCTATCTTGAGGACCTTAGGTAGAACCCTATGGATGCAAACATGTATTTGAAACATTTTATGATTGATGTTTGCGAAATGGTTGCAAGTGGTCGCAAGTGGTTGCTCGTGGATGCATGAATACACATTAGGCACTAGATCGGCTCAGACACATTTTCATGTTGCATATGCATGAGTGTTTATACTTGTTGATGGATGAAATTGAATGTGTTATTATGTGAATATTGCATATGGATGAATGATTGTGCACACATATAGTGTTTATGTGACTAGGTGTAGTGACCCGCAGAGCCGCAACATCGGAGTTGACTATATACATCATACGTCTAACCCAAATATCACGAAAATACGAAACATTTTTTTTTAGAAGAAAGAGATAGAAGAAGAACAGAAACAACAACACAGAATCTCACATCGCAGCGGAACAAAATATAATATATCATGACTTTTGAAATAAAAAATCTCAACTGTATAACATACACTTATCAGAGTACAGCTGCAACGACCCGACTTTTTGCCCGGTTTTCGCCGGTAATTAAACCAACTAGAACCGTTCACAAAGGCGGATGGTTATGGGTATTAACATATTTTGAACAAAATAACAGAACTTTTATTGCATATTACAAATGTTACATCAGAGTTACATGGAATATCAGAGCTGCACATATACAGCGGAAGAAAGAAAATATACTCTCAGTGGAAGAAACCAAACGATATAGCGGAAGCTCCAAACTCTAGCGTGAACTCCAACTCAGAGGGCACTCTGAATCTTCTCCAAGGATCCATAACTGTAAAACTAAACACTAGCTGCCTGCGTGGAAATTAGTGGGCACCCAGAGTTTAGGAAGGAACAACAAACTCCAGGTCAGTCGTGGGACTGGTGTGAGATTTCAAAAACAGTTTCTCATTTAGGATTTATTTTAAAGTTGGGCAATTCAACGGACCACGCCGCTAATGCGGAACGGGTTTACTCCATATGAATTTCCGTGCATAAAATCCGCTATGACTTTTGAAAAATGAGAATATCATAAGCTCGTCCCACATCACACAATGCAAGCGCACACCAAATGGGCGAGTTTTGTCTTATGATATCCAGACATGCTTTCATACGTGAAAATCCTCTTTTAATACTATTATATAGCGTGAAAACAATTTCGCAAATAAATGTATTAATCCTAGACGACATGATACCCCATAATATATGTCGCCATATATATGTACAATCAAAATCGTCTGGCTCATATTGGAGATTTGGATTTCCAACTTGATGATTCCTGGCACGAAAGATCAATCGGAACTCAAGCGAAGTGTAATCAAGGGTTTTCCATCCAGACGCGGACACCAATACAAATCGCGAGGCAGATCAACAGTTTTCGACCAGACGCGGCCCCCCGAACATACCCTATTCCAGTTCATAAGTGGTTTTACCCACTGCTGCAGCGGTCATCATCAATTCATATATATATACACAACCTAACCGCCAGTTTCTCATCATCCGGGGTGGGAGGTTTGTCGATGTCACGTCATACACAAAGCTTCGCTTAAATAAGCCATGCTTTGATCATCATTAGCTCGTTCAATCACTTGAGTATGCCACATTGTCAATCTTCCCCATATCACTGATTCAAATCAATACATAACCTCTAAGGACGTAACTTAGAGACGAGAATACTCAATTGCCACAAGTCTGATATATATTCACAAGAATCAGTGCTACGTGGTCAATAACAATGTCAAGACACACAATCCATACTAGTCCATTCTGGGTCTGAATGGAACAAATCCGAGAATCCTTAAATAGATCCAGACCTCATGCCAAACCTCGTATCGGGTGTACACCCCGATTCGAGACATCGGCAGTCAAACCAAATAATCCAAAGATTCCCAGTCTTCATTCGTCATTTCCAAGTCCTCAGTTTGCTCATAACATCGTATTATTACTTGGAATGGTTACCGAACTGAAGTCCGATCCCGGTCTTTCCAAGTAACAAGCGTATTAAAAAAAAATCAGTAGTTATTAGACTATACCGATTTCCAATTCAAACCTCCTTCCCAAATCATTTTTATCTTCGAATAAAGTTAGATTCATTCTTTTAAAACCTATTTTCATTTTAAACCTTTCCTTGGAATATTCGATATTCATTTCCCGATCTTATATATATCGAAACAAATCCATTTATTCATCGTTCTTCTTTTCTTAAGGTGTTCAAACCTTACTTTGGTTTTAGATATCTATTCAAAAGATCGATGTAAGTTTAAACAGAATTTGGTCGACCTATATTCGACATCGATTCACAAATACGGCAAACACCATAAAAAATTTGGATATAAATATGGTTTACTATTTCTGATAGTATTCGTCCAAACTGGGATTCCATATCGAATACATGAGGACCAATTCTATCCCGCTCAATTCCTTTTTAAATTTCAAACTTATCATATCTTATTTGAAATTTAAAATAACTTCATACTATTCAGTTTTACCTCTTTTTTAAAATCTCTCACTACATTTAACAAATTCTTTTCGTAATGGTTCATGGCTTCTCATCTTCAAATTCCAAATCATTTTAAAAAGAATGATTCAATAACGTTGAAAGCGTTACTAAAAAAAATGCTGTGAAATGGTTATTTAACCAAATCGATTCACATATTCTAACTCCATATCTCTCATATATAATAAAATATGATTTATTATATTTCCTGGATTTTTAAATAACTTTATAAATCCATTTTTACACTTTAGAATAAAACCGTATTTCAAATTTCATTTTTCCCAAAACTCAAATCTATTTCAAAAATCATCTTTTCAAATATCGATTTTCATTTCAAATGAAATATAGATTTCAATTCAAACCAATATCGACTATGTATTTGAACCATTTCGCGTTTAAACTTCAGAACTTGATTCAAATAACCCATGAGTAATGGGAATTATTTCCAAAATCTTTTTATTTGAAATTTAAAAATTTATGCGATGCTTAACAAATTTAAATTCCAATTTATTTTTAAATTCAAATATTTTAAATTCAAATTATACTTTAAATTAACCATCACGTTCATCGGACCAGTTAGGGATAGCCAAGGAGAGCAGGAAACTATATTTCCAACCCAAGCCTAGACACCATCCTCTCTGTCATCCTAGAACATTCTGGTGTATATTATTATCATTGAAATGATGTTATAATTATTCGACACTGATAAAACATCGATTCCTTTAAATTTATAAATCATTATTTCATTCTTTTCCAAAATAATATATGTATTCTAATGAAAACAATTGTTGTATAGAACAACGTTACATCCGTATTTCAAATCCTTTTAAAACCCAATTCAATTCGTTAGCACTCTTTAATAACTTTGATTTTCAAACACATTAGCACTTCCTACTAAATAGATTTCCAAATAGTTTTAAATTAAAATTTAAAACCAAATTTAAAATTTTATTTCAAATAAATAAATCTTCATTTTAAATGGAAGGAGAGTTTTAAATTGGTTAACCGGATAACCACACAACTACAGTGTGTGTACATTCATGCAATCAAAATTTACCAATAGTCAAGCACAAATTCCATTCATCACAACCACAACAATAATCAACCATCAACTGTGCGCAGAGCGTTACGGTCAACAACGCTCAGTGTTTACTGTGTTTCAAACTACATGAACCTCCATTGAACAACCGATAACAACCATTCATCACAATACATGATCACAACCAAATATTTAAATTAACGACTGATTTAAATAACTGTAATAACTAATTTAAATTAAACAAATAAATTAGAAATCTCACCTTCTTTGCGCTCGGATTCCATCGTCAAACTCAGTATTGTGAGCGAAACACCGGTTGATTACGTACAAATCTTCACAGCGTTGCTGACTTCACTAATATATCCGCAAATCCGTCCACAACAATCGCGTGCACTCTCGCGGGTGTCGTGCATCAGTCCGTTGCTATTAACACGTATGTATATAATTACATACACATACACAAATTTTTTTTTCTTTCTTTTTTTTCTTTTTCATTTCTTTATAAGGAGGAGACGGACTGTTTTAAGTGCAGAGGGGTTGCGGACTTGCGGATAACTGCGAAGAGAAGTGTTGGAGTGGCTTAAAGGCCTGGAGTTACGAGCGGATGGGAGAGACCTGCGGACTGGATTTGAAACGTGGGAAGGAAAGAGGGTGCGGTTTGGGTACTTGCGGTGCACTGTGGTGTTGGAGTGGGACTTGTGGAAGTGGGTGGTTGAGGTGACAAGGTGCAGGCTGATGAAGGGGTAGCGGTTGTTGGACTGGTAGAGCGGAGTGTGGAGAGGGGAGGCCAAACTGTTTATGAAAAGGGAAAGAGAAGAGAGGGCGGTTGCTTGGAGAGGAAAGGCGGACTGTTTAGGGTAGGTGCGGTAGCAGGCTGTGGTGGAGAGGAGGGTTGTGATCTAAGTGGAGGGGTGTTTGTGTTTGCAGGTGAGTGGTGCGGAACTGATGTGGAGGAAGGAAGTGATCAACAGTATACGAGAGATGGAAGAAAGAAATGCGGAAGATAGAAATGGTGCGTGCTTATATAAGTGAACCAAGGGGCATATTTGTCTATTTAGCAAGGACACATGGCTTTAGCAAATTACATGCATGTTGACACGTTAGAGAACACATGGTCCATATTCACAATCCTTGCTCATACATTATCCACGTAAGGGACACATGCCCCTTCATTTGCATACACACGTGAGGACTTCCATACCATGACACGTTAGGAACACTACAATTTACCCATTTCCCTTGCATAGGTATTTTCTTTCTTAATTTATTTAAAAAAAATTCAAATATACAAGGCGGATGATTTAAATAGTCAAAGCTTGTACAACTCTATGTGTACGCACATATAACCACCTATGTCATTGTTTAATTCATTCCTATCCATCGACTGCGAAAGATACTGAACAGAAAATGAAATCGGGTATAGCGATATGCCATGATTCTAAAACAAAAATAAAACAGACCGGTTAAGCGATTTTGTAAAGTGTCTAACGGACCACATTTGCCCCAAAATACTTTGGAAAAATATATGCTTATATTTCAAATTAAAAATTACGGAAAAATTCAAAAAAATATTTTAAAATGACGCGTACAGAAACTGAATAGATATTTTGAACTGATATTTAATTATAATTTATTTTAAACCAAACAACTTTAAAAATTTAAAATTCATATACATAATAGTTTAAATATTCTATAAAATTCTATAGATCAAATATATCCTTAACTTAAACTTATACTACAAATTTCATCTTTATAAAATTATTTATTTAAACTAATATTCAAAAGATTATAAATCAATGTATATATCATTAGATGCTATCGATTTAACAATGTTCATAAATACATCACTATTTAATATTCATAACATTAAATATAACTTTAAAAATTTATGTAAAATGGATAAAATCATATAGACATTATATAAAAATATTTTTTATGTTTATATCATTACATCTTTAAATATAAATTATAATATTCAAATTATACTTGAAAAATCTTATGTATATAAATAACATTTTTATACCAAGATCTTTATATCAAAACTAGATAGTACTTATTAAAAATATCTTTAAAATAAATTTTTATAATAGAAAATTATTTATTTAACTAATTAAATTAAAAATATATTTGGAAAAATCTCAAACTGTATTATGAAATTCAAATTTAAATTTAGAAAAATCCTGGTTCCTTACAACAGCACTTAGAACATAGCGGAACAACTCTATATAACTAACGCTGAAGCCTCCTGCTCCAAGCTCCTTTAGATAGATCTGTAAAATCCTGAACTACTTGACTGCCCGTACAAATTTAGGCACCCAAGAGTTTAGGTAGAACAAAATAAATAAACTCCGGGTCAGTCATAGGACTGGTATGAGTAAACAATTTAAAACAGTTTCAGAAAACTAAATGATATCTCATAAGACCACGCCGTATAACACGGAACGGGTTTTTCCCTTATGAGAATCGAACCACTTGATTTAACTTTCAAAATCCCTTCGAAAGGAATAATAATCTTTATATCAAAACTCTTTTGATATTATAATAATGTCTAAATCAAGTAAATAACAATCTAGTGGAACATTTGCATCTCATGTTCCACATATATATACAATCATAAACCGCAAGCACGTATTGGGTATTTGATTTCCAACTATGACAAGGTATGGAACCACCTTCCGCTGGTATATCTCTAGAGGAGAATACATCGAGTTCAACAAGAACATCTTGCAACTCAGCCACACATGACCGACCACTCATTTCGCTTGAGTGTATCGAATGTATATCACTAACGGTTGGGATCAGCAACCGTTTCCCGAATGGGACAGCATCGACAATAGATTTTTAGAAGTAAATGAAACTCTAGATCAGGCTATTATACACCCTAATAGGTGCGACCTTCATAGCCATGCTGCTTGCCCGATTTCTGTCATTTACCGATTGATGAGGCCAGAGGCTACGCTTTATCATCACACCAGATTCACTTCGAATGCCACATCGTCAAATCCATCAAATCACTGATTGATGTCCTCAACAGTACATTACGTGTTAGCTAAAAGAAGTTTCCTTCTCCGCTTCCACTCTTGGTACGGTTGAAGAAATCAATGTACGTGACCTTTCTTGAAATACTATGTCAGACATTCATCCATACAAGTCACCCAGGAACAGGATGAACTGAAGACACAATTTCTATAAATAGAAAAAGTCCTTGCACTCTACTCCGTCTTCGGTTATCTTTATATAATCTGATTCGCAACGCTACTGCCAATACGGAGTGGTTCTTCGGATAATAATCCAACCGGTCTCTCCATATTGACAACGATGGACAAAACTTCGATAGTCTGTGATTTAACTATCGAATAAAAACAAGTGTTTCGATAGTCGATGATTTAACTATCAAAGAAAACAAGTGTTCATCCAAACATCCAACAATCACTGAGCCTTTAATTAATATTCCATTAATTAAATCACTTCTCTATTTCTTTATCAATATTTGTTAACCAAATATTTTCAATAACCATATTGACCTGTTACGTTATTTGGAAAACATTTCCGAATATCACCTTCCTTTATTTTCTAAACTTTAGAAAATATATGTTATTTATAATTGGAAAATATTCCAATTACTTATCACTTTTCCAATCTCGTTTATTCCTATACTTAGGAAATATTTATTATTCTATTTCCCAGCTTACACTTATTTGGGTTAAAACGGATGTTGTGTAAAACATCGTTACGACAATCCAAATACTATATTCAACTAACTCTTATCTAACATTGATCTTCGAGCCTGAAATCTTACTGTTCATTTGTTAATAATGAAATCAATCAAGTTGGGGTATAACTACCTCTCAGACCTTGACTGAATAACATTTATAACGTCAAAACAGATATGACTACTTACTCGAACAATCAATAACATACAACTACTTCTTTACCTTTAAACACGTATACTCTTTTTCTTTCTATTCTTACTAGATTTTATTCTTATACTTCCTTTTTGATTATACTATTCTATTTCTAAGTTCGTTTTCTTATCGACTTCTATATATTTCGATACGTTGATTTCTAACTATCAAATTATCTTAAAAATATTCTATCTCCTTAAATTCCCGGAAAAATTCGCCATAACCTCCTTTGTATCGGGAGCATCGGGAAAATCCCCAAACTGCCACACAGGCCTCTCTAATCAAAAAGAAAAAGGAAAAGCCAAGCGGCTTGCCGATACGGCGCATAAAATCTCATATATGAATTAACTACGTACCTTTTTGTCGTGCAATCTATATATATACCTTCTAACACTTTATTCCAAACCTGTCTCCTGTATCTATACCTGCTCAATCTATTTAACTATACCAAATCGTTTTAACTCAATTTGTTAAATAAATTTGTTACTTAACTCTTCAGTCTATTTCACCTTCATATTTGAACATGACATGTTCAAATATATTTTAACTGCATATTAACAAATTCTAATTATACTCATACTCTCGTTCCCTTATCGACTTCTTATTCAAATTCCAATTCAATTCTATTTGAATTCTTTTTATTTAAACTTCATTTGAATTCTATTTTCAAATTCTATAGTTTAAAGTACATTTGAATTCTACATTCAAATTCTGTAGTTTAAAGTCCATTTGAATTCTATATTCAAATTCTATTTGAATTCTCTGCATTATTTATAAACAACGTTTATAACTTTACTTAAAATCCCCCATTATATATTTATAAACAAAGTTTATAAATTCAATTCAAATCCCATCTTTTCATTTATAAACAAAGTTTATAAATTTAATTCAAATCCCATCTTTTCATTTATAAACAAAGTTTATAAATTCAATTCAAATTCCTTCTTTTCATTTATAAACAAAGTTTATAAATTCAATTCGAATCCCGTCTTTTCATTTATAAACAAAGTTTATAAATTCAATTCAATTCCATCTTTTCATTTATAAACAAAGTTTATAAATTCAATTCAAATTCCATCTTTTCATTTATAAACAAAGTTTATAAATTCAATTCAAATTCCATCTTTTCATTTATAAACAAATTTTATAAATTCAATTCAAATTCCATCTTTTCATTTATAAACAAAGTTTATAAATTCAATTCAATTTCATCTTTTCATTTATAAACAAAGTTTATAAATTCAATTCAAATTCCATCTTTTCATTTATAAACAAAGTTTATAAATTCAATTCAAATTCCATCTTTTCATTTATAAACAAAGTTTATAAATTCAATTACTTGTTTTATATATATTCAAAACAAGTTAATATTTACTATAGTTCTTTAAAAATTCAAATTCTATTTATAAAAATAGAATTCCTTTTTAAAATCTCAAATACCCTTTTCTATATTTTTATTAATCAATATCCAGGCCCCATTGGTTTTTATACACCAAAGCAACCAATTATTTATTTTTCTAACACATCATATATGACAGTATATATGCAAATAAATAAAGAAACCGATAATATATTTTTGAGGAATCCTGTTGGATTCCTCCAACCTGTTTTCCTGCATCCACAGACGTTAGTCAACATAGTAATACCCATCCTGCTTCAAGGTAGGATATCGCGGTATAGAAGGTCATCCACTAATCATAGCGTGGGGGCATATAGGGTAATCATCTACTAGTGAAACCGCGGGCATCCACTAATGAGACTGCGGGAATCCAACCAATCATCAACCCAATATATATATATATATATATATCCTAAATAACTAATATATATTTTAAAACAATCAGACAGCATTCAAACAAGCACAGACAATTATTTTTAACTATATAAAAATAATTTCTAAATAAAAGGTGAGATTTACTCACCAAGGTTTTATTTTCTCGAATATCCCAATTAATTTCCATGTTATCGCTGCTACGAATCGTCTCGAACAAATCTCTTTGTACCTACGATTTATTTAATTTAATGATTAACATTTATTTAGATTAACGAATAAATAAATTTCTTATATATACACACACACACACACACACATATATATATATATAATTATATATATCTTTTTCCATTTAATTCAATCGTCAAATCATTTTAATTAAATATCTAACCATTTTATTTATGTACATGAGTTTGAATATAAATCAGACTAGAACAAAACTAAACTAATGGCTTAGATTTTTCCTTGATGATTTCACTAACCATCTCCTTCTACTTTCAAGTTATGACCTCTTCCCTGTTCAATAGTGTCGAACAAACCAGACCCCTTGTAGTCATTTATTTCACTGTAATTAATAATTTAATTACTCGATTTATAAAACATATTTACTGTATAAATTAAAATAAAAAGGAAAAATTGTTTTTACCTTATCCTATTATACCTTCCTTTCCCAGTATTTGCATTAACGACTTCAGGCTTCACAGGAAAACACAGCTACGTCTGCCTTCTACTTCTTCGTTGATTTACCCAGCATACACCGATCCCAGTACAATGCCTCCTCCCTTTTTCAACGCATCTGCTCCAAAACATGTTAGGGCTTCAGGTATCTCGCGGTTTTTGAAATAGCGGTTTCCAAGCTTCCTCCATCGCCACAGTTCCAAGATCGACCCCTTGTGAGCCCTGACTTCACCACAATCACACTGCCCTTCTCTTCCATTCATCAATCCCTTCACCCAACTCACAACCACAATTTCAAATCTCGAACATCCCCAACCTAGCTCGGAGGGAACCCACGACTGATACCCCGTCACTTCTGAGCTTACGAGCGATTCAAACTTGGTCTCGCTTTTGGCAAAATCACGGTTTCATTTTCAGTTTCCATTTCCAGGAGATGAACGAATTAAAGGAAAGGAAGGAACGGTTTCGAGTGTTTGAGGAATGGAATTAAAAGAGGCGTGCGATTTCAAATAGGAAAGGGGCGTGGTTTTTCTTTGAACAGCAAGGCCCAATTTTTCCTCTTTGATGTTTTGATTCTAACCACAAACAAAAGAAATTTATTTTATTTTAATTAGTTTTTAAATCGTACCCTTTTATTTAAAATACTCCACGACTCCGAACTCCTTTATGAACCCAACAACTGACGTTTCTATGGTTTAACCACTATTCCGGACACACTGGGGTAGGTCACGAAGTCTAATTTGATCGTCTGTAGAAGATGTAAATTTAAATTGATATAATTTAAATTCCAAACAATTTATTCTTCGATAATAATTTAATATTATTTCTCCAATTCAAACAGAATTTTCTATTGATCATTCTGAATGGTTTTTAACTCAGTTTTTACTTCGAATTGAATTAACTTTGTATTACGATAATTTAATATATTTGATATTAAATCAAAATTCATTATTAAATCGATAACTCCCTATAAAAATTGATTTATTTACTTAACTCAATATTTAAAATTAACCCATAAGAATTCGGGTCATTACAATCTTCCCCACTTAAAAAAATTTCGTCCTCGAAATTGCTAAGGTAGAAAAAGTGCTACCAACCCATTAACTTTTCAAAACTTATTTATGTTGATACTCAACGTTTCAAACTTCCTTACGTAACTCTCTTTCGAATAAATCCCTATTCGATAACTCCTCCCTTCGAATAACTATATTCGATATCCCTCTTTCGAATAACTAGATTCGAAAACCTTTCTTCGAATAAACTATATTCGATAATCTCTCTTTCGAATAACTAGATTCGAAATCCTTTCTTCGAATAAACTATATTTGATTATCTTTCTTTCGAATAACTAGATTCGAAAACCTTTCTTCGAATAAACTATATTCGATTATCTCTCTTTCGAATAACTAGATTCGAAAATCTTTCTTCGAATAAACTATATTCGATTTACTCTATTCAATTTACTCTATTGGATTTAACTCTTATCGATTAACCCTATTTGATTAGCTCTTTTCACTTAACTCCTTCCGAATAAGCTATATTCGATAACTCCTTTTACTCTATTCGAGTAAACTATATTCGATTAACTCCTTTAATTCTATTCGAATAATTAATATTCGATAACTCCTTTTAACTCTATTCGAATAAACTAATATTTTGATTTAACTCCATTCGCTTGACTCTAGATCGCAGCGATCACAATGGTTACACCTGATTCCCCCAGGAAACATCCGACCGCCCTAGGCTATCTGCAGCCCTGCAAATTACGCTAGCAGTCATACGAAATGGCAAATTATCCTGAGTAACTATGTTTGACTAACTCTATCTCAATAACTATATTTGATCAACTTTAATTGAATAACTAACATTCAATTAAATCCTAATTCGATTAACTATGTTCAATTAACTCTATCTAGTTAACTCTTAATTTGAATAACAAATATTTGATAAATTCTAATTGAATAACTAATATTCAATTAACTCTACGGATTAACCCTAACTAGTTAACTCTAACTGGTTAATTCTTACTCTAATCGATTTATTCTGACTCTAATCGATTATTTCTAACTCTAATCGACTTATCCTATTCGAATAACTCCTATTGGATAACACTTATTCATTTATAAAGATTTACTTTTAGTAATGGTTCTTCACTTTATAAATGTTCTCTTTAATAACGCCACTTCACTTATACAAGTGTTGCGTACCCCTTCTATTTAAAACTATCGGTGTTAAAAACCAATATCTCTTCTCAATATAAGTTCAGACTTATATATTCCATTTATCGAATGATAAATATTTAATTTAATTTCTAAACTGTTATTTACAAATTTATCTCTTCTATTTATCTGTTAAAAACAGATTTCCATTTTCTATTCATCTTCTAAATATTCCTTTGATTAAATTCTATTTATTTAACAAATAAATATCTCATCTATAACATTCTATTTATTTTCTATAAATAAATATTTCCATTTAATCCATTTGTAAATGTTTTACAATATTTCTCCTTCTATTTGTTTGCACATAACTTCCTTTGTATTTGTGTTACAAATATATTTTCTTTATTCACACCCAATTCATATTTCATTCACATGATTTTACTCAATTTATTCGTTTCGATCCATTTAACTTACTTAAGTTAAATTTAATTTCAATCATTCAAATTCCCATTAACTAGTTGCTAATTAACCGTTTTGCCTATTTCACCCTTTTTATTTGAATATAACTTGTTCAAATATATGTCAACTTAATTATAAACTAATCTAATTATATTTTCAACTTGAGTTATATATTCAATTTCGAATATAAATTCTCAATCTCTTTCACTTATCCAAAAACCCAATTTCGATTCAAATTTCCTTTGATTAATTGTTCTCCAATTTAGTTAATTCTATTTAACCATTTAAAATATGATTTTTGTCTTAAAAATCATTTCACTTACTTCACTAGAGTTCATATTTATTTTATATCTTCAGTCTGGATTTTTCTAATGCCAATTCGGATTTTATTTCCTTAAAATCCTTTTATTTATTTAATTAAACCGTTATGGTTTTATAATGGTTCTAGCGCTGCTTTTCTAAAATTTTGATTTTGACATAACTCAAAATCTATACGACAAAATCCAAATCTCTTTCATTAGAAAACTATTGTTCAAACGATCCCGACGGTTCTTATTTCAAAGAATTCCGACTTCAACTGAGTTCTGTATACTAAATTGAAGTTCGAATCGCTAATTTACGAACTGCCACGCTACGGCGAGCTCGTTTTAATTATTTTTACAAATATAAACATTTTAACTTTGTTTATAATAAATTCAACTCCATTCTGATATATTTTTAATATGTATCAAATCCATTTCACAAAATATTCTCGATCTATTTCACTTCTAATATTCAAATCCTATATATTTACAATATTTAAATTCCATTTGAATTTCTTTACTCAAACTCTATATTTGAATTTCCTTCTATTCAAATTCTATTTCAATTCCTTATCTTCAAATTCTATTTGAATTTCTTATCTTCAATTTCTATTTGAAATCCTTTATTCAAAATCCATTTCAAATCCCTTATTCAAATTCCATTTGAAATCCTTTATTCAATTACTATTTAAATTCCTTTTATTTAAAATTCTATTTCAAACTTTATATTTTCTTTGAATTCTAGTATTCAACCTCCAATTTATATTCTCTTTGAAATTCTATTTAACCAAATTCCATTTGAATTCTAATATTCAAATCTCTATTTAACTTTTCTTTATTCAAATCCATTTGAATTCCTTTTGAATTCAAATTCCATTTCAATTTTTCTTATATAATTTCTATTTGAATTTTTCTTATATAATTTCTATTTGAATTTTCTTTATTCGAATCCCATATTTTCCTTTGTATTTTACTTCTATTTGAAATCTATATTCCTATTCCTATTTCAAAATTCCTTTTAAGTAATATAAATATATACATATATATATATATATATATATCTCAAATTCAAAACATTTGAATTTTCAAACAACTTGTTTTTTTTCAAACAAATTTCCATCAAAACTTTTCTAAGGCAGCAATTCATCACTTAGAAACTCGAAAATGAACATTGGTGATGTTACGACCATCATCATAATTATTTCCCAGCCACTGAAGTGAGTTCAGTGCTACATTACTTGATATTCATTTAGAAAAATATTTTCCAAACTCCTAGGATTTTAAATTCTGAATTCTGGTTGGAATTCAATTTCAATTTATCACATTTGTATATTTGATTTCATATACAAATTCCATTGGTTATATATAACTATTTCAGTTTTTATAATCTAATTTGATTAAAATCCTAACAATCAACTTAACTATTTAAAAACAATATTGTGTCCAATCTTCTGTTCAAGTGTTTATAAACTCCTATCGACATTGTGGCGTCCCATGATTCGACCAAAATTTATAATCCACTCAACAGACTAGTCAACACAATATAAAACAGTTTTTATATCAAATAACAAGTACGCTCTCTCGTATGTATATATATATATACACTCAACTCATTCTAGGATACTACTGATCCTATCTCTAATAAGCACATTCCAACAAGCCTGGGTATTTTCTCAACCTAAGCTCTGATACCAACTGTACCCGTAGAGCCGCAACATCGGAGTTGACTATATACATCATACGTCCAACCCAAATATCACGAAAATACGAAACATTTTTTTTAGAAGAAAGAGATAGAAGAAGAACAGAAACAACAACACAGAATCTCACATCGCAGCGGAACAAAATATAATATATCATGACTTTTGAAATACAAAATCTCAACTGTATAACATACACTTATCAGAGTACAACACTTACAACATAGCGGAACAACTCTATATAACTAACGCTGAAGCCTCCTGCTCCAAGCTCCTTTAGATAGATTTGTAAAATCCTGAACTACTTGACTGCCCGTACAAATTTAGGCACCCAAGAGTTTAGGTAGAACAAAATAAATAAACTCCGGGTCAGTCATGGGACTGGTATGAGTAAACAGTTTAAAACAGTTTCAGAAAACTAAATGATATCTCATAAGACCACGCCGTATAACACGGAATGGGTTTTTCCCTTATGAGAATCCAACCACTTGATTTAACTTTCAAAATCCCTTCGAAAGGAATAATAATCTTTATATCAAAACTCTTTTGATATTATAATAATGTCTAAATCAAGTAAATAACAATCTAGTGGAACGTTTGCATCTCACGTTCCACATATATATACAATCATAAACCGCAAGCACGTATTGGGTATTTGATTTCCAACTATGACAAGGTATGGAACCACCTTCCGCTGGTATATCTCTAGAGGAGAATACACCGAGTTCAACAAGAACATCTTGCAACTCAGCCACACATGACCGACCACTCATTTCGCTTGAGTGTATCGAATGTATATCACCAACGGTTGGGATCAGCAACCGTTTCCCGAATGGGACAACATCGACAATAGATTTTTAGAAGTAAATGAAACTCTAGATCAGGCGATTATACACCCTAATAGGTGCGAACTACATAGCCATGCTGCTTGCCCGATTTCTGTCATTTACTGATTGATGAGGCCAGAGGCAACGCTTTATCATCACACCAGATTCACTTCGAATGCCACATCGTCAAATCCATCAAATCACCGATTGACGTCCTCAACAGTACAATATGTGTTAGTTAAAAGAAGTTTCCTTCTCCGCTTCCACTCTTGGTACGGTTGAAGAAATCAATGTACGTGACCTTTCTGGAAATACTCTGTCAGACATTCATCCATACAAGTCACCCAGGAACAGGATGAACTGAAGGCACAATTTCTATAAATAGAAAAAGTCCTTGCACTCTACTCCGTCTTCGATTATCTTTATATAATCTGATTCGCAACGCTACTGCCAATACGGAGTGGTTCTTCGGATAATAATCCAACCGGTCTCTCCATATTGACAACGATGGACAAAACTTCGATAGTTTGTGATTTAACTATCGAATAAAAACAAGTGTTTCGATAGTCGATGATTTAACTATCGAAGAAAACAAATGTTCATCCAAACATCCAACAATCACTGAGCCTTTAATTAATATTCCATTAATTAAATCACTTCTCTATTTCTTTATCAATATTTGTTAACCAAATATTTTCAATAACCATATTGACCTGTTACGTTATTTGGAAAACATTTCTGAATATCGCCTTCCTTTATTTTCTACACTTTAGAAAATATATGTTATTTATAATTGGAAAATATTCCAATTACTTATCTCTTTTCCAATCTCGTTTATTCCTATACTTAGGAAATATTTATTATTCTATTTCCCAGCTTACACTTATTTGGATTAAAACGGATGTTGTGTAAAACATCGTTACGACAATCCAAATACTATATTCAACTAACTCTTATCTAACATTGATCTTCGAGCCTGAAATCTTACTGTTCATTTGTTAATAATGCAATCAATCAAGTTGGGGTATAACTACCTCTCAGACCTTGACTGAATAACATTTATAACGTCAAAAAAGATATGACTACTTACTCGAACAATCAATAACATACAACTACTTCTTTACCTTTGAACACATATACACTTTTTCTTTCTATTCTTACTAGATTTTATTCTTATACTTCCTTTTTGATTATACTATTCTATTTCTAAGTTCGTTTTCTTATCGACTTCTATATATTTCGATACGTTGATTTCTAACTATCAAATTATCTTAAAAATATTCTATCTCCTTAAATTCCCGGAAAAATTCGCCATAATCTCCTTTTGTACCAAGAGCATCGGGAAAATCCCCAAACTGCCACATAGGCCTCTCTAATCAAAAAGAAAAAGGAAAAGCCAAGCGGCTTGCCGATACAGCGCATAAAATCTCATATATGAATTAACTACGTACCTTTTTGTCGGGCAATCTATATATATACCTTCTAACACTTTATTCCAAACCTGTCTCCTGTATCTATACCTGCTCAATCTATTTAACTATACCAAATCGTTTTAACTCAATTTGTTAAATAAATTTGTTACTTAACTCTTCAGTCTATTTCACCTTCATATTTTAACATGACATGTTCAAATATACTTTAACTGCATATTAACAAATTCTAATTATACTCATACTCTTGTTCCCTTATCGACTTCTTATTCAAATTCCAATTCAATTCTATTTGAATTCTTTTTATTTAAACTTCATTTGAATTCTATTTTCAAATTCTATAGTTTAAAGTACATTTGAATTCTATATTCAAATTCTATAGTTTAAAGTCCATTTGAATTCTATATTCAAATTCTATTTGAATTCTCTGCATTATTTATAAACAACGTTTATAACTTTACTTAAAATCCCCCATTATATATTTATAAACAAAGTTTATAAATTCAATTCAAATCCCATCTTTTCATTTATAAATTCAATTCAAATTCCATCTTTTCATTTATAAACAAAGTTTATAAATTCAATTCAAATTCCATCTTTTCATTTATAAACAAAGTTTATAAATTCAATTCAATTCCATCTTTTCATTTATAAACAAAGTTTATAAATTCAATTCAAATTCCATCTTTTCATTTATAAACAAAGTTTATAAATTCAATTCAAATTCCATCTTTTCATTTATAAACAAAGTTTATAAATTCAATTCAAATCCTGTCTTTTCAATTATAAACAAAGTTTATAATTTCAATTCAATTCCATCTTTTCATTTATAAAAAAAGTTTACAAATTCAATTCAAATTCCATCTTTTCATTTATAAACAAAGTTTATAAATTCAATTCAAATTCCATCTTTTCATTTATAAACAAAGTTTATAAATTCAATTACTTGTTTTATATATATTCAAAACAAGTTAATATTTTCTATAGTTTTTTAAAATTCAAATTCTATTTATAAAAATAGAATTCCTTTTTAAAATCTCAAATACCCTTTTCGATATTTTTATTAATCAATATCCAGGCCCCATTGGTTTTTATACACTAAAGCAACCAATTATTTATTTTTCTAACACATCATATAGGACAGTATATATGCAAATAAATAAACAAACCGATAATATATTTTTGAGGAATCCTGTTGGATTCCTCCAACCTGTTTTCCTGCATCTGCAGACGTTAGTCAACATAGTAATAACCATCCTGCTTCGAGGCAGGATATCGCGGTATAGAAGGTCATCCACTAATCATAGCGTGGGGCGTATAGGGTAATCATCCGCTAATGAAACCGCGGGCATCCACTAATGAGACTGCGGGAATCCAACCAAACATCAACCCAATATATATATATATATCCTAAATAACTAATATATATTTTAAAACAATCAGACAGCATTCAAACAAGCACAGACAATTATTTTTAACTATATAAAAATAATTTCTAAATAAAAGGTGAGATTTACTCACCAAGGTTTTATTTTCTCGAATATCCCAATTAATTTCCATGTTATCGCTGCTACGAATCATCTCGAACAATTCTCTTTGTACCTACGATTTATTTAATTTAATGATTAACATTTATTTAGATTAACGAATAAATAAATTTCTTATATATATATACACACACACACATATATATATATATATATATAATTATATATATCTTTTTCCATTTAATTCAATCGTCAAATCATTTTAATTAAATATCTAACCATTTTATTTATGTACATGAGTTTGAATATAAATCAGACTAGAACAAAACTAAACTAATGGCTTAGATTTTTCCTTAATGATTTCACTAACCATCTCCTTCTACTTTCAAGTTATGACCTCTTCCCTGTTCAATAGTGTCGAACAAACCAGACCCCTTGTAGTCATTTATTTCACTATAATTAATAATTTAATTACTCGATTTATAAAACATATTTACTGTATAAATTAAAATAAAAAGGAAAAATTGTTTTTACCTTATCCTATTATACCTTCCTTTCCCAGTATTTGCATTAACGACTTCAGGCTTCACAGGAAAACACAGCTACGTCTGCCTTCTACTTCTTCGTTGATTTACCCAACATTCACCGATCCCAGTACAATGCCTCCTCCCCTTTTCAACGCATCTGCTCCAAAACATGTTAGGGCTTCAGGTATCTCGCGGTTTTTGAAATCGCGGTTTCCAGGCTTCCTCCATCGCCGTAGTTCCAAGATCGACCCCTTGTGAGCCCTGACTTCACTACAATCACACTGCCCTTCTCTTCCATTCATCAGTCCCTTCACCCAACTCACGACCACCATTCCAAATCTCGAACATCCTCAACCTAGCTCGGAGGGAACCCACGACTGATACCCCGTCACTTCTGAGCTTACGAGCGATTCAAACTTGGTCTCGCTTTTGGGAAAATCACGGTTTCATTTTCAATTTCCATTTCCAGGAGATGAACGAATTAAAGGAAAGGAAGGAACGGTTTCGAGTGTTTGAGGAATGGAATTAAAAGAGGCGTGTGATTTTAAATAGGAAAGGGGCATGGTTTTTCTTTGAACAGCAAGGCCCAATTTTTCCTCTTTGATGTTTTGATTCTAACCACAAACAAAAGAAATTTATTTTATTTTAATTAGTTTTTAAATCGTACCCTTTTATTTAAAATACTCCACGACTCCGAACTCCTTTATGAACCCAACAACTGACGTTTCTATGGTTTAACCACTATTCCGGACACACTGGGGTAGGCCACGAAGTCTAATTTGATCGTCTGTAGAAGATGTAAATTTAAATTGATATAATTTAAATTCCAAACAATTTATTCTTCGATAATAATTTAATATTATTTCTCCAATTCAAACAGAATTTTCTATTGATCATTCTGAATGGTTTTTAACTCAGTTTTTACTTCGAATTGAATTAACTTTGTATTACGATAATTTAATATATTTTATATTAAATCGAAATTGATTATTAAATCGATAACTCCCTATAAAAATTGATTTATTTACTTAACTCAATATTTAAATCCATATTAAATATTTAAAATTAACCCATAAGAATCCAAGTCATTACACTAGGACTATTTGCATACATGTGGATTCATGGCACTAAACATATTTTGCATTGAGGAGATCAGTCAGGCCTGATCATTTGCATTAGATAAGGAACATATACACACACTTTCTGCATATGTTCATATGGCATTAGAAATCTTTTAAGGACAATGGTTGCTTGTGGATGATGTTTTGAGTAGATGGATGATGGATGGTAGGATACGTTCTTCCTAACTTAGAGATTTCGGGGACGAAATCCTATAAGGTGGGGGAGAATGTAACAACCCGAATTTTATAACATGGTAACTTGATGGGGTTAAGTCATGAATCGCTTGAATATACTTAACCAATCTGACATGGTAAATTTGATGGGGTTAAGCTTGAATATACTTAACCAATCTAACACGGTAATTTGATGGGGTTAAGCTTGAATATACTTAACCAATCTAACATGGTAATTTGATGGGGTTAAGCTTAAATATACTTAACCAATTTGACACGATGATTTGGATAGGGTTAAGTCATGAACCGCTGGAATACGCTTAACCAACTTGACACGTGATTCGTAGGGCTAAGTCATGAACTTGAATGACAACACTTAGCCAAATTGACATGACATGTAGACGGGTTAAGTCACGAACTTGAATGACCACACTTAACCAACTTGACATGCTAGACTGATAGGGGTTAAGTCTTGAATTTAGATGACAACATTTAACCTGCTGGACGGAAACCCTAGTTACGCGGTCCTTTTCAGCAGTAACCCTCTTGAAGGTATCACGATACCTTAGGGACTAGGCTAGGGTGGGGCACGATTACTGGGATGATTGTAAGCGACCAGAATGACGGCTGAGTTGGTGCGCCATTGTAGGTTCAGGCGGACTATGGTCGTGCACATGAGTCCGGAGTTGAAAAAGAAGGCATGGGTACCAGTAGTTGTACACTGTGCGTGCTTGGAATGGTGTCAGTGGTTGACACCTTAGGGCTTGATACACCCTAGGGTAGACCTAGCACAGAGTAGCTACATTCGTGATTGGGCCGTATGACACCGACAAACGACGAGTTAGGACTTGTAGGGAGCCGATCGATTAGATCGTTACGTGGAAAAAGGGCGTTGTTCAATAGGTAGCATAATCCCTAGTGGTCCTAGGTGGCATAAACCCTGATCGAATCTAGAAAACGTCCAATAGGTAGCATAATCCCTAGTGGTCCTAGGTGGCGTAAATCCTAGATGAACACGCGATAATTCATGATAAGGGAATCTGGCCAGAACAAGGATGGCAGTCCGAGCGATTTCAAGGATGGTGACACTACGTTGTAGTGGTACATAATAACGTGATGGAACCCGTACAATATACGGCAAGGGACTATACATATACATGGAAGGGATGATACGAGTTAGGATGCTAGTACGGTTGGTGCAGAGGACATTAGACATGCGATGCTATTCCGAGTTTATCTTGTTATCTTGTTACCTTGTTATCCTGTTACCTTGGTTATCTTGTTACTTGAGTTTATCTTGTTATCTTAGTTTGATCTATTTATCTTGTCATCATGTTTATGATTACTTTCAGTTTATACATGTCATGTTACCTTTACCTGTTTTTAGGCTGAAAGTAGCTAGGACTTACCAGTCTTTATGACTGACCCGGTTTTGTTTCGCCTCTTTTTCTTCCGTTTCCCCCCCAAGGTTTACCGGGAGGAAATGTTGCTACTTAGTGCGGATTTTCTGCTTCAAGATCATCATCTATGGCTTGGACTTTTCTTGGCTATGGCTATTTTACTGTTTTACTTGGGGAATAATTTTTGACTATCGTTTTATGCTTCTTTATTATTACAAGACAGGTTTCGATGTAAGTAATTTAATGGCACTTTGATGTAAAAGGTTTTAGACCTTGCTTCTTTTATAAAGTAATGAAATCATGTTTTCTTCCACTGTTTTATATGTTCTGTCTTGTAATATTTTTGTGCATGTTTACCTAGACAACACCCCTCCAAAGCTAGTGCATTCTCTTGTAAGTGACCCTGGCGGAGGTGGGGTGTTACAGATTTTGCATCGAAACCCAAAAACTTCAAAAACTCCGAAACTCTCTCATTCTTCTTTAAATTAAACAACTTGGTAGATTTAAAAATATCAAGTTACCTTGCTGTAATCGTTTTCAATTTAGATTTGTGGTAAAATTGGGCGATTCGAACATGGTGTTTGTTTAATTCTGACGCCGTGGCCTTCTCTCTCCTCGCCGTCGTTGTTGGTGGTTCTGTCACCACCTCGAGGCGTTGGGAGAGGGGATTAGGATCTCACTGGATAGTTGAGCACGTAAGTGCTTGGTCTTAATTGGGGTTTGTGAAATGGAGTTGGGTTCGGTATTGGTTAAGCGAGATGGAAAATGAAGAAGATGAAGAAGAAGGGAGGATATGGGATCGGTTCGGGTGGAGAAATGTTGGAGTGAAGGGAAGGGAAAGATGTTCACAAGACCGGATCGGGTCAGAGCAAAAGAAAGAACAAAAAAGGGGGAAACAAAGCCTACCTGGCCGGGTCGGATCGGAGTAAGAGACAAGGAGGAGAAGAGGCATGATTATTCAAGTCAATCCGAACCGATCCGGTCGCCTACGTCCGAACCGATCCGGATTTACTTTACTGGGTGTGAATATCTACTTCAGACCGAAACATGACTTTGCTCTCCGATCCGATCCCAATGTACATACCCAAACCGAACCGAAACAGTCCAACTCAATGCGCGATAATTTATCCAACTAGCTTAATCAATGCTTGGCATAACCTTCAACTTGATGAACAGTTAGGATAGCGCCTTACGAACATAACAAACATCAAGAACTATTCTGAAACATTGTTACTCCTTTGAATCTTTACATCACACTCTCATGTGTTTACTTTGCGTCTTTAGTACACGTAGTACACACTTTAGTTCACATACACACACGGGGGGATGCGGGCTATCTTACTATAACTTATGTTATTACTTCTTCAGTAGTCTAGTGATCATGGCCGAGAGACGTTCATCTAGGTTAGCAAAGAAGATAGAAGTTGCGGAAACTTCTGAGAGATTTGCTCTTGATGACATATCTTCTTCCTCAGATCCCGAATGGGACGATGAGGGCTCAAATTATGAAGTAGGAGCACGTAATAGCGAAATGCCTTCCGATAGTGAAGTTTCTCTGGGCAATGAAGAGGAAGGAGGGATAGGAGATAATCGAGCTTCTGATGAGTTTGAGTCCGCCATTATTTTGGAATTACCTAAAGATTCTGTTGAATCGACGATTGATGACGACAGACTTGTTCGAATACGTTTAAAGCATGAGATACTGAAAAGAAATACCCTGGTGCCATTGAAAGTTGATCGTCCTCACAATCCTCCGAAAGGATTTATGGCAGTTACTCGATTGATGTGTATGGTTAGGGCTATTCCACCATTCCCGCCTTTTGTCGTCGACTTTCTGAGACAGATGCGGACTGCCCCCATGCAGTTACACCCCAACTCTTATGCTTATTTATATACCTTATATATAGCATACAGAGAGGTTTTAGGTATAGAGCCTACTTTTGATGACGTCCACTTTTTTTATAATTTCAAGCATTGGACTCGAGAAAATCCTTCCTTCTCCTATTTTGAATCAGTCCCAAAGAGAAAAATTATTTCAGCTCCATTTAGCAGCAAGGTCGACGATTCTAAGCTCGAATGGTTTTATATCAGGCAACAGCCGGGGTGCGCCAGGAGATGGACCAAATCAAGTAAAGCATCGATCTTCTAGATTTCAATTTTGAATGTTCATGCCAACGCATTAACCTGCTTTTCTCTTTCATTCGCAGTTGATAACCCGAAACAAATATCGAATCAATTATACTTTGATCGGTTGCATCGGCTTCTCAATGGCGATCAAAAGTTTCTAACCATCGACAAAGTTCTTAAGGACGAGTACCTCCATCATCACGGGTTACTATCCATTACCCGTAGCATAGGTCATGGGTCGGGTCCATATGTATACATACCCCAAGTGGACATTATTCCTTAAAAGGGCGAGGGCTCGAGAAATCCAGCAATACCTCTTCGGACTTCACCTTCTCCATCTCCAACTTAGGATGACGAGTTAGCCAACATAGCTGAAAAGCACAGAGAAGGGTATACCATCCTTAATGATGCTATTTCTCCTGAGAAGTCAACGTCCCCTAAAGAGTTGCCAACAGACGCTTCTCAAGGAGATGTCCCTACCACTGACGATTCCACAATTCAGGGTTTAGGAGATCTCTCCCTACCTGAAACCATCTATACTTCAGAGGACTTTGGCACAAATCCTTTAACTTTCACTTCTTCAGGGAAGACTACTCTCGTGAAGGCCAAAAAGCCCACTCGCGCTAGTCTGGCTTCAGACTCGGGTTTTTCGGGGAGAACACCACTTAGAATGCACCCAACATAATAGCACCACATGTCGCAGCACTCACTTCTCATGTGAACACTGATTCTGAATTCCTTTACATTGTTGCGCAGGTACAATGTCTCGCCCCTACTATGATGTCAGGAAAATACGTCGTAGCTTGTCTAGACCTCCTTCTGATGTCTAGCATGATCACCGTGAAAGCCGGGGTAGAGATGACATAAGGCCTTATGATTCTTATTGACCACACACCTCGCGCTCTCGCTCCCCCGTCCGGTCGGATCCAGACCGATATAAAAGGTATCAGAATCGTCGAGGAGAAGATACATCGCAGCCCAAAGACCGAACTTCTCCTCACGACAAACACAGTCTGGAAAAAGTCCACCGAAACATAACGATTCACGAGACAAACATAAGGTTTCTGAGAAGCGACCTGGAAAGGGTGATACAGCTATCGTGCCTACTAAACGTACTAAGCTAACGTACTGCAAACCTCCACCACTAGATGTTCAGTCCAAAATTAAGTTGGCATATCTAGAAAAGCAGTTTCCAGACCATTATTTTTAAAATCTGACTTTCTTACCTGCTCTTGAGCCTATTTCCTCAAAGTGGGAAGATGAGGTTAAAGCGAAGATTGACGCAGTCGAGAAGCAGTACTCGGAGATGTTCAAATATTCACGCAATATCTCCAGAATCATTCGGACTTTAATTACAGATGTTAATTCGATGAAAAAAACTGCAGATGTCGATGAAAAGGCCTTGAAAATTTTGGAGAAAGACCTTGAGGACACACAGGCTCAACTTGCCATTGCTCAACGAGAGGCTAGCAACTTCAAGCAGCAATTTGAGGAGTTACAGAAGCGTTATCATGACTTGCTGGAATCTCATAGTCAAGAGCGTTTGGAGTTGAATAAACAAGCGGAAGATGCTAAGTCGGACAATGTTAAAATGCTACTGGCTTACAATACTCTTGACCAAGAGAAAGCTGAGTTAGCTAGAAAAAATGCCGAACTAGAAAAACTAAATGCTGACTTGGAGTCCAAGTTAATGGAAGCCAAGAATAAGCCTTCCCTAGCCGAGGGGAATGTGGAAAATGTCATTAAGTCTGCTGAAGGAACCCGTAAACAGCTGTCAGAGGCTCAGGAAGAAGTGCACGGTTTTGGCGAATTATTGATTGAATTCTTCGCGCATATAATTTGTCGCCGAAACATCTCTTGAATTGAAGACTATCCAACTACCTTGGTTCACATATGGAGTCAAATTGTCGAATGGGAGAAAGAGGAACTTAAGGTAGACTTCATCGACGAAGATAAACTTATGGAAAAGTATATGAGAGATGATGAGCCGGCACGCCTGGCCGAGGGGCGTCGTCTCATTGTCGCTGCTATGAAGGAGGAGAAACGGATGGCCAAACAAAAGAATATCCCTGAGGCTAGTTCTTCTTCTACTACCACTGAAACTTCTGAAGTCAAGGGATATGATCTCGAGAGCCCGGGGATCCCTCAAGCGTCTCTTTTATCTCCTATACCTGAATCAGCGTCAGAGACGGCAGTCACTCCCATTGAGAAATCATCGGAAGGTATTTCTAACTTTTCACCTCAATTCGTCAAGGTCGTCTCCACTTTTCACCACATAATTGGGAAATCGATGGAGGATCCTTTATTTTCTCCTGAGATGATAACTATTGCTTCTCATTATGTAGGTGTTGAACCGACCGAGAAGACTGACATACATCAGGGAACCACCACTGGGGTAAAATCCGCGGAAAAGACTCAAGGAGGACAGGATACGGCTACCGTTGTAGGGTTAGGAGGGGGAGCTGAACTGTCTAAGGCCGACACTTCTCATGATGACGAGATGATTTATGCCTTAAAAGACGACGGTGGTAATGAAGGGCAAGAAGAAGATCCTGATGTGGCTGTAATTGGGGATTCAAAAAGCGCCGATGACTTCACTTTGGCTAAAATGAAAGCCAAACAAGACAAACGTATGCAACTAAAAGTTGAAGACCTGAACCCTGAAAGCCTTAAGCCTCTTGCAGTGGTGGATCCTGGATCAAGGTTAGTCGTTAAGCTTTCAACTAGGTCTATTACAGAAAAGCTTACTAAAAAGTCTTCTCTTGATTCCAGCATTCCGACTCCTGGGAAAAAATCAACCGATGCTAGCACTTCGAATGCAGAGAAGAAAAAACCAAAGCACATTATGACTGATGTCAAAAAAGAGGCTAAGAATGCACAGAAGGCTGCCAAAAAATCCAAGTCCACTCCAAAGCCCAAGCGATGAAGTGCTTTGTTTTATTTTGATACTCAATTGGTCCGAAATTGTTGCAGCGAGTGCGGCCCTCGCATCTTTTTTTTGCTTGTTTTCCTTGTACAAACTAACATGTTTGTAAATAAAAATAGTTTATTTCTTGCAATGTCTGATAGTTGTTAGTTTAGCACTTAAGCGAAAATGCAAAAGTATATCATATTAAAGTTATATAATGAAGTCATTGTTAAGGGGAATATGTATGCCCATATATACCCCCAGCCAATCTTGGGTAACTGAGCAAGAATTATTCAAGACTGATTAAATTAAAAATGCAATTGCCCCCGATTCTCTGACGAGGCCATATTCCTTTCGTCATTGATGCCTATTCGTTCTAGCATCTTTATACTCTCTTGTCTCATAACCCGGTTAGAGTATCGTTGAGGCGGTCTCTTATCTGGGTGCACCTTCACGCCTCAAGGGACGTCGTCTTCCCGTCCTTTATACTCTCTCTCGATTCTTGAGAGTTAGAGTTAAGAATGTCGTCTTCCCATTCTTCTATGTTTTATCGTACAAACAGTCATTTTATTTGCTCTTGCACATAGATCATCTCCAACTTTCCAAATTTAATTTAACATTTTGTGTTTCATGGTCATGATAGAATAATTGTTGAAGATATAAATAATGCAGAAAAGTAAATGACACACGATATTTTTATAGTGGTTCAGCTAAGTCGTAGCCTACATCCACTTCATAATCCTTTGTTCATATAAATAGATTTTTTTAAGGCAAGTCGAGCCTTTTTACATAGCTTATAAAAACAAAAATGGATGACATTTTACATCTAGTTCAGATATCGTCGTAAGTGCTGAGCGTTCCAGGCTCTGGGAATCTCCTTACCGTCTACGGTCGTTAGCTTGAATGCTCCTGTATCAAGCTTCCTTTGGATAGTGTAGGGCCCTTCCCATTTTGGACCCAATTGGGTCGAAGGCGGGAAGACTCGTTTCAGTACTAGGTCTCCTAGTTCGAAGGTTTTGAAGCGAACTTTCCGATCATAATAACGTGCTACTTGATGTCGATGTCTCGAAGCACGCAAGTCGGCTTCATCTCTTTTTTCTTCAATCATATCAAAAGATTCTAGGAGGAGTGCTTAATTTGTCATCGGATCGTAATACGCAACTCGATGAGAAGGGACTTCTAATTCTACCTGGATCACTGCTTCTGACCCAAAGGAAAGTGAATAGGGAGTATGGCCGGTAGCTGTTTTAAAGGTTGTCCTATAGGCCCATAAAGCTAATGGCAACTCGTCAACCTACCTAGCTTTGGCCCGCTCCAACCGCTTCTTCAGAATTGATTTAATAACCTTGTTTATGGCTTCGACCTGGCCATTTGACTGCGGGTGAGCTACTGCAGTGTATCGTTTATCAGTCTTGTATTTCTGGAAGAAGTTTCTGAACTCGATGCTGTCAAACTGCGTCCCATTATCAGTTATGGTGGTCTTCGGTATCCCAAATCGACAAATGATGTTTCTGACCACAAAACTGATCACCTTCCTCGCCGCGATGGTTGTTAAAGGTTCAACTTCTACCCATTTTGTAAAGTAGTCCACGGGAACGATCGCGTACTTAGCTCCTCCTTTGGCATTAGGTAACACTCCAATAATGTCAATTCCCCACATGGAAAACGACCATGGACTTACCATCGACTTGAGCTGGGTTGGAGGCGCTCTGAGAACTTTGGCGAATCTTTGACATCTATCGCAGCATCGTGAATATTCAGCCGCGTCTTTTTTCACTGTAGGCCAGAAATATCCGTACTGTAATACTTTCTTTGCTAGGGTTTGGCCCCCAGTGTGATCTCCGCATTCACCTTCATGAACTTCTTGCAGTACACGTTTAATGTCGTCGTGTGCGATACACCGCAATAGGGGCATTGTAAACCCTTGGCGATAAAGGACGTCGTCCTGTAAAACATATCTTGCAGCCTTGCGTCTTACAGCTCGTCTTTCGCTCTTTTTCAATGGGAGGGTTCCATTCTTGAGAAAATTCTTAATCGATGTTGTTGGCTAGCTTTTAGACCAAGCCACCAAGGTTCACACACAAGAAGAAAGTATGAAACTACATTCTTCAAAGATCGGATCGCCAGCGCAGAGCACAACCCGATCCGTCCAAGGGAGCACGACTCGATCCGCCCAGGGGAGCACGACCCGATCCGCACCTATGTCACCACCTCACTCCGATCCGATCCCTTGCTACGTGGCAAAACTTCTGACTTGTTCAAACCACTAGCGGGTCTTCCACGATCCGAAATGCACGAATCTCGCGACACCTGTCCACAACTGTCATATTGACCAATTCCTCCTCAACACTCGATCCGATCCGATTTTCTCGGGATCTGCACCACGTGTGACCGCGAACCGCCTGACAGAATCAGCTATAACTAGCCCAGAGACTGGCATTTTTCAGGATCTTTTGGCAGTATTGAGCACTGATTCCACCATTGCTGTCATACCACTATTTCTCATCAGTTTTACTTCGAGATTACTGAGAGAAATCATAATTGTAAGAGTGAGTTTGAGAGAAATCATTGATTGTACTAGCATTAAAAGTATAATCGATAACATACAAAGTGGACGTAGTCTCGTTAACGCCGAACCACTATAAATTCTGTGTGTTTTCTGCTTTTTCTTCATTCTCCAGTTATAATTCTTTACGAATCAGAACAATTTGGGTGTTAGGTCCAAATTTTGATCTAACATTTTGGTGCTTTCACTGAGAATTGAATTCTCAGCCTACCGGATTGCTATTCTACTATTTGGATTTGAAAGTCCGAAGAAAACAGTCCCAAAACTTCACTGTTCAAATTTATGAAGATTCCAGCGACATCTGATATCATGGCTGGAAAGAAGTCTAAGGAAGTGCGAGCTTCGCAAGCGAATGAAGTCGCGAATGAATTGGTTGGCGAAAGTGCACACGAGCAGGTCGTCGAGGGGACCGCGGATCGCGAGGACAGGGAGGCGACCCGAACCAATCAGGGTGCCACGATCCGACTTGAGGGAGGCGCTGCGAACCGAGAAGCTGGAGGGGTTGTTACTCGATCCCGTGATAACGCCACGAATCCTCCGCACACTGTGACCACGAACCAACCCCGGGGGGCGTACCGAATCACAGGCAGCTATCCACCACGATCCGCAGTGATGACCAGATTACGACTCGACCTGGAAAGGAGCCTGTGGCTCGTTCCTAACGTCCTGGCCCCTCCGCTCGACCTGGCTCAAGCTCTTTGCGCATAAGAGAAAATGATGATGATCAACATGACCCTTCTGCTCCCGTTACTGAGGGAGATCTTTCTCGCTTTTCTGAAATGTAGAAGAGGCTGTTTGATGAATTGGCTGCTCAAAGGCAGGAGAGCTCCGTTCTGCGACAGAACATGACCGTTATGGATAGAAGGCTCAATGATCTCGCAAGGCAAAGGACGCCCCCAGTTCGTCCGCTCACCCCAGAGTACTCTTCTTCGTTAGGGGAATCTCCAAGACCTCTGCGGCGACCATATGAGAGGCCTGAAAACATAGAGCAGCTTCGATTTGGAACCCTGCCATCACGGGAAGAAGAGGCACTGGGTGCAGTGCCCTCAAACCGCAATGTGAATGATCGCGCCGCAACTCCCAGAGCTCGAGGTGTGGACAGCCCTGTTCAGAATAGACTACCTCAGCCCCTTCGCTGTACAAATGCTCATGGTAACAGGGGGCAGCGAAGCCCAATCCGAGCCCCGGATTTCGTGGCCGCTCCTGGAAGGGAGATTAGAGAATCCCACCGAGCAAGAAGCGCTGACCCCGAGCCTCCGCTGACCAGTGCAAATGTTGCAGCTATGATCCATCAAATTCTGGCAGATAGCCGTGGACAACGGAATGATGATTGGGAAATTGACCGCAGTCACACCCCTTTCACTGATGACATTTTAGATGCGACGTTCCCGAGGCGCTTCAACATGCCGCAGATGAACCGTTACGCAAGTAGATCTGATCCCGTCCAACATCTGATGAGATATTCTTGGTCAATGACCGCTGCCGCAGCTTCTGACGCTGTCAAGTGCAAAGCAATTCCCATGTTCCTGGAGGATGTAGCATTATTATGGTTTACTCGCTTACCAGCAAGATCAATTTCCAGCTTCAGGGAGTTGAGTGAAAGGTTCATGGAACAGTTCCGCATCTATGCACAAAAGACGAAGAGTGTGATTGACTTGTTCCTTTTCAAGCAACGACCAGGCGAGAGTTTGAGGGTGTATCTAGACCGTTTCAACCTAGCCGCTACTGAAGTCAAAGATCCTCATGAGACAACTGTTGTGGCAGCCCTAATTGATGGGGTAGATAAAGACACCGAATTTGGGAGATACTTGGCCGGCAAGCCACCTCATACTAGAGAATTATTCTACGAAAAATCTAACATGCACTTACGACGGGAGGAAGTATATGTTAACCGAAAGGCAAAAACGACCAATAAAGAGGAAATCTAGAGCAATGTCGCCATTAAGCAGATAGGAGACAGCTCGGGGAAGGTCGATGTTAATGTCGGAAACCGGAACCAGGGTGGTCGTCAGTGAGGAAACAATGGTAATAACAGTAATGGCAACAACCGGAAGAGGAATCGAGGGAACGACTCCCAGAGAAGGACTCGTCCCAGGTCTTTTGAGAATTATAAGCCAATAAACGATATTTGGAGAATATCTTCATGGATTCGTACAACGTCCTCCAAAATAAAAGGCCTCCTCCCAGAGAGTCGACGGAGAAAGAACGCGAAACGGGGAAGTTTTGTCTCTTCCATCAGATTCATGGCCATTCGACAAATGAATGCCGTCACCTAAGAGATGTGGTCGAGAGGCTTCTCCGAGAAGGAAAATTGGATGAATATAGAGTGACACCCAGAGACAGGGGGCAAGTCGTACAGGCCCCAAATCAGAACCAGAATCAACCTGCTGTCAGGCCAACTGCCCAGCAAAAGGGAAAGGACCTTGTTATCAATACCATAATCGGAGGGCTTTATCTCGCCGGGCACGGTTCCAAGGCATTTTATCAGTATGTCAATGCAACCAAGCAACACCTCGGGGTAGGGGAGTGTAGCAACCCTGAGGACAATGTCCCGGTAAAGCAACAAAAGATGATGTCCGACGACGTCGTTTTCCGCGAACGAGAAAGCATTGGAGTCCATGCTCCGACCGAAGATCCATTTGTAATCACAGTACCTATTGGCCCGGCCACTGTTCATAAAGCCTTGCTGGATAACGGGAGTTCCGTCAACATTCTTTTCAAAAAAACATTCGACCAGATGAATCTCGAGATAAAAGACTTGAAACCCTGTGAGGGATGGATCCGTGGATTTAACGTAGCATCCACCGCTCCAATGGGTTATGTAGAGCTACCAGTTATACTTGGGGAAGGAGAACCCAAGATAGTGAGAATTCTTCCCTTCATGTTTTTGGGTATTGAATCACACTATAATGCCTTCTTGGGCCGACCGGCCCTCGCAAAGTTTAGAGCCTGTATAGCCCCCTGGTGCTTGTTATTGAAGTTTCCTACAGAAGCTGGTGTTGGTATTATCAGAGGAGATCAGGTTGCCGCACGAGCATGTTATATTGCAGAGCTAAAGCTACTCCGCAACGGAGGGGACATAGAAACCAAGGGCGCTTCTCCCCCTACAAGGGCGGAAACCTCATAGCAATTAAAGAGGATAACCGTAGGACAGTCGCCCAGAGAGTTGCCCGAGGATATAGATCCCAGAGAGGACAAAGAACCTGGGGGCAGAATGGCGATTCCAAACGAGACAACTGTGGATGTACCGATCGATGATAGTGTCCCAGAGAAGGTCCTTAAGATTGGATCCCAGTTAAATCCGAATTTAGCTAAAGAACTGATGGATTTCTTGAAAGACAATTTGGATGTATTTGCTTGGACCCACGCAGACATGTGCGGGATATCCCCATCAATCATGAGCTATTCATTAAGCATTAACCCTAAGCATCCTCCGGTAAAACAAAAAAGGCGAATGCTAGGCCCAGAGAGGTCCGCTGCCTTGAAAGAAGAAGTTGGAAAGCTAAAGAGTAATGGATTTATCAGAGACTCAATCTACCCAAACTGGATTTCAAATCCAGTTCTGGTAAAGAAGGCCAACGGGAAGTGGCGAACATGTATCGATTTCTTGGATTTGAATAAAGCATGCACGAAAGACAGTTTTCCGTTACCCAGGATCGATCAGTTGGTGGACTCAACAGTGGGTCATGAACTTCTCTCCTTTATGGATGCTTATTCAGGAATAACCAGATTCCAATGCATATTCCAGATCAAGAACACACTAGCTTCATTACGGATCTGGGATTATACTGCTACGTGGTAATGCCCTTTGGCTTGAAGAACGCAGGCACTACATATCAACGGTTAGTAAACAGAATGTTCTATAACCAGATTGGGAAAACAATGGAAGTATACGTCGACGACATGTTGGTTAAGTCCAGGCAATCCTCCAATCACACTACGGACTTGGCAGAGATGTTTGGCATTCTTCGAAAGTACGGGATGAAACTCAACCCAACAAAATGTTCATTCGGGGTCGCCTCCGGAAAATTCTTGGGATTCATCGTTAGTTCTCGTGGGATTGAGATTAATCCAGACCTGATCACATCAATCAGAGACATTCAGGAGCCTAGGCAGATTAAAGATGTGCAAAGCCTTGCAGGGAAAGTAGCCGCACTAAGCAGATTCATCTCCAGGGCAACGGACAAATGCATCCCATTCTTTGAATTGATAAAGCGAGGAAAACGCCACTTCAAATGGACGCCTGATTGCATAGAAGCGTTTCAGAACTTGCTGAGTCACCTGGAGAAATCTCCGATATTATCTAAGCTGGTGGATCACGAGGACTTATTCGTGTACTTGGCAGTGTCGTCCCCCGCGATCAGCTCAGCATTGGTGAGAGAAGAAGATAAAGTTCAAAGACCAGTTTATTACGTGAGCAAAAAATTGGCAGCAGTAGAGCGTAATTATCTAAGGATAGAAAAGTTGGCATACAGTTTGCTGATTGCCTCTAGAAAGCATCGACATTATTTTCAGGCTTATCCCATTACCGTGTACACTGATCATCCACTCAAGCAAGTTCTACAGAGACCAGAAGCGTCTGGAAGACTACTCAAATGGAACATTGAGTTGAGTCAATTTGATCTGAACTTTCAGCCCCGGCGGTCAATACGGGGGCAAGTGATAGCCGATTTCATAGCAGAGTTTACTGTCCCAGAGGAAGATATAACGAACGAAGAAGCTGACCCCTCAAAGTCACTTCTCGATCCCAGAGCCTGGAGATTGTATACTGATGGCGCTAGGAATGACAAGAGATCCGGCGTTGGAGTAGTGCTTGAAACTCCTGAGAAACGGCTGATATCCTATGCTATCCGGATGGAGTTTCACGCCACTAACAACGACGCCGAATATGAAGCCCTGATAGCCGGGTTAAGGATCGCAAAGGAGTTGGAAATCACAAAGCTGGACATATTTTGCGACTCCAAGTTAGTTGTAAACCAGGTCACTAGAAAATTCCAAGCCAAAAGCCCAAGATTGATTTTATACTTGGAGAAAGTGAAGGAGTTGCTGAACGGCTTCGATCACTACAGCATATCTCATATTCCGCGGTCAGAGAATCAAAAGGCGGATAAGTTGGAAAAGATGGCTTGTTCCGATGATCCTGAAGAGACCGGGCTAGCCCCAGTTGAAGTACTTCGGTCTCCTAGTATAGATTAGATGGAAATTGATCCGGTACTAGAGACGGAACCAGAAAGGGAGTCATGGATGACCCCTCTAAAGAATTTCTTGATGAAAGGAACGCTTCCGACCAAGAAAAGCGAGAGGCGTAAAGTAATTCGTAAAGCTTCCCGATATGTTCTGCAAGGCGGAGTTCTTTACAGACAGAGATTTTCGATGCCCCTTCTCCGGTGTATAGCTCATGACAACATCAAGCGTGTGTTGTAGGAGGTACATGAAGGTGAATGCGGCGATCACACTGGAGGGCAAACATTGGCGAAAAAGGTGTTGCGGCATGGTTATTTCTAGCCTACCATAAACAAAGATGCGGCGAAATACGCACGACGGTGTGGTGCATGCCAAAGATTTTCAAAAATACCTAGGGCACCTCCTAGTCAGTTAAAAACGATGACAAGCCCATGGCCTTTCGCTATGTGGGGAAGTGATATCATCGGAAGTCTCCCCATAGCTAAGGGAGGAGCGAAGTTCGCTATTGTAGCTGTAGACTATTTCACTAAGTGGGTTGAGGCTGAGCCATTGACTACAATCACAACCAAACGAGTGATCAACTTCGTTGTTAGGAACATCATCTGTCGATTTGGGATTCCAAAGATTGTTATAACTGACAACGGAACTCAGTTCGGTAGCACTGAATTCAGAGACTTCTGCCAGAAATACCACATTGAGAAACGGTACACCTCTGTGGTGCATCAGCAGTCGAACGGACAGGTCGAAGCGGCGAATAAAGTGATTAAGTCCATTATGAAAAGAAGACTGAAACGGGCCAGAGCTATGTGGGTTGATGAATTACCCTTAGCACTATGGGCCTATAGGACAACGTATAAATCGGCAACAAAACATACCCCCTTCTCCCTTGCTTTTGGAGCAGAAGCAGTCATCCCGGTTGAAATAAAAGTACCTTCTCACTGAGTGACTTATTACGATCCGATGACAACGAATTGCTCCTTGAATCCCTGGATATGATCGAAGAAAAGAGGGACGAAGCAGACCTGCGTGCCTTGAGATGCAAGCAACAGGTCGCCCGATACTACAACAAAAAGGTTCGAGCCCGAACCTTTGAACCCGGAGACTTGGTTCTGAAGCGTGTATTTCCAGCCCCAACTCATATGGGTGCGAAGTGGGAAGGACCGTACTCCATTCTGTGCAAGCTTGATAATGGAACCTTCAAGCTAGCAACCGTAGATGGAAAGGAAATCCCCAGAGTGTGGAATGCCCAATATTTACGGCCGTATCTAACGTAAAGATGTCAGATCTGTTCTTTTGCTTTATTAAGGACCATGTACAAGGCATGACTTGCCTAGAATAGTCCGATTTCTTAAGCAAAAAAAATATAAAGTGGACGTAGGTCATGATTCGACCGAACCACTATAAAAATATTGTGTGTCATTTACTTTTATTGCACTATTATTTATCTGCCTTTCTATTTTTATGGAAATTGCTGTGAACCATGCAACGATCACAGAAGCGTATAATTATAGGTGCCTTCCATCAGAATATAATGCAATCACCAGTCAAAACTCTGAGGATGCGATAAAGTAAATCATATCATTGATAGCGCTCTAACTCTCCAGAGCCGAGAGAGAGCATAACGGACATGAAAGCGATGTCCGTAAGTCATGGCGGTGTACCATGATCAGAACCGCCTTGACGGAACTCTAACCTCGGCGACTGCCAGGAGAGTATAAAAGTGTCTCCGACTGAGCGCTGAGAAAGAGCTCTTACCCCGCTGAAGGATCAGGGAGCGACAGAACTGCTAAGCTCGAACTCTAACCTCGGCAACTGCCAGGAGAGTATAAAAGCGTCTCCGATTGAGCACTGAGAAAGATCTCTTACCCCGCTGAAGGATCGGGGAGCGACAGAACTGCTGAGTTCGAACTCTAACCTCGGCGACTGCTAGGAGAGTATAAAAGCGTCTATGATTAAGCGCTGAGAATGGTGTTGGAGACTCAGCGCCCACAGGATCTCTACCCCGCTGAAGGATCGGTGCGTAGACTATGACATGAGTTTGAACTCTGACCCGCAGATGGATTGGGAGAGTACCGAAGTGCCAAAAGCCGGGCACCGCAAGAACTCTAACCCTACAAAAATTTCCAAGTCCCCCATGTTCAGAAACAGGGGGCAACGTGCATGCAACTCAAATCAATCTTTAACGATTGATTGGGGATAGATATATGCATATGAGTATCTTGATGCGATACAATGCTGTTAAAGTCTTTTTGTTGCTTGAATGATTTGTGGTTGTAAGTAAATAATTTATGACTGAACATGAAAAGTTTATTAAATGCAGGTACACGATGATGCAAAAGAAATAAACTTTCATTCATGAACTGCAAGCCTAAACGTAAAAGGCAACCTAAAACAAAAGTGAGGGCCAGTCTCACAACTATATTTCATGGCCAGTGGGAATCTTAAAAACAAAACATAGACAAGCGGCAGAATCCTATTTACGTTTGGACTTTTTCTCCTTCTTCTGCTTTTCCAGCTCCGCCTTGTTAGTATCAGATTGATCATCCTTCTTTCTCTTCCTTTTGTCTATAAGAGGAGCTGAAGGTTCATCCGAAGACTCCTCCTCATCCTTCTTTCTCTTTCTTTTATCAGTAAGGGAAGCTAGGAAATCATCGGGATTCTCAAAATGAAGCTGTTTAGTGATCGATTTGGGCTGGAGTTTCAGAACCATCCCAGTTTTGGGGTCAAACTCCGAGATAGGAGCTACGTTCAAAGGCTCTTGTCCCACCTTCTTTAAAGCTAGCTGCTTTTCCTGCCTAGCCTTTCTTTTAGCCAAATTCTCGTCGTCATCGCCTTCGACTTCTTTAGTGCTAATGATATCCTCCTCATCATCTACATGGCGCCCGTCCATATCTTTCAAGGCATCGATGGTTTCGTCATCCTTGGAAGCATCAGCACTGGGTGCCAGGACGCCCTTCTCCGCTGTTGTACCTTCATCCTGCTTCGGTATATCAGCACCGGCGCTAGGCGAGACGTCAATCTTCTCCGCCTTTGTCCTCTTCTCGACATCCTTATCGACGGGCCCGCCACCTGTATTATGAGGAACACATGTTATTAATTCGATTGGTTTCTCCACCAGACGACGACAACTCACAATTGCTTTGACAAATTGTGGGGAAAAAATGGAGATACCTTCCACTGATCCTCCATCCAGGCTAGCTGCAGAAGCTCCGACAACCACTGGAGTCAGCCCCAAAGGAATTAATGGATCATCAGGATTGTATTCCTCAACTCCGGAGGCCTTGGGCTCTACAGTTGAGCTCGAACCTTCATCAATCTTGTTTTTGCCCTTAGCCAGGGCCCTGTCCTTTTCCATTTCTTCTTGAATTAGGCACCGGCCTTCAGCCAAATCCTCGGGCTCGTTATCCCTCAGAATGGTCCTCATCAGCTCATCTTCGTCAATCTCTTAAACTCCTAATCTCCGCTTCTCACCCTCGACAATGGCGTCCCATATGTTGGCTAAAGTGACGTGGTAGTCCAGGATCCACGAGATGTTACGAGTTTTGAAGACGTGGCCGAGGAAGTCAAATATCATCTCTTCAAACCCTTCGATATCCTTTTCTCTCTCGAGGAGCTTGTTGTTAGAAGCAGTAGCCATTTCAATGGCACTTTCTACATTCTTTTCGGCGAGAGCCGCGCGCCTCTCTGTATCCGCGACTTGCTCATTCAGAATTACTTTCTCTCCTTCGACCAAAGCTAAACTCTCCTTCAAACTCGCCCTTTCTTTATCCCAAGCAGCTCTTTTGGCCTCGAAGTGATCCTGTGCTGTTTTCAATTTAGAGTTGGCCATCCTGAGATCTTCCACCTCTTGCTTCAATAACGCTCGCTCTTTGCTATTAGAATCAAGCTCATTACGGAAACGTTGCCTGGCCTCCTCCAGCTCTGTTTTGTTAGCTCTAGAGTCTCGTTGGGCCAAGGCAAGCAGAGATTGTGCATCCTCTAAGTCCTTCTCCATTTTTTCCCTGACCTTTTCATTGTTATCTATCTTCACTTTGGATCTGTGTGCTTCCATTTCAAGCGTACGGATGACCTCTGAAAGATTAACAGCATGTTTCTTCATCACTTCATACTGCATGGCTACATGGGGAATATGCCCGATGACCTCAGTATCCCAGTTCCTAGGGACTGGTTCCAAGGCTGGAACAAATATCATCCTTTCGAAGAAGATGTTAGGGAATCGTTCTCGCAACTTTTCCAGCTTAGCCTGAGTCTCAAGACCATGGATGTAATCTCGTGACCCGGGGGCAACCAAATCTTGTTGGCGGGAAGGGACAATGTCAATTTTCTCCTTCTCAGAATCCTTGGTTGGATCCTTGCTTTTATCCTTGGGCTCGTAGTGTCTTTTTGATAACCTGCTGTGAGAGGGTGCACTCTTTGGAGGGGTTAATTCTTTGGGAAGTTGTTTTCCCCTTGTAGGTGGCACCGAATAACTGGGAAGCTTGCCAGAGGTTGGTTTTGATGGAGATCGGGATTGTGAAGAAGTAGGCTTGTGAGAAAGGCTGCGAGAACGCTCAGGATTTGGATGAAGACTGGGTGTACCTTCACGGAAAGAGCGATAGGAATAAGATCGCCTGCGAGACATCTTCCCTGCAGAAGAAAAAAGAGCATATTAAAACCCTGAATACTATTGATATAAAAGTGTGGGGTCAAGCAGTGCATGTGATTTGTGCATCCCATATAATTCCCCCCTAACAGACCAGGGCCCGAAGTCAGGCTCATCTGAGTAGTTTCTCGTTCTCCAACTGGAACAGTTGTTTCCTCAGAAACAAGGAAAAATGGCTCCCCTTCAAAGTCTCCCTGTGTGTATACATCATCAGGCAAAGGAATTTTGCTCAGCTCTTTAAATAGTTGTTCTTCTGTTAAATCATCGGGAGCAGCAGGTTCAATTGGAAGAGAGGCCCTTGAGGGGAAACCCCCCGGAGAAACTGGGATTTCCTTAGACTTATCACCACAGGCCTCATCTCCTTTATATATGTTTAGGTCCTCGTCGTCCTGGATGATTATCGGGGAAGGACTCTTACGAAATTTAATTGTTTCTGCTGCCCGTGACGTTCCTTCTCCCTCTGTTGGGGGCACGTATTTGTAGGGTTTGCCGCCTGCACCAAGTCCAAACCTTATATCCAGAAGGCGATGCTTGTGAAGGTTCTCGTCAGTAATGCACTTCTTGATCTTTAGAAAATCGGATATGCTTTGTAGAAGAAGAGACAGTCGATTATTGTATACCGAGCCTTCCGTCTTGGGAAAGGCGCGATCTGCTTAGAGAAAAAAAAAGAAGGGGCATGTTAATGCTTCGATTTCTTAAATAAGTTATTCAGTCAAAAGTTTAAAGTTTACTTGATTTAAGCCATCTCCTTGAACACCCAGCCTGTCTCTTTATATAGAACCAATCGGCCTTGGGATCCCCTATGTTGCTGTATCCGTCAGACAGAACCTTCCTATTCGCTACCGATTCGAAGAAAGAGAAATTTGGGGTTGTCGAGGAGCGATGCTTGAAAAGATAAAAGAATTTTAAATATTTAAATGTGAGCTCGGTATGCAGGATTTCCACGTATGCGATATATAGAGTGTATAGAGCCGCGTAGGCATTGGGATGAAGCTGCATCGGAGCAATACCCAATCGTTTTAAGGTCTCAATGACGATTAGAGGAAATGGATGAATAGCTCCTACCCAGCACATGAGTCGGCTGACTGTCATATACCCTTCCGGAGCTAAGTGAGGTCTATCTTCGCTGCCGGGCGTCCTCACATCATCCGAGGGGATCCCATGTCTCAAGCAAATTCTCTTAAGCTTTATGTCATCGAGTTTGGAAGCTAGAGAGTCTGTGAATTTCTCTATTTCTATTGCACCAGGGACTTCGTCGGGAGCTCGGCCATCTACCTCTGACTCTTCATCAAGCGAGGTACTCTCAGACGGATTCGATTCTGTTTCTGCCTCATATTCGGATCCAGAATCTGCACCCTCTGGATTAGATGGAAGAACCTCGGGGTTGAGATGCTCATACACCTCGGGATCCGTCTCTGTGTCAGATCTTGAAGGTGAATGATTATCCGACGTTACTGTTTAGGCGAGTAAACATGAGAAATAAGATTATAATTACCCATCCCCCATGTGTGTGCAAGTGCCGGTGTGTGCTTGTGCGTGCATTAAAGAAAAGTACGAAGGTCAACAAAGTCATCGAGACATTGGTCGTTGTTCGATTGGTAGATTATGCATTTGTTCATTCCAGAAAGTCCGACATCGAGGCTCTAACCTAACTGTCCGGATTCTTGTGATAACAGTGCATTATTTAAAGTTTAAAATATGTTTGGATCGTGGGTTGGAGACTCGGTTCACTCGAGGGATATGGCCGGGTCGCGATACACGTAGTGAATCAAGGCATTAGGATCGCGGCACGTGGTCAGTTCACGGTGAAGGGATCGATACATGGAAAGGCTACGGATCGCGGCGCGCTCCAATTCAATCCATTCGGATCGTGACAGCTTCCAGGCGATCCGTCTCGCCTCCCTTCCACCACGATCCGAAGCTCCTCCCTTCCCGCGACCCGATTCGTTAGCCGAATCTATACTTCGTCCTCATCCTTCCGAACCCTCGCCTCGCCAACGAAACGCACCGACCTGCTCTTTTCTTCCTCTCCCCTCGCCTCGCCATCACCTCAAATTCAGGCCTCGCTCGCGAACCATCCTGACCGAGTCCTTCCCCTTCCTCTTCTTCCTCCTTCTCCTCTCTTTCGAAGAATCGAGACCCATCGGCCATGGCGGCTTCATCACAACCCAAAAACCACGAAGTTCCGCTCCATTATCTCCTCAAAACCGCAAAAACTCAAAAGAAAAAAAGAGATAGGGGTGTAACAGTACACCACCAACTTGATTACCTTTAAGAAAAGTGGCGAAAACAATTAGGCGGTTGGAAAGTTAGAAAAGCTAAGGTTTTGTTTCAGAAAATTCGCAGCGAAGGAAGAAGAAGGGAAGGGATGAGTCCGACTTATATAGGCGAAACGGTGACCGAGCGGGCCGCAAGTTGAAGCCCGTTTCGATCTGCAAACTGAAGCCCGTTTCGCAGAGAAGGCCACCACGTCCCGTGGAACAGCCCAAAGTTTCATCGTGTGAAAGGTTTGTGCGATCCGACCTGGTCCAGCAACACACAAAAGCGAAGATTCGTAAAAATTGATAAAAATCCAAAAATCTTACCTGATAAACTCAGCGATGAGGTCTTCAAAAAATTCCAGAAATGTGAGTTTTCTGGCAAACATGGAAATGACTGAAGATTTATCCAATTTTTATACAAACCGAAGGGATACAACTTTCTGAAGCAACGTGACTTTTCAAACAGACATGACTACTAATTCACACCATTCCGTGAAAAGATAAGTTCGCAATTACGAAGCATGTTCCATCCTCGATAAAACATACTTCGAGAGGGCAAAATGTTGGCTAGCTTTTTGACCAAGCCACCAAGGTTCACACACAAGAAGAAAGTATGGAACTACATTCCTCAAAGATCGGATCACACACGCGGATCGCGCCCTTCGGATCGCCAGCGCAGAGCACGACCCGATCCATCCAAGGGAGCACGACTCGATCCGCCCAGGGGAGCACGACCCGATCCGCACCTATGTCACCACTTCACTCAGATCTGATCCCTTGCTACGTGACGAAACTTCTGACTTGTTCAAACCACGAGCGGGTCTTTAGCGATCCGAAATGCACGGATCTCGCGACACCTGTCCACAACTGTCATATTGACCAATTCCTCCTCAACACTCGATCCGATCCGATTTTCTCGGGATCTGCACCACGTGTGACCGCAACCGCCTGACAGAATCAGCTATAAATAGCCCAGAGACTGGCATTTTTTAGGATCTTTTGGCAGTATTGAGCACTGATTCCACCATTGCTGTCATACCACTATTTCTTATCAGTTTTACTTCGAGATTACTGAGAGAAATCATAATTGTAAGAGTGAGTTTGAGAAAAATCATTGATTGTACTAGCATTCAAAGTATAATCGATAACATACAAAGTGGACGTAGGCTCGTTAACGCCGAACCACTATAAATTCTGTGTGTTTTCTGCTTTTTCTTCATTCTCCAGTTATAATTCTTTACGAATCAGAACAATTTGGGTGTTAGGTCCAAATTTTGATCTAACAGATGTCATCCAGGATTCTCTCTCTGGTTCAATTTCCAAGGCTAGCTCTGTTTCCATTAGGTCAAAACTCAGTGATTCCAACACCTCTATCGGAACTATTTCAGTTTCTTTAGGATTATCAGAACTTGCTAGCTTTGCCAGTCGATTTGCTCTCTGATTTTCCGCTCTTGGGATGTGTGTTATGCTATAACGCTCCAAACTTCCCAATAACTCCTTTACCTTTTTGAGATAAGTAATGAGTCGAGGGCCTTTAGCAGCAAATTCTTCCCGAACTTGGCATACACCTATCTTGGAATCACAATATATATCTAGCTTCTTCACTCCCAGATCTTTGGCGAGTTTCAGCCTGGCAATCAGGGCTTCATACTCAGAATCATTATTAGTAGCAGCAAACTCTAACCGTAATGCATAGTAAATAGATCATCCTTCAGGAGTTATTAAAACTACTCCGGCGCCGCACTTTCGATCATTCTTGGCTCCGTCCGTATATAGTTTCCATGGACTAAGCTCTAACTCTCGATCCAAAGTAACTATCTTGTCACCCACCGTTTCATCTTCGGAAATTGTAAATTCAGCTACAAAATCAGCCAATGTCTGCCCCCTTATTGATCTTCGTGGCTGGAAGTTCAAATCAAATTGACTCAGCTCAATATTCCATTTAAGAAACCGCCCCGATGCTTCGGGTTTTTGCAACACTTGTCTCAAAGGTTGATCGGTATATACAACTATCGGGTGTGCCAGGAAATAATGGCGAAGTTCGCGGGAAGCAATCAGGAGGCTATAAGCAAGCTTTTCTATCTTCGGATAATTACATTCTGCAACAGCTAGTTTTTTGCTTACGTAATATACAGGCTTCTGGACTTTATCCTCTTCACGTACTAATGCCGTACTGACGGTGTGAGATGATACTGCCAAGTAGACAAACAAATCCTCATGTTCCACAGGCTTTGATAATATTGGAGGCTTTTCTAAGAAGTCTAATAGATTCCGGAACGCCTCCACACAGTCGGGAGTCCACTCAAAATTTCGCTTTCCCCGTTTTATGAGATCGAAGAAAGGTACACATCTATCTGTAGCCTTGGAAATAAACCTACTCAATGTAGCAACTTTTCAAGCCAAGCTTTGAACGTCTTTGATCTTGCGTGGTTCTTCAATGTCCCTTATTGCTGCTATTTGGTTAGGATTTATCTCAATTCCTCGAGAACTCATAATAAACCCCAGAAATTTCCCAGATGCGACCCCAAACGAACATTTTAGGGGATTTAACTTCATCCCGTACCTTCGAAGAATATTAAACATTTTAGCTGAGTCCCTTGTATGATCCGAAGACTGTTTAGACTTCACAAGCATGTCATCTACGTAAACCTCCATGGTCTTCCCGATTTGATTATAAAACATGCGGTTGACAAGACGCTGATACGTGGCTCCTGCATTCTTTAACCTAAATGGCTTTACCACGTAACAATATAACCCCAAGTCTGAGATAAAGCTGGTATGCTCTTGATCTGGTATGTGCATGGGAGTTTGATTGTACCCGGAATAAGCATCCATAAAAGATAAGAGCTCATGCCCGACCGTCGAATCTACGAGTTGATCAATTCTTGGGAGAGCAAAGCTATCCTTCTGGCAATCCTTGTTCAAATCAGAAAAGTCGATAGATGTTCGCCACTTCCCATTTGACTTTTTGACCAGGACAGGATTCGATATCCAGTCGGGATATTTCAAATCCTTAATGAATCCATTATCTTTTAATTTCTCTACTTCTTCTTTTAAAGCTGCCGACCGCTCTGGGCCTAACATCCGTCTTTTCTGCTTGACTGGTGGGTTCTTTGGATTAATACACAAAGAGTGGCTCATGATAGTAGGCGAAATTCCACGCATGTCAGCGTGAGTCCAGGCAAACACATCTAGATTTGCCTTTAAGAAATCAGCCAATTCCCTCGCTCGAACTGGATCTAATTGCAAGTCGATCTTTAGTACTTTTGTTGAGTCTGTTTCATCAATGGGTATATCTATTGTTATTTCGTTGGGAGTTGCCTTCCTGTCCCTGGGTTCTTTATCCTCTCTGGGATCTATATCCTCGAGCATGTCTGAGGGCAACTCTCTTGGGGCAGGACCCCTTAATTGCTATGATGAGTTATCCTTTGGAGGGGCAGAATCGTCCTTAGCTTCTATATTCAACCCCTTCATTAGCATCTTTAACTCCATCACGTAACAAGCTCGTCCCGTAGCTTGGTCGCCCCTCATCACCCCAATTCTTGAGTCAGTCGGGAATTTAAGCAACAGGCACCAAGGTGCAATACATGCCCTGAATTTGGCAAGGGTCGGTCGGCCTAGGAAGGCATTGTAGGGCGACTCCACATCCAAAACTACAAATGGCAGGATCCTTACTCTCTGGCGATCTCCTTGCCCTAGTGTGACTGGCAATCCCACAAAGCCCATCGGCGCCGTCGATGCTCCGTTGAAGCCACGTATCCATCCTTCACATGGCTTTAAATCTTTTGCCTCAAGTCTCATCTGTTCGAAAGCTCTCTTGAAAAGGATATTGACCGAGCTCCCGTTGTCCACTAACACTTTATGGACTAAAGCATGGCCAATTGTTGTTTTAATTACTAGTGGATCGTCAGTTGGAGATTGAACTCCAGAATCATCTCTATTGCGGAATACGACGTCGTCTGACATAGTCTTTTGTTGTTTTACTGGAGTAACATCTTCGAGGCTACTGCACTCTCCTACCTCAAAATTCTTGGCGGCATTGACGTACTGATCCATTGCTTTAAAACTACGACCAACTAGGTGAGGTCCACCTATAATAGTATTAATGACGATCCCCTTACCTTTTTGCTGGGCTGTGGGTTTCGAAGTAGACCGGTTTTGGTCCGTGGCTTGTCCCCCTTGCCCCCTCCCCTTGGGCGACCTTGTACTCGTCTAATTTTCCTTCTCGCAGCAATCTTTTGACAGTATCTCTCAAATGACGGCATTCATTGGTGGAATGACCATGGGTTCCATGAAACAAGCAAAACCTTCATGTTGCAATTTCTTTCTCAGTAGAGTCTCTGGGTGGTGGTTTTTTGTACTGCAACATGCTATATGTATCCAAATAAATATTCTCTAACGTATCATTTAATGGCGTGTAATTTTCAAAAGTCTGGAATCTGGGTCTTTTACTAGAACTATTCCCTCGGTTTCTGTTCCTTCTATTGTCGTTCCCATTTCTGTTGCTATTACCTCCACTTTGGTTGCCAACATTTACTTCCACCTTCCCTGAACTGTCACTAGATTGTTTCACAGCAACGTTACTCTGAACACCTCCCCTTGAGGCCCCTTCGGATTTTCTCTTCCGATTTGCCTTAGCTTCTTCTCGCCTTAAGCGGATATTAGCTTTTTCAATGAACAATTCTCTAGTGGGAGGCGGTTTCCCAGACAAGCAATCCCCGAACTCTGTATCAGGATCTACCCCTTCTATCAAGGCCATTAGGATAGTGGGTTCATGGGGATCGCTAACTTCGGTGACGGCCAGGTTAAAGCGATCCAAGTATGAATTCAAAGATTCTCCTTGGGCCTGTTTAATCCGTGACAATTCTATGATGCTCTTGGGCTTTCGGGCATGAAGTCGAAACTGATTCATGAAGCGCTCACTCAATTCTGTGAAATTTGATATCGACCGAGGGGGGAGTCGGGTGAACCACATTAACGCTACATCTTCGAGATAAATTGGAAAAGCTTTGCATTTCACGACATCTGGAGCTGCTGCCGCATTCATGAACCATGCATACCTCATCAGATGTTGCCCTGGGTCTGTTCTTCCTGAATATCGATCCATCTGAGGCAAGTTGAATCGCTGAGGGAACTGGAAATCCAATATATCATCTGTGAAAGGGGAATGACTTCGCTCAATGCCCCAATCTTCATTAGTGTACCGCCGACTTTCGGACATAATCTGGCGCACCATTTCCCACACATCGACATTTGTTAATATCTGCACTGGCTCTCTAGGTCTGATATTCGGATTACCCCTAGGTTCCTGATCGGGGGATAACCTCCTGTTTCTAGCGGCTACTGCTCTACGTTGCTCTCTGCGCTCCCGGTCAATCTCAGGAGGTAGAGGTTGGAGAAGCTGTTGCTGCATGGGGTTGGTAATATTAGGATCCCTGGGTAGGACGTGGGATTCACGCATGGGTAGCAACATGGGCTGTTGCAGGCTTGGGTCATCATGGCCCAATACACGAGCGGCATCTTCTCGGGATCCTAAAGATCCAAAAGTCAGCTGATCGAGGTTCTAAGGTCGTTCAAGCGGCCTTCTCTCGCGAGGGCGTCCCTCGTCCGAAGAAGACGAATCATCTGTAACAAGGCGGCGGGTTGGGGAAGGAGTCTTCTGCCTCCGGAGCTCCTGTAGTTCTCTACCCATAGTGATCATGTTTTCCTGCATGCGAAGGCTATCACGCCTCTGAGCTTCCAATGCTTCTTTAGTGCTCTGGAGCATGTCAAGGAAGCGTGAAAAATATCCCTGGGTAATGGGTGCAGATGGATCAGGCTGAACATTAGTCATTGTGGCTGGAATCGGAGCATTGGAGGGAGCTCGAGTAGAAGTTCCAGCTTCATTCTGGTTTGGATTGGATCGGTTCACAATGGCCAGGTCGGGGCGGTTTGGATGGAGAGAGTGAGTGCCCTCGACCTCAGTTGAGCGGATCGGATCGGTGCCTTTCAACCAGTTTCGATGCTCCTGATCGGAGCGGTCTGCTCCAGAGCTTTGAGCGCGTGACTTTGTTAACACGATGGCTTGCTGATCTTCCCTAGCATCATTTCCCCTAGTGCCTTGCACTTCTTTTCCTTTGGTCTTAGCCATGACACTCGATTCTTCAACAGTTAGTCAACAAGTACTGAAATATGTCACAGACAAAGGACTAACTTCTTTGAACTTGAAAGTCCAAATAGTAGAATGATAATCCCAAAAGGCTGAGAATTCGAAGGTTTCTCAGTGAAAGCACCAAAATGTTAGACCAAAAATTGGTTCTAACACCCAAATTAGCTATGATTTTAATGAAATAGAACTAAAGAGCAACGAAGAACACACGATTTATAGTGGTTCGGCATTAAAGAGCCTACGTCCACTTTCTATTCTTTTAATTGATAATTTGAATGCAAATACGGCTATGATTCTCACTCAACTTCACAATTACAATGCATAAAATCACTTAAATCTCTCAAGTATAAACTTTAAGAGATGAATTTGATCTGAATATGATTGTGAAATTCGGCTATGAATGAAGTTAGAACCGAGAATTTGCCAAAAGATCCTTTCAAATGCCTCTTGATGGTGTATTTATAGGTGAAAAATCTCCCCGAGGTGGCTCCGGTTTGGAACTGCGTGGCACCCATCCCATAAGAGTTGGGTTCGGAGGCCTCCAGATGGTGACAGTGCATCAATTTAGTGGGAGATCTTGGGAGAAATGGTCGTGCTTGGTCCGAGTCTTCAGGAAACGTGTGTAACAACGGTCACAGGCTCAGAAAAAAGGGGTTCGGATCTGCCGCCTCCGATCCGATCCGATCCGATGGGGCTACTTACTCCCTTTTGATGTTGCTGACGTACTTCTCCGAACCGAACCGAACCGAACCGATATGATGTTTGCCTCTTCGATCTCTACTTCTTTCCTGCGCTGGTTCCTTCTGATCCGGACCGGTTGGTGGCTTCCACTATTTTCTCTTTGTGTAGCCTAGTTCACAAAGGAGGCTAACAAACACTAACACTAAAGAAACAGAGTATAATAGAATCTCATAGCGGAATGAATAAAATATAATATACCAATACTCTTTACACAAGCAAAAACTGTGTATACACATAAATAAATAATCAGAGTACACAACTAGATCAGCCTATAGAGTCATAAAATTTATATGTACAAAGACTGTTAAATACAACACGCACTGCAGAAATAAATTACTATAAGAAAATATGAGAATACTCCCCGACTTCGACTCCTTTCCTGTAACTCCAAGCAAATCCAATGCAATTTGGAAAATATATCGGTCTGACCTGAGCACATTTTTAGGAAAAGAAAAACCACCGGACCAGTATGCAATACTTAACGATGAGAAATCTCACATCAGACTGTTGTAAGACACGACCACACATTAACATGGCACGTGCTTTTCCCTTACGATAACCAAAACACATTATATCAAATCCAATGATATTATAATAGTGTCTATGAAATCATCTTAAAATAAACAAAAATATGGTTGAAATGCTTACATCTCACATTTCAACATATTTGTGCATAATTAAGTTCGTACTAGAACATATTGGAGTTTGGATTTCCATACAATGACAAGGCACCGGGGTACCACCAATCACGGTACCTCTCTAGATAAGTATACCAAGAGTCTTGAATGGACTCCCTATGAATCTGGACTGGCCAATCCCTCTATGGATTATATTTAATATTTCACAACCTTGGTTGTGATCGACAACCAACCTTAGCATACAATAATCGAAGGGTCCCCCGTTCTAGATTAGGCGAGGACAATGCCCTTAATGAGAGCTACACACCTAACCCTGAAGAATATCCCCCTCTTTTTGTCATTACTGATTTATGAGGCTAGAAGCTACGTTTTTACCTTCCAGACATGGAAAATCCTGATCTTTGGATTCCACATCGCCATTCCATCAATCACTATTTGGCGTCCACAAAAATACAACCTCCGAGCTCATACGTCAAAGAGAAGTTGCCTTCTCCGCTAACAAACAATTGTATGTTTGTAAAAATCAATGTACGTGATTTAATGAATGCAATGTTAGACATCCGTGCATACAAGTTTCCCACGAATAGGACAAACTATAGGTACTCTTTTACTACATCCTATAAGGAAAGTCCCTAGGATTAGTAACAAGAAGTCCTCGCATCATGGAGAATCCCAAAACAGAGGGACTACTACTACAAGTATAATCCTGATAGCTAACCAGAGACATCAACGATAAGTCCTTTCAGTTTTAAGACCTACGCCTTCAAATCACCCTAATACGTATAAACTTAACGGCAAATTCAGATTCGAACACAATGTCGATTCGAAGTGGTTCTGGATCCAGTTCCAATCTCGGTTCCTCGAACCAACACGTTATTAGTTAAAAGGGAATTCATCGATACTTAGTTTTTTAACTATCAATGTACATTTTTATAGTTAAGTACATTAGCAACACAAGACCCTTTAGTTAAAACGATTCATTTAATTATTTCAGCGATAATTAAAAATTGATTCTATATGCTTATCTCAATGAGACAAGTATATTCACAAATCCCTTGTTTTCATTACTTAGAAAACCCAATATTCAGTAAATGTCATAATAAGTTCCATTTACTATTCACTTTAAATGGGGCTTAAAAACCATTTCCTACATTTTAAAATCTCATTTCAATTATAATCAACTTTACTAAATTCAATTGTTAAGTAAACCATCATTTAAAACCATCACATTAGTTTTAAATCTCTTTTATAAACCTTGTTTATAAAACTTGGAATTATTATAAAATCCTTTTATAAAATTCTTTATGAAAATTCAATTAAACTCTTATCACAAACTCAATTTCCTCTTTCTTTAAAAACTTTAGATCTTATAAATCCTGGTTTGATTTTAAAATCGAATCACTTGAAACTTAACCTAAAATCAGTTTAAATCATTTATAAACTTTTTTGTGAATATTTAACTTCTATTGATTCTAATTCTGAAATCCAATATCATTTCTGAGTCGTTTTAGAAGTTCAACAAAAATATTTATTAACTTGTTCAAAACAACTGAAAATCACTTTAAAACTCAAATAACTATGAAACATGGTTTTATAACTTCATAAAACTTAATTATATGACTTAGTTAAGTTTTAGCACTCAAAGTCTCCGATTATAAAATTTATTTATAACACAAGAATTTTGCTACACACATCATTTTCTAACTTCCTTATAAAATCCACTTATAAATATTGATTTATTTATAAAACTTTTATTTTATATAACTTATATAAAACATAATTTAATGCTTGCTTTCGTTATAAAATTAACTTTATAACTTCACACTTAGTCAATTCGCCGGACGGCGAATCATTGTCTTAAAAGGATGGGTTTTAGGCCATCTTCCATTAGTCACTTAACCAACATTGTTTATTGATAAATAAAACATTAATGTTGAATTTAATTCAACAATCATCATCCAAATCAGGTTTTAAATGTTACTTATGTTAGACAGTTCATATGTGTCAAATATGAAAGCGAGTAACATCCAAAACATTGACGAATCATATTGGATCCCTCCAACCTGTCCACCTGCATAATAGTTCATATTTCAGTTTATATATGCATATAAATTAGATAATCTAATCTAATTTATTTAAGATGAATCTTCCTCTTAACAGTAGGTAGTGTCAAATGTCATATGTTCACGGATGGGAATATATAACATTGACAACCACCAACAAAGCAATAAATCACCAATCATCTGAACACACAATTTATATGCTAACAAAATCTATTATTATATGATATATATTTCAGAAAGTTTGAGTGTTCACTTACCATCCATTCCAATTATATGATTTTACATTGTTTCATCTAATTTTAAAAACATTTGAAATTAGATAAAATTCCAAACTGCACCAAATGAACAAAATCCAATTTCTATATGTAGATAAAATTTACACGATCGTAAAAAAACTGACGGCGTTCAGATCTAATCTAAAATGAACAAGATATATTATTTACAACTTTGAACACAATTAAACATCACTAATTATATATATCACTTAATTAATCACCTAACCCTCTTTAAATCCTTCTTCCCCACATTTAAAACTTGCTTTTTCCCTCTTCACTCTAAAGCAAAGCGAACCCACCTCCTCCTCCATCCTCTCCTCCAAGCCCTCACATCACTACACGAAATCACCAACCAAATTGCCATTCTTCTTCTCCACGCGAACCGCCTCTAACATCACCTTTAGAATCAACTCACGCCCACCCAGAAAATCTCGTCCTTCCCTTATCTTGCGTCCTAAAGTGAAAGTTGCAACCTTTTTTTGCAAATCAACCCAATAAATTCAAGGCAAGCTGCGATCTACAGTACGATTTTGAATCTGAATTTGTATAACTCGCCTTGAATCAAATAGGAATCCAAGCCAAAGTTTCATGTGTGTTGCGACATTACTGTCGAACATGTTGCGCACCCTCCATAACTTGTCTCAAAGCAAGCACAAGCTTCATACAAGCATATAAACATTTTTTTAAAATTCAATGAATAGGATTTGAGTTTTGCTTTATTTCTTTTGGTTTGAATTGTAAAACTCACGCGATTTCTTTTCTTTAAGGCAGATCAGAAATTTCAGCAAATAGAAGGAAGTGGAAGGAATGAAATTAGGTTAAAAGGTTAAAGATATTATATAGGTAGGGATTTAAATGTATTATATTTGATACGTATTTTACCAAAAAAGTTTATAGCCGCACAGTCACATACTAAACTCAATTGCTATGAAATTAGAAATCCTGCAATGGTTTAACATTTCGGAGCCAATGAAACTAGCTTCGTCGAATTCTAAGATCATCTGAAAAAATGGCTATTTTTGTGTGTTAGTAAAATCGAATAAAAAAATAATTTATTCCAAAACACTCACATTTGATGACTTATTATAATTTATTCAAAAATAATTTTTCATAGCATCAAAATAAAATAAATTTGAAATTTAAACTCAATATTTCAATCTCAAGTGAATTTAACGTTAAAATTCTCACCTTAAATTTTACTAAATTAATTTATCCTCAAAATTTGTCATTTCAAATATTTAAATTAATTAAATATTCTTATATAAAAATCCAGGTTGCTGATATATATATATATATATTTAAAATAGGTTCATTTATTTAATTATAACTAACGAATATACTGCATGCATTAGTATAATGCTTCATAAACAAATACACTACCCATATAATCACAATCTCCTTAGACACTTAATCTACCTAGTCCAACCTAAGAACTAAAGTCATTAATCTAAAATTTTAAAATGAAGATTGATAGGACATTGCTATTCTAATGTTGGGTTCGTGTAGAGGAGATAAGGAAGAGTTAAGAGAAAAATTTGAGAAGAAGTTTATAATGTATTCATCCTTTAATTTCCATTTACATTACCTTATTTTGAAAGCTTCTACAAACATATCCAGCCAATCATTCGTAACAAACTAATGGACACATGTTCCAACAATTACAGCATTCACAAGGTCATTATAGTATTTAAAAATAAGAAAGAAAAAAAGATATTTATTATAACCAACTTGTTGGTTTTGCTTCTATGCATGCATATTTTGTCCATTGTGCTTTTATTCAATTATTCCATAGTAGCTTTAATATCTTGCCGGCCTTTGCATAATGCATTTAGGTCTAGGTGCAGCTACATCCACAGATTGTGATGCCCTACCCTAATAAAGAGCATTACAGTGTAATGTCTATTAAGGCGGAGAATAAGGCTGGATAAGGGCGGCCATTTGTAATCTTGTATTAAACAAGTCCTAAGTACATCGAGATATGCTCCATTATTTTCATTTATGGCTCAACAAATTATTACTTAATACAATACTACAACAGTTACAGGATCAATTCAGAAAAGACAAATGTGGTACAATATTTCACATATCGTAGAACATAACAAAGTCGCAGATAATATCCACACATACATCAGATATAACACAAGTAATATACCTCATTACATCCCCACAAAAGAATATATACATCAAAAGGTGTTTGGCACGATCATATATAAAACTGAACATAGTAAAGGAATTAAATAAGAGACACATCCATAAGTAAGATGTTGACACCAAAAAATGGTACAACACCCAGGAAATGAAATTGTAGAGAATAAATGAAGATAAGTAAATTAAAAATGAAGAGAAAAGCAATCACAAACAAGCTTATAGTGGTCGGCGTTAACGAGCCTACGTTCACTTTATAATCTATTATATATGAAATGATCTATTACAAGCGAAATAGTCACAACAGTAACATAATCAAAGGTTGGCGAAAAAAGATTCTCCTGAGTCCAAAAGGTTTATTTATAGATGCTACAATGTTTAAACTAGCTGAAGAACGTGTTGTCCGATCTAGGATTTTAGGAGGGCACGAAGAAGCGTTCTTCTCGTAAAGAGTGGCATGACTTGAACAAGTAGTGATAGGTGGAAGTTGGTTCGATATTCATGGATGGCTGGAGGCAGTCAAGCAGGAGTAGGAGCAAGTCCCTAAGAAGATATTTTGCACAGAATCGGGCTTTACCTGGCTCAGTCGTCCCAAAGACCACGGGTTCTATTTGGCTTACATGTCGGGTTCCTATGCTTGGCCTAAATCTCAGGCTCGGGTCTATCCATCCATTAGTCGACTAGTTCCCAAGTCGAGGTTGCACGATCCTCCATGTTACTTTGGCAGAATTTTTATGATGTCGGTAAATCTTGATAGCCTTGCCAAAAGGTTGGTCAACACTCTGGCCCTCTCCAAAGTATGTCACATTAAGAACGGGGCATGCTTTGTATTATTTTATCCTGGATCATCTCTGAGTGTAGGGAAATCAGAAGATCAAGTTTGTATCGGCTTGAAAACTTTTTCATGAATTGCATGGACCAAGGATCGATTGGTCGGGCATTTTGGTGGATTATCACTGATTCGGAAATGATGGAGTTATGCAGGTACATGTCCATTCGCCTCGGCCTGGCTCACTATTGGATTGACATGTTAATCCTATGGTTATATTCAACGGTCATGTCAATAGAATACGAAGAGTCCCTTCGTTCTATTCTAAAAAGATGGCCCACTTCCATTATTTACTTCTAACTACGTGTAATCCCGTTACTATTCAAAAAATTAGAAAATCCTTCTCCATTTAAGATCAAGGTCGTTTCTTCTGATTTCTTTGCAAATATGGAATAATTTTCTTTTTCTCATCTTTAAACACATTCTGACATGATTTCGCACATAAATCCTCCTCTTTTTTCTTTTTCCATTTCAATTTGCAACTAATATAATCCGTGGTTTAAATCGCAATGTCGTGGTCATCAGAAATGTGATTCGATGATAAGGCGGCGGTTATAGGTAGCTTTGGTAGTATAGTGACGATGGTCGGTATTGGAAGCGGAATTGTCCTTGTTAAAAGGCATGGGGATGAAAAGGTATCTCTTTGCTTGAAGAAATTTGAATTTCGAGGCGCCATTAATTCTGAGGACGCGTGGCAATGGGAAGAGAGTGTGATTAGATAGGTGTGTTCATGTAATGATGAAGGCTATTGATATGGTTAGGCGGAAGGAGACAAAAATAACTTCAAAACTGATGCTTGTATACTTAGCGCTGTTTAAAAAGTAATTGCCTTCAAAATGTTTAGAGATATTACCTGGTCTTAGGTTGGTAAGACTACTGGTTGACTCCTATGAGGTCGAGCAGAAAAAGACAAACGTCTTAGAAGTGCTCACCCATGCTTGTCCAAGAGGGTCAGCTCGATGCCCAGGGCCACCCAAAAGTTTAAGTAGAACAATTGACTTCACTCGATCTTTTTAGTTAGGGATGAAAACCATGAAGTTAAGCATGTTCTTGATTATTACTTTTAATTTGGGCTATCACTTCACCATTCATATACATGTCGATGCACCTATTGAGGGATTATGATCTCATCAATCTAACCGATAGTCTTTTCTGAATACCATAGCTTATAAAGGTTGGATGACGCGATACTCGTAGCATCGAAGTAGGCAGGGGTAATGTTCTATCCACCCCAGTAGACTTGGAAAGCATTTCGACTTCTAAATCTGGCCTTAACCGAGCCCCAAGACCGATCAACAAATCCGCTACCTACAATGGAAGTAGGAGAGGCCCTTTGGATGCTTGGCCTTGCTTAATGAGCTTGAGGAAATTGAAGAACTTAAGCATTAAACACAATATTCCATGGGAATATATCTGCATTCCTCAAGAAAATGATCATCCCCATAATCCGCCAAGTGGTTACATGATGCTAACTCACCCGTTGTGCATTGTAGGAGCTATTCCATCGTTTTCTCCATTTATCATTGATTTTCTAAGGTGAATGAACTTGGATCCAATGCAACTTCACCTAATTGCATACACCAATTTGTTATCACCATACGTCGTATATATGAAGTATTTACATCAACCCCCGACATTTGATGACATAGTCTTTTTCTTCAACTTCAAACACCGAAAGAAAGATGCTTCTTTTTTTCTTTTCTATGAGGCTGCTCGTGAACGAAAAATTATTGAGGGCATCCCCATCAAACTAGGTCACATTAGGCATGACTGGTTTTATGTTAAGCAACAACCGGGATGTGCACGTTGCTCGCTGCGGTGCAGTTAGTCTTTCATTTTAATTGGTGTGATCATAAGGACGCATCTTACACAAACAATTTTTATGCAGGCGATGAACCAAAAAAGCCCACAGGGAGAGAATTCTAAGAGATCTTAGACACATTGTTCGATTTAAGCCTTGAGCGCTAATACATGTGGAGCAGCTTGACCGACGAGCACTTGTAACAATATGTAACAAGGTATTTCGCTTGATCTGAATCGATCGCTAAACCGACCAAGACTGTTCGAAACCCCTGATTGTTTTGAGAACACGACAAATCGGAACACAAACAGAAGAACATTTCATTGTTTATTACAACAATTCCATCAGAATACAAGAATATACAGAGTGAATAAATAAAATACATTCGATAAATATCAGAGATTAAATAAATTACGTAGCAACTGAAAATAATACAAAACACAACTGAAAGGAATATGCGGATACAGAGCTTTCCGAATATCATTCCAGCTGTATACCAAGATCCTGCGAATATAAATCTGCAAAACCAAAACTACTAGCTGCCCGTGCGAAAATAGGGGCACCCAGAGTTTAGGTTAAAACAATAAACTCCAGGTCAGTCATGTGACTAGTGTGAGAACTGAAACAGTTATTAATCTTTATTTTAAAGTTAGGTAAATCAAGGGACCACGCCATATAACACGGATCTGGTTTCCTCCCAAGAATACCAGTGCATAAAACAACAGCGCAATGCTAAAATAAAGAACAATGAAGCTATTATAAGACCTAGGTCCTATCACACAATGCAATACAAGCCGGAGGATAGGGTTTTACCTTATAATAGCCACTAAATTTCATCTTTTATTATTACTATAAGTGTATAGTGTCAAAACAATTTCAATCATAAGTATCAATCATAGACGGCATGGGTACCATATATCTTGTCGCCAATACTAGGCTCTACAATCAAAACCGCAAATGTCTCGTATTGGAAATTGGATTTCCATCTGTGAACCGAGGCAAGGGATTGTCCTCACCGCTTCGAGACAATCTAGCCCATGTCTCAGGATCAGAGCTTGAGTGACCCTTGGATCTTCAGGGTCGGTCCACCAATGTGGATTAAAATGCTTGAACACTGCGTTTCCCCGCCCTTTGGGGCGTAAATGAGCCAAATGACTACATCGGCTCCACATAGTCACCGATATATCCGAGGAGCCTCGCAATCCAACAACCACACAGGTGAAAATAATATAAATGTCAGGGCTGGTAGGTCACTGACACCACCCTAGCTAGAAGGAAACGCATTCCCTCCCTGCAGTCCTCTCCCGTTTCTGGTTCACACCGGGGTGTGAAGCTCGCGAATTAACGCTACACAAAGCTGTGCCACACAGGCGGTGCTTTGATCATCAACCACAAGACTCTGCTTTTCAACAGAAGTCTTGATCATTTGCATCTTAGCATACCACACAGGAAAACCATTCCATGCAACCGATATCCATCAGTCACACAGAACGATATCCAATGTCAGACACACAGTCCATTTACAAGTCCGTTCTGGGTCTGAACGAAAACGGAGGCACCTTGTACCTCGCTTATCCATCGATCTCCAATTACTCTGGACAATCACAAACTGATTCCCTCCTCTTGGGTGTACAGCCCAATCAAGATCATCAGTAATTATCCAAACGATGTGAAGACCTCCAGTCTTCGACCACCGTCTTCATTCTCGACACACCGTCGAATCAGTTATTCAGAATGGGATAAACCCGTTCTTTTTGAATAACTCGCGTATATAATAAACAAGTGTTACACAAACACAACATACGCCTCATTCCAATTCAGAATATTCTTTTATTCAAATATTCTTACACTTTGGGAAAGGATCCCATTAATTTTATCAAAGATAAATTCTTTAAATTTATTTTTTAATCTTCTTTTGAATATCAATTCAAACCAAATTATGGTTTATCCAAACTAGTCGGGATTAGCGAACCTTACCGAAGTAATCACTTATTAAAATTCCCAACCCCAACCTATTCATCCCATGATGTAAAACTGGTAATACTTCATATCTAACACCACGGTGTTATCGGTAAATTCAATTACCATTTCACGTTCAAATCTAATTAAAGATTTAACTATCGCCTGGAGCAAAACTGGTGATACTCCATCCTCGATCATTTCAATATAATTAAAGATTCATTAAAACTCCACTTGGTTTTAATCTTCCCAAAAATCAATATTAATGATTATTTAACTTGGGAAATCATATCCTGTCTTTAACTGGGTTAAAGAACCAATGTCATTTAAAACACGGTTCACGATAAACCCAAAATCACATTCCATTTACAATGGAATCTTGATGGAAAACAAATCGATATATATAATCGATATAAACTTTCATATCCGGCTAATAATATAAATGGAATAACGGCAAAGCCTTTTAAACTCTAGATATATTAGTTGTCTTCCTCCACAGAAATTCACTTCGATTATTACCAAATCGAATTCCATTCCAATTTATTTTATTAAATTGGAAAACTTTACTTTGGAAAATATCCTTTAAATCTAAACAAAAGATTTATAAATTCCAAATCACTTTTCACTGTAAATCGGATTAAAGAACGAATGTCGTTAAAACACAGCTCACGATAAACCCAATTCACATTCCATTACTTATCGGGTTAAAGAACAAGTGTTATTTAAAACACTGTTCACGATAAACCCAAAAATCAATTCAAATTCAAATCCAATTAAAAACCATTTAATTGGTATACTCCATTAAATCTAAATAAAAAGATTTAATCTTTTTCTCAACTGGGTTTAAGAACAGTGTTAATGAAGACACCATTTACGACAAACCCAAATCCCATTTGATATTAAATACAAGGCTCTGAATAGAAAATATATCGGCTTATATTCAATATCAAATTCTACGACCAATAAATATCGTATTGGAAATAACGATATAAATATATCTTTCAAATTTCCATAACAATATCTGTATAATCACGAAATCCAACATCGAAATATTCCAAAGACAATTTCAATTCAAATCCATTCCAATTCAATTATTGGAAATTCTGGTTACTTTTAAAACCCTTTCAAATCCAATTTTTCATTTCAAAAATAAATGGATTATAATTCTAGTTCAAAACAAGTTCATTTCGATAAAAATCTATTTTTATCGAATCAAATATGGAGTTTTTCATCCCAATTATTTCCAAATCATTTCTTATGATTTTACACAAATTATTACTATTTTTAATAATTTTATCAAGGCCCGTACAGTCAATTTCCATAAATGGCCATCGAACTGCACTTACAGCGACCTTTTCCAAATTTTATTTGGACATAATTCCAAATCCAACCGTTAGATTTCAAATCTCTAATATTCTTTAGAAAGCACTTTTTGATACGAACCCAACAGTTCTGGTTTTAGGAGAATCCGACGGACGGATCTCCCGTAATGTCCATTCGAAGTCAATGGTCGAAATTCATGAACTACCGCTGCGCGACGCGTTCTATTCAGGCCATTATATATATATATATATATATATATATATATATATATATATATATATTTCGTCTATTTCCTTTCAAAACATATTTTATAAATCGTTTTATATTCGTTTTCAAAACGATTTCAACTTCCTATTCAATTTCTAATCAAAATTGAATATTTCATATCATCGATATATAAATGATAATATTTTCAAAACATTAGATTTTGAAATCAATTCCTTTTCGATATTCATTATAAAAATGAATAAAATCGATATAGATATCATTCACGTCAAAATAGCGTCAATCTAACCAACATGGCTTTATATATTTCAATAACTTCGTTATTCTATTCAACAAATGAATATTTTCTTCAACACATGAATATATACTTTATTCAACACATGAATATTTATTTTATTCAACACATGAATTTTCTTTTATTCAACACATGAATATATATTTTATTCAACACATGAATTCCCTTTTATTCAACACATGAATATATATTTTATTCAAAACATGAATTTTCTTTTATTCTTTATTTTCCAAATTGGAATGTGGCCCAATCAATTACCATATAATGTTAATTATATGGATTCCCTACAAAACATGTATATAATAGCAACGATAAATCATCAACCATTATCCAGAGTGCACAACACAACTGCATAAGCACTAAATATAAATAATTAACGCTTACACAGTCTGTCAACCAATCGATCGACATACAGCTAAATAATTGGGATTAGTGTACGCCAATTATCATCCCAACACCCGTGTGGGGTTTCCAATCAACAAACACAGATTTTTATTTGTGCAGTTGGGCGATGTGTAAAATTTAACATCCCAATCAATATCAGTCAAATGGGTGTACATAAACAAATCGTCCGATTTGTTTATAAATATTTATTTTATATACACATTAAAAATTATATTTTTAACTATAAAATATTTATTCATTCCACATCACACAATAAAATTTCACAACACATCAATCAAATAAACAAGTCATCCATGGTCTGTGGACGACGAGTGTCGGGTGCTGCTAAGCACCATCTGCATCCTAGTATATATTTCAAACTAGAAATTAAAATAAAAGTGAGAAGTTCTCACCTTTGAGATCCACTCCGCCAGTTTTACTTCTGAACTGTATGGATTCCGTTTTGATTTCCATCAATACCATCGCTATCTTTTCCTGCAGTTCACATTAAAAATCACATCTTTATCGCTTCATTCCAATAAATAAAAATCATATTTTTATTTTTACTTCATGTATATTTACGACGCTTCTTTCTATATAAAAATTATATTGTTATATTTCTACTTCTTATATAAAGATCGAATTTTTATTTCGCTTCCTATATAGTAAAAATCGATTTTTTATCTTATTGATATCCATATAAAGAACACATCTTTATTATAATGAAAGCATTATAAACATCGTATTTTTATTTGTAAAAATCACATTTTTATTTTCTCTCTATATATAAAAATCATATTTTTATTATGATAAAAATCACATCTTTATGTGGATAAAAATCACACCTTTCTCTATATAAAACTCTCGCCTTTTCTACATTAAAAATGTAAACTTTCTATATTAAAAATCTCGCCTTTCCTCATATAAAAATCTTAACTTTCTATATTAAAAATCTCGCCTTTTCTCATATAAAAATCTAAACTTTCTATATTAAAAATCTAAGCTGATCTATATAAAAGAAAATCTAATCTTTTTCAAATTAATAATTCTATTCTTTACTTCGATAAAAATCATATCTTTATTTAAAATAAAAATAACACCTTTGTTTAAAATAACCTTGTCTTTCTAACTATAAAAATCAAATCTTTTTGCTTTTAAAACTCAAATCTTTTATTATATAAACATCCTATCTTTCCGCTATATAAAAAAAAAATCTATATTTTCTATAATGAAAAACCCATATTTTCTATAGCTAAAAATCCTATATTTTCTAAAACTAAAAATCATATTTTTAATAGCTTAGAAATTATATTTACTATAAAACAAATTAAAATAAAAAAAAGAAATGCTTACAGTTTTTCTTCAGCGAGAGGGGGGGTTTGGAGATGGCGTCAGCGAACTAGAGGGGAGGGGTTTGCTGCGACGTTGATCGGAGGTGGAGGGCTCAAGGCGGTCGGTGGCGGTTTCCTCGATAGCGTAGCAGATGGGAGAGGAAAGGAGATGGAGGAGAAAGGAGGTGGAGCAAAGGGGGGCGGCGACCTGAGTGGGGAGAGGGGGTATCGACCATGGCGGCCGACCATGGTGGTGGAGCGCTCGATTTTGAAATTTGGGGAGATCGGATTTGGTCTTAGAACGAAGGAAATGATTTTGTGAGAGAGAGGGGTGAGAGAAAAGGTATTATATAATTTTTTTATTTTTATTTTTTTATTTTCTCTATTTGATTTAAAAGGTAAGTTTTTATTTCGAACTCCAAACGAGGCCTACCGCCTGTCGTCGTTAGCAGATTACCCCCATTCCGAACACAATGGGACATGTATCGTAAGCCAGTTCGGCTGTTTCGATTGGTTTCCATCAAAATCAAAATATAAATCAGTATATTCAATTTTTAACGTACATTTCAATTTACCGAGCCCACATATGGACCCTAAAAATTCCTGAAAATATTTTCTAGCTTCGTATTGACGATACGGTCCTACCAAACTAATTTCATCAAATTCTGAGACCGTTTGAAAAATGGCCATTTTCTGGTCGATCGAAATTGACTTAAACTGTCAAAACACGTTTTCCTTCGCCACGCTCACATATTGATTCCAAAAATTACGAATTTTGGAATCTAGCAATAATTTGACATCCCGGATCTAACAAAAGTGGTTTCATCGAAAACAGAGGTCATTTGCAAAATTTCCATTTTTAAGGGCTAGAATTCCATACCGACTATTCTGAATTTTCAACTAGACATAACTTTTTATCCCCGCTATGAAATTTCAATTTTTCGGATTCGTTGGAAAGTATTCTCTGTTAGATTCAAATATTTTTGGTTTCGCAAAAATCCGCTTTATTTTGAATCCGGTACATTCATTTGAACTTTGAAATCGAATTTTCAAACTACCGCGCCATTTTCAACTCCTTTTATAATTAAAAATAATTATTTATATTCTAACGTCGATCTATATAAATATATGCATTCTAATTCTATTCAAAATAAATTTCTCATCGCCATTATTTAAAATAATTCATTTTAATATTCAAAATTCATTAAAATTGCTAAAACAAAAATTTTAAATTGGTTCTGATTTCCGGGTTATTACACAATACCTTCTTTTTGATGCGAACAGAACATTATGATTCCCGATCGACCAGTCTTCTCCATCAACGGCTATTCAAGTTGTCATGCCCCTAGTTGAAAGAGTGTCCACCATTTCCAGGAACGTTCCCCCAGTCGAAAATGTATTGACCACTGGCGGAGTCGTGCCTTCGGTCAGGAAACAATCCGACCAACCTGCGGTCGAGTAGAATGCTGCCACCATCGTTCTTCACCTGAGGATAGGGAAAAAATTACCAAAAGAAAATTCAGAAAGGAGGCCGACCTTTTAAGGGAGAAGAAAGGCATGGCTATTGGTGTTGCAGAAAACTTCCAAAAGAGATGATCATTGAAGCTTCTCGTGACCATCAACCGAGAAATTATGCTGCCGAGAAAAATTCTCCTTTCATTCAGGATCCACCCGAGGAGGATGTGAATTCCCCTTATGACAGTTTAAACAACTTGGAGCTCCACGAAACATTCATTTCTTCTCAAAATTTAGATTTGGTTTCTTTCTTCAAAGACTCATCGAACCAAACATCGTGATAGAGACGATCCAAGTTCCAGGCTCGGGTCCGTCTTGGGGAATCACTTGGAATATACACAGCACAAGCACTACATGTCACAACACTATGTTCTCTTGTGTATACTGAACATTGCTCAAAGTTTCTTTGTCATAATGAAGGTGCTGTGGATAACGAGTAATATCACGATAACTTTGGTTTTCTTCTAAAGAGAGGTGGACCTGTTGGGTCGGCCCCGCAACAAGGCAAGCAGGATAGTGGATACGGAGATGACGGTCGTAAAGAAAAAGGGAGAAAAAAGAGAGAAAAAAAAGAGGAAGAGTAAAAAGGTAAGGAGAGAAAAAGATGAGAGAAATAAGAGAAGGGAGATCGAGAAAAGCATAAGAGGAATCATTAGGAAAAGAGGACAAAAAAGGCAAGCCCCAAGAAAAGGATGAGGAGCACGATATTCCCAAGCATCAGCCGTCATGTCGTTCTCGAGACAGAACCCCCAAGGGTGGTGACAAAACAGTCAGTGAACATTCTCAGGTTGCTCCACCCCATCCAAAACTTCTGACTAATCCTCTCCCTGAGATACGGTCAGTTGGAATTCATGGTCATGACTCTATCCCACCTCCCAGACGTCTTGGGAATAGTCCCCCGATATTGACCTCTTCGGCTCAAGAGAGGACACTCGCCGAACAAATCAAAGAAATGGAAGATCTTTTCCCTGGTCTTTGCTTTATTGGAATTGAGTTTGACTCCATCCTACAACCATTCCCACCAAATATGCGCGATCGAGTTTGATCTGATGTTCACTTTGTCTTATCTCAGTATGAAGTGATGTATGTATACACAAGGCAAATATGTGAGGTGGTTAAGAGCAAGGAGATAGGCAATGAAGGCTTGCAGTTAGAATGAGATTCTAATAGGAAGGCTTTTGAGACTGTTAAGGAAAAAAAATGGAGGAGTGTGAGACTCAAGTGGCTATTCTTAAAGAAAAGTACAAAAAAAATATGAAAGATTTAGAGGCCCAAGTACAGTTGATAAGTCGTGAGTGTGCGTCTCTCAGAACTGAAAATGAAATCTTAAAGAATTATAAAGGTCGATTAGTTCAGGAGGTGCAAAACCTCAAAGCCCATCTTGATTCGTCCGAGTTTGCTAGGAAGTAGGCCGAGGATAATGTCGCAACTGCAATCGAGAACTCTAGCAACTCTCGATTCCAACAAGATATTGAGATCCCTTCGATCAAAGTTGAGCATGAGCTTGAGATAGAAGGGGTGTGTAAGAGGTTCGGTGCCAATATTCTGCTATTCTTTTCCCGCGTTCTCCTCCACAGGAACCTGTCTTGGATGGAAGATTACCAATGGGTACTTGCTGACGCTTGGGAAGTATTTATGAGAGAAGTGGTCGAGGCGGTGAAGGGACAACCGATGCACGAAGAAGCTTTAATAACCCGATATTTGTGTGGCGATGAGCAAGGGGCGTTAGCTGAAGGGAAGAGAATGTTAAGGGAATTAAGAGACGCCGAGCGATACAGGGCGAAAGTAAAATCGATCCCGTAGTGGGAAACTGGTGCAAGTAAAATAAAAACATCTCTCCCTCTTCCCACTACAGAAGCTGTTGTGGGTTTGTCCTCCGTTCCTCCTTCCCCAAACCAGTACTCTGGAGCAGTGGAGGAATATAGCCCGGACGATCCTCCCCTTCCCTTGTCTAGAAATAGTTCAGCAGTTTTCACTTCCGAAACAAAGACTTCGAAAAGACAAATAGAATCCGCAACAGATGGTTACTCACTCCTCTCTTCCAAATTTCAAAGAATGTTTGTTTCTTAAAGCATAACCTTTTCCTTTCTTGTCATAGGTACACCATTAGCGAAAGAAGTCATTGGGTCAGAGACTAAAGTGCCGGAGGAAAATCCCACTACCGTCCCCAATAAAGACAAAGAAATTGTCGATGCTCTTAAGAAGTCAGAAACTAGCAATGTTCAGTCAAATGATGACGATGTGGTAAATATGAGGGAGGTCCGAAAGACTGATCCTCCATCCATTGATGCGATGAAGGCCAGGGATGATGAGAAGGTTTCTTCCTTTAAGGCTGAATCATCTGATGAGCCCCTCGACATTCCTCATATCAAAGTTATCCCTCCAACTATAATTTCATATGTTAGAGTTCCTCCCTTTCCAGTCCTGATCGGTAGGAGTAAGAAAAAACACAATACAGCGATGTCCAGCCATTCTATTTCTTTTGGTGATGAGTTTAATAAACAAAGGCGTCATTTGACTACTGAGGCGACCATAGAGATGATCAAGAAGAGAGAAATGGAAGAGATCAAGAAGTCTGGTGGTTAGCCACCTCAAGTGTAAGAACCATTTGTTGTTAGTCATTACAAGCCCATTGGAAGTTGTATGAGAGTGTGGCCCTCATGTTTTTGTCTTTTGTTTAAATTTGTATTTTGTAAGAAAAAATTTCTGTTGACATTAACAATGTTTATTTGCCTTCAAATACTTGTATTATTAATAATATGTTGAAGGGTTATAAAAGACATAGGGGAATAATGTCAGTACCACAGTTTATTCCAAACTCCGAGAATTGTTCAGGTGTAACCCATAGTCCGATCACTTGTCCATGCTTATGCCCTAGTGTTGTGGGGGATTAATTCGGATGTCAAGTTCTCCAGTCGACCCCAAGGTCGATTCGACCCGGATTATGGGTTGAACGATCTCGGGTTGGAATACGTTAGTCTTTTTATAATCTCCATGGGGTTAGAGTTCCCGAGATCGAGCGGTCACTAGTCGGGGTGCACCTTTCACACGCATCCATTATTTTATACTCCTTCTCATGTCGTGAGAATCGAAGTTGTTTAAACAGGCAATCATGCGGTTTACATCGGTGTCATCCCTACTTTTGGTTTGCAAAGTGAGGTCCGAAGATTCGAGCATCATTATCACACTCGAAGTTACTCGACCCATATTTCATTTCCATCCTGAACGAGATCGACTCTTGAGACATCGACGACAGGTTGGGGAGTAGGATTTTGAATTATGTTGGTCGAATCACAACATATAGTCACTAGAGTAATGAGATAGAGCAGGAAAGGTGTTTTACTCACATACTACAATGGGTGGAAAAATACACCTCATTACCATACTTAAATAAAATAAAAGGTTCTAATAAAGATATCGTCGTAAATTCTTAGCATTCCATGCTCTTTAAAAGGGTTCACCTTCAACAGCTGCTAGCCTGAAGGTTCCATTATCAAGCTTCTATTGGATGATGTAAGGCCCTTCCCATTTGGGGCCATATGGACAGGAGTTGGAAAGACCCGATTTAAAACAAGGTCGCCAACTTTGAAGGTCTTGGGTCGGACCCTCTTGTTGTAGTTTCGGAAGACCTACTCAAATGAGGTTCAGCATGGAGATTAGCTTCTTCTCTCTTTTCATCAATCATGTATAATGATTACAAGAGGGCTTTGTTCGATACTGTGTCATAATATGTAGTTCTATAGGAAGGAACTTCAAGCTCTATAGGAATGACAGCTTCAGAGTCGTAAGACCAAGCGAAAAGGGTATGACCTATGGCAGTTTTCATATATAATATGCTGAAAACGGCCAATGTACGAAAAAGTTATAAACAAATGAATTTGAACAATAAACGCAGAAAATAAATATATAAATATATATATAATAAAATGGATAATATATATGTGTGTGTCCTAAATAAATTCAAAATATAGAGGGGTAGTTTGAATTTTGAAATGAAAATAAGATCATGGGGGACAAAGGATATTGTATATAAGTAATATGATTAAGAAATTAAGGAACGCATTAATTAAAATAAAAACCTCAACACCACAACGTTATTGAGCATTCCTGTCCTTAGGGGGTCGACCGACCCTTAAGAGGGGTGTCGATCGTCGGTCGACCGCCTGGCGGCTGGGCAACCCAATAAATCCATTTGGCTAGGTTTTTTTGAGAGTATATATAAATAATAGACTTGGATTAAATCAAACTAATACAACGGTCTACGCTCACACGGGCAACTATATATCAATCCTCATATCACATATTAAAACCCTAACGATTCTCTATCCCTTCCTCAATGCTGCAACTCTGCCATTCCAGAATTCCAAAAAAAAGAAAAAGAAAAAGGTTAAGGATATCATCTATTCCTCCAACCATATTCTTAACTTCTCTCTATTTTAACTAATATAAGTTTTGTATTCTGGAATTTGGTATAAATATATGTATATAAGATTCTAATACATATCTGTTGTATATATTTTATGGGAATTGTTGGAGCACGTTTGCCACAAAGATTAAGCACAGATCTAGAACTACTACAGATTCCTCTTTATTCTTCCCTAGATCTGTGAGTGGAATATCGATTACTTAGGATATTCATATTTTTATAGATTATCATGTTTATAGATATGTCTGGGAAGATTTGAAAATCGATAACAAAAATACCAAAATCCCCAAATCCTCTATTTTATATTTGCGCACGAATTGTCATGATTATTTGGGTTTTTATGGATTGTTGATTTTAATATTGGGTTAAAAATGAAAAAGGGGTGTTGCTACTATTGTTTCTAATTTATGTAATTCGCATTTATTAAACATTTGATCGTATCCTAAAATGGTTTTTGATTTCGGTATCTGTAATAACCCGAATTCCAATAGATTGTTTTTTTTCAAAATTCTAATATATCGATACTCGTGTTGGTTTGGATGGTATCCTGTAGAAAAGATAGAGATATAAAATATATCAGAGCTCAGAAGATATCTCATAGCGGAATGGATAAAATATTTATGATCATAATATAGCCTTACCCAGATAATAATACTTCCGAACTAGTATCCAAAGCTATCATATCTCTGCCACAAATCTAACCTGTGAGTAAGTTATGAGGGGAGCTCAAAACACAGGTTTTGGTTACTAGATTTAAACTACACATTTTGGATAACCCTACATATACCGTTTAGTTACCTTTTCTAATTTATTAGGTTACTTGGGTTAACAACACTCAGGGCTTACACACAAGTCGTACCCATCTACTTCCCAGTGGATTAACCTAACGCAGTATGTATGTAGCTACCCCTAATATTAAGGTACACCCCATAATACCCCACTCTCACGGTCTCCGCTGTAATGCCAAAAAAATATACACAGTCCCCATCCAACGCCCGAGCGACGTGCGGATCTCTATATAACAATGCTAAGTTCCGCACAGATCTGCCATTGCCATCCTATGTAAGCATACGGACTGCCACCTTCGATCAAATATGATCCCATCACAGAATAGTGCCCTAGAGTCTACGATACACTACCCAGAGCGGATATGCATGTATCTAGACTTTTTCACATACGTATCATCAATCGTACTCGATGTCGTAACCTTTATGATACACCATCCGGAAGTGGTCTGTATCCGCACATATCTATTGTGCATCGAGTCCCGTAACAGGGCTGTATCAGAGGCACGGAACTCGGTCGGGAGCTTTTTAGATATCTGTATACATAGATGCTAAGATCTGCATTTTCAGTGGGTATGGTCCCACCCGACCCCTTCCTCAACTAGTGAAAGACAAACAGAATAGAGAGCTAGTGACCTGGCCCTAGAGAAAACAACAAACAACAAATCCTAGTTGGCATGTCCCTCACCCATAGCCTTGATAGCAAAGGGTCTATGGTCTTTTGGTTTAGCTCTCCGTCTTTCTGCATCACGCATTACACATCACGCTGACTGTCGATGGTTGGTACCCGATGATTTGCTATCAAACAGATGTTTAGACACGCCTGTAACTCGATAAAAATAGTTTTAACCCAGCCTAGTCACAAGGCAACTGGATCGTTGAATCGTCTATGCTACCCTACAACCTTCTAACTGCCCATTATCGTGGTAGTCAAAGTATACTCACCGGGTAGTAATGCGCAGACCTAACCTCTACGACCGCAGTCCGAACGATGTCACCGCACAGAGGACTACCAGGATTATCCTCCACGTCCTAGGAAGCCGCGTGCTTCCCCTTCTAGTCCTTCGGAGCCAGCATAATATCAGCAGAACAACAAGAAGAACAGGCAGAATAATCAGATGGACGTGCGCTCCCCTTGTGTCCCATGACACCACGATCATCTACCCTGTTGGATTATTCACCTTCATACGTACGGACTGGTCCAAGCTCTTCAGGTTGATGTGTTATTAGACCCTATGTCTAAACATTTAATTACACGCTTGCTCTACCTCGCCAGATTTCCAGCTAACTTGGTTATATCTATTCACATTGACTTCTTATTCAAGATACCAAATTCATCTTGCTTATTAATTTCAGTTATAATCTAATCCATTTAAGTTTATTAATAAGCCCATAACATGTTATCCTCTAGATTGTAATCCAAGATCTGTAATCTGCAGTCTCTTTATATTACTCATTGTCTGATTCCATAGTAACAATAACATGTTCTACTTAATATGTAATTAAGTATACTTCATCTCAAATCATTTGCTTTCTGTTTAACATGTCACTTATTATTTATGATTAAATATAACTTATTTCATCCCATATATTCACTTGTTCTAATTTATTTAATCATAATTCCGTCTTGCACTGTTACTACAACTTGTCGTTGTTTACTTATTATAACTTAGTTCTCTTAACCAAGGTTTACTTATAAGTTTCCTTTCCACTTATTACAACTTATGTTTTAATTCCCACTTATCCCTAAGACAATCCTACCTATTATATAACATTCTCATTAACGTAATTAATTATAATAGGCTAGTATCATTCCCCGTTCATTCCGGTCCTTTTACTGTTGAAACCTTCATTCATTTCCATTAATTACAATTATTGCCATTATATCTATCCTGTTATTTACAAATATTTATATATATGTTTATGCATTAGACCTATCACATTAAGCCTTCCACTTGTGGATTCTGGATTTTTCGGGCGATTTCGAGCAGACTACTACCACAAGTTGACTTAACCTCGTGTCGTAGTACCATTACATGTATATTTACGCACTAGACCCCTCACATTAAATTAATAGCTTATGGATGCTTGATTTGTTGGGGGTTACGGGAAGACTTCTACCACAAGTTGAATTTAACCTCGTGTCTTAGTGCGGTTATGGTTTTCTATTTTCTGTAAATTTAGGCATATCCATTCTTTCCAAACTTTAGTGTAATCTATTTTTATATGTCATACTTAATATCATATTAAGTCCATTATCTGATTATCATGTCATACGTTCTCCCTAACATTTAATTAACTTCATTTTAAAATAACATGTAATCATAGAATCATGTAATTATTTCATTCTAACAAATTAACATGTAATTATCCCAATACTTACCATTAAGGGTTCAAGTACATAATATGCCATAGATTAACATGTAATTAGAACATGTACGTATACACCAGTAATCGTTTCCACATATTTTAAAAGGTTTATACGTTTCACCAGGATTACAGTTCAACATATTAACATTTCAACCTATTAACATTTCAACATATTAACGTTTCAACATATTAACATTCTAGTAGATTTACATTGCATATTAACGGGGAATGTCATATACCATTATCGAAAAGGTATAACTTAAATCCATTCACCTAATTGCTTCCCAATTCATGAATCTGGTCCAGATCAAGCATTCCACGGTTCTCCTAATTGAATCTAGAACCCAAATAACCATGGATCTACAATTCTCAACTAAAAGAAAAAGGGAAGAAAGAGAAGAAAATTAAATTGACCAGATCCAAGAATTTACCTTACTTCGAATATAATTTTGAACACCTTCTTTATTAATATACATTCTTTTCCTCCAGATCTTGAATCAAAATTTTCCTAAACTAATTATTCTATTTTTCTTAAGAGATTTGAGGAGGAAGATGAATGGCAGAGCTTAGAAGCCTCTCAGAAAATGTTAGATTTAGGCTAGGCTCTACTATCCTATTTATAGATGTTCAGGATCTTATCGCACACGCAGCGCTGAGTCAGCAATGGATATGGTTAAGAAAATAGTCCAGATTCATCAATGAATCTGCCCGGATCAAGGGTGGGTCGACCCCCTCTATGGGTGTGTCAACACTAGCGTCGTCCCCCTTATGTGTATGTCGACCCTAGGGTCGACCCCCTAGGTCCCGTGAGCGTTTTTGGATACGATGTTTATTGTTTTAACGTTTTTAATTTTAAATGTTTGATTATTATCTTGCTATACTTTCTTTGATCTATTTAAATATTATATTTACATATAATATCCTTAAATGTATACAAAGATTCAAATGCCCATTTTACGCATATGAATATACACATAACTTTTATTTCGTTTTCAAAATTCAAACAATGTTATGCCATTATTTAATTCTTACCATATTTCTTTGATTGCAACCGTATTTTGAATTTCTCCTTTGTATATATATATATATATATATATATATATATATATATTTGCACATATATACGCGTATATTTTCATATACATGTATACATATATTTTTGTACTTCCTTATATGTATAATTTTCCTTATATGTGCATTTATACATATTTTCTCTTTTGAACATGTGTTATTTTAGCCTTTTCTTTAAAACAAAAATATGGCGCTACGGGGATCGAACCTGTGCCACTCTCTTAGGAAAGCCACATGCTCTAACCAACTAGACTAGTTAGGCTTTTGTTAACAAGGCTTAGAACAACGGTGGTCATTGTTCTTTTCTTATTCCTTCTTTTCATGTTTGTTACAGTATTTCATTTAAACCATTGCATGTAACCTTACCAATTTGCATTCATCTTTTTCTTTCATTTTTCTTTTTTTATTAATGCATAATATTTGTAAATCATTGCATTTAACGTAATTTCTTCTTTCTCAGTTTATGTATTTATTACATGTAATCATATATTATCATTATTTCATTCTTCTTTTATATATTTATGTCTATGCATATATATACACATATGCACTATTAAATATTTAATTGTTATAAAATACGAGGTGTTACATTCTCCCACCCATAGGAAATTTCAACCCTGAAATCTGATAAGGGTAAAAATCAAATAATCCCTCGCATAATTTCCATCCATCATGTATGCATCCAATTTTTGCAAACATTGTGCACTTGTGCAAAGTGTAATACAACATAATAATACATGCATGCCTAAACGGTACCTCTTATGTGTATGCAATTTTTTTAAAAAAAATTCTTAAAAACATTATGTGCACATTCTAAATCTACCGGCAATTCTACATGAATGCAATATTTTGAAAATCAAAAGACATTTTCATCCAAATTTTCCCACACTCTAGCAGAGCAAGAGCGCAGTTCATCTAATTGTTGCATCCAAAATCCTACCAACCAACTTTATTTTTCGAATTTCAGAAAAATATAATTTTCTAAATTCGATTTCTTATGTTACAAAACGGTGGAAAACAGAAAACTTCATATCTTCTGTTTTTCTTTTAGTCGCCTTTTTATGCCTATACTCAGATTTTATGTAATTATTTTTAAAGATTTCCTAATTTCTTATCCAAGCATAGCCCATATAAGAAAATTTTCTTTGTTACAGATTTTCCTTTTCAACTTCTTGGAAAAATTTACTCTTGTACACCTTTTCTCAGAAATTTCCATCTTTCTTTAACTATCATGTTTGTTGCTTTACAGAATTTTTCGTTCCATTTTTAGTTGTACCATTACTTTTTTCTTAGCTTATTCAACTTAATCCTCTGACCTAAGTTTAGTTTCAAATAAGCTGTAACACCCCGTATTTTAACAATACCAAAAGAAGATAAATTAAAGAATAATTAATTTAATATTCAGAATTAAGGGAAATGGATTACGGCATATCGTTCGTCCCGGAATTTTGGTGAAAACAGACACTTGGTTTGCGTAAAACGGTCACTATATGAAGAAGTTATTTAGGTTTGAAGTTTGTATATGCATAAGAAGAATATATATGAATAAATATGACCAAAAAACTCAAAATAGTTCAAAATCTCGGAAATCGGGGGAGCAGAAAAAATCCCGCCTAGGGGTGTCCACCCCATCAAGGGGGTGTCAACCCCTAGGTCGACCCCCTTTATGATAGATCTGGGTAGATTAGGGTTTTGGTGACAGCTGTATATATGGCCTCATTTCTCTTGTTTTTCTACACCAAAAATAATGGAGAACTAGATGTTGCCTCTGCCCAGATTAAATCAAGTCTTTTCTTCTTCAGCAATCAACTAGAGTTATTCAAGTTTAGAGATTTGCGATTCAACGCCAGCAATCCCTTCTCTATTTTTCTAGATCCAAACATCGTGAGTCTATGTTAATTTTAAATATAAATATTTAAAAAGTAAATCTTGACATGACTATAACTTGGATCTATGCCTGTGACTATTTGAATCATATTAGATCTGTTATAACCTATTTATCTAAGTTATTCTGACATGACTATGAAATAGATCTAAGCCTATACTTGTTTATCATGTCAGATTTGCCATTGTTTACAGATCTAATTCACTGTTTATATCACCTCATGCTTGTTCCTATTATGTTTGTGGCTAAATTAGATCTATTATTAGTTGGATATCTAATCCATTGTTTAGATCTCATCATGCCTCTTATGATGTCCCTATTATATTAGAATCAGATCAATTGTCACATGTTCATCAGATCTGTTCCTATATGCCTATCTTGTCATTATGCCACGATATATTTATGCCTATTTCTACCATTATATGTCAATCTTTTTAGTATGTTCATTTCTGTCCTCTTCCCTTCATCTTTTCCTTTTTATTTTTATATTGCCAGGCTACCTTCGAGCCTTGACATGCCACTGAAATATATGAACGCGTTAAATTGGGAACGAGGGGAAAACGGTAAAATTTAGGGGCATAACCTGTAATTGGAAATTTGGGCATAACTTGAACGAAATATATTAACATGAATTTGGGGGATAAATCAACTTGTGATTAAAGACCTTAATTTGGGGTATATTGTTCATTATGAACATAATTTGGGAAAGAGGTATGAAAACCTATAACGATATAGGAATAATTGGTTAATAACCGGAATGCCTAGAATTACAATAATTAGAAATTGTAATCGCGCTTAGACACGAGGTTAGACTACACTTGTGGCGGAAGTCTGCCCGGAACCG